>CM077935.1:23225140-23825140 GCA_039797435.1 Crotalus adamanteus | reverse complement strand
GACTCAAGCAGAACTAAAAGCAATGGATAGGAAGACCAGAAAAATAATGACAATGAATCATGCCCTTCATCCACGCAGTGACATTGACAGACTTTATCTACCAAGGGAAATAGGTGGGCGTGGAATGCTACAAGTACATCAGATGGTTGAAGAAGAAAAAGTGGCTTTGGAAGAATATCTGAAGAACAATGATGAAGATGCACTGAAATTAGTATATCAGGAAGGCTTACTGACTAATGGAGAGACCAAACTGGCCTACAAGAAAGACCAAATGAAGAACAGAATAGAGGCATGGGAAGACAAAGCACTACATGGCCAATACATTAAAAAAAATAGCTGGGAAAGCAGATAATAACAAGACCTGGCAATGGCTAAGAGCAGGAAAATTGAAGAAAGAGACCGAGGGACTAATTCTGGCTGCACAAGACCAAGCCTTAAGGACAAATGCATATAAAGTCAAAATTGAGAAGACAGCAACAGACAGTAAGTGCCGCCTATGCAAAGAAGCTGAAGAAACAGTGGACCACCTGGTAAGCTGTTGCAAGAAGATTGTACAGACTGACTACAAGCAGCGGCATGACAAAGTAGTAACAATGGTGCATTGGATGATCTGCAAAAAATATCATTTGCCTGTAAGCAAGAACTGGTGGGATCATAAAATAGAGAAAGTCATAGAAAATGATAAAATTAAACTGCTTTGGGACTTCAGAATTCAAACAGACAAGCACCTGCAACAGAACACCCCAGACTTAACAATTGTCGATAAGAAAGACAAACAAGTCTGGATAGTGGACATGGCACTGCCTGGAGACAGCAGAATAGACGAGAAAGAACTGGAGGAGATAACAAAATACAAAGACCTACAAATAGAAATAGAAAGACTGTGGCAAAAGCAAGCAAGGGTAGTACCAATAGTCATAGGCTCCTTGGGTGCAATCCCAAAACAACAGGAGCACCACTTGAACACCATTGGCATTGACAAATTTGCTATTAGTCAATTGCAAAAGGCGGCCTTACTAGGAACTGCTTCCATCCTGCGACGATATCTGTAATACCATCAAACATCCACATCTGCCTATCCCAGGTCCTGGGTAAGGACTCGATAGGTAGACAAAATGCCAAATCCAGTCTGAACATCTGGCTGACTGTGCGATGATCCATCCAATAATAATAATAAAGTTGGAAAGACCTTGGAGGTCATCTAGTCCAGGGCTTTTCAACCTTTTCACCCATTGTACCACTTTTAGGATAAGGCAACATCCGAGTACCACCACTCGCCCAGCAAGGTGTCAAAAAAGGAAAAAAATGATAAAGTACAGGTAGTCCTCGACTTATAACAATTCGCTTAGTGATTGTTCGAAGTTACAATGGCACTGAAAAAAGTGACTTATGACCATTTTCACACTTATGACTGTTGCAGCATCCCCAGGGTCGTGATTTACATTCGGATGCTTGGCAACTGATTGATACTTATGACATTCACAGTGTCCCAGGGTCACGTGATCACCTTTTGCAACTTTTTGACAAAGTCAATGGCGGGGGGCGGGCAGCTTATCACTCAGGTTGCAGGATACCTGTGTGTGGGGAATCCCTGGGTCTCTGATGGAGGGGCGTGGGACTGGGGTGGGTGCCCTCTTTCCCTCCCTCTCTCCCATTGTCCCTTCCTTCCTTCCTTCCTTCCTTCCTTCCTTCCTTCCTTCCTTCCTTCCTTCCTTCCTTCCTTCCTTCCTTCTTTCCTTCCTTTCTTCCCTCCTTCTTTGTCCCTTCCTCCTTCCCTCCCTCCCTTCCATTGTCCATCCCTCCCTCCCTCAGGTTGCAGGGTACCTGTGGGGGGGGGGGAATCCATGGGTCTCTGGTGGAGGGGGGTGGGGTTGGGGTAGGTGCCTTCCTTCCCTCCCTCTCTCCCATTGTACCTTCCTTCCTTCCTTCCTTCCCTCCCTCTTTTTCATTTCCTCCTTCCCTCTCTTTCATTGTCCATCCCTCCCTCAGG
Source organism: Crotalus adamanteus (assembly GCA_039797435.1). NCBI lineage: Eukaryota > Metazoa > Chordata > Lepidosauria > Squamata > Viperidae > Crotalus > Crotalus adamanteus. The sequence continues at coordinate 23,823,150 of CM077935.1, read as the reverse complement.
TTGCAGGGTGCCTGTGTGTGTGTGTGTGTGTGTGTGGGAAATCCATGGGTCTCTGGTGGAGGGGAGTGGGACTGAGGTGGGTGCCTTCCTTCCCTCCCTCTCTCCCATTGTCCCTTCCTTCCTTCCTTCCTTTTTTCCTTCCTTCCTTCCTTCCTTCCTTCCTTCCTTCCCTTTGTCCCTTCCTCCTTCCCTCCCTCTCTTCCATTGTCCATCCCTCCCTCCCTCAGGTTGCAGGGTGCATGTGGGGGAAAATCCATGGGTCTCTGGTGGAGGGGGGTGGAACTGGGGTGGGTGCCTTCCTTCCCTCCCTCTCTCCCATTGTCCCTTCCTTCCTTCCTTCCTTCCTTCCTTCCTTCCTTCCTTCCTTCCCTCCCTCCCTCTTTGTCCCTTCCTGCTTCCCTCCCTTCCATTGTCCATCCCTCCCTCCCTCAGGTTGCAGGTTGCCTGTGTGTGGGGGGAATCCATGGGTCTCTGGTGGAGGGCGGGTGGGACTGGGGTGGGTGCCTTCCTTCCCTCCTTCTCTCCCATTGTCCCTTCCTTCCTTTCTTTCTTTCTTCCTTCCTTCCTTCCCTCCCTCCCTCCCTCCCTCTTTGTCCCTTTGTCATTCATTGCTGCAGCCAGCCCTGAGGAAGAGCCGGCACAACCCCCAGGCGAATCCCACCTGGCTACATTCTTTGCGGCCAAAAGAAGGGCTTTGATCCCACTTCCCCTTTGCTCCAGCTGGGTCCGTGAATGCCAGATCTAACCCCAGGGCGGTTTGAAAGGCCAGCAGGCTGGCTGGGGGTTTTGGGATGGAGACATGTGAGCCTTCCTCCGTCTTCTTGAATCTGGCTTTGATCCCACTTCCCCTTCGCTCCGGCCGGGTCTGTGAATGCCAGATTCAAGAAGACAGAGGAAGGCTCACATGTCTCCACCCCCAAACCCCCAGCCAGCCTACTGGCTTTTTGAACCACCCTGGGGTTAGATCTGGCATTCCCCTTCACTTCTCCTTCACTCTGGCCGGGTCCGTGAATGCCATAAGAAGCAAAGAAGTGCCAATCAGCTGGAAAGCGGGCTGATCCTGGTGCTTCCCCTGAGCCCTCACAGCCCCAAAGAAGCTCCAATCAGCTGGAAAGCAGGCTGATCCTGGCACTTCCCCTGAGCCCTCACAGCCCCGGAGAAGCTCCGATCAGCTGGAAAGCGGCGCTGATCCTGGTGCTTCCGCTGAGCCCTCGCCTCCCCCAAGCATTTTTTTACTCACCTGCTTTCAGCTGCACTCTCTTTCTCCTTTTGCTTCTCTGCCTTCGTTTGCTTCTCTGCCTTGGCCACGAGTTTGTGGGTAAAAAAGAAAAAAAAGTTCCATGAGACTTTCTAACTTCTCGCGAGAAGTTAGAAAGTCTCTTGGAACTTTTTTTTTGTCTCAGAAACATATGAAGGCCGAGAAGGACAGGAGAAAGAGAATGCTGCTGAAAGCAGATGAGTAAAAAAATGCTTGGGGTAGGTGAGGGCATCTGGGTGGGGGCGGGGGGGGCAGGCAATGCATCACATAGCTCCAGCAGAATCTCCACTGAAGACTGTTTGAGGCTGCCTGCTACCCCCAAGGCCGCCACCAATCAGCTGGAGCTGCACGCTTTGATCCTGGGCTCTCAGTAGGACCCAGGCAACGTGCAGTTCCAGCTGACTTTGCCACAAGCCTGTGCGGCACTGCTGCGCTTCACCTCATCCATGTTTATACTTTTTTTTACATTTTTTTTCAACCCATCCTACGTGTACCACCAGCCAGGTGCTTGCGTACCACTGGTGGTACGCGTACCACTGGTTGAAAAGCCCTGATCTAGTCCAACCCCCTGCTCAGGCAGGAAACCCTATACCAGTGATGGCAAACCTTTTAGAGACCAAGTGCCCAAACTGCAACCCAAGCCCCACCTATTTATCACCGGGTGCCGGATGGGTGTGATCCACTGGGTGGGCATGGCTGGCATGGGCGTGGCCTACTGGGTGGGCATGGCCAGCTCAATGTCACTCGCATCAGGGGCACTTGTATGGAGCTGGGCAGGACTAGGGCAGATCTGAGGGTCTCTGGTAGAGGGGGGATGGAATCAGGGCGAGCATCGGGTCACGGTCCATTGGAGAAGCCTCACTGATATTAAAGGGGGTGAGGGAAGACATGATATTAAAAGGGGTGGGGGAAGAGATGATATTAAAGGGGGTGGGGGAAGACAAGATATTAAAGGTGGTGGGGGAGGCGAGGAAGCAGCCGCGATGCACCCGAAACTGGCCCTCTGCTGCGACACGCGAGGTGGCCATTCGCCTCCGGAGGGAGGCAAGAGGCCACAATGCGCATGAAACTGGCCCTCTGCCACGATGCACGAAGCCACAATGCACCCAAAATTGGCCCTCTGCTGCGACGCATGAGGCCATGATGCATCCAAAACCAGCCCTCTGCTGCAACGCATGAGGCCGCGATGCGCCTGAAACTGTCGTGACGCGCCAGGCGGCCGTTCACCTCCGGATGGAGCCAAACAACCATGCTGCGCCGAGCCGGACATTTGCCGTGATGCACAAGGTGGCTGTTTGCCTGTGGCCGGACGTTTTCCCCCTGTACGGATTGTCCTGCCACTGCCATTCCCCCCCCCCATATGGGTTGTCCTGCCACTGCTGCCGTTTCCCCCCCGTATGGATTGTTCTGCCGCCATTTTCCCCCGTATGGATCGTCCTGCCGCTGCTGGCGTTCCCCCCGCATGGATCGCCCTGCTGCTGCCGCCATTTTCCCCCATATGGATCGTCCTGCTGCTGCCGCTGTTTCCCCCCCATACTGATCGTCCTGCCGCTGCCACCGCTTCCCCCCATACGGATCGTCCTGCCACTGCTGCTGTTTCCCCCGTATAGATTGTCCTGCTGCTGCCACTGTTTCCCCCTGTATGGATCGTCCTGCCGCTGCCATTTCACCCCCCCTGGCACAGATCGCCCTGCCGCTGCCGCCATTTCCCACCCCCACGGCCCACATGGATTACCCTGCCACTGCCGCCGCTTGGTAAAGGGCTCTGCCCCATGGATCTAGGGCTGCACAGCGATTTTGCGCCCCCCCCCCCTGGCTGATCCAGGCGGCACAGGCCTTTTCGAAGCCTCTGGAGCTTGCATCCATGGCTGTGAGGCGATTTTACGGCACCTCAACAGCCTGGATCTGCAGTGGGGAGGGCGCAAAATTGCTGTGCAGCCCTAGATCCGTGGGGCAGAGGCCTTTTGCAGTCCTCTGGAGCCCGGATCGGGACACTGGCGCACCGCACAATCGCCCCGTGGCCATGGATGCGAGCTCCAGAGGCTTCAAAAAAGCCTCTGATGCCCAGATCAGCCATGGGGGGGGGCGCAAAATCACTCTGGAGGCTTACCTGGACTCATGCTGCAGCTGCCTCCACCATCCAGCTCTTGCAGCTTCTCCCTGACAGTGAAGAGAGAAAGAGAGAAAGAGCGCAGGAGCACGTGGAGAGGGGGCGGGGAGCAGCCTGGCCCCGCCTCCTTCTGGGGCAATGGTGCACGTGCCCACAGGGATGGCTCCACGTGCCGCCTATGGCACGTGTGCCATAGGTTCACCACCACGGCCCTATACCATTTCAGACAAATGGCTGTCTAATCTCTTCTTAAAGACTTCCAGTGTTGCAGCATTCACAACTTCTGGAGGCAGGTTGTTCCACTGATTAATTGTTCTAACTGTCAGGAAGTTTTCCTTAGTTCTAGGTTGCTTCTCTCCTTGATTAGTTTCCATCCATTGCTTCTTGTCCTGCCTTCAGGTGCTTTGGAGAATAGCTTGACTCCCTCTTCTTTGTGGCAACCACTGAGATATTGGAACACTGCTATCATGTCCCCCCTCGTCCATCTCTTCATTAAACTAGACATACCCAATTCCAGCAACCGTTCCTTATATGTTTTAGCCTCCAGTCCCCTAATCATCTTTGTTGCTCTTCTCTGTACTCTTTCTAGAGTCTCAACATCTTTTTTACATCATGGTGACCAAACCTGGATGCAGTATTCCAAGTGTGGCCTTGCCAAGGCATTGTAAAGTGGTATTAGCACGTCACGTGATCTTGATTCTATCCCTCTATTAATGCAGCCTAGCACTCTGTTGACTTTTTTGGCAGCTGCAGCACACTGCTGGCTCATATTTAAGTGATTGTCCACTAGGACTCTCACAGTTACTGCTATTGAACAATGTTCTGGAACCCGAACTAAGATGCTTTGTAGTTCTGTCCAGACAGCATAAACTCAATGAAAAATAGTTATAAAACAAATATTTATTCCAGGAATTCTTAGCAGAACTTACTATTCTGTAGATTCTTCTGGTTTGGTGTATATTTGTCTATTTTACGTAGGTAAAAACAGTAATTTCTTCATATCAGCTTTAGCGTGGATGTAGACGATATCCCTGCATGCATCCCATGCTGGTTTCACACAAAGGCATTCTTTCACCCAGACACATAACAGGATGTCCTGCAATAACTTTGAAACTCCTCCTATTTAACTGGATAATTATAGGATTCACTGAACAGCTAAACTACATTCCCCATAAGCCATCTCTTAAGGAGACAGCACTTAACCCTTTAAATGCCAACCACAATAACACAGTTCTCAGCTAACAGGCTGGTCCAGCACAAGCAAGGTACCTCCTAAACTATACCTGTGCATTTGGTTTTTCTTGCCTAAATGTAGAACCTTACTTTTTTCACCATTGAATTTCATTTTGTTAGATAGCGCCCAATGTTCAAGTCTGTCAAGATCCTTCTGTATCTTAAGCCTGTCTTCTGGAGTGTTGGCTATTCCTGCCAGCTTGGTGTCGTCTGCAAATTTGATGAGTTTCCCATCTATCCCCTCATCCAAATCGTTGATGAAGATGTTGAAGAGCACTGGGCCCAGAACAGAGCCCTGGGGCACCCCACTACTCACTTCCCTCCATGTAGATGCAGTTCCATTGAGGACTACACACTGAGTACGGCCGGTCAGCCAGCTACAAATCCATCTGGTGGTGTTGCTGTTTTTTCTATCTTATCAAGTAGTAGGTTGTGATCTACTTTATCAAATGCCTTACTGAAGTCCAAATAAATTATATCCACAGCATTCCTCTGGTCCACTAATTTTGTCACTTGGTCAAAGAATGCCATAAGATTTGTCTGGCATGATCTGTTTTGGACATACCCATGTTGGCTTTTGGTAATGACTTTGTTTGCCTCTAGGTGTTCGCTGATTCGTTGTTCGATTATCTTTTCCAGAATTTATCAGAGAGTTCTTTATGCAGCCATGCTGGTTTCTTTTGAGAGCTGTTATTTTTCTTCTTCATTGGTATTGTGCTAGACTGGGATTTTATTATCTCACTTTTCAAAATTTCCCAAGCTTCTTGAGTTGTTTTCCCCTTGAGGATTCTCATCCATGGAATCCTTCCCAAGCTCTCTCTAAGTTTATTGAAATTAGCTCTCTTGAAGTCCAAGACTCTAGTTTGACTGTGTTCTATTGCTTGTGCTTCCATAATGTTGAATTCCAATATTGCATGATCACTCCCCCCCCCAAAGGTTCCTGTGGCTTGAACACCTTCTATCATTTCATCTCTGTTAGTGAGAATTAAGTCCAATATGGCTGATCCCCTAGTTCCCTTCTCTACTTTTTGGGAGACAAAGTTGTCTGCTAGGTTTGTCAGGAATCTGTTTGATCTTCCACTTGGTGCAGAGTTTGTCTCCCAGTTGATGTCAGGGTAATTAAAGTCCCCCATTACTATTGTGATGTGCTTCCTACATACCTTAGTTAACTGACTAGCAAAAAGTTCATCTATTTCCTCTGTTTGGTTGAGTGGCCTATAGTATACACCTATGGCAATGTCATCCCCCCCCTCCTTTTATATTGACCCAAATGCATTCAAGACAGTTTTCATCATTGTTGTGCTCTATTTTTGTAGAGATGTAGTTATTTCTTATATAGAGAGAAATTCCACCTCCTCTTTTATTTGGTCTGTTTCTTTTAAATAATTTAAATCCCTCTAGCTGTGTGTTCCATTTGTGGGTTTCATCCCACCAAGTTTCCGCAATGGCAACAATATCATATCTGCCCCCATTTACCTGAATTTCTAACTCACCCTGTTTATTGCTCATACTCTGTACATTGGTGTATAGACATTTAAGTCCTTTATGACTGACCCTGTGTTTACTTTCTACATAACCTGTGTGGTGCCTGAGTTCCCCTAATTTCTTACCACTTGTTTGATTAGTGCACTTGGTGTGGCACTCACTATTGAAAACTTGATTTTGCTTGACAGCTAGGTTGATATTCTTGTCCACACACACCCCTATGTTACATGCACTGATAACCCTATAATTTTTAGATTGCCGGGGACAGGAATGTTCTGTATCAATTTGCTCACTGTCCCCGTTGTTTAGTTTAAATATTTCTCCCAAAAATCTGTGAATTTATTGCCAAGTAACTCAGTCCCTTTTTTTTATTAAAACAAATTTTGTTGGTTTTTTAACTTTTACAACAAGGTGCTCTAGAAACACCGTGGTGATGGGGTAATCAATCATCAAAGAACAAAGTCATATACATATAGCTCAAATTAATATATTAGATGTTCCCTCTCTGTTTCACTCAAATAGTATAACATATTTAAAATGGTCCATTTCTAGATTACATTTATATAAATCCAAATCCTGTTTTTAAGCTTTACTAATTTACAATTACCATAATCCAATTTAATCTTAAATAAACATATTATTAGCACTTCGGGTACCCCTTCTAAAATACACATAATATTCTAGCAATAACATTCAAATATTTCCAGATATATTCTAATTCTTAATCTAATAAATCATTAATTTTATCACAAATCTCTCTTATTTCTTCTTCCACTACATAATAATTATCCTAATTAAGATAAAAACATTACTCTACTCTATGTATATATAGTCTATCAGTCAATCTATTTCTATAACAAAACAGAACAAAACAAAACACAAAATCCTTTCAGTCCATTAAGTAGAATTTAAATCTCATTCAAATAATGATCATATCTAAAAGACACATATTATTACACAAAATATAATCTTAGTATCTTAACATACTCAATTAATTGTTAAATCAGTCCAAATCTCTGAAGCCTCTTTCATTTTCTTGTTCTTATTCCATTACAAAATAGTTTTCATAAATAAAATAAACATTTTATTTCAGAAAGTACATTCTTATTCTATTTCAGATATGTATTCTACTAATCACAAATTTTCCTCTTGCTTCTAATTCTAAATCTTAAACCTTAAATCAATCTGTGTCTCTACAAAACCTTTTTGACCCATTACATGTAGTTTTAAGTCTCTTTTTTCAGTCTTATTCTGGCTTTCTTTTTGTGCCAAGCTAGTTTCCATAACAAAGCCTCTATTTCAGCAGATAGATCTTCCTTTATTCCTTGTGATGTCATTTGGGTCAATGAAAAACATCCCATCCTCTGTTTTAGAAGCCTAACTCCTTTGTAGTTAGACCCTTGTTGCTTTAGAAGTTCAAGTTGGTTCAGTTGAATAAAACATTCAGTTGTATCCAGTTTTATAGTTAATAGTTGGTTATCAAAGTTATCATTGTTCTCAATAAGTCGTGTTTGTACATCAATTCCTGTTGTTTTTGGAGTTGTGTATAATTTGATTAAGGTTACCTTTTGGTCCTCAGAATTCTCAATAGGATGCTTATGAGATAATATAGATTCCTCTTTAATGTAGGTTAATTCCTCTTCTGGTATATTTAGAGAGGAATCTATATTATCTCATAAACATCCTATTGAGACTTCTGAGGACCAAAAGGTAACCTTAATCAAATTATACACAACTCCAAAAACAACAGGAAGTCTGAAAGTCAGTTTGGAGGTTTGTAGTGAGGTTTCTGACTCTTATTTCTGTAGTAATCTCTTTTATTTTAGCGCATACTTGCTCAGTGGCTTCATGATTTTTTTCCAATATAAGTTTACAGTTTAGTTGTAAATAGGGTTTCTTCATTTCAATAATAGTTAGAAGCAGTCCTTTTATCTTTTAGTGGAGGCTATATTTAATCAGGGTTAACCAATGTCCACCCCCACAGTTTCTAAGAGCTGCAAACTTCTTACTCTTTTCCCTTTTACAATAGTTTGAAGGTCAGACCAACCTCATCTCCAAACAGATGCAGGCAATTGGAGTATTACGTTTCACCACAAGATGTCCTCAGTGGGTTACAGACTCTTTCCCAAACAACAATAAAATGAATTTTCCTTTTTTTATATAGAAAAAAGCTCTATAAAAAGTTTTTTTTCAGGACCCCAGTTAGAAGTAGAATATAGGCATTAAAGTTAATTATTCTGTCCTTTTATTCAGCACTTTTCTTCCCAGGAAGACAAACACCGCTCTCTTGGGGCAGGGAAATAGTTCCAAGAGGGCTTTTTACAGGCAAAAAGAAAAGTAGGGTGAAGAGAGGAAAAGGAAGGATCTCACCCGGATCATCCATGGTGGTTCTTAATGCTTAGATGTTCTTGTGACTTTTGGTTTCTAAAATCCTTTGCTCCCTCATTGGATGTTGACGTTTTGGTGGAAGTATAGATGAAAACACCACTTGAGCTCCTAATTCTTTAACTTGCTTCCCTAGCTGTTCATAATCTCTTTTTGTTTTCAGATTCATTTTGTGTCATTGGTCCCCACATGTAGAAGAAAGGGGTTGTAATCCATGGGGCTGATTATTTTAGGAAGTCTGGGATACTTTTCTTCCTGTTGCAGGAATGCTGGGTTGTACCTCTTTTTAGAAACTATTGATGAATGCTCTTTTGCCAGTGTCTCCATATTTTCTTCCAGGGGGAGGCTATGAAAGTGATTGTTCAGTTCCAGAGGGGCTTCATTGGAGTGGGCTATGGTAGATAGTAGGGGCTTTGCTCTTGGTTGTTGTGACATGTTTCCATCGGTTTGTTCCCTATTGTTTTCAATTTGGGTGTATCAGTTTTCTTCTTTAGGTTCATTTTTTTAGAAGCTGTTTGCTCCCTATTTTGGTTTAGTCTTCTTGTTTAGATTGGGATATCTCACTTTGTTCATTGAGTTTCAAAGTGGTTAGAGTTGCCTCTGGACCCTTTACTTTTCTTCTAGTAATTCATATCATTTACATTTGATACATATATAGATTTGGTGTTCTGTGAGCATAAGTTCAAATATATGACATATTTTGCAAGTCACTATAATGTCAGTCTCCATTTCCATGACTTTTTTGTTTGTTAAATATTTCTAAAATATTTGGTTTCTGGTTTCAAGGTGAATAAGAATAAAACTAAAATTTTACTTAAAAATGTGTCTATGAAGGGAAAAGATACTATAGCTGAAGCAACAGGTTATGATGTAGTTAATAAGGTTAAGTATTTAGGAGTATATATCACAACATCTAATGGGAAATTGTATAAGAATAATTATGAACAATTGTGGATAAAGGTACAAAAAGACCTAAATGACTGGCAAAAACTACAATTATCTTTGTTGGGGAGAATTTCAGTAGTAAAGATGAATGTTCTACCAAAGTTTCTTTTTTTATTTCAGATGTTATCCATTTTGAAAAAGGATGCAAATTTGGAAGAGTGGCAGAAGGGTATCAATAAATTTATATGGGGTGGCAAGAAACCAAGGGTTAAGTTTAAGATTTTACAAGATGCTAGAGAAAGGGGTGGACTTAAAGCACCTAATCTGAAATTATATTTTGATGCGGCCATTTTAACTTTAGTAAGTGATTGGCTCAATTTAACAAACAAAAATATTTTGGTTCTTGAAGGCTGGGATTTATTATTTGGTTGGCACGCATATTTAGTTTTTGATAAGAAAGTAGATTGGGTGTTTAAGTCACATATTTTAAGAAATGCCATACTCCATGTCTGGAGGAAGTATTATTATAAATTGAACTATAAAATACCCATTTGGGGGATTCCTGGACAGGCAATTCAAGGGGTTTCTAAAGGGGTGAATTTTGACAATATTTCCTATAAAGAGTTGCTCATTTGGTCAGGTACAGATTGGCAATTAAAGTCTTTTGATTTGTTAAGGCAAGAAAATATTTTACAATCATGGTTTCAATATTTACAAATAATGGAGAGATGGAGGGTAGATAAGAAGGTGGGAATTACTTTAACAGATGAAAACTTGGTAATTCAGATTAAAGATCAGAAATTTGCTCATATCAAAAGAATTTATAATGAGCTGATAAAATTGGACTCAGAAACAGAGTTAGTAAAAGATTGTATGATCAAATGGGCCCAGAATATACAGGAACCAATCTTAATGGATTCTTGGGAGATAATCTGGGTTAGAAATGTTAAATTTACTCAAGCACAAAATTTGAGGGAAAACCTTTATAAAATGTTTTATAGATGGCATTTGGATCCTAAAATGTTATCTTGTATGTATCCGAATTTGCAACCCAAATGTTGGAGATGTGGTTCCTTGGATGCAACTTATTTTCATGTTTGGTGGACTTGCAAAAATATTAAAGCTTTTTGGATTATGATTTGGTGGAACATTCAAAAGGTTTTTAAAAGGAAAATTAAATTTACTCCCCAATTATTTCTTTTGGGTATTTTTGTAGATTTTGATGTTAAAGAAACTATTTTAATGCTGAATTTAATAACAGCAGCAAGACTATTGGTGGGTCAGTATTGGAAAAAAGATTCTCTGCCTTCTTTGGAAGAATGGGTGTTCAAGGTTTCTAACTTAGCAGAAATGGCTAAAATTTCTGCTTACTTAAAGGATCATTCACAAAAGAGATATGTTTCTGTATGGAGAAGATGGATAGAATATATTCAGAAGAAGTATGGAACAACAAAGTTTCATTTATTTTATGAATAATGGATTTTTATTAAATTATGAATTCAAGTTTGCAGAGAGTTAAGGGTTATTAGGATTCCGGTTATTGTATAAGTAGTAAATTTAAGTTGACTATGTTTAGTTTTCTTTTTTTTTCTTTTCTTCTTCTTTTTTTTGTAACCCTGTATTGAGCTCTGGGAAGTCAGGGGGGAAAAGGGGGTGGGGGGAGGGGGGAGGGGAGAGTAGGGGTAGTATGTTCAATAGTTCAGATTTTGGTGATAGAGGATTGCTCGGGCATTTTCCCTCAGACCGCATCCGATTGAGAAGAAGAGGAGAGGGACAAGTAAGTAGAAAGATGGAGGAGAGAGAGAGGAGAGGAGAGGAGGAGGTAGAAGGAAGGGGGAAGTGAAGAGATGAGAGGGGGATGCGGTCTGGGGGGAAATGGGTGAGCAATGTCGGAATCTGTGTGTTGTATTTTAACTTCTTATGTACCTGATTTTTTTTTCTTATGATTGTAATGAAAATAAAATAATAAAAATTGAAAAAAAAAATTTCTAAAAATTAAATATTTCCCCTGTGGTGAATTGTCAGTTTACAATAGTTTACAAAAGTTCTTGGTTTTTTATTCTCTGTCTTGAAAAATTCATCACTATCTTCCCTGCTTTGAAGTGCCTGTCTCATTTTCTGTGATATTTTTTATTTTTTTTATTTTATTGTTAAGAATTTTAAAAAATATAAATAATTAAAGTAAATAAACTGTTTTTTCTTTTTTCAATGTTTTAACTGAAAAAAATTTAAAAAATTAAAAATTAAAAAAAGGATTTTTTTAAAAATTGAAAAAAGAAATTTAAATTTAAAAAGATTTAAAAATTGAAAAATAATTTAAAATTGAAAAAAGAAATATAAAAGTTGAAAATAGAAGATTACAAATTGAAGAATTGAAAAATTGAAAAAGAATTTAAAATAAAAAAATAAAATTTTGAAAAATATTTAAAAAAAAAAAATCAGAGATTTCAAATTTAAAAAAATTACAAAAATTCTTGGCCCTTTATGAAGTGATATGAACTTCTTTTTACTGGAAATCTCAGGCTGTTTTCTAGGAGATGCTTTGCTTTTAACCCTCAACCCCCTGCCTTGAAAGTATATGCCTTTCCTCCCTGTGTACAAGTGTTTTGTTATTCTTTTCCTTCCTGCCTTATTGCCGTTTGGTTGCCTGGCCACTGCTGGAGTTTTCAATTGGGATATTCTGATCTGGGTGCTCTGCTTTGCTTTAGCTGCTGCTCAACTGGTCCAGTGCGCTGCTCTCAGCCACTGCTGAACTGCCGCATTGCTCTCAGTTGCTGCTCTGGAAGCTCTGCTCCTCTGCCACTTAGCTCTGAACCACTGCTGCTCAGCTGGTCTGCCATGCTGCACACAGCCACTGGTCTGCTGCCACCTAGCTCCATTTCACCTCTGCTCAGTGGCCTCCGTTTGTACCGCACTGCCTTCACCTCTGCTCAGTGGCCTCCGTTTGTACCGCACTGCGTCCACTCAGCCCAAATTTTCCCACTTGTTCTTCAATATTTTGACTGGAAATCCAGTGGAATGCAGAACAAAGTTCTCAAGCTCAACACAATTCCACATGAAATGCTTGCAATTCACAGTACCTCTTGAAAACATTGGCAACATATGATGTGTTTTCAAAATGTGTTGCATTCACAGGAGACAACTCCAACATCAAAAGGTGGCAAAAATGTGTTTTCATGCTTGAAGGAAAATCTCTGCAGGCCTATACTGTAGTTGATGTCAGATGTCCTGTTGATGTTCTCCACAACTGCATTCAACACAGTGCTGATTTATTGAAAATCAATTGGGAAGCAATTTTGTTGAAGATCTTCAGTTATTTTTCTGTATATACAGTTTGGACCATATCTTTGAAGGACTTTTGTGAATATATTCACATTAATTATAAGCAATTATCGCATCACACTAAAACAAGGTGGCTTAGTCTATTTGCAGCTGTGCAGAGACTGCTGGAGTTCTTCCCAGCCTTGAAGGAATATTTTCAGTCTCTAAAATAGCCACCAATTATGGTCCAGGATTTTTTTGAGAATGTTTTTGTTTACATTTGGTTCCTGCACTCGTTGATGTCCATCTTCCAGGGTACAATGGCTGCTGTTGAAACAGAAACTTATCAGTAATGGAAGTGATGGACCTCTTCTAGTCAATCATTAGAGCTTTGAAAGGCCTGTTGTGAGTCCGTGCCAGCCAGTGGACCCGGCAGCTGAGTCCGGGGAATCAGAGGAGGAGGAGGGGTTTGGAGAGCCATCAGAGTCAGAGGGAGACTCTGATGAGTTACAAGACTCACAATCTGATGAAGAGCCTGGCCCCTCCAATCGTGGTCAGGATAAGACACAGCTGTGTGGGGAAGATGAGTCAGACTCTGAGGACTCACAGCTGGAAGTCATTAGAGATGCTCGTAAAAGAAGGCAGTTAACTACAGCAGGTCAGAGGGAGTCAATACAGCAACTCCAAGGGAGGAGGAGAAGGCATTGAGAAGCCATGCCTTGGGGCTGCTTAATAAAAAGGGAAGGTGTGGACGGTGCTGGTTGCTGAACGCAACCGTTGCAAAGTACTTCATGGGATCATGTTCTGTTGGTATTGCCGGTGACTAATTCCTTGTTTTGCATTGTGTTTCGTGTGGACAATTTCCTCCATTTGTATTGTGTTTTGTTGCTTTTGGACCATTTGGCAGGTTTGTTAGCAATATTAAAAGGGGTTTTGTTTTCTTCTGAGTCTCCAGCCTATTTCTCAAAGGGGTTTTTGTCCTTGTGCATTTAACAAGGATGGCTATAGGCTGGGACAGAACAAGGCTGACTGAGTGAGACCTTTAGGTCTCTGAAAGTTAGAGAGCTTGTGATGAAACTGCACAAAGAAGGTCTAGAAAAAGAGTGTGACAATTTCGCTGAAGATATTAAGTTGGTGTATGAAGAGTGCATTAAGTATTTGGAAATGTGGTTGAGACCCTTAGATGAATTTTACTGTTTTGCTGGATGGGTTTGGACCCAAGGAAGGACACCACATTTGATGAGCTGTTACCAGCGGTGGGATTCAAATATGTGAACAACCGGTTCTCTGTGTGGATGCCGCTTCCAGTAGTCCATTCTGGGCCTGGGCAACAAAAAATTAGCTACCAATTCTGCCGAAGTGGTGCGAACCGGCTGAATCCTACCACTGGCTGTTACCATTGTATCCTGTATCTGAAGGAAAGGGATATTATTTTGGATGATATCCAGCTATTTGACCAGTACTGCTGTCTTAAAGTATTTGTAAAGGAACAGATGGATTCCTTCTTTGAAGATCCTTTGGATATACAGTACAGTGGTGCTCTTATTTCAGAAGCTGCAAAAATTCAACTTATTTCTTTCAGTTGCTCAAAATTTGTGAATTTTTCTTCTGTATTCCTGGACACAATGCTATGGTTGAAAGGGTGTTCTCTGATCAATGCTCAGGGGACAAAGGAAAGAAACCAGTCATCCCTGGATTCTGTTGAAGGAAATGTTCTGACTAAATACAATATGAAGAATGTTACCTGTGAGGAGTTCTACGCAGGTTCTGGAAATGAAAAATTGTTGCAGATGATTGTGATCTAAAGAATATTAATTTTCATGCATGTGTTCTTGAAAATAAAGATTTGTTGGAAAATTACTGATACTGAAAACTAGGCTTTCTGGTTCTAAAAAAGTAATTTTATATGTATGTAGACCTAAGTACATTTTTGTAGTTTTTTGCTGCAAATTTTGTCATGGATGCCACAAAAGATAGCTTGTGTGTTCTCCTTTTTGCCCCATTTGTTGTAGAAGATGACCAGGCTGAGCCCGAGGGAGGGATCAAACACATCATCAGTCATGAGTCCTTGCACACCCACAAGAGATCTAAGTCCAGCCCACCTTGAATTACTTTCTATTCTTAACTCCCACAAATTTCCCTTGACTGTTAGTAGCTCAGATTCTTGTAGAAAGCTTAAGCTTGCAATAAATCTTTATGCTCATTTGAGCTACCTGAATCTCTTGATTTCCCCAGTGCTTGATATTGGTCCTCCTTTCCAGTTATCTGTGTCCTCCTTTACCTGTTCACATTTTTCACCCTAATGCCAGGAGGACTCTGTTTTGGCAAGACAGTGTTTTTATAATGTTTGCTCATTGTATTTGTAATCCAATATTTTAGATAGTAAAATGTTTTCCAAAGTAAGCAGGGGTCTCCATATTCATCTCAACATTCATTTTAAGATAGGCTTCAATTTTAGTAATAGTAGTAAAGTTGGAAGGGACCTTGGAGGTCATCTAGTCCAACCCCCTGCTCGGGCAGGAAACCCTACACCATTTCGGACAAATGGCTGTCCAGTCTCTTCTTAAAAACTTCCAGTGTTGGAGCATTTACTACTTCTGGAGGCAAGCTGTTCCACTGATTAATTGTTCTCACTGTCAGGAAGTTTCTCCTTAGTTCTAGGTTGCTTCTCTCCTTGATTAGTTTCCACCCGTTGCTTCTTGTCCTGCTTTCAGGTGCTTTGGAAAATAGCTTAATTCCCTCTTCTTTATGGCAGCCCCTGAGATATTGGAATACTGCTATCATGTCCCCCCTTGTCCTTCTCTTCGTTAAACTAGACATACCCAATTCTAGCAACCGTTCCTTATATGTTTTAGCCTCCAGTCCCCTAATCATCTTTGTTGCTCTTCTCTGTACTCTTTCTAGAGTCTCAACATCTTTTTTACATCGTGGTGACCAAAACTGGATGCAGTATTCCAAGTGTGGCCTTACCAAGGCATTGAAGAGTGGTATTAATACTTCACGTGATCTTGATTGGGTAATCTATAGAACTATATCACTTGAACTATCAATTATAGATTTATATGTAGAATTGTATAGAATTCCTTATTAAGGTCTTTGAGCAACAAAATAAACCAATAAAGCATATAAGGAAGCCAGTAGAACAGTAAGATGACTTTTAATTGCATATTTGGGTCTGTCTTGACTCCTTGGCCCAAAGTCACCCATAAGGTAAGACTAGCAGATGAAACATGCAGATAGTCCTCGACTTATAACCAGTCACTTAGAGACCATTCAAAGTTATGACAGACACCCCAGAAGCTACTTACGACCCAATTTCAAACTTACGGCTGCTGCAGCACTCCCACAGTCATTCACCCTTATGACCAACCACAGGGACACTGCAGGGCCTACCTACCCACCCACACATCCTGCCCCACTGGGTCCCTGCAGCTACCCTTGCACCCAAGGGAGATCAGGCTGGCTGTAGCACACACAAGTTATCTGGAGCTTAGAAGCCTCCAGCTTCCTTCCCACCCAGTGAGCACAGATCAGGCTGGCCAGAGTTTGCAACCTCCAGCAAGCAAGGGGAAATGAGGCTGACTGGAGTTTGTGACTGCTAGCAAGCAAGGGGAGATCACACTGGTCGCAGCTTGCAAGCCTCCAGCTGCCTTCCTAGCCAGCATGCATGTGGAGATCAGGTGGGCCAGAATTTACAACCTCCAGTGAGCAAGCGGAAATCAGGCCAGCTTCATCTTGCAAGCCTTCAGCTGCCATCCCAAACAGGGACTTGCAGGACTCAGTCTGCTCTAGGGCTCAGCAATACCCAATTTGCCTTTCTGTTTTTTGCAGCTTCTGAGATAAGTGCCCAGGCCAATACAGGAATCAGCTATCAGCCTCATGGCAAAGCAAGTGTTATTTTTAAGGAGGCTCCATAAACTTCACTAACAAATGAAGCCTCCTTAAAAGTCTTCCAGAACCAAAGACAAGATACAGAAGGATGAAAGAAACAATGTAATCTACAAAATCAACTGTAACAACTGCAACCAATTCTACGTGGGACAAACATCACATCAATTAAAAACCAGGATCCATGAACACCGGCTGGCAGTCAAACACCACGATCCCAAATCCTTAATCTCTACCCACAATGACACCAAACAGCACCAGTTCGATTGGAGCAACACAAAAATTATTGTCCACACTACCACCCACCACACTCGTGACTTCATCAAAGCCTAGCACTCCACAAGCAATTCCATCAACAGACACATTGACCAACCTACAAACCCCTCAGAATCCAAATCAACTGCACAGCTAACCAGAGACACCGACCCTCAGTCCTCCCACGCAAGCCCCCCAACCAGCACTTCTCTTCCCGATGACCCTCAGCTGATGTAACCTCCCCATCACAAGACCCATCACAAGACCCTCACTTGACACACCCACACCTGACCTACTGACCACATGAAGCCCTTATAAACAGAACACTGACACTGACATCCCCTAAACTCTGCTGAAGATGTTACCTAGCCTGGCAACGAAACATTCAGAAACCAACCCACAAGCTTGGAGAATGAACTTTCACCCTCATCTGTTGTGGCCTGTTGGTCGCCAGAGGACTCAGCGACCGATTCAGATGAGGAAGCACAGGAATGGGTGCTGGGCTCAGCGTCAGGGCCATCTGAAAGCTCCAATGAAGAAATAGAGCTGTCACAGCCAGGGACAGAAGCGAAGCCTGGGCTGTCCACCAGCCCTCAGATGGAAAGGTTGAGACCTCCATGCCTTGAGGCAAGTGAGTCAGGAGAGGAGGATCACATGGGGCCAGTAATTGATGCGCAGGCATGGCAGAAGCTGAGAAGAGGAGAACAGCGAGAGGCTATGGGGCAGTCTTCGGGGCAGAAGAGTCACTGCTGCTAACGTAGCCCCACCCTCAGTTGTGCATAAAAGGCAGGGGCAGAGACAAATAGGTGTGGCAGACAACTATTCGTCTTCCTGCTGGTCAGCCACTTGTGTTTGGAACTCCTGACACTTCTTGGAATTTTGCCAGAGTTTTTTCTGCAGATCCTGTGGTGCTGGAAGTCACAGCTCCTTCTTAACATGGGTGTGACTTATGTTAAACAATTGCCAGCTTGCTTGAAGGACTTTTGACTGCAAGCGTGGTGAGACTGAGAGTAACTCTGGGTATTGGGAGACCCCTACAGGGGAAAAGGGAGTGAGCTCCATTGTTTGGAGGTTGTGTGAAAATGCTGGCGTTCCTGAAATAAAGGAATGTTAGAGACTATTTGGCGTGTCTGTTGTGTTTGGGGAGCTGGGTCAGAACAGTTTGTCTGTCACCCAAACTTACAACATGGATCAACTCCGGGCGGAGAATGCACAGCTGACGCAACTAGTAGCTATGCTTTCAGCACAGCTGGCTCACCTTCAAGCTGCCACCACTCCATGCCCCCAGAGCAAATGCCCTGTTGCTGTGCCGGATAAATTTGATGGGATTCAGGCTCAGTTACCAGCATTTTTTGTACAATGCAACTTTATATGAGTCTGCATGCAGAGGACTTCCCCACTGACCGGACAAAGGTGGAGTTCATGCTCAGCCTTCTGTCGGGAGCTGCAGCCCAGTGGGCCACCCCCCTTCTTAGGCCAGTCTGCTGCTGGATGATTTCCCGGGGTTCTGCATGCAACTTCACCTCATGTATGAGGACCCCATCAAGATGCAGACAGCCAGCAGACGCCTCAAGGCCCTGAAACAGGGACAGCAGACACTGACTGAGTACATCAGCGAGTTCAGGCTGCTCAGCCAGGACTCCACCTGGAATGAGGCAGCACTGATGGATGTCTTCCAGGACAGGCTCTCACAGGGGCTCCTTGATGCGTTGGCCCACATAGACACGCAACCCACTCTCAACGAACTCATCCATTTATGCCTCCGAATAGATGCGTGGTTGCAGCAGCGGAGAAGCTGCCATGCTTCCCCAGGAGGCCTGTTTTCCCCCTGTGTGGCATGAGGACCACACTCCGCGGGAGGAGCCCATGGAGCTAGAGGCCGTGAGACCTCACCTCTCTGCAGAAGAGAGGAACACACGGTGTCAGGGGGGGCTGTGCCTGTATTGTGGAGAGCCAGGACATATGGCAGCTTCTTGCCCCAAGAAGAAGCGAGGGGCGTCGTTGTCTGGGCCCATCGCGTTCACCCCGAATAACTTGGCAGGAAATGCCTCGAGCCCCATCTAGGGGGCGTCTTAGGTTGGGCCTCTCAACAAACAGACCAGAGTCCTACGGTTCCCTTGCCTGAGGAATGGCCTCGGCATTTGATTCTGGCCATGCGCTTGCTTCTGCCAGGCCAGCAACAGGGTGTTTTAGCCCATGCCCTGATAGACTCGGGGGCTACCATGAACTTTATAGACACCATGTTCACAGCCAAATGGTCACTTCCGCAGTGCCCAGTGTCTCCCCTGCTCCTTGTGGAGACCATCGATGGCCAGTTGCTGTGGTCCGGCCCAATTATGGCCACCACTCAACCATTTGCATATTAGCACGCACGAGGAGGCTATCCAATTTTACATTGCCTCCAACCTGCATTTCCCAGTGGTCCTAGGCATGGACTGGCTTCGGGCGCACAACCCCCTGATATATTGGTCCCAGAGCCTCGTTGTGTTCCCAAGCTGGCAATTTGCTGGCCATCACCACCAAGTATGCACGGCCCAAGTTCTAAGTCTTGCCATGGCAGTCCTGCCATCTGAACTGACTGACTTTGCTGACATCTTCAGCAAGAAAGAGGCGGACCAACTACCCCCACATCAGCCTTACGATTTCCCAATAGACTTGGTCCCTGACGCCCCACTTCTGGTTGGCCATATTTACGCCATGTCTGAGCCCAAACTAGCTGCGCTGAGAGACTTTTTGGCAAAAAACTTGGAAAGGGGTTTCATTCAGCCTTCTGCTTCCCCATTGGCCACCCCCGTACTGTTCGTCAAGAAGAAATTGGGGAAATTGAGACTCTGTTGTGATTACTGCAAACTTAATTCCATCACAGTGCACAACAGGTACCTGCTACCCCTCATCTCAGAACCCTTAGAATGGCTCCGGGAGGCTCAAGTCTTCACCAAATTGGACCTACGGGGGGCATATAATCTGGTACGGGTCCATGCTGGAGATGAGTGGAAGACGGCGTTTCATACTCGGTATGGGCATTTTTTTAATATAATTTTTTATTGAGTTTTATAAGGTTGGGGAAGGGCTAGGACCGGGATAGGGATTAAGGTTCGGGGTGGGGTTAGGATTGGGATTGGGGTTAGGGTGGGATTAGAAACAACATTGGGGTTACCCCCCAATAACATTTTCAAGCTTTAGCAAGCAGATTGTTGTCCGGGTACATATGTTCAGTTAACATTGATTAATATAATGGTAAATAGCTGTAGTAATTATAATAAACGATAATCATAAACAGTATCAGTTGGTCAATACATATCATTCTTCTTACTAATATATATTCAAGATAACATATCACATTCATTTCTCACTAGTTCATTTTCCTAACCATTGGTAGAAAATTATCCCATGTTCTAAAATAAACTGAATCTTCTTTCTCTTTGATCTCTAAGGTTAGTCTATCCATTTCTGCACATTCTAAAATTTTCTTAATTAGAATCTCTTCAGTTGGTAACTTTTCATTTTTCCAGTACTGGGCAAATACTATTCTCGCTACTGTCAGTATGTGCAATATTAAATATTCATTCTCCTTCTCATACTTAGCTCCTAATATTCCTAACAAAAACAGTTCTGGTTTAAAATCTATCTGTCTTTTAGTCATCTTTTCCAGCCATGTGTGTATCTTAAGCCAGAACTTTTTCGCTTTAGGGCATATCCACCAGATATGGTAGTAAGTGCCTGGCCTTTGTTTACATTTTCAACAGTTATTCGAGGTATTTTTAAACATTTTCGCTAATCTTACTGGTGTCATATGCCATCTATAAAACATTTTATACAAATTTTCTTTATATGAGACTGCTTTAGTCAATTTACTATTTCTATCCCATAATTTTTGCCAGTCTTCCAAATCTACAGAATATCCCAAGTTTTTTGCCCACGTTATCATTGTTTCTTTTACTTGTTCTTCTTCCATCTTCAATTTTAATAGAAATCTATAAAGTTTCTTAATCAGGTTTTCATCTGTTTTTAACAATATTTGATTAAATTTTGTCTGTTTTTTATAAAATCCCGTTGCCTTTGCATCTTTTCCATATCTCATTTGGATTTGCAAATATGGCCACCATGCTAAGTCAATACCTTGTCATTGTAAGTCTTGTCTGTCTTTCAATTTTCCTTCTGTAATGTATTGGTCACAACTGTTTTGAATCACTTGCTTAATGTCTAATCACTTGTTTGAACGTCTGACCTAGATTCTGTTGTTATGTAACAGCTGCTGTTACTTAAGCCAGACTTGCTGTCTCCAGGCTGGTAATTAGGTTTTGGGCAGGAAACTGTTACTTTAAACCTATTGGCTGCTGCCTGGAGGCTAACCATATAAATAGCTGCACAGCAGCTATTTGAGCTGCTTCTGTTCAGAGTTAAATAAACTTGTTGCTATTTCAACACTCATCTCAATGCCTTCAAGAAATGAATACTTAACAGTGGCAACGAAGGTGGGATGTGCTGCTTCATCATAAGAGTCTGAAGTCACTAGGGGGTGAGGCCAGCACAGAGCCTGGCAGGAACTACGTTCCCCCCCCTCAGTCTGCCAAGCAAGCCACGCTGGAGACTACCATGCCCTAAGGATCCGTCCTAGGGCCTATGCAGAAGCCAGCAGCACAAAGGCAATGCGAGCAACAAGAAACGCAAGCAACTCACCATGGCGAAAGTGGGGAAACTTGAAGAGTTCGATGTCAACCACCCGGAGCGATGGGCATCCGCGCCAACCAGGTCGCCGAAGATGGACTGAAGACCATGACCCTCCTCTGCGTGTGCGGCCCAGCCACCTTCGACATTGTGGAAAACCTGATTGCCCCAACGCCGCTTGAGTCCATCACCTACGCAGACTTGAAGAAAAGGCCCCGAGACCATTTTGAGCCAAAATTATCCATGATAGCATGGAGGCACACTTTTGAGCAGTGGGAGCAACAACCCAGCGAATTGGCCACAGAATTCATCGCCTCTCTTCGTCAAGCGTCCCGACTCACAGATTTGGAGGAGAGACTAAGGGACCATCTAGTCTGCGGCCTCCGGAATCGAGAGCTCCAACAAAAACTTTTCGCTAAGGAGACTCTCTCACTACAGGAGGCCTTGAAGGAGCTCATGGCGGACGAAGCCACTGGAGGGGCCATTAAAGTGCAGTGGCCCTCCAAAAGCGCATCAAGCACCGAAGCAGTCCACCACAAGGACGCTGAGCGAAGGGAAGACACCAACTCAGACTACGAAGTCAACAAGCTACAGAGGCACCAAGAGAAGGGATTGAGGCCAGCTGACAAGGCAGTTCCGTTCCTTAGGTGCATGGGTTGCGGAGGCCACCATCAATGCGTGGAATGTTGTTTCCGTACAGCAATGTGCCGGGTGTGTGGCAAGTCAGGCCACATTGCCGCCGTCTGTCGAGGTCGTCAGAGGGACCGTCCACAGGAAGACTCAATCAGGAGAGGTACCGGGGCCCTGGGGCAACACCGAGTAGGGTTCTGTGCCAGATGAAGGAGTGTTCTCCGCAGTGGTACCCATCGCCCTCTTAAGCCGAAGCTTCGACTCCAAGTCAAGCTTCAGGGAGTTCCATGTAAGATGGAACTAGACACAGGCTCGGCCATGTCCATCATTTCTATAGGAACATTTAGCCACATATGCAGCCGCGGCAATAGATGGGCCAATCTAATTTAATGCTCACCGACTTCCAAAACTCCCGAGTGGCGGTCAAGGGCGAAGCCACACTTCTAGTGAATTTCAAGGGGTTTGCAGGCCCACTTGTTGTTGTTGTGGTAGAAGGCCAATGCACGAGCCTCATAGGGCTCAATTGGTTTGACGCATTGGGCATTCAAGTAACCGGCATTCACCGGACACAAGCGACGGATTTGCCTTCAGTCTGCCAAGAATTCTCAGATGTTTTCAGTTCATGCCTAGGGAAGTACAAGGGTCCTCCGATAGCCTTCAAGCTTGATCCTATGGTAACACCAATGCGGATCAAGCCTCGTTGAGTGCCTTTTGCTTTAAAACAAAAAATTGACACAGAGCTGGACAAGCTGGTCAGGGGTTATTGCAGCCCATAGACAGTGGGGAGTAGGAGACCCCCCCATAGTAATGCCACTAAAGGCGAATGGGGAAGTGCGAATATGCACTGACTACAAGTGTAACATTAACCAGGCACTTCAGCAGCATGCGTACCCAGTGCCAGTTGTCAGCCATATTTTGGTGTCATTGCAAGGTGGCCGCGTGTTCGCCAAATTTTATTTGGCACAGGCCTACCAACAGCTGCCGGTGGATGAGGCCATGGCAGCCGCCCAAACCATCGTCACCCATCGGGGGGCCTTCAAGTTCAAGCACCTACAGTTTGGGGTGAGTGTAGCCCCAGGGATTTTCCAGGGAGTAATGGAGCAAATGCTCAAGGGCATTCCAGGGGTCTGCCCATACTTTGATGATGTTCTCATCGCCGGAGAAACCGCAGAGGTCCTGGCTGAACAGCTTAGAGTCATCCTTCAGCGGTTCCACACAGCGGGACTCAGATTAAAGAAAGAAAAATGCAAGATTGGGGTTGAGTCAACGGAGTTCTTGGGGTTCCACATCGATGCTGACGGCATCCATCCGGCGGACTCAAAGCTGAAAGCAATTCAGCAGGCCCCAAGCCCGAAGTCCAAGGGAGAGCTTCAGGCCTTTTTGGGCCTTCTTAATTTTTACCATGCCTTCTTTCCAAACAAGGCTGCTGTGGCAGAGCCATTACACGGGCTCTTGGACAGAGAAGCCCAGTGGAAGTGGACCAGTGTCCACGAAAGGAGCTTCCAAGCAGTCATATTACTGCTGTCCTCGAACTCTGTACTCACACATTTTAACGAAAGGCTACCAGTCTGCATCGTGTGTGATGCATCTCCATATGTGGTTGGGGCTGTGTTGAGCCATTTGTCGGCTGATGGGAAACAGTCTCCCATCGCCTACTATTCTAGGAACCTGTCGTCCGCAGAGTACAACTACGCACAAATTGATAAGGAGGCTTTGGCAATCATGGCTGGAGTTAAAAAATTCCATGACTACTTGTACGGTCACCAGTTCACAGTCTTTACAGACCACAAGCCACTCCTAGGGTTGTTCACTACGAACAAACAGACACCCCAGATTCTGTCGCCTCGAATGTTGAGGTGATCTATTTTTCTGTCAGCCTACAACTACAGGCTGGTTCACAAACCGGGCAAAGAAATGGGCCACGCAGACAGCCTTAGTAGGTTGCCCCTACCACATGTAGAGCCAGATCCAGCTCCAGCTGCACACATCCTGGCTATCCAGGATCTGCCGGAGTCTCCCCTTCATGCTGGGGACGTAGCTGCTGAGACGGCAGCTGACAAAATACTGAGTCATGTATTGAATTGGGTGCACACAGGATGGCTAGACAAATGTCCAGCCTCAGAATTTCAGAGCTTTTTCATGCGAAAATATGAGCTTTCAGCTCATAAAGGGTGCATCCTTTGGGGAAGTAGGGTCGTAGTTCCCAGCTCGTTAAGACCCAGAGTGCTTGAGTCTCTGCATGAGGGCCATCCAGGAATACTCCGGATGAAGGCACTCGCGAGGAGCTACCTTTGGTGGCCTGGGCTAGATAAGGCTATCGAGGCCCAAGTACATGGTTGCATCACGTGTCAACAGTCCAGACCGGAGATGCCGCAAGCCTCTGTCCACCGATGGGAGGACACTCACACACCATGGTCAAGAATCCACATTGACTTTGCCGGGCCCTTTCAGGGACAGCTGTTTTTAATAGTGGTCGATAGCCATTCAAAATGGTTAGAGGTTGCACCAGTTCCCAATATGACTACTGCCAGGACTATCCAGGAACTGCGCAGAATCTTTGCAACACACGGGCTTCCAGACGTCTTAGTATCAGACAATGGGGCTCAGTTTACTGCTTCAGAATTCCAGTCCTTCCTCAGGACAAACCTCATAAGGCACGCCATGTCGGCTCCCTTTCACCCGGCCTCGAACGGCCAAGCGGAACGCATGGTCTGCACAAACAAGGAGTCCTTAAAACGGATTGTCACAGGAAACTGGCACCACAGATTGGCAGACTTTCTATTCTGCCAGCGTACAACTCCCTGCACAGCCATGTGCAGAAGCCCAGCCGAGCTACGTTGGGGCCGTTTGATCACTAAGCTGGACAGGCTCCACCCCGACCGAGTTGCATCGGACTCTGCACGGCCAAAGGCGCCTAGACGTCTGCAAGTGGGTGATGGGGTTTGGACCCGTAATTATGAGCAAGGGGTTTTGTGGGTGGCAGCATTGGTTGTAAAGGTGTCAGGGCCACTTTCCTATGAGGTGGTCCTCAAAGATGGGCAAGTCATTCGCCGGCACATTGATCAGCTGCGTCGGCTGGCGGATCAGTCACCGACTCAAGACTCACAAGAGGGCCGCACACAGGACCCACAGGACAGCGGTCCAACAGAAGGGTTTGCATGCTACGACAGGACCCTCCCTCAAGGAGACAGGGGAATGGCTGTAGTAGAGCATCCTATGGACGCACAGACTGCATCGGCTGAACAGGACAGGCAAATGGCGCTGAGAGAGAGCCCTGCAGACTTTTCTGCATGAGTGGACTTTGGTTTGGGCCGACCAGGACTGGCCAGCCAAAGGGCTCGAGTCAAACCGACTCCACTGAACCTCTGAGTCCTGGTCTACCCAGCCTGGCAGGCAAGCAGGTAGACCAGGGAACCCCGACAAACGTTAGGGGTTCTGAACGGTCAAGAAGGCCACCTAAGTATCTGCAAGATTATGTCAAACAATTAAGGATTTGAACTATCTAGGGGAAAGGGGTGTAATGTATCGGTCACAACTGTTTTGAATCACTTGTTTAATGTCTAATCACTTGTTTGAATGTCTGACCTAGATTCTGTTGTTCTGTAATGGCTGCTGTTACTTAGCCCAGACTTGCTGTCTCCAGGCTGGTAATTAGGTTTTGGGCAGGAAACTGTTACTTTAAACCTATTGGCTGCCGTCTGGAGGCTAACCATATAAATAGCTTCACAGCAGCTATTTGAGCTGCTTCTGTTCAGAGTTAAATAAACGTGTTGCTGTTTCAACACTTGTCTCGCTTAATGCCTTCAAGAACCGAATTCTTAACACCTTCATTGTCCAAGATATCTTTATAAGTAACGACTTTGTCATAGTTAATTAAATTTGGGTAAGCAAAAGCTTCCATTGTTGAAAGCCATTCAGGTAGTTTAATATAAATTTTCTGCTTTATTCTTTCCCATTCTAGAAGAAGTACATTCCTTATAAAATGGTTTTGAAAGTATCTATGTGTTTTATTTTTCCCGTACCATAGGAAGGCATGCCAACCATTTTGTAGGTCACGCCCCTCTAGGTACAATAGTCTTTTATTTCTCAGTGTTATCCATTCTTTAAGCCATGGTAAGATGGCTGCTTGGTAATATAGTCTCCAGTCCGGGAGTCCAAATCCTCCACTATGTTTAGCTTCTTGTAGCATTTTCACTTTAATTCGTGCTTTCTTCCCTTGCCAAATAAATCTCAAATTTGTTGCATTTAAGTCATCAAAAAAGACCTTTCCCAATTTTACAGGAATCATTTGAAATAGGAAGAGTACTGTCAGAGTCCAATTATATTTCATTTCTAGTTATCGACTATGGAAAACCCCATTTCTGCCCTCTCTGGATTCTGTCATACTACGAAGGGGAAGGGGGATGAGCAAAGGGGTTTTATGGCTCTCACTTCCTTCATTAAAACTTCAAAGGGACTGAATGTGGATCTCACCAAGAGGACTGACCATAACAATATGGCCATCAACTTTCATCTACTACTCTCTGAAGTCTCCCTTCTGCTGGCCATTAGGAAAAGGGGGTGGAAATGTAACGCCTGGGATTGTCGCTGGAAGGACGGTGGGGTGGGGGGCTGCTTGGGAACACTTAAAACCTTGAATGGTAGGGGTTGGCCCCTCAGATCCTGTCTAGAACGCCTGCAACCATCTTCTCTTAATAAAGATGCCTGTTGGAAGAAATATTCCAAGAGTTCTGTCTTCTTAAGATGTAAAGTGGGGTGGGTCCTTACATTAGACAGGATCTGCAGAATTAGTCCACCTGGAAGGGAGAACCTTGCCGGGGGACTTTGCAAAAATTACCATGTCAGATGATGGAGCAGGGAAGGGAGAAAACTCCCTGGAAAGGGAGCTGCTTCCCCAACTGAAACCCTGCCAGATGTCGGGATCTGAGAGGTCAGATTCCTCAGGAGAAGAGGTGGTGGGGACACGTGACCACAAACCTCGGTGGTCAATGGGCATTGAAAAGAAAGGCGAGTGGGAAAAGAAATCAAGAAAGGCGACCCTGAGACAGGGGGGCCAACCAACCAGAATGGAAGCAGGAGATGGGGAAATCCCTGCACACAAGTGAAGAGGAAGGGAGCTGGGCACCGTACTCGGGCTGGATCCTAGAGAAAGCTATCAACCTGATGAAGAGAACCCTCAGTTCCCTAGGAGAGGAGAATTCTGAGCCCTACGGCTGCACCAGCTCCTGGAGCCGCAACTGGAGAAACACCAAGGGGGAAGTGGAACCTGCAGCCCCGGGGATGTCTGCTGATCCAGTAGTCCCCACTCCCCACCGACCCACAGCTGGCAATCTGGATGGAAGACACTACCACCGACAACAAAGGCCCTGATCCATTCAAAGACTCCCGCCGCTGGACGTGAGATTCTAGGGGGAGCCGACACGCTTGGGATTTTTCCTAACCCAAGTCCTCAGCTACATGGAGGAATACAGGCAGCACATCCCCAGCAACAAAGCCTGTATCCAGATCGTGCAATCTGCTCTGGACTGGCCGGCCGCAGATTGGGTGGTGAACTTGCATGACTCCAATGCCCCAGAGCTCAATGACTTCAACCGTTTCATGTCCTCTCTGAGAAGGTGATTTGAGGACCCCCTGGCTGATCACAAAGCCCGCGAAAGGATAAAACGATGAGGCAAGGCAAATGCCCGGTAGCCAAATATACGCAAGAATTCCGGGCCATTGCCAGCAAACTGAACTGGCCAGAAGACATCCTCCTTAGCCATTTCAAAGATGGGCTAAACTACGACCTATATGACGCTTGCCTGTCCCGAGGGGACCCACACCAACTTGATGAATGGTACATCCTGGCAGAGGAAGCAGAGATCGACCTACTGAAGAGGCACCGCCAAGGAAAACAATGGAGCCGCTCACCGCCTGAGTTGACACGTAAACCAGTGAAACCATCGGCTATGGCAGTGGTTCTCAACCTGTGGGTCGGGACCCCATTTGGGGTTGAACGACCATTTCACGGGGGTCGCCAAACAAGGCTGTCCGCCATTTTTTCCCCCTTTTCTTTGGCCATGCCCCTGGCACCCGGTGATGTATAAGTGGTTGGGGGTCACCACAACATGGGGAACTGTATTATGGGGTCGCGGCATTAGAAAGGTTGAGAACCACTGGGCTACGGCCAAGAAGCAAATGGGGTGTTTCAAGTGCGGGAGAGAGGGGCATCGAGCTGTAGAATGCCGCTCAAAAGCCCCCCAGCACAACCCAGACAGATCACCAGCCAGAAGATCTGGGAAGTCTCCAGCTAAGTCAAAAGAACCTCCTATGAGAGTGATGGAGGCTGTGGAGTCCCCTACCTCTGTCCATCATGGGGAAAGAACTCCAGCCTACACTGCAGGGCCAGTGGACGCCCCAGACGACAGCTCGGAGGGCGAACCCCTGGTAAGTGGACCCATCGCACCCATCCTCACGACAGTGACTATATTAATTCCTCCCATGCCCGAAGCTGTGAAGGTGAAAGCCTTAATAGACTCTGGCTGCACCCGCTGCCTCATTAGACTGACACTAGTGGGGAATCTGGGCATTCCA
The DNA here is from genome assembly GCA_039797435.1 of Crotalus adamanteus. Classification (NCBI taxonomy): domain Eukaryota; kingdom Metazoa; phylum Chordata; class Lepidosauria; order Squamata; family Viperidae; genus Crotalus; species Crotalus adamanteus. The sequence goes on along the minus strand of CM077935.1, from coordinate 23,794,519 downwards.
TCGAGGAGACTGGAACAGCCAATCTCATTTGGCCAGTTAGATGGGTCCATAGCAGGAGGGGTGCCAGCTACCCTAGCCACTTTACCAATACACCTCTCCCTGGGCAAATATGAGGAAGACATAACATTTGTAGTGACCCCAGGCATGGAATGCCCGATGATCCTAGGGATGGAATGGTTAAAGAAATTGAACCCCTGGGTGAATTGGAGGACGGCAGAAATCAATTTCCCGCAAGGGGACCCTATGGACTTAAAATCCCAAGGGGAGCTACCAAAATTAAGAACGGAAAAAGCATCCATGGGAGAGGAAAAGGGGCTACCAGAAATACCAGAGGAATACAGAAATCTTGCTGAAGTTTTCAGTGAGGAGAGAGCAGATGAGCTCCCCCCCCCCACCGACCCAAGGACTGTGCCATTGAATTCAAGCCTGGGGCAAAACTCCCGAAGCCCAGATTATACTCCATGAGCCCAAAGGAGAAGGAGGAAATGGAAAGATTCATAAAGAAAAACCTAGAAAGGGGGTTCATTGAGCCAGCCAAGCCTAAAGTGGCTGCCCCAGTCCTCTTTAGAGAGAAGAAGGATGGCTCTTTATGCTTATGCGTGGATTATAGGCTCCTGAATACAATCAGTGAAAGCAACCTATACCCCCTGCCCCTCATGAAAGACATGTTGTCACACCTCTTGAAAGGGAAAACTTTTACTAAACTAGACCTAAGGGAAGCTTACTGTCATGTGAGAATTAAGAAAGGGGATGATGACATTATTATCTTCACCAAATCAAAAGAGGAACATGTCAACCTAGACAGAGTGGTTTTAAAGAAACTGCAAGCCGCCCACCTATATGCCAAACTCTCGAAATGCCAATTCCACCAGGAAAGGATAGACTACCTAGGTTATCGCATATCCCCCCAGGGCATTGAAATGGACCCAGAGAAGGTCAAAGCAGTATTAGAATGGGCACCACCCCGCACAAGAAAGCAACTGCAAAGTTTCCTGGGCTTCGCAAACTTTTACTGCCAATTCATCCCCTCATTTGCCCAGATAGCCCTGCCCCGCACGAACTTACTAAAAACGAAGGGAGCATCCTCAGTAAAACCTAGCCAGCCAATAACATGGACAATGGAGTGCCAAGAGGCATTTGAGAGATTAAAGAGACTTTTTTCTGCCGAACCAGTACTGAGGCACCCAGACATGGGTAAGCCCTTCGTGATACAGGTGGATGCAAGTGATGTGGCAGTGGGGGCTCTACTATTTGTCAAGCCCCTGGGCTTGACACAAACTGGTGGGGGGCAGGCAAGCAGTAGCCAGCGGCCAGCCAAGGTCCGGACACCACTCCAGGGTGCCGCCCGACTCCCGAAGACCAGCTGGGAGTCAGCAAGCTGGCCAGACATCACCCAGCTCCCGAGGATCAGCTGGGACCCAGTGAGGCCACTGTGCACTGCGGCCACCTCCCTCCATTGCCACAGATGCTGGGGACATCCCTACTGCCAGCTGGGCATCGGAGGCAGGCCTGCCAGATGCCAGGGGATTCGCTGCTCACTGCAGCCACTCCTCGCTTGCACCAGACGCAGGGGAATCCCCAGAGAGCAACTGGGCGACGGAGCTGGCCGGCTGGATGTTGGGGGGCCATCTCTCATCGTTGCTGCTCCTCCTGTAGGGCCAGTGGCCCGGGGAAGGCGCTGGTTGCTGGGGGAGGCCATGGCCTCATGGACAAGAGCAGAGCTACCTGTTGTGGAGCCACACCAGAACTGGGCATTGGATGGATGCCAGGCAGGACAGCTGGGGCCGCGGAGGCTGCGCTGATGCGTCAGAAGGGGGCGAAGGTGGAACTTGAGCTATGGATTTTATCCATACAGACCGGATGCTGGCTTGCTGATTGGGGTGGGGCTGGAGGGCGGGGCACGTTTATGTAAGGCACTGGGAGCAATTCACTCCCAGTGCTGACTTTTTCTTTACATTAAAGTTTGCTGGTCACCTGTTCCTTCTGTGTCTGGAGTTTGTCTGCAGCTAGCAGAGGACAGCTGACACTATTACAAGAAAACGATGAAGGGGTATTGCAACCCTGTGCGTATACATCCAAGAAACTCACCGAAATGGAACAGAACTGGCCCGTGCGGGAGAAAGAGGCATATGGGATACGTTGGTCATTACTCACGTTTCACCAGTTCCTTGAAGGCAACAAAATCCCTTTCCAGGTGTGGACAGACCACAAAAATTTGGAAGCCTTGAAAACACCCAGGAAGCTCAAACCCAAGCAAGCCCGCTAGTCCCAGCATTTTCACCAATACCACTTTACGCTCAAGAATTTGCTGGGAGGAAAGAATTTCCTGGCAGATGCACTATCTCGCATGCCCCAATATAACAGCACATGAGCCAACAGCTCTAAACCGATGGTGGTAGAATCACAACTGGCAGCACCAGTAACCACCAGAGCCCAAGCTAAATTGAAACCACAGCTGGGCAGCCAAACCGGAATTGAATTCCGGAAAAGTTTGGAAACAGATGGTTCCAGAAAAATAAACACGTGTGCACAATGAAAGACAGGCTGCCTTGGGTGGGGGAAAAGTTATATATACCAACAACCCAAAGAGTCACATTCATGCAGCTTTGCAACAACACAAAATCAGCAGGGCATTTTGGATTTGTAAAAACATTACACTTAATTAAACGGCAATTTTGGTGGCCATACATGAAAAAGGACATAGAACGTTACATGGCCAGCTGCCCAAAGTGTGCAACTGCAAAGAGGTTGCAAGGGAAATCACCTGGACTATTACAAACAGTGGCAAATCCCTCAGCCCCCTGGAGGGAAATAGCCATGGATTTTATAGAGGAATTACCAGAAAGCAATGGGAATACTTTTGTCTGGACGGTCACGGACTTGTTTTCCAAACAGGTGCACTTTATCCCTTTCCAAAAGATTCCCACCGCAAAAGCCTTAGCGAAACTTTGTGTCCAGCATATTTACAGATTGCATGGGGCACCCCAACGCATCATATCTGATAGGGGAGTTCAATTTACGTCTGCATTTTGGAAGGAATTTTTATCCCTCTTAGGGACCACTCAGGGACTGACATCTAGCCATCATCCACAGGGAAATGGACAAGCAGAACATTCTAACTCAGTATTTGAGCAATATTTAAGATGCTTTATTAATTTCCAGCAAACGAATTGGACAGACCTACTCCCTTTCGCAGAAGTTGCTTACAATAATGCAGTCCACTCCAGCACAGGTTACATTCCTTTTCAAATAGCTACTGGTCAAAGTTTCAACCCCATGCCAGAACTAACCCCAAACAAAGCGGCGATCCCATCACTGAAAGAATGGATGGAACAATTACAAAACACCTGGCCAATAGTTAGAAAAGCACTAGATGAAGCTAGGCAGCCATACAAAGCACAAGCCGATAAAAAAAGGGTTGAACCTACACCATTCATTATAGGAGAAATGGTGTACTTATCTACAAAATACCTAAAATCCATACAACCCTGTAAAAAACTTGGACCAAAATATATAGGGCCTTTTCCAATTAAAAGAATCATAAACCCAGTAACAGTAGAATTAGAATTACCCAAAAATCTCAGGCAAATACACCCAATTTTTCATTGCAGTTTGCTGAAAAGAGAGCATCAGTCACCTTTACGGCCAAAAATCCCCCCCCCCCACCTCCAATCATGGTGGAGGGCGAACAACACTTTGAGATAAAGGAAATCCTAGATTCTAGGAGATATCATGGAGCAACTCAGTACCTAGTAGCATGGAAACACCTCCCTGCCTCACAAAACGAGTGGGTCCATAAACGTCATGTCACAGCCCCGAAGCTATTAAAGAAGTTTCATAAAGAGTATCCTAACAAGCCAGACTAACTTTTATACCTGTTTTGTTTTCTTTTCAGGTGGATCTCTCTTATTTTTAAGGGGGCAGGATGTCAGAATCCAATTATATTTCATTTCTAGTTATCGACTATGGAAAACCCCATTTCTGCCCTCTCTGGATTCTGTCATACTACGAAGGGGAAGGGGGATGAGCAAAGGGGTTTTATGGCTCTCACTTCCTTCATTAAAACTTCAAAGGGACTGAATGTGGATCTCACCAAGAGGACTGACCATAACAATATGGCCATCACCTTTCATCTACTACTCTCTGAAGTCTCCCTTCTGCTCGCCATTAGGAAAAGGGGGTGGAAATGTAATGCCTGGGATTGTCGCTGGAAGGACGGTGGGGTGGGGGCTGCTTGGGAACACTTAAAACCTTGAATGGTAGGGGTTGGCCCCTCAGATCCTGTCTAGAACGCCTGCAACCATCTTCTCTTAATAAAGATGCCTGTTGGAAGAGATATTCCAAGAGTTCTGTCTTCTTAAGATGTAAAGTGGGGTGGGTCCTTACAAGTACTTTCGGTAAAATATTCATTTTCACTGTGGCTATTCTTCCCAACAATGACAATTGAAGATTTTTCCACTTTTCCAAGTCCAATTTTATTTGTTTCAACAATCTTTCATAGTTGTCTTCTTTTAATGTTATACATCTTGCTGTTAAATAGATTCCTAAATACTTAATTTTCTTAACTATTTGTAAGTTTGTCTTTTTTGTAAGTTGAGTTTTCTGTTTGTTAAGTTCTTTGTTAATACTTTAGTCTTTTCTCTATTTATTTTCAAACCTGCCACTTCTCTAAACTTTTCTATTTTCTCCAACAGTTTAGTAGCTGTTTCCAGTGGCTCCTCCAAGATAAAAACCAGGTCATCCGCGAAAGCTTATAATTTATATTTGTGTTCTTTTATCTCCAGTCCTTTAATTTCTATGTCTTGTCTGATGTTTCTATTCAATGCTTCCAATGTTAGCATAAATAACAGTGGGGATAGTGGACATCCCTGTCTTGTACCTTTTTTAATATCAAAGTTTTCTGTATAATCTCCATTTAAAATTATTCTGGACGTTTGTTTATGGTAAATTGTTTGAATTGCATTTATAAAACTTTTCCCAAAATCCATTTCTATCAACTGCTGAAACATAAATTGCCAATTTAAATTGTCAAAGGCTTTTTGTGCATCAAGAAATATTAATGCCATCTGTTTCCCTGAGTGATTTTCATAGTACTCTAAAACATCCAAAATCATTCTTAAGTTATTTTTTATCTGTCTTTTAGGTAAAAAGCCATTTTGATCTGTATGTATGAATTCAGTCAAGAATTTCTTAATTCTTTCTTCCATTATCGAAGCAAAAATTTTGTAATCCACATTTAATAACGATATTGGTCTGTAGTTTTTTTTTTTTTTTATTATTGAAAATTTTTAAATTTTTACAAAAACAAATCCCCTTCCCATACCCCCCCCAACCCTACCTCACCCCCCTCCTCCCCAACCTCCCAACCCCTCCCCTGGACTTCCCAGAGCTAAGTACAGGCTTAATTAAGAAAAAAAACTTAAAACACTTTTAAAACTTAAACAAATTTGAATACAATCATCATTCTATATAAACTCCCTCCAAAAACACAAATTTAAACATTACTTTCTTTGAATATCTATGCCTATAATATAAAATCTAATTTCTCCCTCTTTCTTTATCCTAATACAAAAAAATAAACATATAAACCTTTGTTATACCATTAAAACTAAATACTCTTAGAAAACTTAAAATAAATACATATTTCCTTCAATCTTCATAATCTTCTCACCTATCCAAAAAAAAAAAAAAAAAAACTTAAAAATCCTAAACAAATCTAGACACATTTAGTTAAGCAAATTATTTTCTCTTAAAAATATTAATAATAATATTTAAAAACTTAAAACACTTTTGAATCCTAAACAAATCTAAATACAATCATCTTTAAACATTACTTTCTTTCCTAAACAAATCTAGACATTTAATTAAACAAATTATTTTCTCTTAGAAATATTAATGATAATATTTAAAAACCAAATTTAAACATTACTTGAAACTTAAACAAGTTATACTCCCTTCGAAACACAAATTTATTAGAATCCCCTCACTGAAATAAACAAATTATAATCCCTTCAAGACACAAGTTTAAACAATATTATCATTAAAGGTTTAAAACTTAAAGCTGAAATATATTATTATCCCAAAACACATGTTTAGACATTACATAAGACATTTTCCAAAAACGATATAAGTTTTACCTCTCCCACAATCTCAATAGTAAACTTCTTGTCTAAAGTTCTCATTCAATGTCCATAATTTTCTGTCCAATAACCAGTTACACCCACTATAAACACAAACTTCTTATCTAAAATTTTCATTCAATATCCATAATCTTCTGTCTAATAGCCAGTTGCATCTACTATAAGCACAATCCATATCAGTCTCTCTTGCCCGCAAGCATCGCAAAGAATGCGTGGAATTCTGCCCTTGAAGATCGCTCCAAAGAGTTTGTAAATCCTGGTTGACCCACAAGCTCAGGAATCAGTACCTGTGAAACTTCCTCAACCTCCTTCTTCTGTTGGTCTCTCTCTTTACATTTATATGTTACTTTTTCTTTACATTTGTATGTTGCACAAGTCTCAGGGACCGATACCTGTAAAACTTCCTCAGTGAATTCCTCCTTGTGTTGATCTTCACAATTAAAAGTTGTACAAGTTATCCTCTGCCCATTCCTCTCTTGTTGGTGCCCCTCAAGCTGAAATTTCCCAATTTCCATTTCTGAAGATTGCTCCAAAGACTTTGTAGGTCTAACTTCCGAAGCCAATACAGGTAAGGATTCCTTAAATTCCTCCTTGTGTTGATCTTTACAATTATAAGTTATACAAGTTATCCTCTGCCCGTTCCTCTCTTGTTGATGCCCCTCAAACTGAGATTTCCCAATTTCCATTTCAGGCAGCAATTCCACCCTTGAAGATTGCTCCAAAGACTTTGTAGGTCCAACATCTCCCAGAGATTCAGAAACCACTGAATATGAAACTTCCTTAAGCTTCTTCTGTTGCTGCTTTTCTTTGGAATGATGTGCTACACAAGTTGTCTTCTGCTCCTCAATCTGGACTTGTTGAGACCTAATAGATGGCGATGCACATACCCCCAGGACCGAAGTATAAAAATCTTTTGCCTGAGAAACAGTATTAAGTCTATGACATGTCCCCAGGTAGTTCACCACCATTCCAGTCGGAACATCCCATCTGAATAGAATTTTTCTCTTTTTAAGTTCATTTACTAGAAAAGCAAACTCCTTTCTTCTTCTTAAAATTTTAGATGGGATCTCCTTAAAAATTATGACATCTTGTGAAGCAATTTGAAATCTCTTCTTATAATAGGCTTGCACAATTTCATTGCGTAAAGATCTTTTACCAAAGTAAATTACCACATCTCTTGGCAGATTCTTCTGTACTGCCACCACAGAATTAACCCTAAATAATTTTTCAATTTCACTAAGTATTCCCTCTTTTTCTTTATTCAAAATCAATGCAAAATCCTTTGCAACCATCTCTTTCAAATCTCCTTGCAAAGACTCTGCCAGGCCTCTGATTCTTAAGGCATATTCCATTTGTCCATATTGAAGCATAAGAATCTCATTTTCCATTTCTTTTTCCATACTTTCAATTTTCCCCTCCATTATGTCCACTTTTTCAGCTACCTCTTCCACATGGGAGTTCACCTTTTCAAGAACAGAAGCAACTCCTTCTAAAGCCAAAACAAAATCTTGTCTCAAGATCTTATTATTTTCCTCTAAAATCTTTTTCATTTCTGCCCTAATTTGAATTATAACATCTCCCATCATGTTTTGCAAATCCTTCATAGTTATTAGCTGACCCCCAGAAGAGGGTGAAACTGTTGATTTAGAAGCTGTAGAAATCCCTGGACGCTTTGGAGCCATCTTAAAAAAAAACCTTTAGCCCTTCTTAAAAAATTATAAAAATTCCTTCAAAAATCATAACTCCCTCCAAAGAAGGTCATTATAATAAAAAGAAAAAAGGGAAAAAAAAAGGAAGAGAAAAAGAGTTAAAAAAAAAGCTTTACTCCTTCTTAAAAATTGCAAAAAATTAAACAGAAAAAAGTCCTTCAAAAAAGGGTCATTACAATAAAAAGGAAAAAAAAAAAAAAAATAAAATAATTAAATAGAAAAAGTCCGTTCCCAAAAGAATACTTAGAGATACCAAAAAACAACCATTCCAATCATAAGAAAATAAAAAGGGAAAGGGAAAGAAAAGAAAGAGAAACACCAAAAAACCTGCCGGTCAGCATTCTAACCTCAAAAAAAAAAACACCGAGAGATTTGCCGATCGCCATTTTACTTTCCCTTTCAACAAAGAAAAAAAAAATAAAAAGAGAGAATAAAAATAGAAGCAAGTCTTAAAACTTAAAATCCAAATAAATCAAAGAAAGCAAAAACTAAATCCTCTACTCAGCTCTGTCCGTTTATAAAAAAACTCACCAGTTCTCTTTAAGCACGGAGGTGTTTGCAGCGGCTCGTTTTGTCCCTGAGGACAAAAACGGCTGGGAAGCGGAGACAAGTCTGAACTCCGTGGGAGCACTCCTTTCACCCCCCCCAAAAAAACTTGGGGGGTGCAAAAGAGGCTCTACCACTATTCAGACACGGTCTGTAGTTTTTTATTTGTGTAAGGTCGGTATCTTCTTTGGGTATCAAAGTAATATTAGCTTCAGTCCACAACTTTGGTATTTTAGTCTCCAAAAAGATTTCATTACACAGTTCTTTCAACGTCGGACTTACTACATCTTGTAATGCTACATAAAATTCTGCGGGAAGTCCATCTGGACCCAGAGTCTTATCTTTTTTTTCTCTTTAATATATTTAATATATATATTAAATATATTAAAAATATATTATATATATATATATATATATATATGTAGGTCTTTGGTTATTCGGGTTTTCTCCCACGTAAAATTGGAAGTGTCTTGGCGACGTTTTGACGAAGTCTCATTTGTCATCTTCAGGCTGGTGCTTTCGGCTTCGTGCTTCTAGGAGCAATGTGTGATTGTAGCTGTTTCCTCCTTTTAACTGCCAGTGGGGGTATGAACTGATTGGATGACAGCTTGGCTGTGTTCTGATTGGATGGAGGTGTGTTCTGATTGGTTAGGAGCTTGGCTGTGCTCTGATACACTTCCAATTTTACGTGGGAGAAAACCCGAATAACCAAAGACCTACATACAAACACCCGCGAAAACCTCAGAAAACATATTTATTTATTTATTTTATTTATTTTCAGTGTTTATATGCCGCCCAATCCCAAAGGACTCAGGGCGGCGTACAAAGTAAAAACAATGATAAAACAATAAAATAAAGTAGTCATACCGCGAGTCCGATCATATCCTGGCCCCCCGGAGACATCAGCCCCAGGCCTGCCGGAACAGGAGGGTTTTAACAGCCTTCTTAAAGGCCGGCAGGGTGGGAGTAGTTCGAACCTCGGGGGGAAGTTGATTCCACCAGGTCGGAGCCACCACAGAAAAGGCCCTTCCCCGAGGGCCCGCCAGCCGACATTGTCTTGCCGACGGGACCTGAAGGAGGCCCAATCTATGGGACCTCACCGGTCTCTGGGAGCTGTGCGGCAGAATGCGGTCCTGTAAGTAACCTGGCCCTATGCCATGAAGGGCTTTAAAGGTGATAACCAACACCTTGAATTGCGTCCGGAGACCCACAGGAAGCCAGTGCAGCTCACGGAGGATAGGTGACACGTGGGCGTACCTTGGCGCGCCCACAATCGCTCTCGCGGCTGCATTCTGAACCAACTGCAGCCTCCAAATGCTCTTCAAGGGTAGCCCCATGTAGAGCGCATTACAGTAATCCAGTCTTGAGGTGACAAGGGCATGAGTGACCGTGAGTAAAGCCTCCCGGTCCAAATAAGGCCGCAACTGGTGCACTAGGCGAACCTGTGCAAAGGTCCCCCTGGCCACAGCCGATAGATGTTGTTCCAGATTTAGCTGTGAGTCCAGGAGGACACCCAAGTTGCGTGCCTGCACTGAGGGAGGTAAATTTGCCCCCCCCAGGACTAAAGATGGACCATCCAGTTGGCCTTTGGGAGGCAAGACCCAGAGCCACTCGGTCTTGTCAGGGTTGAGTCTAAGCCTGTTCACCCCCATCCAGACCCTCACATCTTCCAGGCACCGGCACATCACATCGACTGCTTCACTGAAAGGACACGGGGTGGAGATATATAATTGGGTATCATCTGCGTACTGATGATACCTCACCCCGTGTTGCCGAATGATCTCACCCAGCGGTTTCATGTAGATGTTAAAAAGGAGGGGGGACAGGACCGAGGCCTGAGGCACCCCATGATCGAGGCGCCTAGGGGTCGATCTCTGTCCACCCGCCAACACCGACTGCGACCTGTCAGAGAGGTAGGAGGAGAACCACCGCAATATGGTGCCGCCCACCCCCACCTCTCCGAGACGACGCAGAAGGATACCATGGTTCATGGTATCTAAAGCCGCTGAGAGGTCAAGAAGCACCAGGATAGAGGAATGACCCCTATCCCGGGCTCGCCAGAGGTCATCGGTCAGTGCGACCAAAGCAGTCTCAGTGCTGTAGCCGGGCCTGAAACCAGATTGAAAAGGGTCCAGATAATTGGTTTCATCCAAGGATTGCAAGAGTTGAGATGCCACCACCTTCTCTACAACCTTCCTCACAAAGGGGAGGTTGGAGACGGGACGAAAGTTCTTCAAAACAGCTGGGTCCAGGGAAGGCTTCTTGAGGAGGGGCCTCACCACCGCTTCCTTTAAAGGTTGCGGGAAAGACCCCTCCATCAAGGAAGCATTGATTATTGCCTGGAGCCAGCCTCGTGTCACCTCCCTACTGGCAGAAACCAGCCAGGAGGGGCACGGGTCCAATAAACAGGTGGCGGCATTCATTGCCCTCACGGCCTTGTCCACTTCATCAGGGATCACAGGCTCAAACTCGCTCCAGATAATATGACTAAGACCAGCCCCTGGCACCTCGGCTGGCACTGCCCAGTCGGAGTCCAGGTCCCTCTGAATCTGAGCGATTTTGTCCGAAAGAAACTGAACAAACTCCTCAGCTCTCCCCTGCAAGGGTTCCTCCGCCTCCTCCACTTTAAGAAGGGAGCGGGTCACCCTAAACAAGGCGGCCGGGCGAGATTCTGCGGATGCAATAAGTGCGGAAAAGTGAACACGCTTTGCCGCTCTTATCGCCACTAAATAAGTCCTAAGATAGGCTCTTAATAGTGATCGGTCAGATTCAGAGTTACTGGCCCTCCAACATCGCTCTAGACGTCTCTTGTGGCGCTTCATCTCCCGGGGCTCCTCAGTAAACCAAGGCGCCCTCCGGGGACCACCACCACAGAGAGGTCGCAAAGGCGAAATTCGATCCAGGGCCCTGGACGCCGCCTCATTCCAGGCCGCAACCAGGGACCCGGACGAGTTGTGGACAAGGGAGTCAGGTATTTCCCCAAGCTCCTCCTGGAACCGATCTGGGTCCATTAGGCGCCTGGGGCGGAACCACCTAGTCGGTTCCCTCTCCCTGTGATGGGGGAGTGATGCTCTGAAGTCCAGCCTCAATAGGAAATGATCTGTCCGTGACAAGGGCGAGATCTCTATTCCCCTTAATTCCAGATCATGTCTCCATTGCCCCGAGAGAAACACAAGGTCGAGTGTGTGACCACCCCTATGGGTCGGATCCTGAATTACCTGGGTCAGGTCCATGGTTGCCATGGAAGCCATGAACTCCTGCGCCACCTCTGAGCAATCGTCAAGTGATGGTAGGTTAAAGTCCCCCAGTACTATAAGTCTGGGGAACTCCACCGCCAACCCGGCTACTGACTCCAGCAATGCAGGCAGGGCTGTTGCAACGCAGCTGGGAGGTAGGTACGTCAGCAGCAAGCCCAACTGAACCCGTGAACCCAACTTCAATAGGAGGGACTCACACCCAACAACCTCCGGGGCAGGAATCCCACGAGGACTCAAGGACTTCCGAGCGATGACTGCCACTCCCCCACCCCTGCCCTGATGTCGAGGCTGATGAAGCACCACAAACCCGTCCGGGCACATCTCCGAGAGGGAAACACCCCCCTCAGGGCCCAGCCAGGTTTCGGTTATACATGCCAGGTCCACCCCGCTGTCCAATATTAAATCACGGACAAGGGGGGCTTTGCTGACAACAGACCTGGCATTAAGCAACAGCAGCCTACAATTAGGGCCCTGTACTCCCCTGTCACCAGTACTACAGGATGAGCCTTTTGAGGGGCCGGAACAAGGAATCGCTCTAACATAGCGAGTCCTCGTTCCCCAAAGATGGCCTGCCCCTCGGCTCCCGCCATATCTGCCCATCCCAGTCATGACCGGGATGCTCCGACCTTCTCCCCTCCCCGGAGTACCCCCACCCTCACCAGCCTTCTCCCTTCCTGACCGGACTCGCTTTCCATACAGACCAAGCCCAAGGGTAAGTCCTGCCCCCCCCTACTTTTGCTATTGCACTCAGCAGAGGGGGTACCAGGCTCCACCCCCGGCTCCACCATTCTCATACCCCAAACACTCAATACACATTCACACTCAATTTATATACATAGAAAATAAAAATGTTCACATTCATACGCCCTAAATACAATAATAAAATTTATACATAACAGGGCCATCATTCATCTACATGCATACTCACACCCACAACAAACATTCTCTAAAAATTAGTATTGCCCCTCTGTGTCCCAGGCTGGTCCAATGTGGCCGGCTAGGTGATCATTAGGTACTTGTCTTGGGGCAGACCGTACTTGGCCTTATGCTCCTCGAAGCATAAGCATATATATTTCGAATATTCTCCGGGATTTTTGGCAAGTCTGTTTTTTTAGGTATGACTGTATTTTTTTCTTTAGGAACTTCCTCTGCCTTATAAAGTATCTCATAGTAGTCTTTAATGATTTTTTTCATTGCATCATTGTGGAACTGTAATTCTCCTTTTGAATCTTTTAGCTTATTTATCATTCTTTTTTCTTTTTCTTTCTTTGATCTATATGCTAGCCATCTCCCTGGCTTATTGGCATTTTCAAAAAAATTCTGTTTAGTCCTTTTAATCTGTTGTGCCATTATATCCATCTCTGCCAAGTTTAATTTATGTTTTATTATCTCCATTTGTTTCTTGAGGACTTTCTTTTGTGGGTCTATTTGTAACTCTAGTTCCAATTTTTTAAGTTCTTCTCTCAGCTTTAATTGTAGTTGTTTCTTTTCTTTATTCTTTTTAGAGGCATAGGTTATGGCCAACTCTCTAAAATATGCTTTGGCCATGTCCCATACATTTTGGAGGGATGTTTCTTCTTTGTTGTTTATTTTAAAAAAGAATTCTATTTCCTTTGTTGCTAGTTGTAAGAATTCTTTTTCTTTCAATATAGATTTATTAAGGGACCATCTTAGTTTTTTCTTGGTTCATTTCCAAGTCATTTTTATTGGGTTGTGGACTGCCCAAACATTAATTTCTATCTCCACCTCTTGTATCATCATTTTCAAATTGAAGGATGTCCATATCATATCAATTCTAGACCATGACTTATGTCTATTTGAATAGAATGTATATTGTAGTTTTTCTGGGTTTCTCTCTCTCCATGTGTCTTGAATACACAATTCTTCTTTCATTTTTGAAAACGCTTTAAGTAATATATTTCCTCCTTTTCTTCCTTGTTTATGGCTTTTATAGTCCAGAGTCGCATCTGCTATTGCATTAAAATCTCCCATTATACAAAGATTTTGGTAATTTAAGTCCAATATTTTTTGTGTAGTTGTTGGTAAAATTGCTCTTGCTTATCGTTAGGTGCATATATTGCTACCATCAATATCTGTTTTTGATCCACCATAATTTCCACCATTAATATTCTCCCCTCTTCATCTGCATAGATTTGTTTGGGATTCATCTTTGCTTTAATATAAAGGGCTATTCCTTTTTTCTTTTGAGATGTGAGTATGAAATAAAGTTTCCCCATTTTCGGTTGTTCTAGGATTTTGAAATGTCTCATAATTTGGAGGCAAATTATGTCCATTTTTTAGTTTTTGTAGTCTTGTAAAAAAATTTCTCCTTTTTGAAGGAGAGTTTAGTCCATTTATATTTATTGATAAGATTCCAGTCTCCTCCATCTCTTTCAGTTATATCTAGGTCTCAATCTTCTAGTCAATCTTAACTGTCTCTGGTCTCTCGGTCTTGCTCCTTCTTCTGAATATGTATTCTTAACTTCTTCCTCTTCTGTTTGTTTAGCCACTCCTTCAGCTGCCATTTCCTCTTGCTTCCTGGCCTCAGGATCACCTTTTTCTAAGAATGTTCTGTGGTTGTCAAAAAATTCCATTGCTGTGATGACCCAGGGCCCCGAACAGAAGCAAAGCACTTAGCTGGTCAGAATAATTGTCTTTGTAAGCACTGCCAATGTTCACCCAACAGCCCCCACATATGCTGGCACAAGTTCAATAAAACAGTCAATGGAGTTAAACAGTTCTTTAAAGTAAAACAGATAACAAAGTATGATCTTTTCAATGCCCAGCTTGCCTGTAACCTGCAAACTACAAAACTGAAGACAGCAAGGAAAACTCAGCAGGAAACAAACTTGATCCAAAATACAAAGAGTCCAGGTACAAGAGCTCACATCACAAGAGTTCATGTTTGTTCCCAGCAAATGCCTCACCCCACAGCATCTCCTTAAATCCTACTCCCCAGGTGTGCCTTGTGGAGTGGGGCAGGACGCTCTCCTCCCGAGCAAGTGAGCCTGCCTCCGTTTTTCCCTCCTCCTCTCTGCTCTCCTTGCTCTGGGATCTGGTGGGGAGGGGCCTTGCTCCTCGCCTGAGCTCTGCCTTCCCTGTTCCAAACTTGAAGGGCCCTGGCCTGCTTCAGCCTTTTCCTCCCCACAGTCCTCCGAAGCCACAGACACCCCCTCCTGGGCCTCAACAGGGAACTCCATGTCGTCCTCAGAGTCAGGCTCAGACGGAGGCATGACAAGTGCTTTAAGTGGTGTGTCCAGTCTATATCTCTTTGTTTCCCAGTAAATTAGGATCCCTTCTGGGATCAACCATCTAAAGTTCACTCCTTTTTCAACCAGATTTATGGTTAAAAACTGATAGTCTCTTCGAGCCTCTCTTATCCTTCTAGGAATTTGTTTGAGCATTACTTATTTTTCTTTGTGACCCCTGATGAAGTGGACAAGGCCGTGAGGGCAATGAATGCCGCCACCTGTTTATTGGACCCGTGCCCCTCCTGGCTGGTTTCTGCCAGTAGGGAGGTGACACGAGGCTGGGTCCAGGCGATAATCAATGCTTCCTTGATGGAGGGGTCTTTCCCGCAACCTTTAAAGGAAGCGGTGGTGAGGCCCCTCCTCAAGAAGCCTTCCCTGGACCCAGCTGTTTTGAAGAACTTTCGTCCTGTCTCCAACCTCCCCTTTGTGGGGAAGGTTGTAGAGAAGGTGGTGGCATCTCAACTCTTGCAATCCTTGGATGAAACCAATTATCTGGACCCTTTTCAATCTGGTTTCAGGCCTGGCTACAGCACTGAGACTGCTTTGGTCGCACTGACTGATGACCTCTGGCGAGCCCGGGATAGGGGTCATTCCTCTATCCTGGTGCTTCTTGACCTCTCAGCGGCTTTAGATACCATCAACCATGGTATCCTTCTGCGTCGTCTCGGAGAGGTGGGGGTGGGCGGCACCATATTGCGGTGGTTCTCCTCCTACCTCTCTGACAGGTCGCAGTCGGTGTTGGCGGGCGGACAGAGATCGACCCCTAGGCGCCTCGATCATGGGGTGCCTCAGGGCTCAGTCCTGTCCCCCCTCCTTTTTAACATCTACATGAAACCGCTGGGTGAGATCATTCGGCAACACGGGGTGAGGTATCATCAGTACGCGGATGATACCCAATTGTATATCTCCACCCCGTGTCCTTTCAGTGAAGCAGTCGATGTGATGTGCCGGTGCCTGGAAGATGTGAGGGTCTGGATGGGGGTGAACAGGCTTAGACTCAACCCTGACAAGACCGAGTGGCTCTGGGTCTTGCCTCCCAAAGGTCAACTGGATGGTCCATCATTAGTCCTGGGGGGGGGCAAATTTACCTCCCTCAGTGCAGGCACGCAACTTGGGTGTCCTCCTGGACTCACAGCTAAATTTGGAACAACATGTATCGGCTGTGGCCAGGGGGACCTTTGCCCAGGTTCGCCTGGTGCACCAGTTGCGGCCTTATTTGGACCGGGAGGCTTTACTCACGGTCACTCATGCCCTTGTCACCTCAAGACTGGATTACTGTAATGCGCTCTACATGGGGCTACCCTTGAAGAGCGTTTGGAGGCTGCAGTTGGTTCAGAATGCAGCCGCGAGAGCGATTGTGGGCGCGCCAAGGTACGCCCACGTGTCACCTATCCTCCGTGAGCTGCACTGGCTTCCTGTGGGTCTCTGGATGCAATTCAAGGTGTTGGTTATCACCTTTAAAGCCCTTCATGGCATAGGGCCAGGTTACTTACAGGACCGCATACTGCCGCACAGTTCCCAGAGACCGGTGAGGTCCCATAGATTGGGCCTCCTTCAGGTCCTGTCGGCCAGACAATGTCGGCTGGCGGGCCCTCGGGGAAGGGCCTTTTCTGTGGTGGCTCCGACCTGGTGGAATCAACTTCCCGCCGAGGTTCGAACTACACCCACCCTGCCAGCCTTTAAGAAGGCCATTAAAACTCTCCTGTTCCGGCAGACCTAGGGCTGATGTCCCCGGGGGGGGGGGATATGATCGGACACGCTGTATGAATGTATTTATTTTATTGTTTTATTGTCAGATTATTGTTTTAATTTTGTACGCCGCCCTGAGTCCCTTGGGATTGGGTGGCATATAGATTTTAGAAATAAATAAATAAATAAATCTCTTATGGATCTTTTAAGAAATCTAACATGGACTTCCCTGGGCACTTTATTTCTTCTAGCATAGTTTGAGTTAACTCTATAGATCTGATCCAATTCTCCTTCCATTTGAGTCTTCCCCATTCCTAGAACATCTGCAAGTAGCTCAGTTATCAAATCTAGGAGGTCCTCTTCCTTGTCTTCTATTATGTTTTGAAATCTTAAAAAATATGAGGCTCGCTCCATCTCTATCACCACCAATGAGTCTTCCAGTTCTCCATTTATTTGGGCCAATTTTTCATTTTCATCTTTTAAAGATTCTAATTTCTGGTCACCTTCCACTGATTTGTCTTCTATTTTTGGATCCTTTGTTGATTATCTGTAATTGTCTGTTTAAAATTTTCAATTTGGGAGTCTATATTAATAAATTTTTGGTTCATTTTATCAAGATAATTTTTCAAGTCTTCATAATTTTTTGTCGAAGTTGCCATCTGAGCTGCAATTGCCTGTAAAATTGCCTGGGTATCTTTTTGTTGGACATCCATTTTTTCTTGTTGCAGCACTGTCGTGATTCATTTTTGATATACTGGACTTGCAGAAGTCGAGGCAGGGGAGGAAGATCCTTTTTTCCCAAGTTTAGATAGGTTTGAAGTGCTCATCTTTATCTTTTTATCTTATATTGTAATCCACCAGGTAGCCAAATGGCCAGCTTTTATAATCCAATAGGCTCCTATTGCTAGGAGGGGAAGTTCATAAAAATAGTTAAAAATAAAAAGGAAAGGAAAAAGTAAAAAATAACAACAAAAGAGAAAGGAGGAGACAATAATACGAAAAAAAGAGAAAAAAAGGAGAGGAAAAAGTACTCCCAGAATAAAAAGGATAAAAAGGAAAATGGCAAGGAGAGAAAAAAAAGCAAAAATATCAAAATTGTAGTCCACCAAATTCTGTTCAGAAAGATTTCTTAATTTCCAGTTCTTCTAAGGCAGCTTATTATAGTTCCAAAGCAACAGTATTTATAATCCAAGGAGGCAGATAGCTCCAAGTACCATTTGTTTATAAATATAGTCTGTCTTGTAAAGCCAAATAAACCAAAAGGAAGTCTCTTCTCAGAAAGGTTTCAAGGTCTTAGATAAAGAATGTCTGGGCACGCAACCAAGCTTCTAATCTAAATAAGCTCCAGGCAAGAGAAAGTGAAAGTAGTTCTCAATGTAGCCACAGGGCAACACAAAGTATCCATTCCCAGCATGTTTAAAAGGGAAAGGAAAAACATAGTCAGAAAAAAATAAAAGAAAAAAAAGAAAGTTTATGGAGTTTAAAAGGTAAACGGTAAAAATTGCAGTAGGTTTCCAACCAAAAACAAAGGAAAGAAGCCTCTATAAGAACAGGAGCTTCCCAAATTTCAGCCTCAGACAGCTTTACTATATAAAAAGTTTTTAAATTGCCAAAAGCTTAAACCGCCACTTAAGTTCGGGGGGGGGGGGCTCCTAAAAGTGAAGGGCTCACTCTAGAGCTGTGAAAGAGCTATTTGCCAAAAATTCACCTCTAGTGAGAAAGAAGATGGTATTCTCACCCGGCTCAACTGCTTGCTGTCATTGTGAGCTTCTCCATCTCCAACGATAAGCTGGCAAAGGTGGACCACATAAATGCGGTCCGCCTTTCTTCTGCCAATTCCAGGGGCTCCTTTGGCTCCAGCAAGCCGGCTACCACCAACACGTGGTCCCCAAGGCTTCACCCCTTGGTGGCCACCTCTCCGGGGCGGCTTTCAGCCCAAACGGGCCCACCAGCAGGTGAAAATCAGACTGGGGGGAGGAGGATCTCTTCCCCAGGTCTATTCTTCAGCGACATCGCTGGAAAACTCCTGGTATGGGCATTTTGAGTACATGGTAATGACGTTTGGCTTGACCAATGCTCCCGCTGTCTTCCAGCATTTTATGAATGACATTTTCCTGGATCTATTAGACTGGTTCTTCATCATTTATTTGGATGACATTTTGAGCCATCAACACCTCTAGTTGGTTCTACAATGGCTTCAGGAGCACCAGCTCTATACCAAGCTTGAGAAATGCCAGTTCTTTCAAACTACCATCAGGTTCCTAGGTCACCACATCTCCCCTGAGGGCTTAGCCATGGAGCTCAGCAAGGTGGAAGCGTTACGTAACTGGCAGCCTCCACGTCGGGCCAAGGACATTCAACAGCTCCTGGGCTTTGCCAATTACTACCGGACTTTTATCCCTGGGTTCATGTCCTTGACTGCACCTCTCACTCAGCTCCTGCAGAAACAGACTTCTTTCCAGTGGAGAACCATGGAGCAAGCAGTGTTTGAGAGTCTGAAGTGAGCTTTTATGATGGAACCTATCTTGAATCATCCAAACCCGCACTGTCCCTTTGTCATTGAGGCTGATGCGTCTGACATTGCTGTGGGGGGCAGTGCTACTCCAGGCTCACGTGCCCGGCGGCACCCTCTTTCCCTGCACCTATTATTCCCGGAAACTCAATCCGGCAGAGCGTAATTATACCATTTGGGAAAAAGAATTGCTGACCATCAAGGTGGCGTTTGAGGCCTGGAGGCATCACCTGGAGGGGGCCCAGCACCAGATTGAGGTGTGCACTGATCATAACAACTTGGAGTTTCTGCAGGCCGCCCGGAAATTGAACCAGCGTCAGATCCGATGGTCCACCTTCTTCGCTTGGTTCAATTTCTGTGTTACGTACATTCCAAGCGGCCGCAATCAGAGAGCGGACGCTCTTCTCCGTAAACTGGAATATGTGCGCACAAAGCCTCCACTCCAGACAATCTTGCCCATGGAGTCCCTTGCAGCAGTCCAGGAACCAGTGGACTTGCAGGTGCAGATCTGGGAGGCCCAGCAACAGGACCCGTGGGTAGACTGACGGTGGGTGGAATTGGGGCCGGACTCTCCTTGGACATTCACACATGGATTCCTTCGGTTCCATGACCGGCTGTATGTCCCTGTGGGTCCACTTAGGGGCCTTGTATTATCTCAATGCCATGAGGGTCCCACTGCAGGGCATTTTGGCCTGTTTAAGACATTGGATTTGGTCTCCCACACCTTCTGGTGGCCTCACTCATGGCATGATGTCGCATCTTGTGGTCAATGCTGGAAGGCGAAGCATGCAACAGGGGTGCCCCCGAGTCTTCTGCACCCCTTGCCAACTCCCGACAGGCCATAGGGGGCGGTCTCCATGGACTTTCTAATGGATTTGCCACCTTCATCGGGGTTCACTACGGTCCTTGTGGTGGTCAACATGTTGACCAAAATGACACACTTTATTCCCTGCTGTGGGCTTCCGATGGCCCGTGTCACAGCTCAGCTTTTCCTCCAGCGTGTTTTCTGGCTACATGGACTGCCCAACAAAGTTATTTTGGACAGAGGGACACAGTTCACAGCCCGGTTTTGGAAGGAACTGCTGCAGGCCCTTGAAGTCCAGGTGTGCCTGTCCTCGGCCTACCATCCTGAATCAGATGGAGGGATGGAGAATGTCATAGGAATCCTGGAGCAGTACCTGATGTCATGAGTCTGACTAATGAAACACTTCAAAGAACTTTCAGGCATGGTTTAACCTAAAAAGCCTTTATTAGTGTAAACGGAGTGTCAGCACGGCATGGAGAATGCCAAGATCTGAATTTCCCTTCCTTTGCACATAACATTCCAGGCATTTCCCCTCCCCTATTTTGGGGTCATGATTCACATCTTCCAATTAACTTGGAGGGCAAAGATTCACTTCCGTTTCCTTCCGCGGGCTTTTCTCTCCTCTCTCTTTCTCATCTGAATTAACTCTAAAAGTACCAGACAGTTCTGCATATTTTGTCAAAGCAAGAATATTCAATATTAGCAGCGTTGACATCCGCCCCCCCCCCTTACAAAAAGGACAGATCCTGTAATGTAAACAAAAACATATGTTAATGACTAGTTTTTGGTTTGTTGGGGTATTTCGCATGAAACCTTTTGACAAGCCTGTCAGCTTTCACCTCACTGGATTTCACCCAGGTGGCTTCAGACAACGGGTATCCCTTCCATTGTACTAGGTACTGCAATTTCCCTTTAAAAATTCTAGAGTCAAGAATACGTTTCACTTCATAGTGGGTCTGTCCCGCAACTACGAGGGGCCCAGGTGCCTTCTTTGGGGGTGGTCTTAAAGTGGAGCCCCGATAAGATTTCAACAGCAGCAAGGTTGTTGGTAAGGCAATATTGGAAGAAAGATTCCTTGCCGACTATAGAAGAATGGACCCTTAAGGTCTCAAATTTAGCAGAAATGGCAAAAATTTCGGCTTATTTGAAGGATCATTCACAAGAGAGAGATATTTCGGTTTGGAGAAGATGGATAGATTATATTCAGAATAAATATGGGACTAAAAAGTTCCATTTACTTTATGAATAAATTTTAGAATATTATTATTGTTATTATTATTATTATTATTATTAATAGTTTATTCTTTATTGAAAATTTTTACAGTTTTACAATAAAATAATCCCCCTCTCCCACCCACCCCCCTCCCACCCATCATCCTCCCCCCTTCTTCCCAGAGCTGAATACAGGGTTAATAAAAACTAAAAAAAAAAAAACCTTACAACTTAAATAAACATCAAACAATTATAAATACATTAAAAAAACGACAAAATTTTAAATACTTTAACTCCAATATATAAAAACAAAACAAAACAATAGTTTGATCGTTACCTTAAACATAAATTATTCAAAAGCTAGACAATACTTTTTAATCTCATATTTGTGCTGTATAAAATTCACCCATCTTTTCCACACCAAAAAGTATTTCTCTTGTGATTGATCTTTCAAATAAGCCGAAATTTTTGCCATTTCAGATAAATAAGAAACTTTAAGAAACCATTCCTCTAAAGTAGGCAAAAATTCCTTCTTCCAGTATTGCCCTATCAACAGCCTTGCCGCTGTAATTAAATTCAACATTAAAATAATTTCTTTGTCATCACAATCAACAATAATACCTAACAAAAACAATTGTGGTGTAAATTTTATCCTTCTATTAAAATTTTTTTGAATATTCCACCAAATCTTGATCCAAAAAGCCTTTATATTTTTACATGACCACCAAATATGATAATACGTTGCATCCAAACAACCACATCTCCAACATTTAGGCTGCAGATTTGGATACATACGAGACATCTTTTGTGGATCAAGGTGCCACCTATAAAACATTTTGTAAAAATTTTCTCGTAAATTTTGAGCTTGTGTAAATTTAACATTCCTCACCCAAATTATCTCCCATGTATCTAATAAGATCGGCTCTTCAAAATTTTGAGCCCATTTAACCATACAATCTTTAACTAATTCTGTTTCTGAATCCAATTCCACTAAAACACCATAAATTCTTTTTATATGAGTTTGACTTTGGTCTTTAATTTGTTTCAACAAAATCACATCCTCCCTAAGCAAACCCACTTTTTGATCTATCCTCCACCTTTCTAATAATTGTCTATACTGAAACCAAGAATAATTAATATTTTCTTGTAATAATTCATCCATAGATTTTAATTGCCAATTTTTCCCATCCCAATTAAGTAATTGTTTATAAGAAATGCTATCCATCTTCACTCCTTTTCTTATTCCTTCTATCGCATGTCCTGGAATTGCCCACAATGGGATTCTAGAATCTATTCTATAATATTTCTTCCAAACTCGCAATAAAGAAGTTCTTAAAATATGAGACTTAAAGACCCTATCCACCTTTTTATTATATATTAAATAGGCATGCCATCCATATAATAAATCCCATCCCTCCAAAAGGAGTATATTTACATTTGTTAAATTAATCCAATCACTAATCAATGTTAAAACCACCGCATCATAATACAGTTTCGAATTCGGTACCTTGAGTCCACCTCTCTCTCGAACATCTTGTATAATTTTAAGCTTTACTCTAGGTTTTTTCCCCGCCCAAATAAATTTATTAATACCTTTCTGCCATTCTTCTAAGTTTGCCTCTTTCTTTAAAATAGGTATCATTTGAAACAAAAAAAAGAAACTTTGGTAGAACATTCATTTTGACCGCAGCAATTCTCCCCAACAAAGATAGTTGCAATTTTTTCCAATCATTCAAATCTTTCTGTATTTTAAACCACAATTTTTCATAATTAATTTTATACAATTTTGCATTAGAAGCAGATAAAAATACCCCCAAATATTTAACCTTTTTTACAACTTCAAAACCTGTCAACCTAACCAAAGTATCCTTATCCAAATTAGTCATATTTTTTGGTAATATTTTAGTTTTATTATTATTAACTTTAAAACCGGAGACTTGTCCGAATTGATTTATCAATTGTAACAACTCCACTACAGAATGAGTTGGTTGAACCAGAGTAACAACCAAATCATCTGCAAAAGCCCTTAATTTGTAATCATTTTTATTAATCTCTATTCCCTTTATTTTGGGTGATTCACGAATTTTTATCAACAAAATTTCCAACGTTAAACAACAAAGGAGACAGTGGACAACCCTGTCTAGTCCCCTTTTCAATTTGAAATACCTCAGATAAACCTCCATTAACTATAAGTTGTGCTGATTGTCTTTGATAAATACCTCGAAAAGCCTGAAAAATTTTATCTCCAAAATTCATTTCTTCAACCAATCTTAACATAAATTGCCAATTTAATTGATCAAAGGCTTTCTCAGCGTCTAAAAAAATCAATCCTGCAGAAATCTGATTATTTTTGTCCAAGTATTCTATTAAATTAATAATTTGTCTAACATTATTCTTCATATATCTTCCAGTTATAAAACCTGTTTGATCCATATGTATCACTTGATTCAATACGATCATAAGTCTGTTAGCTAAAATTTTTGAGAAATTTTTGTAATCTACATTCAAAAGAGATATAGGTCTATAATTTTTTGGCAAAGTAAGATCTTGATCCTCTTTTGGAATCAAGGATATAAAAGCCCTACCCCAAGATGGGGGAGTCTCTAACCTCTGTAATATATTATTAAAAAGTTCCTTTAGAGGTTCTATCATCTCATCAATCAAAACTTTATAATAAATTGATGTCAATCCATCAGTGCCAGGTGCTTTGCCTGCTTTTAGTTGCTTAATTGCTGTAATAATTTCTTCTGAAGTAATAAATCCATTAATCTCTTGTCTCTGATCATCTGTTAACTTAGCAAAATGAGCATCTTGTAAGTATTTGTCTATATCTGAGCTCTGTACCTTCTTACCCATGTATAGTTTTGTATAATAATCTAAAAAAGATTTTTTAATCAATTCTTTCTGAAAAACCACTTTACCATTGTAATTTATTTTATCTATAATTCTCAACTTCTGTTTCTTCCTTAATTGATAGGCCAGCCATCTCCCTGGTTTATTAGCATTGCAAAATGCATTATGTTTCATATAAAGTAAATTAGTTGCAGCCTGATCAGCCATTAGCATATTGAACTGTGTTTTAAGCAAATCTATAGATGTCTTTACATTCTTATCTAAGGGATTCAAAATTAGAGCTTTTTCTTTTAGTTTAATCTCCTCTTCCAATTCCTTACGCTTTTGCATCCGTTTTTGCCTATAAACCTTATTCATTTGAATGAAAACCCCACGCATATAAGCCTTGCTGGCATCCCAAACCATTGCCATTGAAGTTCCCTTATACATATTTAAAATAAAATATTCCTTTAAATACTCTTTAAGTTTCTGAACATTCATCTCTTGTCTAAATAAATTTTCATTCAACCTCCAAGATCTTCTCTCCTCTTTTTCCACGACCAGCTCCATCCATACCGGACTATGATCTGTCAATGTCCTCAGGAAGATCTTTACATTTTTTACCCTAAAATATAAATCCGTTGTAATGAAAAAAAAAGTCAATTCTTGAAAACGATTGGTGTCTATCAGAAAAAAAAGTAAAGTCTCTCTCTTCCATATTACATTCCTGCCAATATTATTAATAGTTTATTATAGTGAAATTTTTATTATATTGTATTGTTTATGAATTAGGATTTTAATTTGTTTATATGATCAAGTTTATTTGCAAATTGTTTATTCTGTGTTAAAGGGGAGTTAAAGCACATTATATTTGTATATCTATATAGTTGGTTAATGTAAGTTAGATTTTGATTATTATATTTGTTACCTTGTATTCAGCTCTGGGAAGTGGGGGAGGGGGAGGGGAGGGGGGGTTGGGGTATATTTTGTAATTTTTGAAAAACTTTTTAATAAAAAAAAGGAGGGTAGAGCAGGGGTGGGCCCACCCGGAATCCCGGCGTCCTCCTGTGTGGGGGGTGTAATCTGGGCAACAGGTTCTTGTGTGACCCGGTTGGATTTTTCTTTCGTTAGCTGCTGAGCAGGTTTCCTTCTCGTCGCTGGTTCCGGTCTGCTCTGCAGTTGGGGGTAGGGGACTGGACAGGTTGCCGCTCAATGTCCATCTTGTCCACACCAAAAACACTTATTTGACAGGCCTGCAGGTGGTCTGGGTCTCTCAGCCATTGCAGTAGTTGGAGGTTTTCGTGGGGGTCATTGCTGTCCGGGTTGCTCTGGTGGCTGCTCGGATTCATGTGGGGAAGGCTTCTTATAGTGGCTTCTTATCACTGCTGCCTGGTACCATTCTTGCAGCTGATCAGGTACAGCTCGATAGATGCACGCCTGAGAGGTGATCGTCTAATCCCTCAATGAAGTGATGGATTAGGGATTGTTCAAGGCACCCCTCTATTCGACCTGCTATCTTGCGAAATTCCCGCACGTACTCCAGGGCAGGCCTGCCGGCTTGTTTCATTTTGTGGATCTGTTCTCTTGCTTTAAGACCAATAGATAGGTCCTCAAATCTTTCTCTCAGCCCTAGGAGGAAGAGGTGGAGGTCCTCCAATTCGGGGGCTTGCTCATTATATAAATTGTTCAGCCATTCAGATGCTTCTCCCTCTAGGCTGGATGCAATCACATCGACAATGGCCCCCGGGTAGAGAAAGGCCCAGCAATTCAAATGAGAACGCACTTGGTTGAGGAAACAAACCAGCTTCTCTGGGTCCCCATCGAAGGTTGCTTTGAAAAGTGGTGTAATTATAGGCTGTTGGGGCCCCCACTGTGGCTGTTGCTGCTGGTCCCATCCTGGCTGCAGATTTATGCCCAGGGGTTGCATGTTCAGGGGCTGTGGCCAATCTCCCTGCTGTGGTCGGTCTCCCACCATCTGCTGATCTCCTGGCTTCTGCACCACCCCAAGCTGTTGCAAGGCCTCTATTAGCTGTGGCAAGCTCAGAAATCGCTGACCATCCATCTGCTGGGGAACCCAATCTACCCATTGCTGCAGATGCCTCAGACTGGATTTCCCTCTCTCTTCAGGGCTGGGGTCCCTGGCAGGGGAAGACAGGATCTGACAGGCTTTCTGATGTGCAATGGGAGGGGTATAGGCTCCTCTCTCCAGGAATTGATTTCTGCTTTTCACCTCTGGGTTTTGATATATTTCCAGTGACTCACCCAAAACTTCGTTATCTCTCCATTCTGCTTTTGAAGTCTTTGCTCCCAGCTGGGAGATCTGCCAGAGTTCTTTCTCCCCTGGCTGGCTGGCTGCCACTCCACTCCCTGGGGAAGCTGCTGCTGCTGAGGTGCTGGCCTCAAGCCATCTTTCTCCTTCCATAATAAGATCTTCCTCGAATCTTTGTCAGTCTATCCCCTTTAGATTAGGAATAGTGATCGAGGTCCGGGACCTCTTAATTGGTTTAAAAAAATTGTGGATCTTGGTATGATGTCATGAGTCTGACTAATGAAACACTTCAAAGAACTTTCAGGCATGGTTTAACCTCAAGAGCCTTTATTAGTGTAAAAGGAGTGTCAGCACGGCATGGAGAATGCCAAGATCTGAATTTCCCTTCCTTTGCACATAACATTCCAGGTATTTCCCCTCCCCTATTTTGGGGTCATGATTCACATCTTCCAATTAACCTGGAGGGCAAAGATTCACTTCCGTTCCCTTCTGCGGGCTTTTCCCTCCTCTCTCTTTCTCATCTGAATTAACTCTAAAAGTACCAGACAGTTCTGCATATTTTGTCAAAGCAAGAATATTCAATATTAGCAGCGTTGACACCTGCATTGTTTTATCAACCGAAAACAGGACGACTGGGTGAACTATTTAGCAGTGGCCAAGTTCACCTTTAACAATTCCCAGCATATCTCCACACAGATGACCCCATTCCTTGCCAATGTAGGTTACCACCCCCGGCTGTTCCCTCTCACACGGGTTGACTCCCCAGTACCTGTGGCCAAGGATTATCTTGCCAAGTTACAGGCAGTCCACCACTTAGTATGATGACAGTTGAACAAAGCCAAGGAGGACTACAAAAAGGTGGCGGACCAGTTTCGACGGGACACACCAGCTTTAGCTGTGGGCGATTGGGTGTGGTTGTCCACTAAACATCTCCCATCCGATCAACCAGCTAGAAAGCTGGACCATCGTTTTCTGGGCCCCTTTCCCTTCGAGGCCATCATCAATCTGGTGGCCTATCGGCTAACCCTGCCACGCTCCTTAAAAGTCCACCCAGTCTTCCATAGGTCTCTCCTTGTCCCGGAGCAGCCAGCCTGCCCACTCCATCAACCAGAACATCCTCCTCCAGATGATGATGGAGCTGCCAAATACGAGGTCACCAGCATCCGTGACTCCTGATGGCTCAAGGGCCGCTTTCACTATCTCATTGAATGGAAGGGCTACAGACCGGAGGACTTCATGTGGGAGGCCGTGACCCACATGAATGCTTCTTCACTGGTTCAAGAGTTCCTCAACTGGTTCCCTTCACGGCTGCACCTGGATCATCAGCCCTGGGGGAAGGGCCCTGTGGTGAGGGATAGTGTTGTGGCCTGTCAGTCGCCAGAGGACTCAGCTACTGATTCAGATGAGGAAGCACAGGAATGGGTGCTGGGCCCAGCGTCAGGGCCATCTGAAAGCTCCAATGAAGAAATGGGGCTGTCACAGCCAGGGACAGAGGCGGAGCCTGGGCTGTCCACCAGCCCTCAGATGGAAAGGTTGAGACCTCCATGCCTTGAGGCAAGTGAGTCAGGAGAGGAGGATCACATGGGGCCAGTAATTGATGTGTGGGTGTTGCAGAAGCTGAGAAGAGGAGAACAGTGAGAGGCTATGGGGTGGTCTTTGGGGCAGAAGAGTCACCGCTGCTAATGTAGCCCCACCCTCAGTTGTGCATAAAAGGCAGGGGCAGAGACGAATAGGTGTGGTAGACAACTATTCATCTTCCTGCTGGTCACCCACTTGTGTTTGGAACTCCTGACACTTCTTGGAATTTTGCCAGAGTTTTTTCTGCAGATCTTGTGGTGCTGGAAGTCGCAGCTCCTTCTGAGCATGGGTGTGACTTATGTTAAACAATAGCCAGCTTGCTTGAAGGACTTTTGTCTGCAAGCGTGGTGAGACTGAGAGTAACTCTGTGTATTGGGAGACCCCTACAGGGGAAAAGGGAGCGAGCTCCATTGTTTGGAGGCTGTGTGAAACTGCTGGCGTTCCTGAAATAACGGAACGTTAGAGACTATTTGGTGTGTCTGTTGTGTTTGGGGAGCCGGGTCAGAACATCATCCTATACCCGAGCCACAGATATTCGACACTATTGCAAATAGAGCCTCCTTAAAAATGAAGTCCTCTACAGGTTCACAAGAATAGCTTTTTTTTTGTTAGCACTTTCGTCTTTTCTCTATTTTCAACCCTGCCACTTCTCCAAATTTTTCTATTTTCTCCGGAAGTTTAGTGTTTGTTTCAAGTGGATCTTCCAATATAAAAACCAAGTTATCTGCAAATGCTTGTAGTTTGTATTTTTCATCTTTTATTTCCAGTCCTTTAATTTCTATATCTTGTCTAATGTTTCTATTCAATACTTCCAGTGTTAGTATTAATTAGTATTAGGGGGAGCCTGGAACCCCCACAGAGCGCGTCCCCGGGTGGCGGATTGGGGGCCCCTACCCATTATGGCTTTTATACTGTAATGGTGGGTTGGAGGGAATCAAATACCTTCCGTGGACCAACAGGCCTGGTGAGGGGCAGCTGGCTCCCCAGTATCGACTGAAGGTGGAGACCATATTTTTGGAACGTATTCAGAAGAACCGTACATGGTGTGGTGGCAGCCACTTGAACAGCGTGTGCACAGCGGTGTAGAAAGCAAAGGGAAGACTACTATACTATATATTTCCCAGGAAAATCATGTTAATGGCGGCAAAACCTAACAATGGCCCCGAGTACGGGCGCCCCTTAAATGGGGCAGGGGTGCTAAGAATCTCCTGGTCTGCTAGAAGCATGATAAACCCAAAACTACGAATTGGTACATGGAATCTGAGAAGCCTATATGAAGCTGGGAAAACACACAGCACTATCCAAGAAATGTCCAAATACAATATCTCTATATTGGGAGTGAGTGAAATGCTCTGGCCTGAAAATGGAATGTGTAGAATAGGAAATTATACTATCTACTACTCTGGTGAGAATAGCAAACACCATCAAAATGGAGTAGCTATAATTGTAAACAATCTTGTAAATAAATGCATCAAGTCCCTTATTCCTGTATCCGATAGAGTGATAATGATCCAAATAAATAGTACTCCAGTAAATATGAATGTTATACAAGTTTACGCTCCCACAGCTGACAGCGATGAGGAGGATTTAGAGAAGTTCTACGAAGATATAAGCAGTGCACTGAAAACCCTAAAAAGTAATGATATCACAATACTCATGGGGGACTTCAATGCAAAAGTGGGAGAAGGAAGTGATGCTCCTGTAGTTGGAAACTTTGGCTTAGGAACCAGAAATGGTAGAGGTGACAGATTTGTAGACTTCTGCAAGGAACATAGGCAATGTGTTGTTGTAGAAGTGAGAGACTTGAGTCAGCTCTTTTGTGGAAGGAAAGTTTATTTGCACAGGTTCAGAGAGCTAATCACAGCTTAAAGGGTCTGAATGCCCAACAGGGGCATGGGTGATCATATTTATAACCCCCAATACGTAAGTATTTCCTGATCAAGACATATTCCATACATGGTTACATTCTATAGTTCCTTATTCTAACATAGGAAGGTTACTAGACATGGTTATAATCTATAGTTCCTCATTTTAACATAGGAATGCTTTTAGCAGTTTGCAATATTTCAAGTGATAGGCAGTTTGCAATATATCATGTGCAGAGTTAAAAACAGGATATCTGGAATTTCTAAATTTAAGTGTTGTCTGGGAAGAGGAAAACCTCCCTTTCACCCACAATTTCTGTCAGACAACCAGTATTTTTCCAGCCTCCCACTTTACTCCCCCCTGTTGAGACTTATCTCAACCTTGCAGATAAGTTTCAACCTGTAACACTTGGGTCTGATGTATGTATGTTATTATATTCCTGGTTCTGGAATTCCCACATAGCCATAACTTGAGCAGTTGCTTTTCTCTCTGCAAGTAGTGACACGTTTTGGCAGTGTTATGTTATGCATCAATGAAAAGGCACATTGCATAAGACAACAACTACTAATCAGAATAGCAACAAAAATGACTACTGCCCTTATGATATTACCAATAAGACCCATTGGGAGCCAAGACCATAAGTTACTCCACCAACTTCCCAGGGAATCTATTTGCAAATCCAATGCCATTTTATGGAGCACTTTAATCTGCTTGTTTATAACTGGGGATTGGTCTGATAGATTAAAACAGCACATCCCCTCAAAGGTCTCACATCCCATGTGTTGGCGGAGTAGGAGATAGTCTATGGCTGCCCTATTTTGTAAAATTGCCTTGTGTAGTTCTACCATTTCCTGATTGATAGCAGACAAGGCTATTGAACTGGCATTTATAATTTTAGCCAAGTTACAGGCCACAGAGTTTATATTGACATGAGCTCTTACAGCCAGTGCAGGAACTCCCACCAATGAGATAGCCAAGGCATTATATTCAGCAGCATTCAGAAGAGTACGAGAGGAGTCACAGTCCTCATCCAAAACCTCTGCCCTCTGTAACGTGTGACATTGAAGGAGGTAAAAAGTGACCTATCTGGTAGGAAGGTAGTCAGTCTGCTTAGACAGCAATATGTTGTGCTTAGATTGGCAGGAATGTAATTAAAAGTGTCTTTTCCACAAGTGAAGAACCACCCTCTAGGTAACCATATGTTGGCATAGCCAAAGGACACTGATTGAAAAGATGTGCAATTCAGCTTTTCTTGGCTCACTTTCAGGCAATGAGGTAGTGGTGTACTTTGCTCACAACCTGTAATAGGTGCACATTGTAAGTCTTCTGGAATGGCTACGTTAGGAGTATGTAAGGCCAGAGCATCGGGTGGCAAAAACTTAGAAATGTGACCCCAACTGTATAGTGTTTCATACCCTATATGTCCTTTAAACACATAGTGACCAAACTCCTTGGCCACTGTGACTGGAACGCACACTGGTATTAAACATGTGGACAGTAAATTCTCCATATCATATGCTTCAGAAAGGCAAAAATCTGTTGTGTTGGCTATTTTAGCCAACTGGACCCACAAATTATATTGCATCCTTTTTCTGGTTGAACATTTTATTTCTTTTACAATACAAGTCCCCTTCCATCCCGTTTTTAACTGTGAGACTAGGGTGACTCGTTGCCAACCCCAAAATAAAGGAGGCCCACATTCCAAGGTTACAGGAGGAGGAGGCTTCTTATAAGGAGCCCTAACACATATGCCTTTCCTAAGAATATATCCAGCATATTGACAGGCTTCTGGGTTGACAGGTTGTCTAGTGATGCAAGTTTCTTTAACTATTCTGTCAAAGACTAGTGGAAATTGACAAGGATGAGGCAAGATACCATTCCAGCATTCTGGTGAAAAACCAATGGGGGGGTGACCATCACAAGTGCCAGTGCCTATAACATAAGACTGAACAATACTGGGAGCCTCTTTTGGCTTGCTCCATTGGCCTAGATTAAAGAGACAAACATTATTACATGCAACAATAGTATTATATAAAAGCAATCATAATCCTTCCATCCTTTCTTCTCCCATGTGTAGAAAGTCAGCTTCCGGAGTGATTTCGCAGGGGTGTTGAATTCCAGCCGAACAGCCGTAGATATATGTGCAGGATACACTTGTACTACTATAATATCTGTTATACAAACAATAGAATATTCATTAAACACGTTTAAGAGTAAGCTTTGTAGAGACCTTTGGGTCCCTGGTCACTGTCCACAGGGGATCTGCTGCCGCCTTGACTCTGGTCCAGTGGATCCAGGACTTAGATTCTGCAATCTTTATAGCTAAAGGAGAAGCCATTATTACCTCATAAGGCCCTCTCCATCTCCCTTCCAGTTGTTCACGTTTCCAATGTTTCACCCACACTTTATCTCCAGGTTTAAAAGGATGACATCTAGTTATCAACTTAGGTGGTGTTTGTTCAATAATGTAGTTTCTGAGTTTTTCCACCTGCTTATTCAGTTCCTGCACCATTTCCAGAGTCCACACTCCCCCCTGATGGCCCTTTCCAATGCATAACTGAAACCTTTGCTGGCTTTTGTACTGCATCAAGAAGACGCTTTATCAAGTGTCCATGTAACACATATTTGCCCGCAGAATCCCTAAATCCTCTCTCTTTGTACACAGCACCATGAGCATGTAAAGTCAAAAAAGGATATTTACTATCTGTCCAAAATAGAATGGATTGCATGAGGAGTGTAGACACTTATGGGACATGAGAAGGTCAATTTATTGCAATCCTGTAAAAGGACTGCTATAGCAGCAAGAACCTTCGAACAATGTAGCTACCCCATCCAATTGCTTAGATAAGAATGCCACCGGGCGCTGCCACTGCCCCAATTGTTGTGTCAACACCCCCAATGCAATATTCTTTTTAGTGTCTACATATAGGTTGAAAGGCTTTTCTAAGTTAGGCAAAGCCAAGGCTGGTGCCAATGTGAGGGCTTGCTTCACTTCCCTAAAAGCTCTCCTTTGTTCTCCCTCCCAATCGAAGGGCTCTGTATCACCCCCTTTTGTAGCCAAATAAAGAGGTGCTGCTAATAAGGCATAATTTGGTATCCATATTCGACAAAATCCTGCCAAACCTAAAAAATCCCTTAACTGTCGCCTATTTAGGGGTTCTATTTAGGGGTTCGGCAATAGCTAACACTGCTTGCTTTCTTTCCCAGCCTAAAGCCCTATGTCCTTGCTCAATCCATCCATCCAGTCCCTGCCAATCCAATCCCTTCAACTTCCCTCTCTCTATCCCAATCTCCTTTATACCCTCGGGTTCCTCTCTGTCCCCTTCCCCTAAAGGGAAGCCTAGTGGTGGGTCCACCTTCAACACCCCCACGTCTCCTACCTATTCTTCCTCTCCAATCTCTTCCTCTCATCTGCCATCTAGGACATTCCTTTTGCCAATGACCTTCCTCTCTGCAATTAGCACACTGATTAGGTCCCAGCACGGTCCCTCCTTGCAATGCCACAGCCAACAACTCTGTCTTCTTATGCATTCTCACCTCTCTCTCCTTCTTTTCCACCTTTTCCCTGTTAACAAACACTTTCCTTGCTACTTCCAACAACTCTGTAGTATTCTTCCTTAATGCTCCCTCCAACCTCTGCAACTTCTTCCTTATGTCATCATAGCTCTGTGCTATGAACCTCTCATTCAACATCCTCACGTTATCAGCACTCCTTGGATCACCCTGAGTATAGAGCTTATAAGCCTCAATCAATCTCTGCAGGAAACTCTCCGGACTTTCATCTGCTTCCTGCATCACAAAAGACGGCTTTGACATATTCACCGGAGGCTTTCCAGCCTTGCGAAGAGCCTCTACTACTAAATTCTGATATTCCTTCAGCAATCTCATCTGTGGTGGATCCTGTGCATCCCATTCTGGATCCTTTTCTGGTGCGCTTGTGTCCAACTCTGGCTGAATATCCTGAACAGCCGGCAATCTATCTCTCAGATACTGCCTAACAGCAGCCTTCCACTTTTCCCTTTCCTCAGGAGTCAACAAAGTATCTAACAATTGCTGTACATCCTGCCATGTCCTCTTCACTTACTTCTCCCCTCACATTTACAGAGAGACCTTCCAAATCCCCTTCCTCCTTGGGGGCCGACAGCCTCCCCCTTTGTTTCTGTCTCACAGCTGGTTGCATGTCCCCGGGCACAGCAGAAGCAGTCAGCCCATCCCCAGGCACAGCAGCTGCTGCAGCCAGCACTGGGGGCGTGGGGGAGAGGCGCGGCACATAGGGAGGGGGTCTAAGGATTACTTCCTCTACTTCCACCTTTACCTCTTTCTTTACATCTGATACCTTAGTCTCTAAAATCTTCACATCCTTGACTCTTTTAGTCTCAACCTGAAGCTTTTTCCCTTTAGGTCTAGCCACACACAAACGAACCATTTCAGCCTGACATTGCAATAACTCATCTGCCTGCCCTGCTACTGCATCCCCCCACTGATCTATATACTGAAATTGGTTAGGATAGTTTTCCTCATTGGCTGCTTTCAGAGAAGTGAGATCATCAATGATTTGATTCTTAAAAGTTCCCTCCGGAGGCCACCCCACATCCATGTGAGGCCATTGATGCTCACATAGAAACTGCAGCCTATCCCTAGTTACCTTAGGGTAGGGGACCCTATACTGGGTATGATTAAAGTACTTATCAAATCCTTTTAACATGCATTCCAACGGTGTGCTGGGAACACTGCTACGCCAATGACCTACAGTGCTGGACGTTCCAACGGTCACTAGTAGGAAATGCACTGGCTTAACCACCCACACAGCTTAACACAGACTTCTTTAGGACCACCGTCCCAAGTCCAGGGGGTTGATCAAGCCCCCTCTTCTATCTTCAAGTGAGATAGGTACAATTAGTTTAAACTCATACTCGCCTGCCTTGTTGTTACACTCGTCCTGGCCAGGAGCTGGTTCAGACCTCCTTTCCTTTCCAAAAGGGTTCTTGGACTGGCTCTCAGCACTGTTGGCTCTGCTGACAAGCCACAGCTGTCTCCCGGAGGAATGACCCCCGTGGCACCTGGAGAATTGTTCAGAGATGGCTTCCCAGCAGGTCCGAAGGGTCAAGCCGCCCTCAGCGAAACATCGCCTCACTCAAGTTTCCCGGCCAATGGACCAGAAACTGTTGTAGAAGTGAGAGACTTGAGTCAGCTCTTTTGTGGAAGGAAAGTTTATTTGCGCAGGTTCAGAGAGCTAATCACAGCTTAAAGGGTCTGAACACCCAACAGGGGCATGGGTGATCATATTTATAACCCCCAATACGTAAGTATTTCCTGATCAAGACATATTCCATACGTGGTTACATTCTATAGTTCCTTATTCTAACATAGGAAGGTTACTAGACATGGTTATAATCTATAGTTCCTCATTTTAACATAGGAATGCTTTTAGCAGTTTGCAATATTTCAAGTGATAGGCAGTTTGCAATATATCATGTGCAGAGTTAAAAACAGGATATCTGGCATTTATAATTTAAGTATTGTCTGGGAAGAGGAAAACCTCCCTTTCACCCACAATTTCTGTCAGACAATCAGTATTTTTCCAGCCTCCCACTTTTTTCAAGTTGCCAAAAAGACGCCTCTACACTTGGAGATCACCAGCAGATACACGAAATAATGTAGTAAGGAACCAAATTGACTATTTTACAATAAAGAAAAGATTTAGAAACTCAGTAAAATCAGTAAAGGCATACCCAGGTGCAGATGTACCATCCGATCATAATCTACTACTTGCTGAAGTCCAGCTGAAACTAAAAAGGATGAAAAAACCGAACCCTGCTAAACCAAGAATCGACAGAGACTTCATCATTAAATATGGAGGTAAGATTAAAGAAGAACTAGAAAATCATTTAAGGGAAACCAACAACCTGAATGATGATGTAGAAGCGAACTGGAATAAATTTAAAAATGAAATAGTAGAGGTAACAAATTCAAAACAGAGAGAGGGGTACCACAAGAAACAACAGTGGATGATGGAGGAAATTCTTCATCTCATGGATGAAAGAAGATCTTATAAAAATAAAAACAAAGAAAAATATAATGAATTGCAGAAAACAATTAGAAGAAAAATTCAACTGGCAAAAGAAAAGTGGTTTGCAAAGAGATGCAAGGAAATAGAAGAGACAGAACGTATACATGATAATTTCAAATTACACAAAAAAAGTGAAAGAAGCAGCAGGCCTCTACAAAAAGAAAACCAACAACTTAGTTGACAAAGAGGGGAAAATTATCTTAGATGAGGATGAAAAGCTAAAAAGATGGAAGGAATATATTGAAGAACTTTTTGAGGACACTAGGGATGATGTAGATATGGGAAGTATAACAACTGGACCA
Organism: Crotalus adamanteus; assembly: GCA_039797435.1. Lineage (NCBI taxonomy): Eukaryota > Metazoa > Chordata > Lepidosauria > Squamata > Viperidae > Crotalus > Crotalus adamanteus. Next base: position 23,758,481 of record CM077935.1, on the reverse strand, counting down.
AATATCACTATGGAAGAGGTTGAACATGCAATAAAAATAGCAAAAATGAGAAAAGCCACAGGACCTGATGATATCCCAGTAGAAATTTTAAAATTGCTGGAAGACAATGGGAAGAATTTTTTACTGCAGCTCTTCAATCAGATTTATGAAACAGGAAAGATACCAAATGATTGGCTAAAATCAACCTTTGTGACAATCCCCCAAAAAATAAATGCAAAGAAGTGTACCGAATACAGAACAATAAGCTTAATGAGTCATGCCCTGAAAATATTCCTGAGAATAATTCACGCAAGAATATACAACAAAATTGAAGAGCATCTAGGTAACACACAATTTGGTTTCAGAAACAATCTTGGTACACGAGATGCGCTGTTCAGCATTCAGGTTCTTGTACAGCATTGTAGAGATGTCAATCACAGTGTTTACATGTGCTTCATTGATTTTGAAAAAGCTTTTGATAAAATAAGACACAGCAAACTATTAGAAATCCTGAAACAAGGGGGACTAGATGACAAAGACATCCAAATAATAAAGAATCTGTATTGGCATCAGGTAGCAAATGTGAGACTAGGCCAAAAATACTCAGCTGATGCAGAAATAAGAAGAGGGGTCAGACAGGGATGTATTCTGTCTCCACTGTTGTTCAATATCTACTCTGAGTCAATCTTCAGCAAGGCACTGGAGAACATTGACGCTGGCATCAAAGTAAACGGTGTTTGGATCAACAACTTAAGATATGCTGACGATACAGTTCTGCTTGCCAGTAAGCATGAAGACCGTCAGCTCCTCATCAACAGAGTCACAGAAATATCTGAAAAATACGGCTTGAAGCTTAACACCTCAAAAACCAAGATCATGGTTGTCAGCAAACAACCCGTTAATTTACCACCAATAAATTCAGAAGGAATACCACTAGAAAAAGTTGAAAGGATCACGCACCTCGGTTCTAATTTACATGAAAGCTGGGACATGACTATTGAAGTAAAGACAAGGATAGAAAAAGCCTGAACAGCATTCTTCAAAATGAAAAAGGTCTTCTGCAGTCACGACATAAGCCTAAGACTAAAAATCAGGCTTGTCAGATGCTATATTTTTTCTATCCTGCTCTATGGAGCAGAGAGTTGGTCTCTGACAGAAGGCCACCTGAAGAGACTAGAAGCATTTGAAATGTCGATTTACAGGTGGCTGTTACGTATAAGCTGGGTTGACAAGATCAGAAATGAGGAGGTGATAAGCCGCCTGGGAAAGCCAAGGGAAATCATCAAAACAATTAAAAAACGAAAATTAGAATATTTCAGACATGTGATGCGACACCCAGAAAAATACAGCATACTCCATTTAATCCTCCAGGGAAAGATTGAAGGCAAACGAGGTCCAGGCAGAAGAAGAACATCGTGGCTTCAAATTCTAAGGGATTGGTTTGGACAAAACTCACTAGCACTTTTTCGTGTGGCTGCTGATAAAAACAGGATCGCCAACATGATCGCCAACATCCGATAACGGATATGGCACAACAAGAAGAAGAAGATTGACCCAAATACATGCAAGGTGGTTTTCATCATTGTTCCGTTGTATTTCTGTAGAAATATAGTTATTTCTTATATATAATGCAACTCCACTTCCTCTTTTATTAAGTCTGTTTCTTTTAAACAATTTAAATCCCTCTAGCTTTGTATTCCATTTGTGGGTTTCATCCCACCAAGTTTTTGTAAAGGCAACAATATCATATCTGCCCTCATGTACTTGAATTTCTAGTTCACACTGTTTATTCCTCATACTTTGTGTGTTGGTATATAGACATTTGAGTCCTTTTTGACTGACCCTGTGTTTGCTTTCTACATACCCTGTTTTGTGTCTGAGTTCCCCTTCTTCCTTACAACCTGTTTGATTAGTGCACATGGTATGGCACACACTATTCCGGATTCTTTTCAAAGGCAGTGTTGTGGTTCCGGCTAATGAAACATTCCAAAGAACTTCCAGGCATTTATTTTCATAAAGTCTTTTATTGTTACAAAATGTCGGCACAGGCACAATGGAGGGATGCTAGGATCTAAGTTCTCTTCCTCTGAGCAGTTAAATTATCAGCATGTTCCCTCACTAAATTAGCCGTCATATCTCACATTATCCAATTAGTGTGAAGGTCAAATGTTTTCTTCCTCTTTCTTTCCCGGGCTTTACCCCCAACGCCCCTTCTGCTCTTTATTAACCCCATATTTACCAGACAATTCTGCATATTGTCAAAAGCAAGAATATACTGTACAATATTTGCAGCGTTGACATCCGGCCCCCCTTACAAGAAGGACAGATCCTGTAAAGTAAACAAAAGCATATGTTAAGGGTTATCTTTCGGGTTTTTGGAGTGTTTCATATGAAACCTTTTGACCAATCTGTCAGCTTTCACTTCACTGGATTTCACCCAGGTGGCTTCAGACAATGGGTATCCCTTCCATTGGATTAGGTACTGCAATTTATTTATTTATTTATGAGACTTATATACCGCTTTAAGTGCAAGCACTCTCTAAGCGGTGTACACCAGTAAGCAATGTATATATATATTTACATTGCCCCCAACAATCTGGGTCCTCATTTTACCTACCCCGGAAGGATGGAAGGCTGAGTCAACCTTGAGCCGGTGAGATTTGAACCGCTGACCTGCTGAACACAGTCAGCTAAAGTGGCCTGCAGTACTGCACTCTAACTGCTGCGCCACCTCGGCTCAATTTCCCTTTAAAAATTCTAGAATCAAGAATACGTTTTACTTCATAGTGGGTCTGCCCTGCAGCTATGAGGGGCCCAGGTGCTTTCTTCGGGGGAGGTCTTAAAGTGGAGCCCCGATAAGGCTTCAACAAGCTACAATGGAAAACTGGGTGAATTTTCCCTAAAAGTCTAGGGAGTTTTAGTTCTACTGTGACCGGGTTGATGATCCTTACTATGGGGAAAGGCCACAAGAATTTTGGTCCCAATTTCTTGCTGGGCAATTTGAGGTGTAGATATTTAGTTGACAGATAGACCTTTTCCCCAACTTGGAATGTTCTTTGGGGAGCCCTCTTTTTATCAGCCTGCTTTTTATAGGTTTCAAAAGTCTTTTTTAAAGCAGTTTTTGTGTTTCTCCAAACTTCTTCTCACCCTCTCACCCACTGATCAAGTGTCTGGGAAGCGGAGGGCAACTAAGGATATTCAGCTATTGGGTTAAATTCTTTCCCTGTGGCTACTTTGAAAGCCGTGTAGCCGGTGCTGCTGTGCACAGAATTATTGTACACCACCTCCACAAAAGGGAGGAGATCAGTCCAGTTCGTCTGTTGGTAAGAAATGTAGCATCTAAGATATTGCTCCACCATTTTGTCAGCGGCTTCTGTGGCCCCATTGGTGGCCGGATGAAAAGCAGATGATAACCTTTGAGATGATCCAATAGATGTAAGGAAATTTCTCCAAAACTTTGCTGTGAATTGCACCCCTCTGTCTGAAATTATTCGCTTAGGGGCGCCATGCAGCCGGTAGATATAGTTCAGGAACAATTTGGCCAGTCGTTGGGCAGATGGGAGTCCTTTGCAGGCGATGAAATGAGCCTGTTTCGAGAACAGGTCTATTACAGTCCAGATGACAGTATTTCCACTACTTTCAGGTAGGTCTACTATAAAGTCCATAGCTATTTCCTCCCAGGGTTGAGAAGGGTCTGCCACGGGTTGCAGTAACCCAGCAGTTTTCCCCGGGATTCTTTTCATTGTGGCACATACAGTACAACTTTTTACATAGTTTTCCACATCCTTTTTCAGCCCCGGCCACCAGAATTGCCGGCGGGTGAGGTGTAGGGTTTTCAAATATCCAAAGTGTCCAGCCTGCTTTACATCGTGGCTCTGTTTGAGAGCATTAAGACGGAGCACTTCTGGCAAATATAGCTTCCCCCCTTTGTAAGCCAAGCCATCCCTGCATGTTAGGGATGCTTGATTATCTTTGAACCATTGATCGGTGAGGAGCTCTCGTTTTATTTTCTTTGCTCCAGGCTCATCAGGATTGGGGACCCTGCGAGGTGTAAGTTGAGCAACAGTTTGTGGATTGGGAATAATCCTAGCATGATGTTGTGGTTCCAGCTAATGAAACATTCCAAAGAACTTCCAGGCATTTATTTTCCTAAAAGTCTTTTATTGTTACAAAATGTCGGCACAGGCACAACGGAGGGATGCTAGGATCTAAGTTCTCTTCCTCTGAGCAGTTAAATTATCAGCATGTTCCCTCCCTAAATTAGCCGTCATATCTCACATTATCCAATTAGTGTGAAGGTCAAATGTTTTCTTCCTCTTTCTTTCCCGGGCTTTACCCCCAATGCCCCTTCTGCTCTTTATTAACCCCATATTTACCAGACAATTCTGCATATTGTCAAAAGCAAGAATATACAATATTTGCAGCGTTGACAGGCAGCCCTATATATTTATGAATCATAGAAACATAGGGCTGGAAGGACCTTGGAGGTCTTCTAGTCCAACACCCTGCCCAAGGTAGGAGACCTTAATGCATCCCAGACAAATGGCTGTCCAATTTTTTCTTGAAGATCTCCAGCAATGGAGCACTCACAACTCCAGGAGGCAAGCTGTTTCATTGATTAATTGTTCTTACCCGCACAAAATTTCTCCTTAGTTCCAGATTGAATTGTAGGAGATGACCAGGCTGAGGGAAGGGTCAAATGTGTCATCAGTCATGAGTCCTTTGCGCCCACAAGAGACTTAAGTCCAGCCCACCCTGAATTCCTGTGACTGTTATCTACAACCAATTTGCTTGGACAGTTAGTAGTTCAGATTCTTGTAGAGAGCCTAAGCTTGCAATAAATCTTTATACTCATTTAAACTGCCTGGATCTCCTGATTTCCCCAGCACTTGATATTAATCTGAACTACTCCCTATACCCAAATTTTTCACAGACTCCAGAATACCGAAGCCATGGCTTCAGATCCCAGAGCTACACCAATAGTGGACAAGCCAGACCTCCGCTCTATCAGCAGATGCCAAGATGGCATTGAAGACAAAATCAGGAATCTTGAAGCCAATTTTCAACAAATGATCTAGTGTCCCCTTCCTCCTCAGTCTTTTAATTGAATCCACTGCCAAATGGGTGCTTCTACTCATCAAAACCCAATGACCATGTCCTGGATAGTTTCCCAAACTTCTTCAATAGGTTTAGAGAGTGCTTTGGAGACCCTATTCTGAGAGAAATTGCCAAACAATGCATCCACCAGCTCTGCCAGGGCAACAACTTCGTGAGAACATATGTTGAAGATTTCAAGCTCATTGCAGCAGATCTGGATTGTAATGAGCCAGCCTTAAGATCACAATTCAAGAACAGGCTGAACAAGGCCATAATGACACAACTGATACAACAAGGTATTCCCCAGGGTCTACAAGACCTCTACCTAGCTCAGTGGTGGGATTCAAATATGTGAACAACAGGTTCTCTGTGTAGATGCTGCTTCTGGAAGTCCATTCTGAGCCTGGGCAACAAATAATTAGCTACTGGTTCTGCCAAAGTGGTGTGAACTGGGTGAATCCCACCACTGACCTAGTTGCTATAACAGCTGACTCTCGACTTGCAGAACTTAAAACATTTTTCAGCAGCCCCAGCCAACTGCTTCCAAAGCTGACTCCTCCCATCACTACCCTGAACCTCACAGCCCCCTTGGATTTGGATGCTGAAGACCCGATGCAAATTGGCATGGGCAGACAAGCCCCAGGAGCAGAAGAATGGCAATGGCACCCTGGCCCTGGAAGGCACAGCAGCTCAGTGGATGGTGACCCTGCACAATGCCAAGGCACCCAAGCCCTGAAACTTCAACCGATTGATGGCAGCACTGAGGCAGCAGTTCAAAGATCCCTTGGCTGACCAGAATGCCAGGGATTGCATTAAGACTATCAGACAGGGCCGATGCCCCGTGGCCAAATACACCGAAGAATTCTGAGATCTGGCTTGCCGTCTCAACTGGCCAGAGGACATCCCAGTGAGCTGTTTCAAGGACAGGGTGAATGATGACCCTTGTATTGCCCGAGGAGCCCCTGCCTGCCTCCACGACTGGTGCATCCTGGCTGAGGAAGCAGAGATCGACCAAGCCTGAAATCAGCACTTTTTCAGTCAAGCGTGGAAACATTCTCCACTGGAGAGGAAGCGAGAGGCGATGAAACCCCCCGCAGAGACCCCACACTCAACTGACCACTTTAAATGTGGCAAAGAGGGCCATCGAGCCACAGAGTGTCGTTCAAAGACTCTGGTGAGAAAAGGAGACCGGCCTGTGGGGTAGAACCGTTAAAATACCCCCAGCACTCCAGAGAGACGGCGATGAAAAGCGCTGAGGTCATGGAGTTCCAACCCACTGAGAAATCAGGAGGCGGAACTCCGACCCCACCAGAGAAAGGTCCAGAGACATCTGACAGCAACTCTGATGACAAACCCTTGGTAAGTGGACCCATCACACCAATTACAAGGCCCATAGAACTGCTGAACCCAGGTATGGAGAAGAAGGTGGCCCTAAAGGCTTTACTGGACTTGGGCTGCACCAGATGTTTAATAAGCCCAACCCTGGTGGGAAATCTGGGGATTCCTGTAAGGAGACTAAAGAAGTCAAATTTGTTCGGTCAATTAGACGAGTCTATCACAGGGGGCATCCCAACCACCCTCACCATGATGCCTGTAATATTAACCATGGGGGACCACACTGAGACTTTGACTTTTATAGTGACCCCCGGCATGGAATGGCCCCTAATCCTAGGACTGGCCTGGTTAAAAAAATGGAATCGGCGGGTGAACTGGAGAATGGGGGAAGTTGAGACTCCCAAAAGGGAAACCCACATACCCGATAGTCACTGTGGCCCCAAAGTGAAGCCTGAGCATGAAGTGGTGGAAGCAATCAACGATCGGGAATCAGAAGGCATCCCCAGGGAGTACCAGGATCTGGCTGAGGTCTTTAGCAAGAAGAGCTCTGATGAATTGCCCCCCACCGTCCCACAGACTGTGCCATTGAGATTGTCCCTGGAACTAAGTTGCCAAAACCCAAGCTCTATTCGATGACACCCCTGAGAGTTAGAGGAACTGTGCAAATTCATAGATAAGAATTTGGCACATGGTTTCATTCAACCAGCCAGATAGAAAATGGTGCTATTTCAAGAAAAAAAAGATGGGTCTCTTCATCTACGTGGATTATAGATGTTTGAACGCCGTGTGCATGGACAATGTCTACCCCTTGCCGCTCATGAAACACATGCTAGCCCACCTCTCAAAGGAAAAGATTTTCTCCAAGTTAGATCTGCGAGAAGCGTATTACCTGGTTAGAATCAAGGAGGGGGATGAGTGGAAAACCACTTTCAACTGCCCCCTAGGGTGTTTCCAATTCAAATTACTTCCATTTGGGCTACAGAGAGGACCCACAGTATTTATGCAACTAATTAACAAGGTTCTCCATGAGTATTTGTACAAGGGGGTTTTGGTGTACCTGGCAACATATTAATCTACACGGAAATGAAAGCCGAGCATGTGAAATTTGTCGGAGCAGTCCAAAATAAGCTTCGTGTAGCCAAACTGTATGCCAAACTTTCGAAATGTGAATTCCACAAAGAAAAAATTGACTATTTGGGCTACTGGCTTTCTCATGAAGGGGTAGAAATGGACCCAGAAAAGGTATGAGTGGTTTTGGAGTGGGCCCTACCATGCACCCGGAGGCAGCTGTAAAGTTTTCTGGGCTTCACAAACTTCTATCAGCAATTCATCCCCTCCTTTGCACAGATCACACTCCCCATTACTAACTTACTAAAAACCAAGGAAAACAAACTGCAACCTACCCAGCCACTAAAAGGGACTATGGAGTGCCAAGTGGCATTTGAGAAATTAAAAAGACTTTTTTCTGCTGAACCAGTGCTAAAACACCCAGATCCGGAAAAACTGTTTGTCATCCAGGCAGATGTGAGTGATGTAGCAGTGGGTGCGGTACTACTCCAGGAAAACCAGGAAGGCCAGTTGTAACCTTTCACCTACACCTCAAAGAAACTCACAGAAACCGAGCAGCAATGGGCCGTCTGGGAGAAGGAAGCTTATGCTGTACACTAGGCCCTCCTCACCTGGAGGCACTTCCTGGAAGGGAACAAGATCCCTTTCCAAATATGGACTGATCATAAAAACCTCAAGGCAGTAAAAAAAAAAAAAACAGGAAACTGTCCCCTAAGCAGGCTCAATGGGCCCAGCGCTTCCACCAGTTCAATTTTACCCTCCAGTACTTACCTGGGGGGTGGGGGGAAATTGGCAGATGCTGTATCACAGATGCCATTATACAACAGCACGAAAGCTGAAATAGTCAAACCGCTGTTGCCCGCAAAGCAATTAGCTGCCCCAGTCTCCACGAGGGTGCAAGCCAAAGGAGCTCCACTACTGGACAGCATGGCAGCCTCTGATTTCAAACAAGCCCCGGAGAAGGATGAGTGGTTCCTCAGCCACAAAAACCTCTGTTCGATGCGAGAAGGATGACCTTGTGTAGGGGGGAAATTATACATTCCCACAACCCAAAGATTAAAGTTCATGCAGCTCTGCCACGATTTGAAACTGGTGGGACACTTTGGGTTCATAAAAACCCTCCACCTAATAAAGAGACAGTTTTGGTGGCCATCTTTAAAAAAAGACATTGAGAGCTATGTAGCCAGTTGCCCCATCTGTACAGCAGCTAAACGGAGACAGGGGAAAATGCCTGGCCTCCTGCAGGTGGTTGCAAAACCTTTACCACCCTGGAGAGAGATCTCTATGGACATTATCGTAGAGCTGTCAGAAAGTGCAGGAAACACTCATTTGGGTAGTAATGGATTTATTCCCCAAACAAGTCCATTTCATCCCTTGCCAGAAAATTCCAACTGCTAAAGCCTTGACTAAAATGTTTGTACAACACATCTATCAGCTACATGGCGCCCCACAACACATCATTTCAGATGGAGGGGTCCAATTCACCTCCAAGTTCTGGAGAATGTTTTTGGACCTACTGGGTACTGATCAGGGCTTGTCATCTAGTCATCATCCTGAAACAAATGGGAGGACAGAATGAACAAACTCAGTACTAGAACAATAGTCAAGGTGCTTCATAAACTACCAACAAGACAGTTGGACTGACCTGCTACTGTTCACACAATTGTGGATCACACAATTGCAAAATATGTGGCCAGTTGATAGAAAAGCCTTAGATGAAGCTAGAGAATCCTATAAAGCCCAAGCAGATAATAAAAGGGTGGAGCCAAAGACTTTTAGGGTGGGGGACAGGGTATATCTCTCCACTAGGTTTCTGCAGTCCTTGCAACCCACAAAGAAGTTAGGGCCAAAATTTGTGGGACCCTTCCCTATTAAATGCATCATCAACCCCGTCACAGTAGAGCTTGAACTCCCTAAAACATTAAGACAGGTCCATCTGATATTCCACTGTAGCTTACTAAAACCAGAAACGAGTTCGCCCTTAAGGCCAGCAGTAGCCCCTCCACCGCAACCAATTATGGTGGAAAGGTAACAACATTTTGTAATCAGGGAAATCCTAGACTCCAGAAAGCACCATGGGTCTACCCAGACCTCCTGGCCTCCCAGAATGAGTGGGTACACAAGAAGCATGTGTGGGCCCCTAGACTGCTCAAACGTTTTCATACTCATTACCCAGATAAACCTGACTAACCACTATGTTTCATTTTCTCTCCCTGTTATTATTTTCTCTTCTCCAGGTGGATCTCTCTTTTTTTAAGGGGGGGGGGTGGCATGTCAGACCCTCGAAGTATTTCTTTCTTATGCCCTCATTTTCAGGTTCTGCCATTCTATCAGGGGAAGGGGACCTAGGGATATTCTGCAGTGTACTTCCTTTTGTGGAAGATGAAAATATTGGCTATTGTTCTTTTATGCAAGGTTTAGGCCCAGGTGAATTAAACCAGGTCCCATGGAAAAAGTAATGAACCAAAGTCTGTGCTATGCTTAATTTTGCAGTTTGCAACTGTACTTTACTTAATATGATTTTGCTAAGCTTGCTTGTTTCAAATATATTTAGAACATAAGGACTGGAACAGTAAGAAATAGGGAACTGAATAATAGCTGATGGATGCGGGTTCCAATGTACATGAGTATGTAGAAAGTTATGTTCAGCAAAGGGTCAGCAAAAAGTCAGCAGAAAATGTAAGATTGCTGACCATCTGTCTACATTCTTAGTATAAGAAAGGGTACAAAAAGTTGGGACTGGACCTGATTGATTTGCCATTGGCCTATAGTTGTCCTTATTGGAACTGCTATGTCAATGGACCTCATTGCAATGGGTTTTTAACGTAAGTGATGTTTATTTGTGTATTCCAAATTATTGCTGAAATAAACCTCTGAATCTTAAAGTATTGTGTCAAGCCCTCCCGGGATCGATATGCAGAGGGGGGGGGGGAGGAGAAGGACGGCGTGCTGGTGGAGAGGACGACCAGCACCGGCTCCATGCAGCTCAACTTCCATGATGCAGCAACCTTCCTAGCGAGGCATTTCAGATGGTGGTGCTCCGGCGGTGGCGTCTGAACCGCCGTACAGCTGATGGGCGGTCGCCGAGCAGCTGATGTTCGGCGGGACACCGGACGACGTTCTGAGCCATGCCCATGCGATGGAGGATGCCGGAACAGCTGACGAGCGGCCCGCCAGACAGCTGATGGGCAGGAGAGCCGCACTGACAGGGCAGAGCCTCCCAGTATGCCGGAAAATGAACAAATGCACAGGAGGGAGGGGGACGATTGGGACAGCTGCCATGATTTGTGTTGAGTACGGCCGGATGCTGGTTGGGCAATTGGAGGGTGGGGTTGATGGCTAATTGGGCGGGGTGGGGTGGGGTGTTAATGATGCAGTTGCATTTAAACCGCACTGGGAGGCGGTTGCTCCCAGTGCGAACTTTGTTCAGCAAGGAACTTTTTGCAAGTCTGTTCTGTTTGCCACCGATGCCTCAAAGTAAAGCCGCTGCTTCCTGAGTTTGTTTGCCTCAGTGTCCTTCTTACCAGGAGTACGGTAGGACCATTGATAGAAAGTTTGCACTCCTTTTCCCTTTTCCCAACCCCATCGTGTTTCCTGTGCCTCTCCTTTTCTTTTTTCACTGGACCTGGCCTGGTTGGCCTGTCTGTTTTGAGCTATGGCAGAAGGCACTCAGGAGGTGGCTCCTGTTGGGCCAGGCCCTGAGGCGGCACTAGTTGGGGCTCTAGAGGTGGACCCTCCGGTTGCTGACCAGCCAGTGGTACGTCCTAAGGTGGTGGAGCCCGGCCCGGCGGATCGGTCAGGTGAAGTCCCGGAACCCCAAGGGGCTGCAGCAGGTGGGGACGCCCTGTCCGGAGAGTGGTGGCGTAGCCCAGCAGTTCCCGAGATGACAGCTGGCCACGCCCTTGGGCCTGGGGATGAGGGCCGCTTGACGTCCCAGTGGCGGGAGCAACGCGTAATGGAGGATGATTAGGAGGACTGGAGCTATTCCACAGCTCCTGGCCAAACCACGATGGACATCCTACATGAGCATTTTGGATACGTTGGGTACCAGGACTCTTCCTCCTGGCAATGGTGGGACCAGGGTATGGAAGCAACCTCTTGGTTGCAGCCCGGTTCCTCCTCTGCACAGCTGGCTACAGGATGCTTCCGGTTGGCTAGTCCAAGGCTGAAACGGGATTCCAGCTATGGGGGTGACATATACCAGGCGAGGGTTGGCAGTCAAGGTGCCAGCGGACCAATGAACAGGCAACAAGCTGGGAGAACATGGAGACCGTTGTCTGTTCCACCAATGGCTCCTTCCAGGGGATCTGGGCCAGGGGTTGGGGCCCCAATCCCAAGGGAAGCAGATACCGTGACCCCTGGAGCTAGGCCCCTGTTAGGTCCTTCGCCTGGGCCAGCATGGGGTGTGGGTCCATGGGCCCAGGGACCCATCTGGGGTCCTCCACCCCTTACGATTACCTTTGATGGGAACCTGGACTAGTTGGCCCTTTTCCTCAGACAAACAATAGGCCACATGGATCGCTACGGCCACCTTTATCCGTCCCAGTGGGCCATGGTAGGGGCAGTGACAGCAGCCCTACAGGGGGAGGCCATGGAATGGGTGGCCAACTTGCATAGCGACCACGCTTGGGAACTGGCCAATGTTGGGTCGTTCCTAGGTGCCCTAGGAGCCCGCTTCGAGGATGTGTCCAGAGTACAGCGGGCAGAAGGAGAGCTGATCGGGATTAGGCAATGAGGCAGACCCACTGCAGAATACGTCCGGAACTGTAGACGAATTGTCAGTAAGTTACGCACGTGGCCGGAGCGCCTGTTGGTGCACCAATTTTGAGCAGGGCTGGATAGGGATCTCCGACAGGTGTGTGTATACCGCGGGATCTCGAGCAGGTTGCAGGAATGGTTCCGGGTGGTAATGGACTTGGACACAAGTCTACAAGAATTCCATCCTAGGGGTGATGGCCCAATGGGTCCACATAGAAGCATCGAGCGCCCAAAGCCTCCAGGACCAGTGCCTGGTCCACCTCCCAGAACGCCTCGTCCGATGTTTAGATGCTTTCACTGCAACCAACTGGGACATCGTGCTGCGGAGTGTCCCAAGCCAGTACCCAATGGAAAGGTGGAGTCCCCTGCGAAAGGTACCCCCAGGAAGAACCCAGAAAAGTCATGGGTGGTACAACAGGCTGAGGGGTCCATGTTCTGAGGGGAGAGGTCAAACCCCGAGGATGTAACAAGCATGGCGGGACCCCAACTGGTCGTGTATGACGAGGACACGGGAGTTCCTGAGGATCTGATGGTAAGTGAACCCATCCATCTGTTCACTCTCCCTGTTGTATTAGCCAGTGCACACTCGGGGTGTCGAGGAAAGTATGATGCCCTCCTTGACACTGGATGTACTTGGTGGTTGATTAGTTAGCACGTAGTACGACAGGTAGGCATTAGAGTGAGGCCCTTACGCAAACCGGTATGGTTTGAACAGGTGGACGGATCTCTACTGGGAAGAGTGCCTGCCACATACTGTACATCACAGAACCAGTGCGGATGGAATTGGGAGACCATTGGGAGGTTATTCGTTTCGTGGTAGTCCCCTCAATGACGGAGGCCATCATTTTAGGACTAGCCTCGTTGGATAAGTGGGGTTCGACGATCTGGTGGGAGGGTGGGTACCAGAGAGTTCAGATAGGTGTGGGTACCCAGCCACCACCCCACGAGCAGGTCCGAATGGGAAAGGAGAGTGAGAACAGACAAGAAAACGAGGGGAAGGGGGATATCGCTTTTCCGCCAGAATATACCGATCTCGCCGAAGTGTTCAACAAACAGGAGTGTGATGTATTGCCTCCTCATTGTTCAACTGATTGTGCCATCGACATCATGCCAGGTGAGAAACTCCCTAAGCCCCGCATGTACGCTATGACACTGAAAGAGATGGCTGAGTTGAGGAGATACATAGATATGAACTTGACGAGGGGGTTCATCCAACCTGCCTGTTCGCGAGTTGCAGCCCCTGTCCTGTTTAAAGAAAAAAATGAGGGGACGCTACACCTCTGTGTAGACGTTCGGGGTCTCAACGGGGTATGTGTGGAGAAATTATATCCCCTTCCCCTCATGAAAGACCTCCTGGCCCATTTAGCCAAAGGAAGGGTTTTTACAAAGCTTGACTTGTGGGAAGCGTACTACAGGGTACGAATAAAAGAGGGAGATGAATGGGAGACCGCTTTCAACAGTCCGTTAGGGGGTTTCCAATACCGGGTGATGCCGTTCGGATTGCAGGGGGCTCCTGCAGTGTTCATGCAGCTGATTAATGAAGTACTGCATGAGCACTTGTATCAAGGGGTTCTCATGTACTTGGACGACATCGTCATCTATTCAGCTAACAAGGCAGATCACGTGCGGTTAGTACGACAGGTTCTGCACAAACTCCTGCATGCACACTTGTATGTGAAGCTGTCCAAGTGTGCATTCCACCAAGCCAGGTTGGATTACCTTGGGTACAGAATATCAGGGGAGGGGGTGGAGACGGACCCAGTGAAAGTGCAGGCTGTTCTTGACTGGCAAGCCCCCCTGTTGTAGAAGTGAGAGACTTGAGTCAGCTCTTTTGTGGAAGGAAAGTTTATTTGCGCAGGTTCAGAGAGCTGTACACAGCTAAACAGGTCTGAACCCCGACTGGGGCGTAGATGATCATTTTTATAACCCCCAATACGTAGGTATTTCCTGATTAAGATATATTCCATACATGGTTACATTCTATAGTTCCTTATTCTAACATAGGAAAGTTACTAGACATGGTTATAATCTATAGTTCCTCTTTTAAACATAGGAATGCTTTTAGCAGTTAGCAATATTTCAAGTGTTAAGTAGTTTTCAATATATCATGTGATAGACAGTTTGCATTGTATCATGTGCAGAGCCGAGAACAGGATATCTGGCAATTCTAATTTTAAGGGTTCTCTGGTAAGCAGGAAAACCTCCCTTTCACCCACAATCTCTGTTAGACAATCAGTATTTTTCCAGCTTCCCACTTTACTCCCCCCTGATGAGACTTATCTCAACCTTGCAGATAAGTTTCAATCTGTAACACTTGGGTCTGATGTATGTATGTTGTTATACTCCTGTTTCTGGAATTCCCACATAGCCATAACTTGAGCAGTTGCTTTTCTCTCTGCAAGTAGTGACACTTGTTTAGGCAGTGTTATGTTATGCATCAATGAAAAGGCACATTGCATAAGACAACAGCTACTAATCAGAATAGCGATAAAGATGACTACTGCTCTTATGATATTTCCAATGAGACCCATTGGGAGCCAAGACCATAAGTTACTCCACCAACTTCCCAGGGAATCTATTTGCAGATCCAATGCCATTTTATGGAGCACTTTAATTTGCTTATTTATAACTGGGGATTGATCCGATAGATTAAAACAGCACATCCCCTCAAAGGCCTCACATCCCATGTGTTGGCGGAGTAGGAGATAGTCTATGGCTGCCCTATTTTGTAAAATTGCCTTACGTAGTTCTATCATTTCCTGATTGATAGCAGACAAGGCTGTTGAAGTGGCATTTATAGTTTTAGCCAAGTTGCAGGCCACAGAATTTATATTGACATGAGCCCTTAAAGCTAGTGCAGGAACTCCCACCAATGAGATAGCCAAAGCATTGTATTCAGCAGCGTTCAGAAGAGTACGGGAGGAATCACAGTCCTCATTCAAAACTTCCACCCTTTTGTAACGTGTGATGTTAGAGGAGGTAAAAAGTGATCTATCTCGTAGGAAGGTAGTCAGTCTACTTAGACAGCAATATGTAGTGCTTAGATTGGCAGGAATGTAATTAAAAGTGTCTTTTCCACAAGTGAAGAACCACCCTCTAGGTAACCATATGTTGGCATAGCCAAAGGACACTGTTTGGAAAGATGTGCAATTCAGCTTTTCTTGGCTCACCTTCAGGCAATGAGGTAGAGGTGTACTTTGCTCACAACCTGTAATAGGTGCACATTGTAAGTCTTCTGGAATGGCTACGTTAGGAGTATGTAAAGCTAGAGCATCGGGTGGCAGAAACTTGGAAATGTGACCCCAGCTGTACAGTGTTTCATAGCCTATATGTTCTTTAAACACATAGTGACCAAACTCCTTGGCCACTGTGACTGGAACACATACTGGTATTAAACATGTGGACAGTAAATTCTCCATGTCATATGCTTCAGAAAGGCAAAAATCTGTTGTATTGGCTATTTTAGCCAACTGGACCCACAAATTATATTGCATCCTTGACTCCAATGGATGGGGCACATCCTTATTCTGGTCGGATCTTTTATTTCGCTTTCTCTGTGGGCGCTTCCTTTGGGGTTTCCGGATAGTGACTCCAAACTCCACTGGAATTACACGTACAATACAAGTCCCCTTCCATCCCGTTTTTAACTGTGAGACTAGGGTAACTTGCTCCCAACCCCAAAATAAAGGAGGCCCACATTCCAATGTGACAGGAGGAGGAGGCTTCTTATATGGGGCCCTAACACATATGCCATTCCTAAGGATATATCCAGCATATTGACAGGCTTCGGGGTTGACAGGTTGTCTTGTAATGCAAGTTTCTTTAACTATTCTGTCAAACGCTAGTGGAAATTGACAAGGATGAGGCAAGATACCATTCCAGCATTCTCGTGAAAAACCAATTGGGGGGTGACCATCACAAGTGCCAGTGCCTATAGCATAAGACTGAACAATACTGGGAGCCTCTTCTGGTTTGCTCCATTGGCCTAAATTAAAAAGACAAACATTATTACATGCAACAATACTACTATATAAAAGCAGAAATAATCCTTTCATCCTTTCTTCTCCCATGTGTAGAAAGCCAGCTTCCGGAGTGGCTTAGCAGGGGGTTGAATTCCAGCCGAACAGCCGTAGATATATGTGCAGGATACACTTGTGCTACTATAATATCGGTTATACAAACAATAAAATATTCATTAAACACATTTAAGAGTAAGCTTGGTAGAAACCTTTGGATCCCTGGTCACTGTCCACAGGGGTTCTGCTGCCGCCTTGACTCTAGTCCAGTGGATCCAGGACTTAGATTCTGCAATCTTTATAGCTAAAGGAAAGGCCATTATTACCTCATAAGGCCCTCTCCATCTCCCTTCCAGTTGTTCATGTTTCCAATGTTTCACCCACACCTTATCCCCAGGTTTAAAAGGATGACTTCTTGTTACTAATCTAGGTGGTGTCTGTTCAATAACATAGTTCCTAAGTTTTTCCACCTGCCTATTCAGTTCCTGCACCATTTCCAGAGTCCACACTCCCCCCTGATGGCCCAAATCAGGCCATCCAGCCAAATTTCTTCTTAGCAGCGTAGGAGGACGCCCAAACATCAGCTCATATGGGGACAGTTTGTACTGTCTACGAGGAGCACATCTCACAGCATATAGAGCTAAGGGTAAGGCGTCAGGCCATTTCAGGTGACTTTCAGCACAGATTTTAGTAATTTTCTCTTTCAAAGTGTGGTTCATCCTTTCTGAGTTCGCCCCCGACTGAGGATGAAAAGCACAATGAAACTGCCATTTAGATCCAACAGCAGTAGCCACTGCTTGATTAACTTGATGAACAAATTCAGGACCATTGTCAGAAGAGATAAAAGAAGGGCAACCAAAATGAGGTATTAACTCTTTTAACAACAGTCTAGCCACTTCTCTGGCTTGTTTAGTCTTTGTAGGGTAAGCTTCTGGCCAGCCAGTGTATTTATCCACAAATACCAAGAGAGCTTTGTATAATCCACATCTGGGCATGTCTGTAAAGTCAACCATGACAGAGTCCATAGGAAAGTATGAGACAGGTATTGTCCCAGGTGGTAAAAGAGGCCCTTGTCTAGGATTGACTTTAGCACAGATGCCACACTGTGAAACCACTCGAGCAGCTATCCCCGCCAACCCATTTACATAGTAATCCCTTCCAATGGCAGCTTCCAATCCTGTTCTCCCCATGTGTGTTGTTTCATGAGATGCTTGAAGTAAAGCCCATGCTGAAGATTGGGGGACAAAAATACATCCATCAGGCAACAGATACCACCCATCTTTAACAGTAGCTTTAAGATCATTCACTGCTTTCACACACTCTTGCTGTGAATATGTTGGCCTAATGACAGGGGGCAAGACCCCCAAGTCCATTGCAACACATAATGATAAATCAGGTGTGGGCCCTGTTCTCATTGCCACCTTCTTAGCTTCCAAATCAGCCCTCCGATTCCCCTGAGCCACCCTATCCACCCCTTGTTGATGCCCTTTGCAATGCATAACAGAAACTTTTGCTGGTTTCTGTACTGCATCGAGAAGGCGCTTGATTAAGTGTCCATGTAACACATGTTTGCCAGCAGAATCCCCAAATCCTCTCTCCTTATACACAGCACCATGAGCATGTAAAGTCAGAAAGGCATATTTACTATCTGTCCAAACATTCAAAGTCTCCCCTTCTGCCCTCTCCAATGCTCTAATTAATGCCCATAGTTCTGCTACTTGAGCACTATAGCCCGCCCCTAGCGGACTACTTTCCACCACCTTCTCATCATCCACAATAGCATATCCAGAAACCCTTCTGCCATCATGCATGTAACTAGAGCCATCTGTATACCAATCCAGGGCAGCATTCTGAAGAGGGATATCAGATAGATCTGGACGGCTTGAGTACATAGTCTCTAAAACTTGTAAGCAGTCATGTTCTGATTCAACTTCTGTGGGCAATAGGGTGGCAGGGTTCAGTCGATTGGACACCACTAATTTGACTTGAGGGTTTTCAGTCATCAGTGCCTGATACTTAAAAAGCCTTTGACTGCTGATCCACAAATGCCCTTTATTATCCAAGATAGAATGGACTGGATGAGGGGTGTGGACACTGATGGGACATGAGAAGGTCAATTTATTGCAATCCTGTACAAGGACTGCTATAGCAGCAAGAACCTTCAAGCAATGTGGCCAGCCCTGGGCAACCCCATCCAATTGCTTAGATAAGTAAGCCACCGGGCATTGCCACTGCCCCAATTGTTGTGTCAACGCCCCCAAGGCAACATTCTTCCTGGTATCAACATATAAATTGAAAGGCTTTTCCAAGTTAGGCAAAGCTAAGGCTGGTGCTGATGTGAGGGCTTGTTTCACTTCCTTAAAAGCCTTCCTTTGTTCTCCCTCCCATTCAAAAGGCTCAATATCACCCCCTTTTGTAGCTGAATAAAGAGGTGCTGCTAATAAAGCATAATTTGGTATCCATATCTGGCAAAATCCTGCCAAACCTAGAAAGCCCCTTAGTTGTCACCGATTCAGGGGTTCAGCAATAGCTAACACTGCTTGCTTCCTTTCCTAGCCTAAAGCTCTATGCCCCTCCTCAATGTCATACCCTAAATACTTCACCCTCTGCCTGACCAATTGTGCCTTCTTTTTAGAAGCCCTATAGCCACACTTCAGCAACAAATGTAAAAGGAACGCCGTGTTCTCCCAGCACGTCTCCTCTGTCCTGCCTGTCACTAGCACATCACCTACATATTGCAGAATCGTGTCACCCCTCTGCTGGAGCACAAAATGCTATAAATCCTCTGCTAGGGCAGTCCCAAACAGGGTGGGTGAATTTTTAAAACCCTGTGGCAGTCTAGTCCAGGTATATTGTGCTTTTTGCCCTGTATTTGGATTTTCCCACTCAAAAGCAAACAAAGGCTGGCTAACCTTATGGATGGGAATCGTGAAAAAAACATCTTTCAAATCTACAACTGAAAACCACTTCGCAGTCGGAGGAATCAAGCTCAACAATGTATAGGGGTTGGGTACAACAGGATGGATTGTGACAGTTATGGAATTTATGATCCTGAGATCCTGAGCAGGCCTAAAGGAACCATCTGGCTTCCTTATAGGTAAAATAGGTGTGTTCCAAGGTGACTGAATAGGCACCAAAATGCCTGCTTTTAAATATTTTTGGATGCTCTCATGTATAGCAGTTATAGCCTCCTTGGAGCAAGATCTCTGCCTAATATGCACAGGTGTTGCTAATGGTTTCACTTCCACAATCACCGGGGGGGGGGGGGCTGCGAAACCAGGGGGGTTATCCTCAGCCCATAGCCCCGGCACTCCAAACTCCCTCCATCTCTCATCCAGAACTTCCTCCTCAACAGACCTATTAACCATCAGTCTCCACATAGCCTCAGGTTGGTGTTTTATCTGAAGCGTCTGTTGTCCATCATCAAAAGAAATAGTGGCCCCTAGCTTGCTAAGTAAGTCTCTACCTAACAGAGGCACCGGACATTCGGGGACATAAAGGAATTCATGTTGAATCTTTGAGCCTTCAAACACACAAGTGACAGGTTGTAGAACCGGTCGTCCTAAAATCTGTCCTGACATTCCTTGAACTTTTATCTTATGGGGTCCTATTTTAGCAACTTGATTATTCACAACTGATCTCCCTGCTCCAGTATCCACCAAAAACGTTGCCTGTTTGCCCCCTATGTTTAAAGTAACCAATGGCTCGGGGGGGGGGGGCTCCTGTAAGCCAGGTCCCCGTCAATCTGACCAGCTAGTCCCTGCCAATCCAATTCCTTCAATTTCCCTTTCTCTACTCCAGTCTCTTACATTCCCTCAAGTTCCTCTCTGCCCTCTTCCCCTAAAGGGAGAGTGCATAGGGGGTCCACTGCCAACACCTCCACGGCCTCTGCCTTCTCTTCCTCTCCAACCTCTTCCTCTCATCTGCCTTCTAGGACATTCTCTTTGCCAATGACCTTCCTCCTTACAATTAGCACACTGGTTAGGTCCCAGCATGATCCCTCCTTGCAATGCCACAGCCAACAACTCTGTCTTCTTATGCATCCTCGCCTCTCTCTCTTTCTTTTCCACCTTTTCTCTGTTAACAAACACTTTCCTTGCTACTTCCAACAACTCTGTAGTGTTTTTTCCTAATGCTCCCTCCAACCTCTGCAACTTCTTCCTTATATCATCATAGCTCTGTGCTATGAACCTCTCATTCAACATTCTCACATTATCTGCACTCCTTGGATCAACCTGAGTATAAAGCTCATAAGCCTCAATCAATCTTTGCAGGAAACTTTCCGGGCTCTCATCTGCTTCCTGCAGCACTAAAGAAGGCTTTGACATATTCACTGGAGGCTTTCCAGCCTTGCGAAGAGCCTCTACTACTAAATTCTGATATTCCTTCAGCGATGCCATATTCACTGGATCTTGTGCATTCCATTCTGGATCCTTTTCTGGTGCCCTTGCGTCTAACTCTGGCTGAATATCCCGAACAGCAGGCCATCTGTCTCTCAAGCACAGCCTAACAGCAGCCTTCCACTTTTCCCTTTCCTCAGGAGTCAACAAAGTGTCTAACAATTGCTGCACATCCTGCCACGTTGGATTATGGGTTCGCATAATGGTCTGAAACAAGCTTGCCATTTCAGCAGGCTTAGAAGACAAAGGACCATAATGCTCTTTCCAGTTTAACAAATCCGTTGTGGTAAAAGGAACATACTGAAAAATGGACTGGATCTGTATGGCTCCCTGCTGGTCTGACACTGCCTGATCAACCTGTCTCAGGGGGGCTATCAATTCTGGTCTTGCAGTCCTAGCCTTCGCAGCAGCCGATCTTGTCACTATTCCAGAAGCCACAACTATTCCAGCATCACTCTCTACTTCGTCCTCCTCACTCAGTTCCCCCCTGACTTCCAGAGGGAGATCTGTCTCCCTCTGATCCCTTTCCTCCTTTGGGGCCGATGTCTTTCCTTTCTGTTTTTGTCTCACAACTGGCTGCATGTCCTCGGACCCAGCAGGAGCAATCAGCCCCTCACCAGGCACAGCAGCTGCTGCAGCTGGCACTGGGGGCAAGGGGGAGAGGTGCAGAATGTAGGGAGGAGGTCTAAGAATCAGTTCCTCTACTTCCATTCTTATCTCTTTCCTAGTATCTGATACTTTAGTCTCTGAAATCTTCACATCCTTAACTCTTTTAGTCTGAACCTGAAGCTTTTTCCCTTTAGGTCTGGCCACACACAAACAAACCATCTCAGCCTGACATTGCAATAAATCTTCTGCCTGCCCTGCTACTGCATCCCCCCACTGATCTATATACTGAAATTGGTTAGGATAGTTTTCCTCATTGGCTGCGATCAGAGAAGTGAGATCATCAATGATTTGAAGCTTAAAAGTTCCCTCCGGGGGCCACCCCACATCCATGTGAGGCCATTGATGCTCACATAAAAACTGCAGCCTATCCCTAGTTACCTTAGGGTAGGGGACCCTATACTGGGTACGATTAAAATACTTATCAAATCCTTTTAACATGCATTCCAGCGGTGTGCTGGGAACACTGCTACGCCCCCCCCCATCCTAACACACTGCCAATGACCTACAGTGCCGGCCGTTCCAACGGTCACTAGTAGGAAATGCACAGCCTAACATGGACTTAACCACTTAACCACTCACACAGCCTAACATGGACTTCTTTAGGACCGCCGTCCCGAGTCCAGTGGGTTGAATAGGTCCCCTCTTCTATCTTCAAGTGAGATAGGTACAATTAGTTTAAACACATACTCGCCTGCCTTGTTGTTACACTTGTCCTGGCCAGGAGCTGGTTCAGACCTCCTTTCCTTTCCCAAAGTGTTCTTGGACTGGCTCTCAGCACTGTCGGCTCTGCTGACAAGCCACAGCTGTCTCCCGGAGGAAAAGGAACACCCCCATGGTGCCTGGAGAATTGTTCAGAGATGGCTTCCCAGCAGGGCTGAAGGGTCAATCTGCCCTCAGCGAAACATCGCCTCACTCAAGTTTTCTGGCCAATGGACCAGAAATTGTTGTAGAAATGAGAGACTTGAGTCAGCTCTTTTGTGGAAGGAAAGTTTATTTGCGCAGGTTCAGAGAGCTGTACACAGCTAAACAGGTCTGAACCCCGACTGGGGCGTAGATGATCATTTTTATAACCCCCAATACGTAGGTATTTCCTGATTAAGACATATTCCATACATGATTACATTCTATAGTTCCTTATTCTAACATAGGAAAGTTACTAGACATGGTTATAATCTATAGTTCCTCTTTTAAACATAGGAATGCTTTTAGCAGTTAGCAATATTTCAAGTGTTAAGCAGTTTTCAATATATCATGTGATAGACAGTTTGCATTGTATCATGTGCAGAGCCGAGAACAGGATATCTGGCAATTCTAATTTTAAGGGTTGTCTGGTAAGCAGGAAAACCTCCCTTTCACCCACAATCTCTGTTAGACAATCAGTATTTTTCCAGCTTCCCACTTTACTCCGAACACGTTGCCAACTGCAGAGCTTTCTCAGCTTCGCAAATTTTTATCGGCAATTCATTCCTTACTTCGCTGTGGTGGCCATGCCTTTAACGGAGTTGCTCCACAACAAAACCATGGGAAGCAAACCGCAGCCGAACCAGACGTTACCCTGGTCACTTAAGTGCCAACAGGCATTTGAGACCTTAAAAGCCTTGTTTTCAAGGGAGCCGGTTCTATGACATCCTAACCCGGAGAACCCCTTTATTGTGCAAACGGACGCTAGCGACGTAGGAGTAGGGGCGGTACTGTTACAGAGGAATGAGCAGGGGATTTTGCAACCGTGTGCGTTCACCTCGCATAAGTTGACCAATGCCGAGCGAGGGTGGGCAATATGGGAAATGGAGGCATTCGCTGTCAGGTGGGCGTTAGCCACATGGTGTCATTTCCTGGAAGGGGCCAAAGAGCCCTTCGAAGTGTGGACTGACCACAAAAACCTCGAGGCTTTGCAAATGCCCCAGCAACTAGCCCCAAAACACGTGAGGTGGGCGCTATATTTCCAGCGCTTCCAGTTTCGGTTAAAATATGTACCTGGCAGGAGGAACTTTCTTGCAGATGCATTATCATGGATGCCACAGTACAACAGTAAGCAGGAGGAGGTGGTACAGGCCTTGATACCCCCACCCCAGCAGCCGGTGGAAAGAGTCACGGTAGTGTGACCTATGGAGGACCTGGTACAGAACTTGCAAGGCGCGCTTCTAACCAATCCATGGTTAGTGGGCCATCCAGATATATTGACCAGGAGGGATGGGTTGGCATGGAAAGGCAATAAGATCTACATCCCACAGTCCTTACGGGTGGAGGTTCTTCACCGAGGTCATGATGGCATCATATGCAACCGAGGCGTGCAATTCACCGCCCGGTTCTGGAGGGAGTTTATCGCATCCATCAGTTCATCACAAGGTCTGAGTTCTGCATTCCACCCCAGCACGAATGGAGCAGCTGATCGCGCCAACATGATGGTCGAATGATACCTGTGGTGCTACGTCAATTATCAACAAACAAACTGGACTGACCTACTACCGTTTGCTGAGGTGGCATACAATAACACTGTCCACAGTAGCACCGTTTTTGCTCGTTTCCGAGTCGTGCACGGGGTTGAGTTCGTTCCTATTCCCGAATGCCCACAGGGAGACCCTGGGTCACACCAACAACACAAGTGGATACTCCAAATTCAGAGAGTGTGGAAGGCGGCGAAGAAAGCTCTAAAGAAAGCAGAGCAAACCTCAAAAAGACAGGCTGACAAGAAACAGACTCCACAAAGACTTTTCCAGGTTGGAGATGAGGTTTACCTGTCTATGAAATACCTGAAGCTGTGCAGGCTGTGTAAAAAACTGGGCCCAAAGTATGTTGGACCATTCAGGATACAGCGAGTCATCAACTCAGTAACTGTGTGGCTACAGTTGCCCCGCAACCTTGGCAAGGTGTACCCAGTCTTCCATAGTAGACTTCTGAAGCCAGCGACAAAACCATCATTTAGGCTTGTAAAACAACCCCCGGGTCCGGTTGGAGGGGATTGATATGAAATCCAGAAAATACTTGACTCCCAGCGTCACCGGGGTCATGTGCAATACCTAGTACGGTGGAAAGGATATCCAATATCCGAGGCATCCTGGGTGGGGGAGGCCGATGTCGATGCGCCTCGGTTAATACGGCGATACCACCGCAGACATCCTCAGAAGCCAGGGGGGAGGGACACCATGCCTGCCTCCACAACACCAACCTAATCATATGTCTCTGCTTGCCTTCCAGGAGGACACCTGGTAGGGGGGCTGCCTGTCAAGCCCTCCCGGGCTCGACATGCAGAGGGGGGAGGAGAAGGACGGTGTGCTGGGGGAGAGGATGGCCAGCACCGGCTCCACGCAGCTCAACTTCCACGATGCAGCAACCTTCCCGGCGAGGCGTTTCAGACAGTGGTGCTCCGGTGGTGGCATCTGAACCACCGTACAGCTGACGGGCGGTCGCCAAGCAGCTGACATTTGGCTTGATGCCAGACAACATTCTGAGCCACACCCACACGGTGGAGGATGCCGGAACAGCTGACGAGTGGCCCGCCGGACAGCTGATGGGCGGGAGAGCCACGCTGACAGGGCAGAGCCTCCCAGGATGCTGGAAAATGAATAAACGCACAGGAGGGAGGGGGACGGTTGGGACAGCTGCCATGATTTGTGTTGAATATGGCCGGATGCTGGTTGGGCAATTGGAGGGTGGGGTTGATGGCTAATTGGGCGGAGAGTGGGGTGTTAATGATGCAGTTGCATTTAAACCACGCTGGGAGGCAGTTGCTCCCAGCGCGAACTTTGTTCAGCAAGGAACTTTTTGCAAGTCTGTTCTGTTTGCCAATGATGCCTCAAAGTAAAGCTGCTGCTTCTTGAGTTTGTTTGCCTCAGTGTCCTTCTTACCAGGAGTATGGTAGGACCATTGACATATTGCTTTGTGTTGTTGTGTCTTGTTTTTTTCATTGGGTTTTTCCACGACAGTTTTGGTCCGTTGGCCGGGAAGAGACAGATTCTGGAAGGGACCTGCTGTCCAGCTGGGATTTCTGACTGCTTCCTGGCTTTGAGCCACAGGTAACCAGCCCGCTCTCTCCAAGCACTCACAATCTACTTTGGATCAGAGGTAAGCAAAAGACCTCTTTCCTTGGGACCTTAGGGTAGGTAGATAGGTCAGTTGTTGTGATTTAGTTACTTAGTTAAGCCTGTCCTCCTAATCTGGCAGCAAGGGAAGGGTCACAACCAGACTTGCTTTGGGGACAGACTGATTATATGAAGGTGTCGTACTTCACTGGCAAAACAGTCAGAGCTGGTCTCATGGCTGGGACCCGGTGAAGGGCTGACAGTCCTGGGAGCTGATCACCCTCTTGTATTGATTAGAGGTCGCACCTCTGAGAGAGAGTCGTGTTCTCATGTGTTATCTCTTGCAGCCTCATTTATGAGGGGTTTTTTGCTCCCTCATCAATGACGCTTGGCAGGAAATATGGTTATGTCATTTTTCTGGTTGCTGGTGATTTGCAGATTGAGCTCTGAGATTGCCATTTCAAAGTTTGTACTCTGGGCTTTTAATTAAGCTGTGTGAAGATGAAGGTATGTTTCTTTTATTTTCACCCCTAGCTGATATTGTGCAGTGATTTTTTTGTATGAAAAAAAATATATAGTGTTTTAATTGTTTGTTAAATTTGGCAGTTGTGTTATTTTATTCAAGACTAGAAATTACGACAGTGGTGTTGTGGGCACTTGAATAAAAGTTTTGGTTTGGTGCATTACTATGGGTATTTTTGGAAGTTATGAAACTGCTTTTTAGAAGTGTATTCTGGTGGTTTGTGGTTTCTTTCCTTATCTTGAACCTGTCATTGAATTTTTCCTGTATTAAATTTGTTTGCTTCCTGATTTCTCTATGTCTTTGGGCGTAGCGACACCCACTATTGCTTAATGTTTTTTTTCTTTTTCTTTATTGCACGTGCACATTCTTTTATGCATTCTTTGTGTTTTTGTAGTTGTGTCCACCCTGTAGTTAATGATGAACACTGCCTTTCCAATAAATAAGGGTCAGTTTGTTTGCTGGGATAATGTGTTCCATTGTTGATTGCCATCCATTTTTGTGCCTGCTACCTTTCCCGTAGATAAGGATTGGCCTTTTTTTTTTTTTTGCTGAGGTAGCATGTTATGTCTCTATTGCTGCTGTCAGTTCTACTGACAAAGAGGGAATGGACCTCTTCCATACATAAGGACTGCCTGGGTTGGCAGGGTTCAAATCCCTTCTATTGCCCCTGGATGATTGGGTCCCTAGACTGTCTTAGAGAAGAAAACAAATAGAGATTTTTTGCGGGGAAAAAGCATGTGATTTACTTAAGAGAGAGAAAAAAAGAGACGGCTATTTAGTTGGAAGAATGCTGAATGGAAAAAGGGAGTGAAAATTCTGTGTAGTTTATTTTTTATTGCTTATGCACTTTTTGCCTTAAAAGAAAGTGGGCATGATGGGTTGAAAAATAACACAAGCATTACCAGAAGCATTTTTAGCCTGATTGGACAAGCCGCTGTTATACGACTCCATGTCCATTCATGCATTTACCTTTGTTTTGTTAAAAAAGGCCTTTTGCTTTTGCTCTAATCTATAACTTTTTACTAAGCAATGGGAAGTTCCCAGTCTGGAAAGGAACCCTGCTTTCATGCTTTTCAGCCCTGCACAGATGACTCAGAAGCTTTGGAAGCAAAACACACTGACTCAGACACTGCCTCCATTCATTTGAAATTTCTGTGTAATCTTTTAAAAAAAATTTACAACATTTTCTATCTCCTTTGCTAGTTGCTATTTCTTTCTTTTTGCTTAAGGACTTTATGCCTTGAAAGAGTGAAGAAGAGGCAGGAAGGAAAAGGGGGAGCGGTTTCTGTTCCTTTTAACTTTTGCTTGGTTAAAACATTAAACTGCTTTCCTAAGTAAAGGGGGGAAATGTGCTATCTGAACATTGCAGTATGAGTTGGGAAATTGAACATCAGTGTGATAAAATTATTGCATTGCAAACTAAGGTACAAAAGGATTTTAAGGAAACACACTTATTAGAACATGAAATTTCTATTGTTTTTAAAGTAACAGCTTAATATATATGCTAAATGGAAAATTCTAAGCTGCTCTGACATTAGATAGGCAGCTAGGCAGCAGGTAGAGGAAGTACAGAAATAAAATTAAAAAGACTTATGCTATGCTACAAAAAAACCTGGGTCATGGTTCATGCACGGCAGAGGAGAAACTTAGAAAAAGGGGAAGCATGTCATCAAATGGTATACTAATAAAGGAAAGGGAGGGGGAGTAAACTTGTAAAGTGAGGGAAAAATATCTGTTATTTTGGGTCTATTTTGTGTGTGCCTGTGAAGTCTATGAGACTGTCAGCTTCTCTACAAGACATCCATGCGTCAGAGGATGCAGTGTTGGACTACTGCTAAGCTCTCATCACTGCTCTCAAAGACTGTCATTCACAGGTTTCTGTAGCCCTCCTGTGCAAAAAGATTGCCCTTTGACCCCTGCTCCCCCTATGTAACCCCTCTTCCTCTTTCCCCTCCTCCTCCTCTCACCCTTCCCTCAACCCTGCCTCTTTGTTCCCCTTCTACTTTCTCCCCACCTCACTTGCTTCCTTCTGCCCCAACACCCTCCCTTGTCTTTATGCCACCTGCAGAAGACCGGTGCAAGTCATGCCAGTGGCAGGCACCCCTGAAGGTGAATCGGGAGGCGCACCTGAACCTGAAGTTTTCACATTTGTTATTTGAAACCACAGACATTACCATCATAAAAGAAATTTTAGAAGCCTTGGAGTGTAAAGAAGTTTGCCAGAGGGAGAACATGGAGGACTACAAGCCTGGGGAAAGCCTCCTGAAGGGCCAGAAATGAAGAGCCAAACCAGCTTTGCCCCCTCGAGGGAAGGTTTGAGTGTAAACAAGACCATGTACTCCTATTGGTGGGGTGTTACCTACAACCCCCTTGCTCCTGTTCCTGTCACAATGTTCTCCCCTCCCTCTCCTTCTACCTTCTTCCCCTTCCCCTTCTCCCACCTATAAAGATTTTGTTTGAGATATTTAAGCTTCCCTGAAGACTGCTCCACCCAAGGAACCACTACATCTTTGTTATGCCTTAAGGTTGGTGATTGGGTCCTGTTAAAAGTATTTCAGTGCAAGAATTGCTTGGCTCCTTGTTGAAAGGGACCATTCCAGATTCTATTGACCACCAACACTGCTGTGAAGTGTCAAGATCTGGCTTCCTGGATGCATGTTTTGCACTGCAAAAAAGTACCAGCCCCAGACAAGGAAGACGTCCAGCACCAATCACCTGGCTGCACCAAGGCAAAGATTGAAGCTTTGCCTGACAAGGGAGCAAGTGCTAGTAACCTCTGCTCCCCACCAGCATGTAATCTCCAGCCCAGACAGCACCAACAAGAAGTGAACTCCAATTTGCCTTCCTCAGACAACTGAAAAACTTCATACCATCTTTTCCAACACAATGGAAACGCAGAGGCGCATGAAGGAAACAATCTGCATCAGGGAAATGCCTCATGCCTGCTGTATGGACTGTAGTTGTGTTGTTGTTTATAGGCATTTGTCTCAATTAATATAAAGCTCTGTACTCTTTTATCATGAGTCTTAAGTGTACTGAGGTTGTATGTGTTTCCCAATAAAATACTTTCTTTATATGCCCTTATGAAACGATTGTAGACCCTTCACCCCAGAGTCCCTTTAATCTTATCTTTTTGCTTATGATTTATGTTGTCCTTATGGACAAGAAGTGGGAACTGTGGAAGGTGAAAATATTGACTATTGTTCTTTTATGCAAGGTTTAGGCCCAGGTGAAGTAAATCAGGCCTCATGGAAAAAGTATTGAACTAAAGTCTGTGCTATGCTTAATTTTGCAGTTTGCAACTGTATTTTACTTAATATGATTTTGCTAAGCTTGCTTGTTTCAAATATATTTAGAACATAAGGACTGGAACAGTAAGAAATAGGGAACTGAAAGTAGCTGATGGATGTGGGTTCCAATGTACACGAGTATGTAGAAAGTTATGTTCAGCAAAGGGTCAGCAAAAAGTCAGTAGAAAGTGTAAGATTGCTGACCATCTGTCTGCATTCTTAGGATGAGAAAGGGTATAAAAAGTTGGGACTGGACCTGATTGATTTGCCATCAGCCTATAGCTGTCCTTATTGGAACTGCTATGTCATTGGACCTCATTGCAATGGGTTTTTAATGTAAGTGATATTTATGTGTGTGTTCCAAATTATTGCTGAAGTAAACCTCTGAATCTTAAAGTAAGAAGTATTGCTTTGTGTTGCTGTCTCTTGTTTTTTTCATTGGGTTTTTCCATGACACTTTGCTTTTTTCTAACCTCTTTGAAGTATCTTTCTTGGGGAAAGGAATATGCCTCTGGCCATCTGCCTTATCTCCAGGTGGATGGGAAGAAGCCACAGAGAAACCTGGCAGCGTTGAGAATGGAGCCTTATCGTTTTTTTCCCACAACTTAGCACCTATGGATTGGTTCAATTCATACCAGCCAGATGGACAGTTGGGGTGGGGATTGAAAGGGTTCTTTTAATGTAATGTTTTGTGCTGGAACTCCTCAGATCCTGCCTTACTATCCTGCTATCAATACCTTCCAATAAAAGTTCCTGTTGAGACCATGCAAGTTTCAAGAGTTCTGCTTTCTTGGTAGGATTAACTGAGGCAGATCCTTACAATACAAAATTACCTCAAAGCTTTCTTTCGATACATATGTAGCGCCACCCCCATAGGGACTGCTGAAGTCCAGGTCCTCCTGGCCTTCTCTTGGCCTGGCTGCCAGTCCAAGGGGTCCCTTACTTGGGCACCTCTGCTTGACAGGGACATGTAGGGTGGTGGTACTCGGTCTCTGTCAGCAGCCACTCACGTGAGGCAATGGTGGTCAGTCTCTCTCAGCGGTAGCTCACATGGGATAATGATGGTCAGTCTCTGGCAGCAGCAGTTCGCATAAGATGGTGGTCAATCTCTGGCAGCAGCAGCTCGCATAAGATGATGGTGGTCAGTCTCTGGCAACAGCAGCTTGCATGAGATGATGGTAGTCAGTCTCTGACAACAGCAGTTCATGTGGGGTGATGGTGGTCAGTCTCTCACAGGCAACTCACGTGGAGTGATGATGGTCAGTCTCTCACAGACAACTCATGTGGGGTGATGATGGTCAGTCTCTCTCTGCAGCTCACAGGAACCTCCCTTATTCTATCTCCTTGTCTCTCTCTCTGCCCTTTTCCACTAAATCCTCTCCTTCTCTATCCCCTTGTCTCCTTCCGACTTGCTCTACAGAAACCTCTCTGTTTTCCCCTCTCTCTCTGGCCTTTCCCCACTGAAAGGGATAGGTTCACCCCAGTCAACCTCCACCAACCTACTCTCTCTCTCTCCCCCTCCATCTGGCTTGCCCCCAATGGAGGGAAAATAAAAAACTCCACCAACCTACTCTCTCTCTCTCTCTCTCTCTCTCTCTCTCTCCATCCCGCTTGCTCCACCAGACATCAAAATCCCCACACTTTTTCCTTCCTCCTCCAGCCAACTTCCTCCTCCTTTTTGATCCCTTCCCCAAAGCCGCGCCCCATTGCCAGCCACAATGGAGGCCACCGGAGCTCCTGACTTCCCTGCCAAATTGGCAGGGCTCCAGCAAAGCGTCTCAGCCGGTGCCGATTCCGCCCCAACTCTGCTACACATATATCAAACATATAAAAATCTAGAATCTAGAATCAGAATACAGCTGGAAGGGACCTTGGAGGTCTTCTAGTCCAGCCCACTGCTCAAGCAGGAGTCCCTATATCATTTCAGACAAGTGACTGTCCAATCTTTTCTTAAAAACCTCTAGTGATGAAGCACCCACAATGTCTGAAGGCAAGCTGTTCTACTGCTTAATTGTCCTCACTGTTAGGAAGTTTCTCCTTAATTCCAGGTTGCTTCTCTCTTTGATTAGTTTCCATCCATTGTTTTTTGTCTTGCCTTCTGGTGCTTTGGAAAATAAATTGACCTCCTCCTCCTTGTGGCAGCCTCTCAAATACTGGAATACTGCTATCATGTCCCCCCTAGTCCTTTTTTTCTCTAGACTGGCCATTCCCAAATTCAGCAACTGTTCTTCATGTGTTTTAGTCTCCAAGCCTTGAATCATCTTAGTTGCTCTTCTTTTGTACTTTTTCCAAAGTCTCAACATCTTTTTTGTAATGTGGTGACCAAAACTGGATGCAGTATTCCAGGCATGGTCTTATAAGGCTTTATAAAGCGGTACTAATACATCACGTGATTTTGATTCTATGCCTCTGTTTATACAACCAAGGATTGTATTAGCTTTTTTGGCCTGCTGCCGCACACTGCAGACTCATGTTTAAGCGATCGTCCACTAGGACTCCAAGGTTCCTCTCACAGTTACTGTTTTTGAGCCAGGTTTTGCCTAATCTTTACTTGTACCTTTGTTTTTTCCTGCCCAGGTGTAAAACCTTGCTTTTCTCCACATTAAATATCATTTTGTTGGATAGGGCCCATTGTTCAAGTCTGTCAAGATCTTTTTGGATTCTGAGCTTGTCTTCTGGGGCATTGGCTATTCCTGCCAGCTTAGTGTCATCTGCAAATTTGATGAGATCCCCTTCTATTCCCTCATCTTAGTCATTTGTGAAGATATTAAAGACCACTGGGCCTAAGATGGAACCTTGTGGTGCTCCACTGCTTACTTCCCTCCATGTAGATGTAGTACCATTAAGGACTACTCATTGAGTACAATTTGTCAGCCAGTTACAAATCCATTTGGTGGTGATGCTTTCTATCCCACATTTTTCTAGCTTACCAAGCAGTAGATTGTGGTCTACTTTCTCAAAGTCCTTGCTGAAGTCTAAATATACTATGTGTCAAACCTGCAATAAACCTGACTGAAGCCATCTTGTTCGTTTTCAGTTGCCACAGGATTGGGGGGAGGAGGAATGGGACGTTTTATGCTAGCCTAAACAATTCTCTGTCTTGTGGGAACCAAGGTCATTTCTGTTCCCTCAGCTGAGGGGTTGAGCCTAATGTCAGAAAACCCGCCAATCTATTCTATTGGGAAACATAGTCGATTGCATACCTTTGGGGGTGGGAATTTTAACTTTGTAATACTGTTGCTTTTGGAGGGAACTTTAGTCTTGGTTTCACTTTTGACCGTGCCGATACTTTATAACCAATAAACATGTTCTTAGAGGAAAACTCAAGCCTCGGAGTTCTGCTTTAATTGGTCTCATCTATCAGAACCATGACACAGCATTTCGCTGGTCTACTAATTTAGTCACTTTGTCAAAGAATGAAATAAGATTGGTTTGGCATGATCTGTTTTTAACAAACCCGTGCTGGCTACTAGTTATAACTTTATTTATTTCTATATTATTTGTTTATATCCATCCTGACTAATTAAGTCATTAAATTTAAGTAACTCCCTGCAGCTCATCTTCGTAGAATGAGATCTTTTTCTTCTCAGGAGTGTCTATCAAATCTCTTTTCTTCATGAAAAAAGAGTCCCAAAGTTGTTCTGTTAGACCAGACATGTCAAACTCATGACATCAGGTGACGTCGTCCGACGTATCGGAACTTTTTCCCCATTGCCGGCAATGGGGTGGGTGTGGTTTCCTCATGACGTGTCCGGCCCATGGGCTGGCAGTTTGACACCCCTGTGTTAAACCTTGTAGATTAACCTGGAGCACTTCCTCATAGAAGAAAGTCTTCTTCTCTGAGATGTCTTTCATATCTTTCTTTCTCAAAGGATTCTCGACCTTGTTAGTATCCATGAAGAAAAAATCAGAAACTTGACCTCTTAAAAATTGTGGAGAAGATGGATATAATATGTTCAGAAGAAGTATGGAACTACAAAGTTTCATTTATTTTATGAGTAATGAATTTGTTTATAAATTTATGATGTTAAAGTTTGAAGAGAGTTAAGGTGGATGGGTCGAAGTTTAAGTAGTTCAGATAAAGTAGAAATAGTTTTACTGTATATAATATTAATGTTTCAATTTGGAGAGAGGAATTGCTCGGGCATTTCCCCTGGACCGCATCCGGAGCGAGAAGGTAGAAGAAGGTGAGAAGTAAGTAGGAAGGTTGAGGAGAGGTGGAGAGTGAGGAAGAGGAAGAAGAGGGAAAGAGGCAAGTTGGTTGGGGGTGGATGCGGTTTGGGGGGAAATGGGTGGGCAATACCGAAAGTGGTGTGTATCAATTTGTTTTATTTTTTATCTGAAGTATTTTTAAGATTGTAATGTATTGTAAAATTGAAAATAAAAACTTTATAAAAAAAATTGTGAATGTAGGACTTATGGTTCTGTCCTGTAGCAACATGGTGAAGGGATCACAGGGCTTGGCACCCCATGGCTGATTTCACCCTGCCAGGGGACTCTAAATGGGTCAAAAGCCACCCCGGAGAGGTGACAAAGAAGGAGGGGTGCCCCAATGTTCATGGAACGATGGCAGTTGATCTGCTTGATCTGGGGGAAGCCCTCCAACCTGACAGGGGAAAGGCTAGCTGCACATCAGTGTCTAGCCCAGGGGTCGGAAACCTTAAACACT
Source organism: Crotalus adamanteus (assembly GCA_039797435.1). NCBI lineage: Eukaryota > Metazoa > Chordata > Lepidosauria > Squamata > Viperidae > Crotalus > Crotalus adamanteus. Next base: position 23,724,658 of record CM077935.1, on the reverse strand, counting down.
CAAAGAGCCATTTGGACCCGTTTCTCACAGAAAAGAAAACATTGGGAGCCACAAAACCCTTTTGACATCTAAAATGAAGATAACACTGCATATATCATTTTTTACCTTTATGCTGTGTATAAAAAACTATAGTGTGTTGCATTTATGAAATCAATGAACTGCTACAAAGAAAACAAATTTTTATTTCTGCATGCAACAAAAACATTTTGAACTCCAAAAAAAAAGATGCTGGGTCAAAGGTTATTTTCATATAAAATACTCAATGTCTATTTGAGTCCTCCTTGTATTTATGAAATAAAAAGCCGGTGCAAACTATAAAAACTACAAATAGAAAAAAAAATGTGGGGGGGGGGGGAAGAAAAGGACAGGGGAAAGAGGGGGAAAAAACTTTCTCTTTCATCCCAACAGGTAAAAACAATTTTAGTAGCTTATCTACCATCTTTAAATACAGCATAATTATCCCCATACCCCATCTCTTAATTAAAAAAACATCAAAATATGTAATTAAATGTTCTTTACTAAAAGTCCAGTAAGGACATCCACATATATTCATATTCTCTCTCTCTCTCTCTCTCTCCCTCCCTCCCTCCCTCTCCCTCTCTCTCTTTCTGCCCATTCATTCATTAATCCGGTCCGAGCGCCTGCATGTGCCCACACGCACAACGGGATTCCCGTCCATGCGTTGATTGACTCTGGGGCCACTACGAACTTTATGGATGCAGCATTTGTGGCCGAATGGGCAGTTCCCCAATGCCCGGTGGAACCGCCGATGTTAGTGGAGACAATTGATGGTCGAGTGCTCCTGTCTGGGCCAATTAAGGCCACCACGCAACCATTATATATGGCCATCAGTTCACATGAGGAGGCCATCCAGTTCTGTATCACATCAGACCTGCATTTCCCCGTGGTCTTGGGATTGGCGTTGCTCTGGATGCATGACCCACAGATTTATTGGTCACAGAACTTGGTCACCCTCCCAAGCTTACAGTGCGTGGACCACACCCACCAAATCTGTGCCGGCCAGGTAGAGGGGCCCACGGGGGTCTCATTATCCTCCGAACTGGCGGATTATGTTGATGTGGTCAGCGAGACTGAGGCGGATCAATTGCCCCCGCACAGACCCTATGACTGCCCCATTGATTTAGTCCCTGATGCGCCTCTCCAAGTGGGGTGTTTGTATTCCATGTCGGACCACGAGTTGGCCGCATTTCAGAACTTTTTGGACAAGAATTTGGCTTGGGGTTTTATTTGGCCCTCATCCTCACCAGTGTCTGCACCTGTGCTCTTTGTCAAGAAGAAGTCCAGCAAATTGCGGCTTTGCTGTGATTACAGGAAATTAAACGCCATCATGGTGTGCAATTGTTACCCGCTGCCCCTCATCCCCCAACTCTTCGACTGGCTCCGGGAGGCAAAGATCTTCACGAAACTGGACTTGCGTGGAGCTTATAACCTTGTCAGAGTTCAGTTGGGTGATGAGTGGAAGATGGCATTTGGTACTCGGTACGGGCACTTCGAGTACACGGTGATGCCGTTTGGCCTGACCAATGCCCCCGCAGTGTTTCAGCATTTTATGAATGACATTTTCTGGGACTTGTTAGATCAGTTTGTCGTGATCTACTTGGACAACATCCTGATCTACTCCCCGTCGTGAGAGGTGCACCATCAGCATCTCTGTCAGGTCCGGCAGCAGCTCCAAGAACATTGGCTGTACGCCAAACTGGAGAAGTGCCAGTTCTACCAGATGTCTATCGACTTTCTGGGTCACTGCATTTCTCCTGAGGGAATCGCCATGGAGCCGAGTAAGGTCAAGTCTTTGCGGAGTTTGCAACCCCCACATCGTGTTAAAGATGTCCAGCAACTTCTGGGGTTCGCCAACTACTATCGGACTTTCATCCCTGGTTTTGCTACCATGACAGCCCCCCTCACTCGGCTCCTGCAGAAAAAGACCCAGTTTCAGTGGGACGCCCCAGAACAACAGGCTTTCCAGGCTTTGAAGGAAGCCTTCATGAAGGAGCCCATCTTGAAGCATCCTGACCCACAATGGCCACTGGAGCGGTGTTACTTCAGGCTATGTCGCCCAGCGATGCCCTCTTCCCTTGCGCGTACTATTCGCGGAAACTGAATGCAGCAGAGCTCAATTATACCATTTGGGAGAAGGAGCTACTGGCCATCAAAGTGGCATTTGAGGCATGGAGACATCATCTGGAAGGGGTGTGGCATCAAATCAAGGTCTGGATGGACCATAAGAATTTGGAACACTTGCAGAACGCTCAGAAATTGAAGCAACGGCAGATTCAGTGGTCTCTTTTCTTTTTAAGGTTCAATTTCTGTGTAACGTACATACCCAGCGGTCTCCTGAGGGTATCACCATGGAGCCGAGTAAGGTCGAGTCTCGGTAGAGTTGGCAACCCCCACGTCGTGTGAAGGATGTCCAGCGACTTCTTGGGTTCGCCAACTGTTATTGGGCTTTCATCCCTGGGTTTGCTACCATGACAGCCCCCCTTACTCGGCTCTTGCAGAAAAAGACTCTGTTTCAGTGGGATGCTCCAGAACAACGGGCTTTCCAGGCTTTGAAGGAAGACTTCATGAAGGAGCCCAGGCATGAAGAAAGGCAATGCTAAGATCTGAATTCCCCACCCACTGAGCAGTTATTTTTGCTAGCAAGATTTACGTTCTCCAATTAGTGTGAAGGGCAAAGGTTCCCTTCCTTTCCCTTTCGCAGGTTTTTCCCTCCTTCCTCCTTCTCCTCTGCATTAACTCTAAAAATACCATACAGTTCTGCATATTTTGTCAAAGCAAGAATATACAATATTAGCAGCGTTGAAGAAGGACTATCATGACCAGCTCTATGTTCCAGGAGGGCCGCTCAGGGGACTCGTTCTCAGCCAGTGTCACGATAATCCGGTGGCGGGGCATTTTTGCCTGTTCAAGACCCTGAACTTGGTCTCCCATACCTTCTGGTGGCTCCGAGTCCGACACAACGTCCAGGCCTACGTCATGTCCTGTATCCCATGTAGGCAGGCCAAGTCAGCAACAGGGGCCCCGCCCAGACTACTGCAGCCCTTGCCGACACCCAAAAGACCCTGGGGGGCTGTGTCCATGGACTTCCTGATGGACATACCCCCGTCTTCTGGATTCACGACGGTGTTCGTGGTGGTGGACATGCTGACCAAGATGGAGGATTTCATCCCATTCCGTGGCTTGCCATCTGCCCGCACCACTGGTCGTATGTTCATCCAGCAGGTGTTCCAGCTGCACGGCCTCCCTGATAGGGTCATTTCCGATAGAGGGGCCCAGTTCACAGCTCGTTTCTGGCAGGGGTTGATGCAGGTTTTGGATGTCAAGTTCTGCCTCTCATCCACACATCATCCCCAAACTGACGGAGGGACCGAGAAGGTCATCATGATCCTCAAGCAATATCTGCGCTGCTATGTCAATCAGCAGCAGAACAATTGGGCAGACTATCTGGCGGTAGCTGAGTCCGCGTTCAACAACTCGCAGCACACCTCCACGCAGATCACCCCATTCTTGGCCAATGTGGGATATCACCCCCGGTTTTTCCCTCTTTCCCCACTAGACTCACCGGTTCCAGCAGCAAACAACTACATGGCAGAGTTACAGGTGATCCATCGATTGGTGCAGCGACAGTTAGAGAAGGCCAAGGCTGACTACAAAAGGTTTGCTGATCGGTTGAGGTGGGATACGCCTCCACTAACGGTGGGAGATCAGGTATGGCTGTCCACCAGGAACCTACCGTCAACCCGGCCAGCCAAGAAGTTAGACCACCGATATTTAGGACCGTTCCCAATCGAGGCTGTCATCAATCCGGTCGCCTATAGCTTAACTCTGCCATGTTCCCTACGGGTACATCTGGTCTTTCACTGGTCTCTGTTGGTCCCTGAGCAACCGGCATGTCCACTTCGCTGAGCCGAACCTCCCCCACCGGAACAACATGATGGAGACAGTGCTCCCGAGTACAAGGTCGCCAGCATTCGGGACTCCTGTTGGGCAAAAGGTCGCTTTCAGTACCTGATCGAATGGAAAGGCTACGGACCGGAGGAGTTCACCTGGGAGGATGTGACCACCATTCATGCTCCTGCCTTGGTGACTGCCTTTCATGAACAATTCCCATCCCAACCACATCTGGACTGGCAGAACCGTGGGAAGGGCCCTGCGGTGCAGGATAGTGTCATGATTCCGTGCCAGCCTGTGTTCCCAACAGCTGAGTTCGGGGAATCTGAGGAGAAGGTGGAGGAGGCATTTGGAGAGCCATCAGAGTCAGAGGGAGGCTCTGATGAATTACAAGACTCACAATCTGATGAAGAGCCTGGCCCCTCCAATCATGTTCTGGATGAAACTCAGTTGTGTGGGGAGGATGAGTCAGACTTGGAGGATTCACAGCTGATAGACATGATTGATGCTCGTGGATGCAGGCAATTATCTAGAGCAGGTCAGCAGCAGGCAATACGACAACTCCAGGGGAGGAGGAGAAGGCATTGAGAAGCCACGCCTTGGGACTGCTTTATGAAAGGGGAAGGTGTGGGCGGTGCTGGTTGCTGAAGGCAACCATTTGTAAAGAACTTCCAGGGATCATGGTCTGTTTGTTTTACCAGTAAATTTCTTGTTTAACTCCTGCTCTGTTTGTTTTTGTAACCAATTATCTCTTGGAAAAGTATTCTGTTATCTTTGTTTTGGAGAAAAACTTATCAGGACTGTTTTGGAAATAAAAAGAGGTTGGTTTTTCCAGCCTACTGTTAAAGAGGGGTTAGTTCTTGTGACGCAACAAGGAGGGACGTAGGCTGGGACAGAACAGAGAGTAGCAGGTTGAAGGCATGGTTTCCCTTCTCTCTCCCTTTTCCCTGGAGGGAAGGTCAGCCCATCCCTAGTCAGGAAGTTAGGAGTCCAGCTAAGGAAGTTAAAAAACTCCATTTCATTCTGCCAACTTGACGGGTCCGTCACAGGGGCTGTCCCAGGTACACTAGCCATGGAACCCCTAGGGCTGAGCATGGGAAGCCACTCAGAAACTCTAACTTTCATTGTGGCACCTAGCATGGAGTGGCCTCTTGTCCTGGGGCTGGTGTGGCTGAAAAAACAAAACCCACTAATAGACTGGAGAATGGGTCGTTTAAAATTCCCCAGGAAGGCTTCCGGTTTGCGATCGTGGCACTGGTGGACATGCGGGACGATCGCTCTCTCCACCATTTGGTTTTCTCCTGCCAGGGGACCCTAAAAAGCAAAGTTGCCCTGGAGGGGCGACGAGCGTCAAGAGGACTCCCGAGTGATCATGGAAGGGCAGCAGCCCTCCCACTTGATCCAGGGCAGCTCTTCGAACTGATGGGGAAAAAATTGGCCATTAACATGGCCCATCACTAAGCCATTACCAGCCGAGGCCAAAATTACCAACAAGCTCTTTGAAAGCACCGCGGAGGAATTGGGTGAGATCTCACCTTCTTTGTACCCCAAGTATTTTCCTGTAAAAAGCTTCTTGAAATTTCTTCCCCCTGTGAGGAGAGAGGGAAGGGAACGTCTTCCTCCCACCCTCTAAAATGGTAGCGTCTGACTACCTAGGGAAATAAAGCCTTGAAAAGAACAACTAAATAATTGGATTTGCATCTTTTTGATATTTGGGGACCCAAAAAGTTCCTACTCTCATGACCTGTTACCTTATCTACTCATAAAAAAAATGAAAAAGAACTTAAACTGGATAAAAACCTAGCCTGGGTTTTGAAAAAGACTTTAAATGCTATTAGGGACATCTTGTGGTGAAGCTTGGTACAGCAAGTGAATATTCTTGGCAAAGAGACCTGTTCATAGCCCAGATCTGTCCTTGGTATTATCTAAAAGAGATAAAAAGCTGAGAGAACAGCTGGGCAGTGAAATTGGTTTTTAGGAACTGTGGAGGTGAACACTTACTGACTTTTGTTTAATAAATAGCCTCCACTAAAGGACTGTCTATAACCATGTCAGAAATGGAGGAGGACCAACAACAAATTTCAGCTAATTATAAACTTATATCTGAAAAAATTCTTGAAGCTACTGAGATAATCAAATCTAGACTGAAAGACAAAGGCGCCAGCTTAAACCTACAAAATGAAACCCTGATTCCAACTAAAGAACTTACAATTCAAAAAACAACAGAAGTGGAAGAAATTAATACCAAGACAGAGGACTTTAAAGATCAACAAGTACAATCTACTGGAAATTTAAACAACCAAACCCTGATTGCAACTAAAGAACCTACAACTCAAAAAACAACAGAAGCAGAAAACCTAGACAATCAAACAACAACTATAAAATTGGACATGACTTTCTACTTAAATCAGAAGAAACCTGAGGAAGAAGACCAGATCGAATTGAAGATAACTATACTAGAGCAAATATGGGGATCTGAGCCACCAGGGTGACAACTTAACGATTATAAATGGGCCAGTTCCTCTAGAAAATTGATAACTAGATGGTCTCCTTTAATTCAAGTAACATGCACAAGAATGAAGGGAGATCTATCTGATGATCTAAAAGCATTGGTATGGAAGCCTGGTTGGCACAAAAAGAAAGCTAGAGTTAGATTTAAAAAATGGGGTCTTTTCATTTATTAGAGAGGATCCTAAAGTTTCATCTAATGGGCTAAAGGGAAATTTTGAGATGAAGGGAAATTTGACTATTAGACTTAAATATTGTTGGAAAATGATAAAAAATTAAGGAATTAACTGGCTTAATATTGAGGATTTAGACTTATAAGGGAAATGAAAATTAACTATTAGGAAATAGCTTTGAATTATTGTTTAGCCCAGATAATACAGATGATGGATTTGAAACAATAAAGGGTACTCCATTAATAAGTGGTAATGTACATTACAGCGACAAAGAAATCTAGAAGAACTTAGTAGAGCTGAGAAAAAACTACAAAATGAACCACAAAGATGTGACTTGAAGCAACAAATAGACCTAATTAAACACAAGATGAACACCATTGAAAAGGAAGAACTGGCGCAGCAAATAAAACGCACCAAGCAATTTTTTTTTGAAAAAGCTAACAAACCGGGGAGATGCTTGGCTTACAGAATAAAGAAACATAATGATAAAAAGAGGATTAGTAAACTATACAATGAAGAAGATGACATTGTATACCAGAACGAAGGGAAGAAAATTGTGGCCTATAAGTTCTACAAGAAATTATACAAACATTGGACTTCCAGTGGGTTAGCGTCGGTGATGGCGGCTACTTTGTAGCCGTCCTCCTGGGAAAGCGTGAGAACCGCAGAGAACAGCAGGCACCAGCTGTTACGCAGCTCAAAACCTCCCTCCCGGGCAAAGGGGGGGAGGGGAGTATCACCTGAATAGAGGTAGAGCCTCTTGGACCCCCCAGGAAGTTTTCTTTGGGGGGTGAAAAGAGAGCTCCCTTGGAGTTCGGGTTGCCTCCGCCTCCCAGCTGTCTTTGTCCCTCGGGAACAAAGCAAGACGCCGCTCCCACCTCCGCGCTTAAAGAGACCGGGTGAGTTACTTTTAAAAGCGGACAGAGCTGGATAAAGGATTTTTTTATTGGACTTTATTTGGACTTTAGTTTGAAAGGTTGATTTTTATTTCCCTTCTTTTTTCTCTCTTTTTTTTTTGAGAGTGAAAGTAAAATGGCGATTGGAAAGTGAGTGAAACGGAATGCAATGGACTAGATTGTTCCTTTTTTTTTAACTTTTTCTTAAGGTGGATTGGTGTTTTGGGAAGATTTTTTTTTTTTTTGTTAAACTCTGCCATTTTTTTGTTTTTTTAAGGGAATTTTTTTTTGTATTTTTTATTTTTTTTCAAAGAAAGAGGAAAGAAGAAACAAAACTTTTTCTTTTTAAAAATGGCTTCAAAGTGGCAAGCAACATCTACAGTACCTAAGGTGGCTTCTTCTCCTGTGATTTTACCAGCACAACAACCTAAAGCTACACCACCACCCTCTCCCCCTTTGCCAGCAGTAACGGTAAAAGATATGCAAGACACAATGGGAAATGCTGTATCTCAAATCAGAGGGGAAGTGAAAGAGCTTTTAGTGGAGAATAATATTATTTTGAGGCAAGATATAGTTATGGCTTTAACAGGACTTGCTTCTGTGGTTGAGAAGTTGGACTCTAGAGTGGAAGAAGTAGCAGGCAAAGTGGAGATTTTGGAAGATAAATTTGAAGGCATGGAAAAAAAGATGGAAATTTCACAAGATGATATTGTTATGTCTCAGTACAGAGAAATGGAATATGCTTTAAGAATCAGAGGTCTGAAAGAAGATATGCAACAAGACTTGAGAGAGATTGTAGTAAATGACTTTGCTGCTATTCTGGATAGAGAGAAGGAGGAAATATTCAGAGAAATTGAAAAAATGTTTAGAGTTAACTCTTGGGTTGCAAAGCAAAGAAACCTGCCAAGAGATGTGGTAATTTATTTTGGGAAGAGATCTCTGCGTAATGAAATTATACAAGCTTTTTATAATAAGAGGTTTCAGATTGCTGCTCAAGATGTCATTATTTTAAAGGAGATTCCATCCAAAATTTTAAGAAAGAGAAAAGAGTTTGCTTTCTTAGCCAATGAACTTAAAAAAAGATTGATGCCATTCAGATGGGAGATTCCGATGGGTATCGTAGTGAGTCATGCGGGGACGCGTTATAGACTTAACACTGTTTCTAAAGCAAAGGAGTTTTATAAGTCGGTCCTGGGAGCAGGCTCATCACCACCTATGATGCAGAAAGTCTTGGATGGCAAGGAGGTGGAACAGCAGTCTGAAGAAGTAGTATTGATGGATGTTGGAAAATCACAGGTTGAGTGGTCGCAACAAACAGAGATCAAAGAGCAAAGAAAGACTTGGGCAGCCCATAGACATAAGGAAAAGGAACAACAGAAGAAAGAAGTTAAAGAAGTTCTACAAGAATTTGTTTCGGTGCCTGTGGGAGGAGGAAGACCCAAGAGCTCTGCAGCACATTCTTCAATGGCAGATCTTCAAACAGTCTTCTCCAGGCTCTTGGTCAAGGGAGATGGTAAAGCTCCTGACATGAAATGCTAATGGTCTTAATTCCCCCCAAAAGAGAAAGAAAAATTTTCATTATTTAAAGCAACATAACAATGATATTATTTGCCTGCAGGAAACACACATTATATCTAAAGATCAAAAATATTTAGTTAATGCTCGTTTGGGATCTCATTTTGTATCTTCTGCTCCCAGGAAAAAAGGGGGAGTAGTTATTTATGTCAAGCAAAATTTATCAGCCTGTTTAGTAGAATCCGATCCTCAAGGGAGATATGTTATGATTGAAGTGGGTTTGTATGGTAAGAAAGTACTCATAGTGGGACTGTATGCACCAAATCAACAACAGGAACAATTTTATAGATTGTTACATCAAAAACTAATTTTGTTGGATTATAGATCTGTTATAATAATGGGAGACTGGAATGGTGTTTTAGATACACAAAGAGATAAAAAAGGACCCTCCATTTCTTTTAAACAGGCTAAATTACCTAAAGCTTTTTTTTATTTGAAAGAGGACTGGGAGCTGCGAGATTATTGGCGTGAACATAACTTGGAGGAGAGAGACTTTACCTTCTTTTCGGATAGACATCAATCTTTTTCAAGAATTGACTTTTTCTTGATTACAACGGATTTATATTTTAGGGTAAAGAATGTTAAGATCTTTCCTAGGACATTGACGGATCATAGTCCAGTTTGGATGGAATTGGTTAATGAAAAAGAGGAGAGGAGATCTTGGAGGATGAATGAAAATTTATTTAGACAAGAAAAGAATGTTCAAAAATTAAAGGAGCAATTAAAGGATTATTTTGCTTTAAATATGTATAAGGGAACTTCAATGTCAATGGTCTGGGATGCAGGTAAAGCTTATATGCGGGGGATTTTGATACAAATGAATAAGGTTCATAGACAGAAGCAGGTGCAGAAACGTAAGGAGTTGGAAGATGAGATTAAATTAAAAGAAAAAGCTCTGATTTTAAACTCCACAGATGAGAAGATTAAGGAATCTATAAAATAAAATAAAATAAATAAAAGCAAATAAAAGCAATAGAAGTTAATAAAAAAGAATATAAATTAAGGGCTTTTGCAGATGACTTGGTTGTTACTTTATCTCAACCTACTTATGAGGTCCTGAGGCCGGAGCAGCAGGACCACCTTCGGCCTCAGGACCTCACACCAGCAGGACCACCTTCGGCCTCAGGACCTCATAAATCTATTAGAAGTATGTTTAAAAACATACTTCACATTCCAGGGCACTACCTTTGAGCAGGTTAAGGGCACCCCCATGGGGTCACCAATATCCAGCATCATAGCAGAGGCAGTGCTGCAGCAATTGGAGCACGTAGCGATGACCCAGTGTTGTCCTAAATTCTGGGCTCACTACGTAGACGATACATTTGTCATCATCAAGAGGAGTCAAAAAGCTGGCTTTGTGGGCATACTCAATTTGGTGTGCGTGGATTTGCAGTTTACGGAAGAGGAAGAGCACCAGGGTGAGTTGGCATTTCTTGATGTCCTGGTCCACCACCAACCTAATGGAACCCTGAAGACCAGGGTCTACCGCAAGTCCACGCACACAGATAGAATTCTACACTATGATAGCAACCATCCAGTGGCCCACAAGGCCAGCTGTATTAGAACACTCTTCAAGAGAGTAGGCTCCCACTGCAGCACTGCCAAGGCTAGGACGGAAGAAAAGAAGCACCTTTTTAAGGTGTGCAGGCACAATGGTTACCCTATGAAGTTCATCAGGCGCCATGGACTATCATCCAGACCCTCCCTCCCCATCAGGTCTCAAACAGAAGAACATACATCACAGAGACTTCGTATCACTCTTCCTTATATTAACACCGTCTCAGAAGCCACGGCTAGGATATTGGCACCCTATGATGTGAGGGTGGCACATAACCCCAACCAGACGCTGTGATCTAAGGTGATGAGATTGAAAGATCCACTCCCCACCATAGAGAAGTCTAATGTCATTTACAGGATCAACTGTGAAGGTTGCTCTGCTAATTACGTGGGGGAGACCTCCAAACGTGTCAAAACTAGAATTCACGAGCATAAGTTGGCGGTAAGGAGAGGCGACCAGTATTCCCAAATCGGGGCGCATATGCTAGAATCTGGGCATAGGTTCGATTTTAGCAACGTGCAGGTGATGGCCAGTGACAGCACGAAGGGGGGCCGGCTCCTTAAAGAGGCGTGGCTCTCTAATGAAGAATCCATCAACAGACATGTGGACCTATGCCCAGCACATGTAATATTAAGAGCATGGGCAATGCGTGACCGTCCCTCCGGAGAAAAACGATGTAACATTACGTGCCTTCGGCAAAGAGGGTTGACGGAGGAGACGAGCCTTGGAAACACCCAGACAGGGAATAACCAACAGCAGAGTAACTCCCCACCTGCTGAAACATATGCCCCTCCCCCATGGATACAGGAGTGGATTGACAACCAAGAGCCAAGTGCCGATGAATTGAGGGTCTCCCCGGGAACAGCGAGGAGTTTGACAAAAAAGCGATCTGGTATAAACTTTGGGTTATTAAACAATCATGATTCGAAGGATTGGAATGCCACGTGTAATTCCACGGGCGATCCTGCAACTAACTTTATTAATGACATTTCCCGTTTGAATTGTTATTGCCTTGGGAACGCAGGAGAACAACAGGGAGATGAGAAGCCTGTTCGCTATAATCTTAGAGCTTCCACATGCTCCTACAGACATTTGAGAGGCATGACTCCCCGTAGGAATGCACAAGGAGATGCAAGTCACGACCGTAAGGATTCTTGGAATAATTCTTCCAACAGGGATCCTTTATTAAGAGAAAATGGTTGCAGGCGTTCTAGACAGGACTTGGGGTTCAAGCTCTCCCATTCAAGGTTTTAAGGGGTTCCCCAGTAGTCCCACCCAATCACCCCCCTCTTCCAGTGACAGTTTCAGGCATCACAATCCCACCCCTTTTTTCCTCTCTTCTGTCTGGATGGAGACTTCAGATAAACTACATGAAAGGTAAATAGCCTCCTTTGTTATGATGAGGCCTTTTGGTGCTAACCACATTCAAACTCTTTGAAGTTGCAATACACACATTCAGTTCCTTAGAAGTATACTGAAGGAAGTGAGGGCCATAAAGCCCCTTTGTTCTCCCCCTTCTCTCCCTCTTATGGCAGAATCCAGAGAAGGCAGAATTGGGGTTTTCTATATTTGATAACTAAAGATGAAATATAATTGGATTCTGACATCCGGCCCCCTCAAAAATAAGAGAGATCCACCTGGAAGAAACAAAACAGGTATAAACGTTAGTCAGGCTTGTTAGGATACTCTGTGTGAAACTTCTTCAATAGCTTCGGGGCTCTGACATGACGTTTATGGACCCACTCATTTTGTGAGGGAGGGAGGTGTTTCCAGGCAACTAGGTACTGAGTTGCTCCATGATATCTCCTAGAGTCAAGGATTTCCTTTATTTCGAAGTGTTGTTCGCCCTCCACCATGATTGGAGGTGGTGGTGGGGGGGGATTTTTGGCCGTAGAGGTGACTGATGCTCTCTTTTCAGCAAGCTGCAATGAAAAATTGGGTGTATTTGCCTGAGATTTTTGGGTAATTCTAATTCTACTGTTACTGGATTTATGATTCTTTTAATTGGAAAAGGTCCTATATATTTTGGTCCAAGTTTTTTACAGGGCTGTAGGGACTTTAGGTATTTTGTAGGTAAGTACACCATTTCTCCTATAATGAATGGTGTAGGCTCAACCCTTTTTTTATCGGCTTGTGCTTTGTATGCCTGCCTAGCTTCATCTAGTACTTTTCTAACTATTGGCCTGGTGTTTTGTAGTTTTTCCATCCATTCTTTCAGTGAAGGGATCGTTGGTTCATTTGGGGTTAACTCTGGCATGGGGTTGAAACTTTGACTGGTGGCTATTTGAAAAGGAGTGTAACCTGTGCTGGAGTGGACTGCATTATTGTAGGCAACTTCTGCAAAGGGGAGTAAGTCTGCCCACTCGGTCTGCTGGAAACTAAGAAAACATCTTAAATATTGCTTAAGTACGGAGTTCATTTTTTCAGCCCCCCCATTTCCTTGTGGGTGGTGGCTAGATGTCAGTCCCTGAGTGGTTCCTAAGAGGGACAAAAATTCCTTCCAAAATGCAGACGTAAATTGCACCCCCGTCAGAGATGATGCGTTGGGGTGCCCCATGCAATCTGTAAATGTGCTGGATGAAAAGTTTTGTTAAGGCTTTTGCAGTGGGAATATTTTGGCAAGGGATAAAGTGCACCTGTTTGGAAAACAAGTACGTGACCGTCCAGACCACAGTATTCCCATTGCTTTCTGGCAATTCCACTATAAAATCCATAGCTATTTCTCTCCAGGGGGCTGAGGGACTTGCCACTGTTTGCAATAGTCCTGGCAATTTCCCTTGCAACCTCTTTGCCGTGGCACATTTTGGACAACTGGCTATATAACTTTCGATGTCCTTTTTCATGGATGGCCACCAAAATTGCCGTTTAATTAAATGTAAAGTTTTTACAAATCCAAAATGCCCTGCTGATTTTGTGTCATGGCAAAGCTGCATGAAAGTGACTCTTTGAGTTGTTGGTATATATAACTTTTCCCCTACCCAAGGCAACCCGTCTCTCATTGTGCACATATTTTTGTTTTTCTGGAACCATTCATCTGTTTCCAAACTTTTTCTGAATTCAATTCCAGTTTGGCTGTCCAGTTGTGGTTTTAATTTGGCTTGGGTTCTTGTGGTTACTGGTGCTGCCAGTTGTGACTCTGCCATTATTGGTCTAGAGTCTGTGGTTCGTGCGCTGTTATATTGGGGCATGCGAGAAGTTCTTTCTTCCTGGTAAATGTTTGAGCTTAAATTGGAACTGGTGAAAATGCTGGGACCAGCGGGCTTGTTTGGGATTGAGTTTCCTGGACGTTTTCAGGGCTTCCAAATTTTTGTGATCAGTCCACACCTGGAAGGGGATTTTGTTGCCTTCCAGGAACTGTCGCCACGTGAGTAATGCCCAACGTATCCCATAAGCCTCCTTCTCCCATACGGGCCAGCGCTGTTCTGTTTCCGTGAGTTTCTTGGATGTATATGCACAGGGTTGCAATACCCCTTCATTGTTTTCTTGTAATAGAACAGCCCCCACTGCCATATCACTTGCATCTGCCTGTATTACGAAGGGCTTGTCCATGTCTGGGTGCCTTAGTACTGGTTCGGCAGAAAAAAGTCTCTTTAGTCTCTCAAATGCTGCTTGGCACTCCATTGTCCATGTTAGTGGCTGGCTAGGTTTTACTGAGGATGCTCCCTTCGTTTTTAGTAAGTTAGTGAGGGGCAAGGCTATCTGGGCAAATGGGGGGATGAATTGGCGGTAAAAGTTTGCAAAGCCCAGGAAACTTTGTAGTTGCTTTCTTGTGCGGGGTGGTGCCCAATCTAATACTGCTTTGACCTTCTCTGGGTCCATTTCAATGCCCTGGGGGGATATGCGATAACCTAGGTAGTCTATCCTTTCCTGGTGGAATTCGCATTTTGAGAGTTTGGCATATAGGTGGGCAGCTCGCAGCTTCTTTAAAACCGCTCTGACAAGGTTGACATGTTCCTCTTTTGTTTCAGTGAAGATAAGAATGTCGTCCAAGTAAACCAGGACCCCCTTAAACAGGTGCTCCCTTAGAACGTCATTGATTAATTGCATAAAGACTGCCGGGCCCCCTTGTAATCCAAATGGCAAGACTTTGAATTGATAGCACCCCATAGGGCAGTTAAATGCAGTCTTCCATTCATCCCCTTCCTTAATTCTCCCGCGATAGTAAGCTTCCCTTAGGTCTAGTTTAGAAAAAAATTTCCCTTTCGATAGGTGTGACAGCATGTCTTTCATGAGGGGTAGAGGGTATAGGTTGCTTTCACTGATTGTATTCAGGGCCCTATAATCCACGCATAAGCATAAAGAGCCGTCCTTCTTCTCTCTAAAGAGGACCGGGGCAGCCACTTTAGGCTTGGCTGGCTCAATGAAACCTCTCTCTAGGTTTTTTTAAATAAATCTTTCCATTTCCTCCTTCTCCTTTGGGCTCATGGAGTATAATCTGGGCTTCGGGAGTTTTGCCCCAGGCTTGAATTCAATGGTACAGTCTGTGGGTCGGTGGGGGAGGAGCTCATTTGCCCTCTCCTCACTGAAAACTTCAGCAAGGTCTCTATACTCCTCTGGTATTTCTGTTAATCTTTTTTCCTCTCCTATGGATGCTTTTTCTATTCTTGATTCTGGTAGCCTCCCTTGGGGTTTTAAGTCCATAGGGTCCCCCTTCAGGAATTTGATTTCTGTCGTCCTCCAATTTACCCAGGGGTTCCATTTTTTCAACCATTCCATCCCTAGAATCATTGGGCATTCCATGCCTGGGGTCACCACAAACGTTATGTCCTCTTCATGTTTGCCCAGGGAGAGGTGTATTGGTAGAGTGGCTAGGGTAGCTGGCACCCCCCCTGCTATGGATCCATCTAACTGGCCAAATGAGATTGGTTGTTCCAGTCTCCTCGATGGGATGCCCAGATTCCCCACTAGTGTTGGGCTAATGAGGCAGCGGGTGCAGCCAGAGTCTATTAAGGCTTTCACCTTCACAGCTTCGGGCATGGGGGGGATTAATATAGTCACTGTCTTGAGGATGGGTGTGATGTGTCCACTTACCAGGGGTTCGCCCTCCGAGCTGTCATCTGAGGCATCCACTGGCCCTGTGGTGTAGGCTGGAGTTCTTTCCCCTTGGTGAGCAGAAGTGGGGGGTTCCGCAATTTCCATCATTCTCATGGCCGTTTCTTTTGGCTTAGCTGAAGACTTTCCGGATTTGTTGATTGGGGATCTGTCTGGGTTGTGCTGGGGGGCTTTGGAGCGGCATTCTACAGCTCGATGCCCTTCTCTTCCGCACTTGAAACACCCCATTTGCTTCTTGGCTGTAGCCGATGATTTCACCGGTTCATGTGTTAGCTCAGGCGGGGGGCGGCTCCATTGTTTTCCTCGGCAGTGTCTCTTCAATATGTCGATCTCTGCTTCCTCTGCCAAGATGTACCATTCCTCAATTTGGTGTGGGTCCCCTCGGGGCAGGCAAGCGTCATATAGATCATAATTTAGTCCGTCTTTGAAATGGCTAAGGAGGATGTCTTCTGGCCAATTCAGTTTGCTGGCAATGGCCCGGAATTCTTGGGTATATTCAGCCACCGGGCGTTTGCTTTGCCTCATCGTTTTTATCCTTTCACGGGCTTTGCGATCAGCCAGGGGGTCTTCAAATCGTCTTCTCAAAGAGGACATGAAACGGTTGAAGTTACTGAGTTCTGGGGCATTGGAGTCATGCAAGTTCACCACCCAATCTGCAGCCGGTCCATCCAGGGCAGATTGCACGATCTGGATGCGGGCTTTGTCGCTGGGGATGTCCTGCCCATATTCTTCCATGTAGCTGAGGACTTGGGTTAGGAAAAACCCCAAGCGTGTTGGCTCCCCTTTGAATTTCACCTCCAAAGGTGGACGTCTTGGAATGGATCGGTGCCTCCGTTGTTGGTGGTAGTGTCTTCCGTCCAGATTGCCATCTGTGGTCCGGTAGGGGGTGGGGACTACTGGATCAGTAGATGTCCCCGGGGTTGCAGGTTCCACGGCCCCCTTGGTGTCTCTCCCTTTGCGGCTCCAGGAGCTGGGGCGGCCGTAGGGCTCAGGATTCTCCTCTCTTAGGGAGCTGAGAGTTCTCTTCATCAGGTCAATAGCTTTCTCTAGGATCCAGTCTGAGTACGGTGCCCAGCTTTCTCCCTCTTCACTTGCGTGCAGGGATTTCTCCATCTCCTGCTTCCATTCTGGTTGCTTGGTCCCCCGTCTCAGGGTCACCTTTCTTGATTCCTTTCCCCACTCACTTTTCTTTCCAATGCCCATTGACCAGCGAGGCTTGTGGTCCCGTGTCTCCACCACTTCTTATCCTGAGGAATCCGAACTCTCGGATCCCAACATCTGACAAGGTTCCAATTTGGTCAGCGGCTCTCTTTCCAGGGAGTTTTCCCCCTCTCTTGCTCCATTGTCTGACATGGTAAATTTTTGCAAAATCCCCCGGCAAGGGTCTCCCTTCCAGGTGGATTAATTTTGCAAATCCTGTCTAATGTAAAGACCCACCCTACTTTGCATCTTAAGAAGACAGAACTCTTGGAATAATTCTTCCAACAGGGATCCTTTATTAAGAGAAAATGGTTGCAGGCGTTCTAGACAGGACTTGGGGTTCAAGCTCTCCCATTCGAGGTTTTAAGGGGTTCCCCAGTAGTCCCACCCAATCACCCCCCTCTTCCAGTGACAGTTTCAGGCATCACAATCCCACCCCTTTTTTCCTCTCTTCTGTCTGGATGGAGACTTCAGATAAACTACATGAAAGGTAAATAGCCTCCTTTGTTATGATGAGGCCTTTTGGTGCTAACCACATTCAAACTCTTTGAAGTTGCAATACACACATTCAGTTCCTTAGAAGTATACTGAAGGAAGTGAGGGCCATAAAGCCCCTTTGTTCTCCCCCTTCTCTCCCTCTTATGGCAGAATCCAGAGAAGGCAGAATTGGGGTTTTCTATATTTGATAACTAAAGATGAAATATAATTGGATTCTGACAATACCCCCAAGTAATGAGCGAATACACAAACAACAGTGAAGGGAGAGCTCCCTCGGAAAAAGGGGTCAGCAATCAATTTGTGGGTGCACGAATTCTGGAGAGGGTGTTAAAATCACCCCCATTGAAGAGAAAATAGAAAGGGGAGTTAATAAAGTGATACGAAGGATCGGGAAACAGGATGATGTAAACACAATGGAATCTTGGGCTACAGAGACAAACAATGAGGATATAGTTTTGAAAGAGGGTCGTAAACAGAGAAACAGGGGGAGGAGAAGAGAAATAGGGAGTACCAAGAAGGAGGATGAGGTGAATAAACAACATAAACACAGACAGTGCACATCTAATTACGTGGAATTAAGGAGTCCCCCCGATTTACATGCAAAGAAGGGAGGAAGAGCTGCGGTACCAGCATAAGTAAGGAAAGTGAGGAAATTACAGCTTGCAACACAGAAACTACGATCAAAACGCAGGTGGATTGGCTGGGACCCATGACGAGGTCAAGAAGCCGGGCGCAAAGAACGCCACACTTATAAATAGCTTCTCCCATCGACTGGAGACTACCCTGATGATGCTGGCAGATGCCAGTGAAAGCTTGGTTTTATTCTGGTTTTATTAAAACTTTTTATAGTTTTATAACTTCCTGGTGTTCGTATATTTTATTGTTTTATATATATATATATATATATATATATATATATATATATATATATATATATATATATATATATATATACAAATTTCTTTTTCTGACAAAGAATTAAATAATTAAATTGGGAGACTAAGATGGCCATTTCGAGCTCATTCTGCTCTCGTCAGTTAGCCACACCCTTTATGGGATTCGAACCTGGGCAGTTTACATACTAGGCAGTGATTTAACCACCAAGCCACAGGCTCTCCTCCCTCTTTGCCAGCTGAGTCAAGGGAGTATATGCAGGAAGTTTTTCAGACAGATGTCTAATTGATTACACCTTGACATTTTTTAACTGCTATACTGCAGTTTTACTTTTTACAATCTCTTTTGCCTTGCAGCCCCCAACTACGGGCGTTAAGCTGGCAAAGAGGGAGGAGAGCCTGTGGCTTGGTGGTTAAATCACTGCCTAGTATGTAAACTGCCCAGGTTCGAATCCCATAAAGGGTGTGGCTAACTGACGAGAGCAGAATGAGCTCGAAATGGCCATCTTAGTCTCCCAATTTAATTCTTTAATTCTTTGTCAGAAAAAGAAATTTGGATTTGTAATGTTTCGCAGTTGCGACTTGAGCCTGCTTAACGCCCCTAGTTGGGGGCTGCAAGGCAAAAGAGATTGTAAAAAGTAAAACTGCAGTATAGCAGTTAAAAAATGTCAAGGTGTAATCAATTAGACATATGTCTGAAAAACTTCCTGCATATATATATATATATATATATATATATATATATATATATATATATATATATATATATATATATATATATATATATATATATATATATATATATATATATATATATATATTCGGGTTTTCTCCCACGTAAAATTGAAAGTGTCTTGGCAACGTTTCGACGAAATCTTATTCGTCATCTTCAGGCTGGTGCTTTCGGCTTTGTGCTTCTAGGAGCAATGTGTGATTGTAGCTGTTTCCTCCTTTTAACTGCCAGTGGGGGTATGAACTGATTGGATGAGAGCTTGGCTGTGTTCTGATTGGATGGAGGTGTGTTCTGATTGGTTAGGAGCTTGGCTGTGCTCTGATTGGCTGGGGGGTTGGCTGTGCTCTGATTGGCTGGGGGAGTGTTCTGTTTGGGTGGGGGCTTTGTTGTGCTCAGGTTAGTCTGAGTTGCAGGGGGGTTTTAAAATGGTGAACTGCATTGCTATTTTTTGGCTTCGCGTTCGTGGTCGTGCCTCCTCTTCATGGAGGGTGTCAGTTTGCTTCATGTTTGGATTGGAGGGGTTTAAAGTGGCTAATGATGCAGCTGTGGTCTGGCTTCTGGTTTGTGGTCGTGCCTCATCATCGGTGTGGCTTTGGGTTTGCTTTTTGCGTGGATGTGTGGTGGTGACATCCTGTGTGGTTTTTGTGAGTGTGGGTCTGGTGTCATTTTTTGTGTTAGGGAGTCGTTTGTCAATAAGGGCGGGTTTCCAAATGGCTGGTAGGTGGGAGGTATCATCTCGTTTGTTCATGCTGTGTGGGCTTTTTTCTATCTCGATGGCTTCTCTGATTATTCTGTTATTAAAATGTTCACTTTTGGCGATAGTTCTGCTCTTTTTAAAGTCAATTTCATGTCCTGTGATTTTAAGGTGTTGGACCAGGGAAGAAGTTGGTTCCTCTTTTTTGACTGAGTTCTTATGTTCTTCAATGCATGCACTTATTCTTCTGTTGGTTTGTCCGATGTATGTGGTGGGACAAGCGGTGCATGGGATTTCGTATACTCCTTGATTTTCTAATTCAATTTTATCTTTGGGGTTTCTTAGGATGGTGGATATTTTTCTGTTTGGGCAGAATGCTGTCTTAATGTTGTGTTTATGGAGGATCTTACTGATTCTGTCTGTGGTGCCTTTTATGTAAGGGAGGAGGGCTTTGCCGTTTTCTTGTTCTCTGTCTTGGGTTTTAGTGGGGGTTTCTTTTTGGATTAGTTTGGTAATCTTATTTCGTTGGAATCCATTGGATGTAAGTACATTGGTGAGAGTGTGTAGTTCGGTTTTTAGGTGTTGTTCATCAGCTAAGCGTTTTGTTCTAGAGATGAGTGTCTTGGCTACGGAGTTGATCTTTGCTGGGTGGTGGTGTGAGAGAGCATGCAGATAGCGGCTTGTGTGTGTTTTCTTCTGGTAGATGGTGTGTCCTAGGGAGCCATTGGATTTCTTGTAGACTAAGACATCCAGGAAGGGAAGTTGGTTATTAGCTTCTGTTTCCATGGTGAACTGTATTTTGGGGTGTAGGCTGTTGAGGTGTATGAGGAAGTTGTCCAGTTTTTCTTTCCCATGTGGCCAGATTATGAAGGTGTCGTCTACGTATCTGAGCCAGAGTTTGGGTTTGTGTTCAGATTTTTCTAGAGCTTGGGTTTCAAAGTGTTCCATGTAGAGGTTTGCAATGACAGGTGAGAGGGGTGATCCCATGGGTGCTCCTTCTATTTGTTTGTATTTTTGTCCGTTATAGATGAAGTATGTGTTGGATAGACAATGGTTGGTCTGATCTAGGATGTGTTTTGGGGGGTTATATTTGTTTTGGATAGCTGTCAAGGCTTCTTTGATTGGCACTTGGGTGAACAGGGATATGACATCGAAGCTCACGAGTAGGTCGCTGGGCTGTAAGTTTTGTTTCTTTATGATCTCTAAGAAATGGAAAGAATTTTTTACGTGTGAGGTGATGGATTCTGCATAGGGCTGTAGTTGTTTGGTGAGAAATTTGGATAGGTTTTGTAGAGGTGAGCCTATGGAGCTGACTATGGGTCTGAGTGGGGTTCCTTCTTTGTGTATCTTGGGGAGACCATAGAGCTTAGGGCATCTGGATGATTTCTCTCTGGGAATGATTCTTTGCTGGATCTCTTCGCTAATGGGGGAGGCTTTTATTTTGGATCTGGTGGTTTTTTCCAGGTAGGTGGTGGGATCTGTGTTTAGGGGTTTGTATGTGGAGTCTTGGAGTAGGTTGGTTAATTTGGTTTGGTAGTCAGATGTGTTCATAACCACCGTGGCATTGCCCTTGTCTGCTGGTAAGATTATTATGCTGGTGTCTTCTTTCAGGTTACGTAGTGCTGTCTGTTCCTCTTTGGGTAAGTTGCTTTTGGGTGGCTTGCTGGTGCAGAGGATGTTGGTGATTTCGAGTCTGATTCTGTTAGCGTCGTCGGGGTTGATTTTGGTCAGGCTGGTTTCAACTCCACATATAATGGTTTCAGTGGGGATGTGTTTGGGAGCGACTGCAAAGTTGAATCCTTTGGAAAGGACATTGGTTTCGGCTTTGGTGAGAATCCTATCTGAGATGTTATGCACTGTTTGTTTCATGTGTGGCTGTGAGGGAGGAGGGGTTTGTTTCTGGCATTCTTGTAGTCTTCGGAGTTTGTTGGTGTGTGTGTCTATCTTGAGGGTGGTCTGTATTTCGGCTCTCAGACTAACCTGAGCACAACAAATCCCCCACCCAAACAGAACACTCCCCCAGCCAATCAGAGCACAGCCAACCCCCCAGCCAATCAGAGCACAGCCAACCCCCCGCCAATCAGAGCACAGCCAACCCCCCAGCCAATCAGAGCACAGCCAAGCTCCTAACCAATCAGAACACACCTCCATCCAATCAGAACACAGCCAAGCTCTCATCCAATCAGTTCATACCCCCACTGGCAGTTAAAAGGAGGAAACAGCTACAATCACACATTGCTCCTAGAAGCACGAAGCTGAAAGCACCAGCCTGAAGATGACGAATGAGACTTCGTCGAAACGTCGCCAAGACACTTCCAATTTTACGTGTGAGAAAACCCGAATAACCAAAGACCTACATACAAACATCCGCGAAAACCTCAGAAAACATATGTGTATGTATATATATATATATATATATATATATATATATATATATATATATGTATATATATATGTATGTATGTGTATATATACATATATATATATATATATATATATATATATATATATATATATATATATATATATATATATATATATATATATATATATATATATATATATATATATATATTACTTCAAAAGACAGAAAAAAGGAATTGATTTTTTGGAAAAGATTTTCTTAACTCACTGAGGGCATCTAGTGGCGAAAGTTCAATACTGCAACTTTGCTTATTTTTCTATTGAATTTCAAAATACTAAAGATAAGCTGTGCACCTGTGAAGCTGTGGGGGTGGATGTTTTTTGTATTAAATATAGCCTTCACAAAAAAGAAAGAGATCTTTTAAGCATTAGTATTAAAATGGAGAAACCTCAGTTACAACTGAACTGTGCACTTATATTGGAAAAGATTTATGAGGCCACTGCAGAAATATGTGCTACAATTAAAAACTCTAACTTAGAATTAAGATCCAGAGACTCTACTACATTTGCCAGGCATGGGCCCAACATCAAGGTGAGAATTTCCCAACCAATTCGTGCATGCGCACTGATACTGATGGTCGGGATGACCGTTTTGCTCATGCGCACAGACGGCTGAGGGTCAGGCTGGAAATCCCACGCATGCGCATAGACAGCTGCTCGTCGGGACGGACTCGTAGCACCTGGGACGTTATATTACCTTGGAGGACCGGATGGTGGTTTCTCGGGGGGTTGATTGGGTGGGGCTAGGTGGTGTTGGGTGTGGTGGATACAGGTGTGGTGTTGGGTGTGGTGGATACAGGCACTATATAAGAGCACTGAGAACAGATGGTTCTCAGTGCCGACTTTATTCATGCTTCACCTCATTAGTAAAGCATTGTTCCTCCTTCCTGCTTGTAGTTCCTTTATTCGCAACGAAACATCGGCCTAGGACGTCGTAACAGTAAGTCGGCACTCCTCTCTTTCGCTTCCTTGGAAGTTTACATTTTGATTTCTTGTCTGCAAGTGGGTTGTTTGGGAGTAGATATGGCAGAGGGAGTTCAAGATGCCGATCCCGTGGGGGAGGTTTCGGAGCTGCCTACAGACAAGGAGATGGTCGCTGAGGCAGGGGTGGTGGAGGATTTACCAGTGGTGAGGCCCAAGGAACATGCCCAGAAGCCAGCGGACAGCGGGGGTGACACTAAGCAGAAGCCAACTGCAACATCTTCGGGGGAGTGGTGGTTGAGTCCAGCTCTACAACGCTCAGAGGTTGGCGGGCCTTTTCTGACTGGAGAAAGAGACTCCCTATCCGGATGGAGGGAGAGACGCATTACGGGTGATGAAGAGGAAGAGTGGAGTTATTCTACAGCCCCTGGGCAGTATACTCTGGACATTCTTCGAGATAGATTTGGGGAAATGGGGTTTTTATCCAGATCAGGAGGAATCCCAGGCTCCCAGCTCCCAATGGGTTCATCTGGGTTTCGTTTAGCCAGCCCACGTTTTCAGTTGTCCCAGGGTCAACAAGGGCAGGGGACCCAAACTGGCATGGCATCTATGGCCGCACCTACAAGCCGCCCTACCTCATTCCCTCGTTCTTTGGGCTCAGGAGAGTTGGGTCCAGGGAGTCGTCAAAGGGCCACGCCAGATAGTAGTCAGCAGGCTGGGCAAGCTACCACTATGTGGCCCGCAGGTATAACCTGGGTTCCTCCACCTATAGGAGTAACCTTTGATGGAGACCCAGATAGATTGGCAATGTTTATGGGACATGTCCTTAGCCATCTTGATAGGTTCGCACCACAATATGCCTCCCAATGGGCTATAGTTGTGGCAATAACGGCAAACCTACAGGGGGAGGCAGCTGCCTGGGCTGCCGATCTCTTTAGTGATCATGCTAGGGAGCTGGGTGATGTCGGATTGTTCCTCGATGCCCTGAGAGCCTGATTTGAAGATCCCATGCAGGTTCAATGGGCCGAAGCAGAGATTGTGGGATTGAGACAAAAGGGCAGACCCATACGGGAATACATAAGAGACTTTCAACGTGTGACTGGGAGATTAAGGGCTTGGCCAGAGCGTCTCTTGGTGTACCATTTCCGTAATGGACTGGATAAAGACCTGAGGCAGGCCTGTGTTGTGCGGGGTGTACCCTGTAGACTCCAGGACTGGTTTTGGGTGGTGACCGAATTACATGTGGGATTGCAAGAATTTCGATTGGCCACAGCTAGCCCGTCCATCCCTCGACAGGTAGGGGATAGGCCGAAAGAGCCTGGCCATCAGCTTCCTGTCTTTTCACCACCTGTCTCCACACCACCTAATAGAGGGACATTTAGGTGTTTTAGGTGCAACCGGCCAGGTCATCGGGTGGCGCAGTGTCCGGTTCCAGCAGGACAGGGTATGTCAGCGACTCAGGGGAGGCTGGGTGCTACTCCACAGAGGACTCCAGATCAGTCTAGAGCATTATGACAGGCTGAAGGAAAGAACCCCCTGCCGACCTTCAGGAGAGGCAATGGCTACTAGTCCTGATGTTCTGCTGGAGGAATATGGTCAAATGGACCCAGAAGAGGACCCTATGGTAAGCCAGCCAATCCTACCATTTGCCATTCCGATTTCTCCGACAAGTCCTATCACTGGCCAGAGTAGTGGGTGCCAAGCATTAATAGATTCCGGTTGTACCAGATGTCTCATCAGTAAAAAGGTGGTAGAGAAAGTGGGACTGAGGACGAGGCAGTTGTTATGTCCCATCAGCTTTGAACAAGTGGATGGTTCCTTGTTGGGGGGGGGGCACCCTGGTAACCGAACCCGTACGGTTAGAGATGGGAGAACATTGGGAGATTCTCCATTTCATTGTAGTTCCATCCATGATGGAGGAAGTCATATTAGGACTAGCTTGGCTAGACAAGTGGGGTCCTACTATATGGTGGGAGGGGGGTTGTTGCCATCTGCGCCTGGGTGTTGGTCCTCGTCTACCAAGAGGGGATGAAAACATTAGCAACAGCCCACCTAACAGCAAGGATGATGCCGGGGATAAGTCCAGGGAGGGGATAAAAGTGGTAACGAATCAAGGAGACAGAAATCAGGGCTTTCTGGCAGTATGTAATGATCTTGTAGAAGTGTTTAGTGAGCAGGAATGTGACAACTTACCACCCCACCATCCAACCGACTGCGCAATTGACATTTTACCGGGAGCAAAGTTGCCGAAACCACGTATGTATCCCATGACACCTCGGGAACTGGAGGAATTGAGGAAATATATCGATAAGAATTTGGCACGTGGTTTTATACAGCCAGCCAGGTCTCTAATCGCAGTGCCCGTATTGTTTCAAGAGAAAAAGGATGGAGGCCTGCGGCTTTGTGTGGACTTCAGGGGTATTAATGCAGTCTGCATAGAACACATGTACCCTCTACCGTTAATGAAGGACATGTTAGCCCATCTAGCGCAGGGGAGGATTTTTACCAAATTGGATCTCAGAGAGGCTTATTACTGCGTTAGAATTAAACCCGGTGACGAATGGAAAACTGCATTCAACTGTCCTCTTGGCAGTTTTCAATTCCAGGTTATGCCCTTTGGGCTACAGGGCGCCCCCGCTGTTTTCATGCAGATGATCAATGGGGTGTTACATGATCATCTATATTGTGGAGTATTGGTATATCTAGATGACATACTGATTTATACCAAGACAATGGAAGAACACGTCAGTCTGGTCCGGGATGTATTGCGTAAGTTGCTCGATGCCCAACTATTTGTGAAGTTGTCCAAATGCGAATTCCATAAAACGCACCTCGACTATTTGGGCTATAGGATATCTGCAGCGGGTATAGAGATGGACCCAGCAAAAGTGCAAAGTGTTCTGGAATGGCAATTCCCACGGACCCGGCACCAATTGCAAAGCTTCTTAGGTTTTGCCAATTTTTACAGGCAATTCATCTCTGCATTCACAAAGGTAGCTTTACTGCTCACGGATTTGTTATGGACCCAAAAAAGTACTATACGGCCACGACCTGGACAAACACTGGCTTGGTCCGCAGAGTGCCAGGCTGCGTTTGAGATGTTAAAAACTTTATTCACCAAAGAACCCATTCTTTTACATCCAGATCCGGAACAGCCATTTATAGTGCAGGCGGATGTGAGTGACATAGCGGTGGGGGCGGTCCTGTTACAACAGAACCCGACCGGAACATTGCAACCCTGTGCATACACATCACGGAAACTAACTGAAACCAAAAGGGCTTGGGCCGTGTGGGAGAAAGAGGCCTTTGCTGTTAAATGGGCCTTATCCACATGGAGGCATTTATTGGAAGGGGCCAAACATGAAGTCGAGGTCTGGACTGACCATAAAAACTTAGAGGCGTTACAAACCCCGAGAAGACTTTCACCAAAACATGTGCGTTGGGCACAGTATTTTAGACGTTTCAGGTTTCACCTTAAATATGTGCCAGGGGGCCGAAATTTCCTAGCAGATGCATTGTCTAGGTTACCACAGTATGATAGTAAACGGGAGGAGGTGGTCCAGGTGATCCTATCTCCTTACACGCAGGGTGTCGCCAAAGCAGTATCCCGTCCAATCACCGTGGACCTGGAACACGAACTAAGGGCGGCCCTTCCACATGATCCTTGGTTTCAGGAGCACCAGAGTTTGTTAACTCAGCAGGGAGGGTTGGCATGGTATGGGACTAAACTGTATGTTCCTCATGTATTGCGTAAGGGTATTCTCAAGCGCTGCCATGATTCCAAACGAGCAGGCCATTTCGGATTTTTAAAGACCTTACATTTTGCTAGGCGCCAATTTTGGTGGCCCCAAATGAGAAGTGACCTAGAAAAGTATGTCAAAAGTTGCCCAACATGTGCCACCTCCAAACATAACCCCGGTAAACCTTTGGGACTTATGCAGTCAGTGACTGATCCAGAATATCCATGGCAGGATATAGCCATGGACTTTATTGTAGATCTTCCAGATAGCAAGGGTTACACAGTAATCTGGACGGTAATTGATTTATTTTCTAAGCAGGCCCATTTTATTCCCTGTAAGGGATTACCATCAGCCCAAAGGTTAGCCTACATGCTTCTCACCCATGTCTACCGTATCCATGGCACCCCACATAGAATTATATCTGATCATGGGGTCCAATTTTCAGTGCAATTCTGGAGAAACTTTGTGTCTTTACTTGGCTCTTCACAAGGTCTCAGTTCGGCGTACCACCCAAGCACGAACGGCGCTGTGGAACGGGCAAATGCAGCAGTAGAAAGATACCTGCGGAGTTATGTTTCGTATCAACAGACCGATTGGGTGGACCTGGTTGTTTTTGCAGAAGTGGCCTACAACAATGCTGTACACAGCAGCACCGGTTTTACCCCTTTCCGGGTGGTGTCGGGTAGGGATTTCGTGCCTATGCCTGAATACCAAGAGTATGAATCCCATCCCTGTTTGCCCAAGGACTGGTTATCTAAGGTTAGTGGAGTTTGGGGTATAGTTAAGAAAGCTTTAACAAAAGCAAGAGAGAACACCAAGGAGCAAGCAGATAAAAAACGCAGGCCAACTAAACCATTTACTGTGGGACAATTGGTGTATTTGTCCACAAAATACACACGATTAAGGATTCCTTGCAAAAAACTGGGCCCAAAATATATAGGACCATTCAAAATAGCTCAAGTAATCAACCCAGTCACGGTAAGACTACAGCTTCCCCGGTTCTTGGGGAAAATTCATCCTGTGTTTCACAGTAGTCTGTTGAAGCCAGTATCTGATTATCGAGTAACAGATCCACCTGGTCCTGTCACACCTGGCCACTATGAGGTGTGCAGGAGATACTGGACTCATGAATGAAACAGGGTAGGCTGTACTATTTGGTGTTATGGAAAGGGTACCCTCTGTCAGAGGTGTCCTGGGTGACTGATGCTGACATACATGCACCCCAATTGGTCCAGGCATTCCATGTAAAGTACCCGGGAAAGCCAGGGGGGAGAGATACGAATACGAGTGTTGTACCATAGATAACATGTTGTGCTTTCCTTCCTAGGGGGAACCCTGGTAAGGGGGGTGGTATGTCGGGCCCTGTGAGGCATTGCGGTACGGAAATCCACCACCGGTTGCTCCAGTAACCCCCGAGCTACATGGGCCTGCCTTCACCGGCCGTCCTTGGAGTCCTGAAGCTGCCGCTGACTCCCCCATGACGTTATTGGTCGGCGTCCTCATGGAGGAACAAGCGGAGGCGCTTTTGAAGCCAGGCATGGGCCCGACATCAAGGCAAGGATTTCCTGACCAATTCGTGCATGCGCACTGACACTGACGGTCGGGACGACCGTTTTGCGCATGCGCACGGACGGCTGAGGGTCAGGCTGGCAATCCCATGCATGTGCATAGACAGCTGCTCGTCGGGACGGACTCGTAGCACCTGGGACGTTTTATTACCTTGGAGGACCGGATGGTGGTTTCTCGGGGGATTGATTGGGTGGGGCTAGGTGGTGTTGGGTGTGGTGGATACAGGTGTGGTGTTGGGTGTGGTGGATACAGGCACTATATAAGAGCACTGAGAATGGATGGTTCTCAGTGCCGACTTTATTCATGCTTCACCTCATTAGTAAAGCATTGTTCCTCGTTCCTGCTTGTAGTTCCTTTACTCACAATGAAACATCGGCCTAGGACGTCGTAACACAAATGCTTAAATTGTTTAGGTGATTTTTGATAATAATATGATCTGATAAAGTATGATAATTAATTGGATGGAATTTGAAATTTGTGTAATGAATTGAAAGGATTTTTCTTTTTTTTCTCTTTCTTAATTAAGTTAGCTACAATTATATACATATGTGGGTTTTTTTTGTTGTTGTATGGAAATTTGTTTGGAAAAAAGAACCTTGGCTTTATGGTTGATAAGGTATGATAATTAATTGAATGGAATTTGAAATTTGTGTAATGAATTGAAAGCAATTAAGGTTTAACATTGTTTTTTTTTTAATTAAGTTAGTTATCATTGGAAGAAGAAATGAATGAGATTGATGATAAAAAGAGTGATAATTTGTTGAATTAAAACAATATTTGATTATGGTAATTCTAAATTGATAAAGCTTTAAAACAGGTTGAGTAGTAATAGAAACTTAAGCTAGAAACGGAATATATTAAATCTATTATGTTATCTGTGAGGAATAGAGAGATGATAGTGAATGTATTAAGTTGAGCTCTTTTTGTATGTTTTTTCCCCCCTTGGAATGTTTGTTTACCCAAACACCACGGTGTGTCTTAAATACTTTTTGTTAAAATTAAAAAAACAATAAAATATATTTTAAAAAAATATATACAAACATGAAGAATGGAAAAATAAAGATGATATACTAAAATACTTGCAAACAGCTGAATTACCAAAAGTTCCAGAAGAGATCAAAAATATGTTGAATAAGGAGATAACACTTCTAGAATTATCAGAGGCAATTAAGAAACAAAAAAACAACAAAGCCCCAGGTCCTGACGGTTTACCGGCAGAAATATATAAAATTTTACAAGAATCTTTAAGTCCAACATTAATAGAACTATTCAATGAGGTCCTAAAAAATGCGAAAATACCGGCTTCATGGGAAGAAGCAATTATTACATTGATTCCCAAGGAAAACTCAGATTTGGTGTTTATTAAAAATTATAGACCTATCTCATTACTAAATTCGGATTACAAAAATTTTATGGCCATAATGGCTGAGAGACTTGAAAGATTCTTAGTAGAATTTATACATACAGATCAAAATGGCTTTTTACCCAAAAGATATATAAGAAATAATGTTAGGATTGTATTAGATGTATTGGAATACTATGAGGTTCACAATGAAAAACAAATGGGACTAATTTTTCTTGATGCGCAAAAAGCATCTGATAATGTTAAATGGGACTTCATGCTGAACCAACTGGTGTATATGGATTTTGGGGAGAATTTTATAAATATGTTTAAAGCAATCTATTCCAAACAGGCAGCTAAAGTTATAATTAATGGAGAGGGGCGGATTCGGTCTCCCGGATTTGGAAAAATACTATCAAGCTACAATATTAATATGGGTGCGGGACTGGATACAATTGAAAAATAGGAGATTATTAAGATTGGAAGGTCATGATACGCAGATTGGGTGGCACGCCATATTATGGGATGAAAAATACAAGGTTCACCAGTACTTCCGGAGGCATTATATAAGACGTGCGCTAATAGATGTGTGGGTTAAAATTAGGCAACAAAATTATATGCAAATTCCTAATTGGATTTCAACATTGGAAATGCATATACACCCAATGTTCATACAACTAGGGAAAGTAATAATGTATAAAAATATATTAGACAAGAGAGGAGAATTGAAATCAAGGAAAAATCTTCAAGATGAAGGGATAGAATTGGAATGGTGAGCATATCTCCAATTGCAATCAAGATATAGGAAAGATAAAAAAGATTGGGGTATAAAAACAGAGTCGACAGAGTTAGATAAAATATTATTAGGAATCAAGGACAAAATGATTAAAAGAATATATCATTATTCTAGACCAGGAAATGTATGAAGAGCAGGTCAAGGAAACTATGTTAACGTGGAGTAGGGATTTCAGCTTTAATATTGATCTGCATATCTGGCAAGAATTGTGGGAAAGAAACAGGAAACTTACTTTAGCTACTTCTTATAAGGAAAATCTCTATAAAATGTTTTACAGATGGCATTTCCCACCTACGAGGTTAGCCAAAATGGGCCCAAATCTTTCACCTATATGTTGGAAATGTAAAATAGCAATAGTGACTTATTACCACATGTGGTGGGAATGTCCTAAAGCCTGTGATTATTGGAATAGGATAAGAAAATGGCGGAAAGAAATATTAATGTTGGAGATAGAGCTAAAACCTGAACTCTTTTTACTGGGCATAACCACAGAGAAATATGATAAGGGGATAGTCTACTTGATGTTGCACATTTTGACCGCTACTAGACTGGCGTTTGCGCAAAAATGGAAGAACAAAGAAACTCCTTCAGATGAATAGATACTGCATAAAATACTATCTTGTGCTGAAATGGACAGGCTTACGATGGAACTGAAAGATAAAAGCAGATCAGAATATTTTGAAATCTGGGATAAATTCTACTATTGGTGGGAATCGAGGAGGACTGTTGGGGTTATAGATTAGTGACAAGATGGAAATATACATAATCTTAGGTTAGCAAATACACAAAATGTATTAAGTATTGTATAAAAAATTTATATGTATTTATAGAGATAAAGAATTGAATGTAAGAAGAGAAATAATTTGATAGAAATGTTCAAACTGGAAGGTTACGTCATGTCCAATGTTTTCTTTTTTTAATTGTATTATAAATAAAAAACTTTTTAAAAAATAAAATAAGTGGTGATGTACTAGGATGAGAAATAGAAAATGTTTATGAAATAAGATAAGAATATATTTAAGTAAGTAGTATGTGTATTTTAGATACTATAACTTTTATGTAGTGAAATAAAGGAATTTGGGTTACCCGAAACTTAAATACTATGGATATTAAAGGTTAAATTGGAATACTGCAATTAAAAATTAGGTAAAACTTCAAAACAGGATATGGATATGTATAAGCAAAAAACCTATTGATAAATGTTTCAACTGAGTTCGATATAATTAGAAATTTACTAGCTTAAATATGATATAGAAAATGTTAAGGGAAATAGAGAAGGAATTTTTGATGATGTAACCTGAGATAAGTACTAAATATTTTGTTATTGAACTATTGACTACCCAATCACCACACTGCTTTCCAAATACTCAAATGTAAAACTGGAAAACCAATAAAAAAATTGTTACAAAGAAAGAAAGTTAGAGATATAATATACAAGATTACGCGAGATGATCCAATGATCTATAAAGATATAGAAATACAAACATTAAAACAAATCCCAAAGAAAGTAAGAGAACAGAGAAGGGATTATAGATTTCTCAGATGGAAGAGTGCTAATAATAGAACTACAAATTGAGCAGAAACCATGGCTGTTGGTGACAATTTATGCACCAAATGAGAATCAAAAAGAATTCTATAATAAATTACATGAAAAACTTATAGAAATTGGACAGGGAAATATTTGCATAGTAGGAGATTATAATGCGGTAGTGAATGTAAAAAAAGATTATATAAGCAACACGAAAAACAAAAAGAAACGGAAAATATTACCAAAGACATTTTTTGAGATGGCACATGAATTTAATCTATCTGATCAATGGAGGAAGCGGAACCCCCCCAAAAATCCGCATAAATCTTGGTCTTGGTTAGATATGGCATGGATGAATGGAGAGGTAGGACAAGATATAGAAATAATAGAAATAATGTCAAATACATGGGCCGACCATAACCCCCTGAAAATAGTCTGGAAAGGGCAGAAAAAAGTAAGGAGAAGGTGGACATTGAACTCCCACATTTTAAAGGAAAAAGAATTCATTGTAAGGATTAGAAAAGAAATGGAATTATTTTTTAAAGAAAATACAAAACAACAAACATCACTACAAATCATTTGGGATACTGCTAAAGCATATTTGAGAGGTATAGCGATAGCTTTTACAGCAAAAAAGAATAAGGTGAAAAGGCAAACGCAAAACATACTTCAGGAGGAGATTAAAAAATTAGAATCTAAATTACAAAGGGAGCCCCAGGATGAAATGATTAAAGCGGAAATGGTTTTAGCTAAACATAAACTAAACATGATAGACCAAGAGGAAATGGCAAGAGAATTGAAAATAGCAAAACAAAATTTCTTCCAACATGCAAACAAGCCTGGGAGGTGGCTCGCTTACAAATTAAAAAAAGAGAAGGAAAAAAGATTTATTCAGGAACTACAAGACAAAAACGGAGAGTTGCAATATAAAATGTATAAAAAGAAAAAAATAATTCAGAACTATTTTGAGTTACTATACAAAAAAGAGGAAATAGATGTGGAGAATATAAAACAATACTTAAAGGTTAATGGCTTGCCAGAATTAAAAGAAGGACAGAGAGAAATATTGAATAAGGAAATAACAGCTATGGAATTAAGAACCGCAATGCAAAAACAAAAAAATAATAAAGCCCCGGGGCCAGATGGACGTCCAGGGAAGGTGTATAAGACTCTTTATGAGGATTTCGAAATGATATTATTAGAAGTGTACAATGATGTGTTGGAGAGAGCCAAATTACCAGATTCCTGGACAGAAGCTAATATATCCCTCATCCCAAAAGAAGGTACAGACCCCAAACAGATAAAAAATTATAGGCCAATCTCATTGTTGAACACGGACTATAAAATTTTTACTACTATAATTGCAGAAAGATTGAAATTAATATTAAATGATATAATAGATTCAGATCAAAATGGTTTTTTACCCACAAGACAAATTAGGAATAACACAAGAACAGTGTTAAATGTCTTAGAATATTAGGAAGCACACCCTGAAAAACAGGTGGCACTAATATTCTTAGATGCCCAGAAAGCATTTGACAATCTTAATTGGCAGTTTATGTTCCAACAGATTGAGGATATGAGATTTGGAGGGAAGTTCAAGAAAATGATAAAGGCAATATATAAGATACAAAAGGCTAGAGTGATAATTAATGGGGATAATACAGAGAATTTTGAAATAAATAAAGGAGTAAGACAGGGATGTCCAATGTCACCTCTACTTTTTATCTTGACTCTAGAAGTGCTACTAACCCAAATTAGAATTAATAAATAGATAAAAGGATTACAGGTCAAGAGAGAACAATACAAGACGCAGGCATTTGCGGACGATTTGTTTTTTTTAATAGAGGAACCACTAGAGCAGTGGTTCTCAACCTTCCTAATGCCGTGACCCTTTAATACAGTTCCTCATGTTGTGGTGACCCCCAACCATAAAATTATTTTCGTTGCTACTTCATAACTGTAATTTTGCTACTGTTATGAATCGTAATGTAAATATCTGATATGCAGGATGTATTTTCATTGTTACAAATTGAACATAATTAAAGCATAGTGATTAACACAAAAACAATATGTAATTATATATTGTGAAATATTTATTTCTAATTACAAATAAATGAAATTTTGTCTTGAAGCATGGTGTAGCATGGGTAACAGTCTTAATATAACAACAGTAAACTACATTGCTACATTTTGCGACAGTATGCGTAAAAAGCCAACGTCAGTGCGAAGGTTGAGATTGCTTCTTTCTCACCAGATCAGAAATTCTTGGGGCAGTCTTTGCAAGACCACAACAAAGATCATCTTCCACAACAAGTCTACTTCTGTATTTAGACTTGATAACCAACAAGCTGGAAAACCCTGTTTCACCAAATAAACTAGAATTTGTTGTGAGCATCTCCTTAAACACAAACAGCTCATAAGCCAGACCTACCTATATAAGCAACCACATTATTGATGGTGTACCATTTTAAAGATATGATCACATTGGTTCAAGTGAATGAGATGCTCCTATAACCCAAAATGCATGCTTAAAGTGATGTTTGAATCCAGTCATTGCAAAGCAACATTTATGACACAGTGTATGTCCTAAATAAGTCAGTTTGGGGCATACTCAGGAAACTATGGCCTAATAATATGATGTGTGAACTTATATAGAATATCCTCCCCTTCTGCTTGCAAGGAAACCTGATCTTAACTTGTACTGAGGAAAGCCCAAGTCGCCAATCCATTCAGCCACCTCCTTGAGGGTCCAGGAAAATACAAGGGACCAACCTGACGAAGAACTTTCTCGTTTGCAGCTGGAGTTAGGCGGGAACTCTGTACTGGGGGAGGCCTGAGAAGCGGCTGCTCTCAGAGAAAGCAGTGTGTGTTCGGGTTTTCCAGGCTGCTTCCCAATTGTTTCACCTCTCCCTGGTCAACTTTGGGGACTTTTTTGTCTTCTTTTCTGATGTCAGATGAACCGGCTGGTGCGGCTGGGCCGGGAGTTGCTGGTGGAGTGGCTGTGGGTACAGGAGGTGGGAGCGGTGGCGCTGCTGCGGTCAGAGGCACGGGGGGCATCGGTGGCGGGCTGTCCCCCCACAGCTGGAGCGGCTGGTGCAGCCGCCCCGCCCCCATACCCCCACCAGCGCCACCGCCCCGCCGCCCACCCCGCACAGCCCCGCCGTGTAGAGCGGGCCCCGCAGCTCCCACAGCACCGGCCATGTAGGCACACAGGGTGAGGCAGCGCCAGCACAGGTCCAGCACTGGGTAGGCCACCAGCTGGCCCGGCCAGTGGAAGGTCAGCCACCCACCGCACCCCACGCGCCCCACCTCTGCAGCAGCGCCCACTGCTGCCCCACCAGCACCACCTCCACCACTGCCTGTCCCGCGCAGCCCTGCTGTGTCAAGCGGGCCCCGCAGCTCCCACAGCAGCAGCTGTAATGCACACCAATGGCGCAGAGCTTGCAGTCACCGAGCCAGACACCAGTGCGGGGCGGCGCGAGGGTGCGGATAGCAGGCAGGCCGAGGTGGCAGCAGGCTTTGCGGGCCAGATGCTCCAGGGCAGCCATGTAGGCGCACAGGGCGAGGCAGCGGCGTTGGAGGTCCAGCACCAGGTAGGCCACCAGCTGGCCCGGCCCTGGAAGGTCAGCCACCCGCCGCGCCCCACGCATGCCACCTCCACACCCAGCACCAGCCGCTGCCCCACCAGGACCACCTCTTTCGCCACCTGTGCCGTGCAGCCCTGTTGTGTCAAGCGGGCCCCGCGGCTCCCACAGCAGCAGCCGCAATGCACACCAATGGCGCAGAGCTTGCAGTCACCAAGCCAGATGTCAGTGTGGGGCGGTGGGAGGGTGTGGACGGCAGGCAGGCCAAGGCGGCAGCAGGCGTTGTGGGCCAGGCACTCTAGGGCGGCCTCGCTTCCCCATTAGGCCAAGGATCTCAGAGAGGGCAGGGTGGACTTGACAAATGCAAGTTATCTGAGGAGGGGGTTTCTTTACCACTGTGTTTTCTCCTTCTGACTTGTGGTCAGCCTGGCTGACACGTGGTGAGCACAAGGCAGGCGTGCACATGTTTTCTGTGCTTCAGTGCCAGGCTCTCCATGCTGCAGCACGACATGGAGAGCCTGGCTGACACGGGTGAGCACGAGGCAGGAGTGCACATGGACTCCGCTTTTTCGGCAGGGCAGAATTAAGTGCTGCTCCCCACCTCCCACCCCGGTCCTCTTTTACTTACTGTCAAGCACCACGGGGCTTGCCGTTCACCGGTGGGGGTGTGTGACTCGGGACACAGCCTGAAACTGCCAGCCACCGCCCAGCCGCTGGACGCCGCCCTGACTCCGGCCAGTCGTCGGTACCTTCCCAGCCGCCAGAACGGGCCTGTAGGACGCCAGGTACAGCCCTTTTCCCCCCCTCCATTCCCACCTCAGCGGCCTACCATTCCCGGTCTGGAGAAGCCTGACTGGAGGGTCCCACAGCCACTGACGGAGCCGCCGAGCAGTGGGGGGGGGTAGCCGGTCGCCATTAAGCCTCAAGGAATGCCGCCATTGGCTGCCAGAAGCCGTGGGAGACGTCAGAGCCCGCAGCTGTGAACGGAGCAGCCGAGCGGGGGGGGGGGCAGCTGCTGCTTGTTGCGGAGAGCTGCAGAAGGCCTCCGGTGGCCGGGGGAAGGCTGTTGACGGCCGGCCAGGACCGCGGAGGCCTGGAGGATGCCAGAGGCAGAAACAACGTGGCACCAATGGAACTCCCTAGCCTGGGCGGCCGGATAGAGGGTCAGCAGGGTGGGGCTGATCCAGGGGAAAGGCGTGGCTGGACAGAAGGGACCTTTATGACCGTTGGGCAGATGGTGGTTAGCAATTGGGGGTGGGGTTTTGGGGCATGGCACAGTTATATGAAGCACTGGGAGCAATCCACTCCCAGTGCTGACTTTATGTTTGCTAAGGAATAAACCTTACTTGCACCTCGTACCTGTGTTCCTGGCTTCTGTTATTCTGGAGATGGCGTAGTTGCTCAGCAGGGATGGGTGCAAAGTTCCTGCCAACTCGCCTTTGCTGCAGACAGCTTGCACATGCAACGTTTGCTGGCTGGGTCTTTTGGCGCGCTCAGCAGTGCAGAGACAGCCATTAACGATCAGGTCTGGACACTTCCTATTGGCTTTCAAAAGCCAATAGAATAGAGTCTATTGAATAGACTCTATTCAATAGAGTCTATTCTATTGGCTTTCGAAAGCCAATAGAATAGAAGGAGTAGCACAGCTCATGGAAAAGTTGAAAAAATCCATCAAAACAAGGTGCCGGAACGCCGTTCTGAGCATTCTATGAGAAAAAAGCCCTGGTTTTAGGCGACCCCTGTGAAAGGGTCGTTCGACCCCCAAAGGGGTCGCGACCCACAGGTTGAGAACCGCTGTTTTAAGAGCTTGAGTATAAAAGGGAAGGCCTTGCTGAAGTCTTTCTTTCTCGTCTGTTTCCTGCTGTAATTGCTGTATATTGGAGTTTGCTGAAGGGCCATGTGTATGTATCTTGTTTCTAGTGTATATTTGTAGATAGTGTAGTATAAACCACCATTTAAATACAAACCACTGTGTACTGTATTTACACCTGGGTTACCTCAGCTCAATAAGACTGTGCATGCTTTGACAGGTTATGGGCCCAGAGTGAGGAGAAAGCCAGTGGGAGTTTGAACCAGAGCCAGAGGAGTTGAGGCTTGTGGTTTGTTGTGGTTTGTGGTGGTAGCAGGCAACATGGACTCCATCAGTGTAATGGGAGGAGGTTTTGTAGTATCTTGGCTGAATGAGACAAACTACCTCTCCTGGAGTCTGAAAATGGAGATGTACCTGCAAAGGGAGGAGTTGTGGATGATAGTTGCTGATCCACCTGCAGTCCTGGATGATGGAGACCAGAGAAAAAATGAGAAAGCATTGGCCAGTATAATCCTGAGTTTAGAGGATAGCCAGCTGATACATGTGAGGGGTCTCCAGTCTGCTAAAGAGTGCTGGGAAGCTTTGTGCAGTGTGTACGTGAGAGAGACTGTGAGCAGCAAGGCAATGCTGACAAGAAAGCTATATAAAGCACAACTGAAACCGGGAGAGAGCATGTCTACACTTTTGCAGTCCATGAGAAAGACATTCCTAGAGTTAGAGGAAAGAGGAATGACTTTTACTGAGTCACATAAGGTGTATGTGGTGCTCAGTTCATTGGACAATTCATGGAATGTCCTAGTGACCAGTTTAGAGTCCATGCAGGAGAAGGACTTAACCATGAGTTATTTGACTGGCCGGTTGCTGGGGGAGCAACAGAAACGGCTGGAAAGGCAGCAGAGAGGGGGTGACGACAACGCACAGCCCAAGCCTAGAACTGCTATGTCACAGGGTGCCGGCAGAGTAGCTGAGAAAGTTTACACAGTGAAACTCTGCTTCAAGTGTTGTTCTACAGAACATCTCCAGACACGCTGCTCTGAGAGGAGAAACAGAGGAGCAGCGAGACAACTGACGTTTTCCCTGGCAGTGACATTAACTGAGAAAACACATGGTTGTTGGACAGTAGGGCCAGTCAGCATATTGCAAATGACCCACAAATGTTTTCAAACCTGAGACCAACTAAGCAAGCATTTGTTAGCTTGGCTAATGGACAACAGTCTGCTGTAAAAGGGGAAGATAAAATTTATGTAACTGGTATAGGAGAAATAGATAATGTGTTATATGTGCCAGAGTTATACCATAATTTACTCAGTATTTCTAGATTGGATCGTATGGGGTATGAAGTAATGTTTGCAAAGGGTCAATATACCATTAGGAAAGGTGGGAGGATTTGTGCACAAGGTGTTAAACTGGATAATTTGTATGTACTAAAAAAGCAGCAGGAAGGTTGTGCACGAACACTCACAAACACTCCCAAGCATGATAACTGTGTACACTTATTACACAGGAGGTTAGGACATGCAAATTTTAAAGTGCTTCAGAGGATGCCAGATGTAGCTGAGGGACTTAGAATTAAAAAATGCAACACATATTTGGATTGTGCTATTTGCAAGGAGTCGAAGTCTAGTGTGTATCCTGTAAGGACAGTACGAGGCAAACTAACAGAGTTTTGCAGTTAGTGCATGCTGATTTAATTGGTCCTATGGTGCCCTCTCTTGAAGGATCTAGGTATGTACTAGTCTTAGTAGATGACTATACCAGGTATGGGTTCTGCTATTTATTAAAAAGCAAAACTGAAGTTCTACAACAGTTTAAGCAGTGGGTGAACTTTGTAGAGAGAAGGTATGGTCACAAGGTATGCCAGCTGCAAACAGACAGGGGAACAGAGTTCATGTCTGATAATTTCCAGAGGTGGCTGAGAAATTTAGGCATAAAGCATAGATGTACAAACCCTTACACACCAGCAGAAAATGGAGTGGCTGAAAGGAGAAATGGTATATTGCAGACTATGAAGGACTCACTGCTGGCAGATGCAGGAATGAGTAACACGTACTGGGGAGAAGCCATAAAAACAGCCAACTATTTAGTAAACAGGGTATGGAGTGTTGCTATCAATGAAACTCCATATTTCCTGTTATATGGAAGGAAACCTTTATTGGCTCACCTAAGGACATTTGGCAGTTATGCCTGGGTGCATATTCCCAAAGCCACCAGAAGGAAAGGACAAAAAATAAGGCCAGGGAACTTAGGTTTGTGGGATATGAGCCAGGTTCCAAGGGATATAGATTTTCAGATGGAACTAGGAAGGTTGTGATATCAAGTCTGCTAGTTTCACAGAACAGAATAATTGGGACAGGGTGCATGCTAACACTGAAGTGTTCATGCCAACAAGTAGCATTAGTTCTCAGGAAGGAGAGGCTACACAAAACCCAATGAAGGAAGAACAGGATAGCAGGTCAGAAATAATAGGGATAGATGAGGATAGACCTGAGATAAAGAGAGAAGTTACAGAAACACAAGAACAAGTGATTCCGAGGAGGTCTGAACGTAGTAATAAAGGTGTACCTCCTGATCAATTCACAGCAGGTGGGGGTACAGCATATAGTGTAAGGTATGAACCCCGTAATTATCAAGAAATGTTATCTTCGCCTCAAGTAGAACAGGATAAATGGAAGGACGCTATGGACAGAGAAATGAAGTCTATGGATGTGCATCAAGTGTTTACCCTTATGAGATTACCAGAAGGAACAAAGGCTGTGGAGTGTAAATGGGTATATAAAAAGAAGGTTTTACACAATAATGAACTGCAGTATAAGGCACGGTTAGTTGCGCAAGGATTTACACAAAGAAAAAACATTCATTATGATGAAGTGTTTGCACCAACAGTAAGAGGTGAGACCATAAGGCTAGCATTGGCTTTAGCAGCTGCACGCAGTTATACCTTATATCATTTCGATATAACCACTGCTTATTTAAACGCTGAATTAGAGGAAGACATATATATGGCACAAGCTCCAGGTTATGAAACTAAGCACCTTGGATATGTATATAAATTGAATAAAGCCATATATTGGTTAAAACAGTCAGCAAGAAACTGGAATCAGTGTTTAGATGCTGCTCTCAGAGAGTTAGGTTTTAAATGCAGCAAAGCAGATCCATGTTTGTACACTGCACAGTATAAGGGTGCAGAGTGTTTCCTGTTAGCTTATGTTGATGACTTGTGTTTTATTACGAAGAATCGCTCCCAGGTTGACTCCTTTGTCAAGCAACTTGAAAGGAAGTTCCAATTAAAAAGCCTAGGAGAAATAAGAATTACCTAGGTGTGGAGATAAGAAAAACAAAACAGGGAGGATATGTGTTAAGCCAAACAAGGAAAATAAAACAGCTGTTAGAAAAGTATGATATGCTAGGATGTAACAGCGTATTAACTCCTTTGACACCAAGCTTCCAGAATGATATAAAAAACGACACAGAATGTGACCAAGAAGTGTACCAATCAGCTATAGGTAGCTTATTGTATTTATCCCAATGGTCAAGACCAGATATAGCCAGTGCGGTTAGCATTTTGAGTCGGCACACTTCATCACCTAAACAACAACACTAGTCAGGGATAAAAAGAATATTTAGATATTTAAAAGGCACAATGGACCTAGGACTAAGGATAAGGCCATCTGATACCCTAACGTTACAATGCTATGTAGACAGTGACTGGGCAAAT
This sequence comes from Crotalus adamanteus, assembly GCA_039797435.1. Taxonomy (NCBI): domain Eukaryota; kingdom Metazoa; phylum Chordata; class Lepidosauria; order Squamata; family Viperidae; genus Crotalus; species Crotalus adamanteus. The sequence continues at coordinate 23,683,534 of CM077935.1, read as the reverse complement.
GATATGCATGACAGAAAGTCAAACACAGGGTTTATGATACTGTTTGCTGGAACCGTAATTGGATGGAAATCCAGAAAACAACTTTCAGTAGCACGGTCAACTGCTGAAGCTGAATTTATAGCATTGTCTGAAGCATGTTCTGAATTAACTTGGTATGTCCAATTACTCAGAGATGTACTTATTGATGTGAAAGAAGCTGTGCCAATGTTTGAGGACAATGTTGCATGTATAAAGATGGCAACGGGAGAACATATCGGAGGCAGAAGCAAACATGTAGACATAAAATATTGTAACATCACAGAGGCTGTAAAGGATAAGCTGATAAAAGTTGCAGAATTGTTCCACTGACAACAATATAGCCGATATGTTGACTAAACCTTTAAATGCAGGCAAGCATCAAGAATGTATAAGAGCATTTGGGTTAACAGCTATTTAGCTTTAAATGGGAGGAGTGTCAAGGTAATGATTTAGAAGCTAACCAGCTTGTATAATATGAGATGAATGATGCAATGTTAGGAATGACTCAGCAGGAGTCTGTATCCCTTTAAGAGCTTGAATATAAAAGGGAAGGCCTTGCTGGAGTCTTTCTCTCTTGTCTGTTTCCTGCTGTAATTGCTGTGTATTGGAGTTTGCTGAATGGCCACGTGTATGCATCTTGTTTCTAGTGTATATTTGTAGATAGTGTAATATAAACCACCATTTAAATACAAATCACTGTGTACTGTTTTTACTCCTGGGCTCTCTCAGTGCAATAAGACTGTGCATGCTCTGACACTATTGTTTAATTAAGTAAGCTTTCAAGCAGGAAAACCAGAGCTGGTTTTGCTTCTTCTGTGCCAATGTAAATTTTCAGTAAAGTATTATACTTTTGGTAAAATCATAACCCAGGAGTTTCTTTTTCTGGAAATGCCAACTGGACAGTTGACACTGTGGACCTGAGGGCGCAGATTTGAGATGTGCAGCAGCAAGACCCTTTTGTTGCTGCATAATGTTGGGAGTTGTCGTGAGGGGGGAGGCCACCCCCTGGTCATATGCAGAAGTCCTACTCCACTTCTCGGACTCTTTCATATCTTTGCAGGGGCAGTCTTATGACTGCCTGGTTGATTTAGTACCCGATGCCAAATTGCCGGTTGGCCGGATTTACTCTCTGTTGGAACCGGAGTTGGCAGCTTTGAGGGACTTCATCGACAAGAATCTCTGGAAAGGGTTTATACGGCCTTCCACCTCCCTGTTGGCTGCGCCAGAGCTCTTTGTGAAGAAGAAGTCAGGGGAGCTTAGACTGTGCTGTGATTACCGGAAACTGAATGCCATCATGATCCGTAATCGGTACCCACTCCCGCTCATCCCCGAACTCATTGAGAGGCTCCGCCAGGCCAAAATATTTACTAAGTTGGACTTACGGGGAGCTTATAACTTAGTCCGAGTTCGAGCGGGAGATGAGTGGAAGACGGCCTTCCAGACGTGTTATGGACATTTTGAGTACACAGTTATGCCCTTTGGCCTGACCAACGCTCCAGGAGTGTTCATGCACTTTATGCACGACGTGTTCAGGGACCTGTTGGATACGTTTGTGGTCATCTATCTTGACGACATCCTGATTTACTCGTCCTCCCCATGAGAGCATTGGAACCATGTTCGGCTTGTGTTGCAACGACTGCATTCACGGAAGCTGTCAGCCCCCGAACGGAATTATACAATCTGGGACAAGGAATTGTTGGTGGTCAAAGTTGCTTTTGAGACATAGCGGCACCACTTAGAGGGGGCCCTTCACCAAGTCGAGGTTCGAACAGACCATCGGAACCTAGAGCAGCTACAGACTGCCAGAACGCTAAATCAGTGATGGTCACTGTTTTTTGTGAGGTTTGACTTTCGGGTGACCTATGTCCCTAGCAGGCGGAACCAGCATGCGGACATGCTGTCTTGGAAGCCCGAATTCACCCGAAAGGAGGACAAGATCATGCTCAGAATGGTTATCCCCTTGGAACGGTTGGCGGCCACAGAGGAGCCCATGGACCTACGGGGCAGAATTCATGATGCGCAGCAGTAGGATCCGTTTGTGGCAGCTCGACGTCGTGAGTTGGCTGGCGATGATGGAGATAAGACCCCTTGGATGTACATGGATGACCTGTTGTGTTTCCGAGACTGCATCTGTGTTCCTGGGGGACCCCTCCGTGGCATCATTCTGAAACAATGCCATGATAGTCTATCAGCGGGTCACTTCAGGGTCTTCAAAACATTGCACCTTGTCTCCAGAATGTTTTGGTGGCTGCGACTCTGGCATGATGTGTCTAGTTATGTGGCATCGTGCAGCATTTGTCGACAGGCCACGTATGCTACTGGTGCACCCCCTGGTCTCTTGCAGCCACTACCCACGCCGGAAAGAACCTGAGGCGTGGTCTCGTTGGACTTAATTACCAAGTTGCCCCCTTCCAAGGGTGCCACAACCATCTTGGTGGTGGTGGACATGCTCACCAAAATGGCTCATTTTATCCCGTGTGTGGGTCTCCCTACAGCACGGATGACGGCCCAGTTGTTTATTGCCCATGTATTTCAGCTGCATGGGTTACCGGACTGAGTCATGTCAGATCGAGGGGTGCAATTTACGGCACGCTTCTGGCAGACCCTACTCACGGAACTGCAGGTACAGGTGTGTCTGTCCTCCGCCCATCACCCCGAAACCGACGGGGGCACAGAGAGGGTGAATGCAATCTTGGAACAGTACCTCCGCTGTTTCAGCAACACCCAACAGGACAATTGGGTGGAGCTGTTGGCTGTGGTGGAGTTCGCCTATAACAATGCCCAGCATGCATCTGCCCGTGTGTCACCGTTCTTTGCCAGTTACGGATTTCATCCACGGCTCTTTCCATTGGCTCCATCGGACTCCCCAGTTCTGGCTGTGGACAAGTTCCTCCAGGAGCTGAAGGTGGTGTATCAAGTAGTTCGGCACCAGCTGGAGAAAGCCAAGGAGGATTACAAACGATTCGCCGACCGTCATTGGCAAGATGTCCCTCTGTTATCTGTGGGTGATCGGGTTTGGCTTTTCACGCAGCACCTGCCTACAGCACGGCCATCGAAAAATCTCGATCACTGTTACTTGGGTCCATTTATGGTCGAAGTGGTGATCAATCTGGTGGCGTTTCACTTGTCATTGCCCTGGACCATGCGGATTCACCCAGTTTTCCACAGGTCATTGCTGGTTCCAGTTACAGCCGACAGTCCACATCAGCCAGCTCCACCACTGCCAGGTCCGGCCACCTCCCATGGAGATATGGAGTATGAAGTGGACAGTATTCAGGATTCCCGTCGGTTGCGGGGCCAGTTTCATTGTCTCGTGGCATGGAAAGGCTATGGACCTGAGGACTTCACGTGGATCAATGCCACCGACGTTCATGCCCCTCGTCTGGTTTGCGACTTTAATACCCGGTTCCCGCACCGTCCTAGTCTGCATGGTCCCGGGGGAGGGGGTCCTGCGGGGGGGGGATAGTTTCATGCCTCTGTCCAAGCCTGACTCTGAGGACAACATGGAGTTCCCTGTTGAGGCCCAGGAGGGGGTGTCTGTGGCTTCGGAGGACTGTGGGGAGGAGCAGTCTGAAGCAGGCCAGGGTCCTTCAAGTTTGGAACAGGAAAGGTAGAGCTCAGGTGAGGAGCAAGGCCACTCCTCACCAGATCCCAGAGCAAGGAGAGCAGTGTAATATAAACCACCATTTAAATACAAACCACTGTGTAATATTTTTACTCCTGGGTTATCTCAGTGCAATAAGACTGTGCATGCTCTGACACTATTGTTTAATTAAGTAAGCTTTCAAGCAGGAAAACCAGAGCTGGTTTTGCTTCTTCTGTGTCAATGTAAATTTTCAGTAAAGTATTATACTTTTGGTAAAATCATAACCCAGGAGTTTCTTTTTCTGGAAATGCCAACTGGACAGTTGACACTGTGGACCTGAGGGGGCAGATTTGAGACATGCAGCAGCAAGACCCTTTTGTTGCTGCATAATGTTGGTGTCATGTGTCTTATTAAAGAAACACTTCAAAGAACTTTCAGGCATTTTTTTAACCTAAAAAGCCTTTATTAGTGTTACAGAATGTCAGCACGGCATGGTGGAATGCTAAGATCTGAATTTCCCTTCCTTTGCACATAACATTCCAGGCATTTCCCCTCCCCTATTTTGGGGTCATGATTCACATCTTCCAATTAACTTGGAGGGCAAAGATTCACTTCCGTTTCTTTTTCCAGGGCTTTCCTTATATTCTCCTCCCCTTTTGCTGTCACCTGATTTAACTCTAAAAATACCAGACAGTTCTGCATATATTGTCAAAGCAAGAATATTCAATATTAGCAGCGTTGACATCCAGCCCACCTTACAAAAAGGACAGATCCTGTAATGTAGACAAAGCATATGTTAATGACTAGTTCTCAGTTTGTTGGGGTATTTCGCATGAAACCTTTTGACAAGTCTGTCAGCTTTCACCTCACTGGATTTCACCCAGGTGGCTTCAGACAATGGGTATCCCTTTCATTGTACTAGGTACTGCAATTTCTAAACTAGAAACTTTAAATATCCATTCTTCTAAGGTAGGCAAGGAATCTTTCTTCCAATATGAACCTACTAGTAACCTTGCTGCGGTTAATAAATTCAACATTAAAGTAGTTTCTTTGTCATTTAGATCCACAAAAATACCCAATAAAAATAATTGAGGAGTAAACTTTATCTTCCTTCTAAAAATCTTTTGAATGTTCCACCAAATCATAATCCAAAAAGCCTTTACCTTTTTGCAATTCCACCAAATGTGAAAATATGTCGCATCCTTATTGCCACATCTCCAACATTTGGGCTGTATATTAGAATACATACAAGATAATTTTTTAGGATCTAGGTGCCATCTGTAAAACATTTTATAAAAATTTTCCCTCAAATTTTGAGCTTGTGTAAATTTGACATTTCTAATCCAAATTGTCTCCCATAAATCCAAAGAAATCGGTTCCTGTATATTCTGAGCCCATTTAATCATACAGTCTTTGACCAATTCTTTTTCCGAGTCTAACTCTAATAAAGCATTATAAATTCTTTTTATATGAGCCTGACTCTGATTTTTAATCTGAATAACCAATTGTTTATCTTCTAATGTTATTCCCTCTTTCTTATCTACAGTCCACCTGTCCACTATTTGTAAATATTGAAACCATGACTGTAGAATATTTTCTTGCCTTAATACATCTAGCGATTTTAAATGCCAATCCAAACCTGACCAAATTAATAATTCTTTATACGAAATTCTATCAAAGTTCATCCCCTTGGAGGTTCCCTCAATTGCATGTCTGGGAATCCCCCAGATAGGTATTTTATAATTTAACCTATAATAATACTTTTTCCAAACACGAAGTAAGGCATTCCTCAGAATATGTGACTTAAAAATCCGGTCGACTTTCTTATTAAAAATTAAGTATGCATGCCAACCATACATTAAATCCCAGCCTTCCAGAAAAAGAATATCCTTATTTGTTAAATTAAGCCAATCACTTATCCAAGTTAAAGCAGCTGCATCATAATATAATTTCAAATTAGGTGCCTTAAGTCCTCCTCTTTCTCGGGCATCTTCCAAAATCTTAAACTTAACCCTTGGTTTTTTCCCAGCCCAAATAAAATTGTTAATACCCTTCTGCCATTCCTCCAATTTTCCCTCTTTTTTTAAAATAGGTATCATCTGGAACAAGAAAAGAAACTTTGATAGAACATTCATTTTTACAGCTGAAATTCTCCCCAACAATGACAATTGCAATTTTTTCCAATCCTTTAAATCCTTTTGTACTTTTGCCCATAATGGTTCATAATTGTTCTTATACAATTTTCCATTTGAAGCAGTTAAATATACTCCCAAGTATTGAACCTTTTTTACCATCTGAAAACCTGTAGCTTTAACCAGACTTTCCCTATCCTTAACTAACATATTCTTAGGTAATATCTTAGTCTTGTAATTGTTAACTTTAAAACCAGAAACATTCCCATACTGTGTTATAAGTTCTAATAAGCAATCAATCGTTTGATTCGGTTGTTCCAAAATTAAAACCAAATCATCCGCAAAAGCCCGCAGTTTATACTCATTCTTCCTTATCTTTATACCCTTGACTCCCGTTGATTCTCGAATCTGGATCAACAAAATTTCCAACGTTAAAACAAATAACAATGGAGATAATGGGCATCCTTGTCTTGTCCCTTTTTCAATATTGAAAGTCTCAGTCAATCCCCCATTTACAACAATTTGTGCAGATTGTTGCTGATATATAGCTTTAAGTGCATATAGAAACTTATCCCCAAAATTCATTTTCTCTACCAATGAAAATAAAAATTGCCAATCTAGTTGATCAAAGGCTTTTTCAGCATCCAAAAATATAAAAGCCACAGGAATCTGATTATTCTTATCCAAATACTCAATTAAGTTTATGATTTGTCTTACATTATATTTCATATATCGCCCTGTTATAAATCCTGATTGATCACTATGAATCAAATCCTTCATAACCTGCATTAATCTATTTGCCAAAATTTTAGTGAAAATCTTATAATCAACATTTAACAATGATATTGGCCTATAATTCTTGGGCTCTGTGAGATCTTGATCCTCCTTCGGAATCAGTGATATAAAAGCTCTTTTCCAAGAAGGAGGAACTTGTGCTCCCAACAAAATACTATTAAAAAGCTCCTTTAATGGCTCCATCATTTCTTCAGATAAAATCTTATAGTACCTCGACGTCAATCCATCTGTTCCTGGAGACTTTCCCACCTTTAACTGCTTAATAGCTAAACCAATTTCCTCCACAGTAATTAAACAATTCATCCCATTTTGTTGTTCCTCAGAAAGTTTAGGAAAATGTGCTGATTGTAAATATTTATCTATATCCAATCCCTTTATATTGTCACTTGAATATAATTTTGTATAAAAATCTAAAAAACTCTTTTTAATCAAATTTTGCTGAAAAACCTCAGTACCTTTATATTTTACTTTCTCTATAATCCTAGCTTTCTGTTTCTTTCGTAACTGATAAGCCAACCACCTCCCAGGCTTATTTGCATTACAAAAAGCATTATGTCTCATATAAGACAGATTGGTAGCCACCTGATCTGCCATCAACATATTAAATTGTTCCCTAAGCATCTTTATTGAAACCTTTAAGTTATTATCAGTTGGATTAAGAACAAGCGCTTCTTCTTTTAATTTAATCTCTTCTTCTATTTCTCTACGTCTTTGTAACCTTTTATCCCTAGAAACTTTATTTAAATGAAACAAGATTCCCCTCATATATGCCTTACTGGCGTCCCAAACCATGGGCATCGATGTACCCTTGTTCATGTTTAAAGCAAAAAACTCCTTTAAATGCTCAAAAGTCTTTTTTAAAGCAGTTTTTGTGTTTCTTCAAACTTCTTCCCACCCTCTCACCCATTGGTCAAGTGTCTGGGAAATGGAGGGCACCTGAGGGTATTCAGGTATTGGGCTGAACTCTTTTCCTGTGGCCACTCTGAAAGGTGTGTAGCCAGTGCTGCTGTGCACAGAATTATTGTACGCCACCTCCGCAAAAGGGAGGAGGTTTTCGCAGGGGTGATTGCTGCCTGGGTTGTTCTGGTGACTGCCCGGATTCAGGTGGGGGTGGCTTCTTATAGCGGGCGAGCTGAACGTCTAGCTTCACCACTGTCTGGTACCACTCTAGTAGCTGATCAAGTACTGCTCGATAGATGCAGGCCTGAGAGAGGTGATCGTCTAGTCCCTCTATGAAGTGATGAATTAGGGATTGCTCAGGCCACCCCTTTATTTGACCTGCTATCTTGTGGAACTCTCGCACGTACTCCAGGGCAGGCCTGCTGGCTTGCTTTATTTTGTGGATTTGTTCTGCTGCTTTGAGGCTAATGGATGGGTCCTCAAATCTTTCTCTCAGCCCTAGGAGGAAGAGGTGGGGGTCTTCCAATTCGGGGGCTTGCTCATTATATAAATTATTCAGCCATTCAGATGCTTCTCCCTCTAGGCTGGACGCAATCTCATCGACCATGGCCCCCAGGTCTGGGTAGAGATAGGCCCAGCAATTCAAATGAGAACGCACTTGGTTGAGGAAAAAAACCAGCTTCTCTGGGTCCCCATCAAAGGTTGCTCTGAAAGATGGTGCAATTACAGGCTGTTGCTGGCCCCACTGTGGCCACTGGTGCAATGGTTGCTGGGCTGCCCACTGCTCTTGTGCCCCCCCCAGTTGCTTTTGGCCCCATCCTGGCTGCAGATTTATGCCCAGGGGTTGCACATTTGGGGGCTGTGGCCAATCTCCTTGCTGTGGCTGTTCTCCCACCAGCTGCTGATCTCCTGGCTTCTGTACCACCCCAAGGCATTGCAAGGCCTCTATTAGCTTTGGCAAGTTCAGAGGACATGGACCAGCCACCTGCTGGGGAACCCAATCTCCCCATTGCTGCAGAGGACTCAGACTGGGATTCCCTCTCTCTTCAGGGCTGGAGTCTCTGGCAGGGACATCTTCAATGGAAGGGCTGTAGACTTCTCTCTGTAGGAATTGATTTCTGGTTTTCATCTCTGAGTTTTGAAATCTTTCCAGTGACTCACCTAAAACTTTGTTATCTCTCCATTCTGCTTTTGAAGTCTTTGCTCTCAGCTGGGAAATCTGCCAGATTCCTCTCTCCCCCGGCTTGCCGGCTGTCGCTCCCCCCACCCCCAGGGAAACTGTTGCAGCCAGGGGGCTGGCCTCAGGCAATCTTTCTTTCTCCATAATGAGATCTTCCCCGAATCTTTACCAGCTCCTCTCAAGCCTAGAGGCAATGGATGGAGTTCGGGACCCCAGGTCATTTGAAAAGGATTGAGATCTTAGCATGATGTCATGTGTCTGATTAACGAAACACTTCAAAGAACTTTCAGGCATTTTTTTAACCTAAAAAGCCTTTATTAGTGTTACAGAGTGTCAGCACGGCATGGTGGAATGCTAAGATCTGAATTTCCCTTCCTTTGCACATAACATTCCAGGCATTTCCCCTCCTCTATTTTGGGGTCATGATTCACATCTTCCAATTAACTTGGAGGGCAAAGATTCACTTCTGTTTCTTTTTCCCGGGCTTTCCTTATATTCTCCTCCCCTTTCGCTGTCACCTAATTTAACTCTAAGAATACCAGACAGTTCGGCATATATTGTCAAAGCAAGAATATTCAATATTAGCAGCGTTGACAGTTGGGAGTTGGCGCGAGGGGGGAGGCCACCCCCTGGTCATATGCAGAAGTCCTACTCCACTTCTGGGACTCTTTTCATATCTTTGCAGGGGCCCTCTGAGGTCTCATATTGTGCCATTGCCATGACAGCCCAGTTGCGGGCCACTTTGGCTTCTTTAAAACCCTCCATCTGGTTTCCCAGACCTTTTGGTAGTCACAGCTATGTAATGATGTCAGTGGATACGTGGTCTCATGCGTGCAGTGTTGGCAGGCCAAAAATGCCACAGATGCCCCTCCTGGACTTCTGCAACCATTGCCCAGACCGCAGAGACCGTGAGGGGGCATCTCTATGGATTTCATCACGGATTTGCTGCAGTCCAAGGGAGACACAACTTTTCTGGTCATGGTGGATATGTTAACCAAACTGGCCAATTTCATTCTGTGTACGGGGCTACCATCAGCACACACCATGGCTCAGTTGTTTAATTGTAATGTTTTCAGGCTGCACAGACTACTGGATGGGGTTATGATGAATCGCAGAATACAATTCACAGCCCAGTTCTGGCAGGTTCTACTGAAGAAGCTCGACAGGCAGTAGAGAGAAAGCAGAGCTGCTTAAATTATTCTTTGCATAAATCTTCATGCAAAAAGAAACTATAGCCCAACCTACCAAAATCATAACTGTAAAAGACAGACTAGAAATAAAAATGAAAATAAGCAACAAAGTAGACCACAACTGACTTCTTGGTAAACTAGAAAAATGTGGGATAGACAGCATCACCACCAGATGGATTTGTAACTGGCTGACAGACCGTACTCAACGAGTTGTCCTTAATGGTGCTACATCTACTTGGAGGAAAGTAAGCAGTGGGGTACCACAAGGTTCCATCTTAGGGCCGGTACTCTTCAATATTTTCATAAATGACTTAGATAAGGGAATAGAAGGGGAACTCATCAAATTTGCAGATGAAACTAAGCTGACAGGAATAGCCAACACCCCAGAAGACACGCTCAGAATCCAAAAAGATTGTCATGCCTCCATCCAAGCCTGACTCTGAGGACGACATGGAGTTCCCTGTTGAGGTCCAGGAGGGGGTGTCTGTGGCTTCAGAGGATTGTGGGGAGGAGCAGGCTGAAGCAGGCCAGGGCCCTTCAAGTTTGGAACAGGGAAGGCAGAGCTCAGGCGAGGAGCAAGGCCCCTCCCCACCAGATCCCAGAGCAAGGAGAGCAGAGAGGAGGAGGGAACAACGGAGGCAGGCTCACTTGCTCGGGAGGAGAGCGTCCTGCCCCACTCCACAAGGCACACCTGGGGAGTAGGATTTAAGGAGATGCTGTGGGGTGGGGCATTTGCCGGGAACAAACGTGAACTCTTGTGATGTGAGCTCTTGTACCTGGACTCTTTGTATTTTGGATCAAGTTTGTTTCCTGCTGAGTTCTCCTTGCTGTCCTCAGTTTTGCAGTTTGCAGGTTACAGGCAAGCTGGGCATTGAAAAGATCATACTTTGTTTGTTATATGTTTTACTTTAAAGAACTGTTTAACTTTGTTGACTGTTTTATTGAACTTGTGCCAGCATATGTGGGGGCTGTTGGGTGAACGTTGGCAGTGCTTACAAAGACAATTGTTCTGACCAGCTAACTGCTTTGCCTCCGTTCGGGGCCCTGGGTCATCACATTTTGTTCCCGGCCCACTCCCAATTGCTCCTCCAGACCAAGTTGGGCGACCATGGATCAGCTCCATGTGGAAAATGATCAGCTAAAACAGCAGGTAGCCCTCCTGACTGCACAGATGGCACAGATGCAAGCAGCTCGGCCACGCCGCAGAAACCCTGTTCCAGTGCCAGACAAGTTTGATGGCTCACAGGCATAATTCCCATCGTTCTTTGGGCAGTGCCAGTTATGTATGAGCCTTCGGCCGGAGGACTTCTCCACTGACCAAGATAAGGTGGGGTTTGTGCTAAGCCTGTTGACAGGAACGGCAGCACATTGGGCAACACCCCTGCTGACCCAGCCCAATCAGCTGCTGGACAATTCTGCAGAGTTTTGCTGGCAACTCAAGGCCATGTTTGAGGACCCAGTTATGGCCCAGACTGCAAACTGTTGGGTGAGAGAGTTGCGACAGGGGCATGGTTCGCTGACAGACTACATTGCTACATTTCAGTTGGTTTGTCAGGAACTGCAGTGGAACAAGGCGGTGCTTATGGACCAGTTTCAGAAGGGACTTTCGTCCGAACTCCTGAATGAGCTGGCATGCACTGAATGCCCACGCTCCTTGCAGGAGCTCATGCACCTGTGTCTCCGTATTGATGCAAGACTCCAGCAGCGACGGGCACGACAACGGACGGAGGCCTTGCCCGCACCTGTTAAGACAGTGGCACCGTTGGCACCGTTGGCACCGCCTCTGGATGAGCCAATGCAGTTGGGGGCTGCACGACCCTGTCTGACCCAAGCTGAAAAAGATCACCACTGCCATGAAGGCCTTTGCCTGTATTGTGGCGGTCCAGGCCATATGGCGGCCAAGTGTCCGGTGAAGGCACCCAAAGCAGTGGCGGGAAATAGGCCAGGCCCAGGCTAGAGGGCTCCGTAGGCCGGGCTCACTTGGACATGGGTCCAGTACCTCCACCTCAGCAGACTCTTGTTAAGCACCTTATGTTACCAGCAACTGTGTTCATGCCTGGTCAGGGAGCGGTGGAGGTCCAGGCCTCGGTGGACTCCGGGGCTACTGCTACTTTCATGGACTCGGATTTTGTCACGCAGTGGTCCATTCCCCAGCAGCAGTTGTCACCGCCAGTCTTGGTGGAGACGATTGATGGGCGGCCCCTTCGTTCCAGCCCCATGGTTGCTGCAACCAGACCCCTTCACATGCGTATTGGGCCGCATATAGAAGAAGCCATGTTTTATGTGGCTACCGTTTCTCACTTTCCTGTGGTGTTGGGTTTGGAATGGTTGAGGGCTCATGATCCGCAGATTATTTGGTCATCTGGGGCAGTGCAGTTCCCCGAAGTTTGGATTGCCTATTGGTGATTTGCAGGAGAAAATGAAATCAGTGCATTCAGGAAGAGATATGAAGGTAGAATTTGGGAAGCTGTACAAATTAAGCAGAGGAAAGAAACAGAAAGATGTATCTGGAGTGTTGGCAGTAATGTTGGGGGTTGGACTGACCCAAATGGATCAGCTCTTCAGGCAGCTGCAATCAAAGAACTCCTCTTTAAAAGGAGACTTGGAACAACTCAAAAATAACCACTTTTTGCAGGCCGATTACCAGCTGCAAAAGAGCCAAATGGTGGAACTAAGAGAGACCTTGGCTCAATTGAAGGATACAGTAGTTTGGGAAGGGAAGAGGAATGGCAACAAAAGCATGCTGTGCAAGAATTAAAAATTATAAAAATTATTCAGCTAGGAATAAGCACCCAGCTTATGGAGACTGTACTAAGGTTGGGGAGCTACGCAGACAAATAAGGCAGCAATCTTACCAAATTGCCTGCTTAACAGGCTCAGATCCAAATGAAATCCCAGATTGTTTCTCTGATGGGAAGGAGCCTTTTGAGGAATTAAGCAATGAGATTCCTCAGGCTTCAATTGCAGTGGTAGAAACCCAAGCACAAACAAGGCGCAGAAATGCCCCAAACCGGCAATGGTTAGAGTGGGAACAAATAGTCTCTCTGATAAATTGAAAGATAAAAAGGACAAGTATAAAAAGTGGAAAGAGGGGCACATAACTAAGGAAGAATATCAGCAAATAGCCCGAACCTGCAAAGATGAAGTGAGGAAAGCTAAGGCTCAAAATGAACTAAGGCTTGCGACCAAAGTAAAAAAATAACAAAAAAAGCTTCTTTCAACATGTAAAAAACAAGAAAAAAGTAAAGGAAATGACTGGTCCATTAGTGGGAGAAAGTGGCAAGAAGGTGACAAGCAACAGGGAGAAAGCAGAACTATTTAACTTATTTTTTGCATCTGTCTTTACACAAAGGGAAAAAACAGACCAACCTATCAAAAATAGTGCCATAAAAAAACAGAATAGAAACACAAGTTAAGATAGACAAGAAAATGGTAAGTGAGTACCTGTCCAGCCTAGACGAGTTCAAATCACCAGGACCAGATGGATTACACCCCAAGGTTCTCAAGGAACTGGCAGATGTGATCTCAGAACCACTGAACTATATTTTTCAAAGATCCTGGAGCACTGGGGAACTACCAGAGGACTGGAAAAGAGCTGATGTAGTTCCCATCTTCAAAAAAGGAAAAAAAAATGGATCCAGGAAATTACAGACCTATCAGCCTGACCTCAATACCTGGGAATATTCTGGAAAAGATAATTAAACAACGAATCAGCGAACACCTAGAGGCAAACAAAGTCATTACTAAAAGCCAACATGGGTTTGTCAAAAACAGATCATGCCAAGCAAATCTTATTGCATTCTTTGACCAAGTGACAAAATTAGTGGATCAGAGGAATGCTGTGGATATAATTTACTTGGACTTCAGTAAGGCATTTGATCAAGTAGATGATAACCTACTACTTGATAAGATAGAAAAATGTGGGTTAGACAGCATCACCACCAGATGGATTCGTAGCTGGCTGACCAGCTGTACTCAGCATGTAGTCCTCAATGGAACCACATCTACATGGAGGGAAGTGTGTAGTGGGGTGCTCCAGGGCTCTATTCTGGGCCCAGTGCTCTTCAACAACTTCATCAACGATTTGGATGAGGGGATAGATGGGGAACTCATCAAGTTTGCGGATGACACCAAGCTGGCAAGAATAGCCAACACTCCAGAAGACAGGCTTCGGATACAGGAGGACCTGGACAGACTTGAACACTGGGCGCTATCTAACAAAATGAAATTCAATGGTGAAAAAAGTAAGGTTCTACATTTAGGCAAGAAAAACCAAATGTACAGGTATAGTATAGGGGGTACCTTGCTCAATAGTAGTAACTGTGAGAGGGATCTTGGAGTCCTAGTGAACAATCACTTAAATATGAGTCAGCAGTGTGCTGCAGCTGCCAAAAAAGCCAACACAGTGCTGGGCTGCATTAACAGAGGGATAGAATCAAGATCACATGAAGTATTAATACCACTTTACAATGCCTTGGTAAGGCCACACTTGGAATACTGCATCCAGGTTTGGTCATCACAATGTAAAAAAGATGTTGAGACTCTAGAAAGAGTACAGAGAAGAGCAACAAAGATGATTAGGGGACTGGAGGCTAAAACATATAAGGAACGGTTGCTGGAATTGGGTATGTCTAGTTTAATGAAGAGAAGGATGAGGGGGGACATGATAGCAGTGTTCCAATATCTCAGGGGCTGCCACAAAGAAGAGGGAGTCAGGCTATTCTCCAAAGCGCCTGAAGGCAGGACAAGAAGCAATGGATGGAAACTAATCAAGGAGAGAAGCAACCTAGAACTAAGGAGAAACTTCCTGACAGTTAGAACAATTAACCAGTGGAACAACCTGCCTCCAGAAGCGGTGAATGCTCCAACACTGGAAGTTTTTAAGAAGAGACTGGACAGCCATTTGTCCGAAATGCTTTAGGGTTACCTGCCTGAGCAGGGGGTTGGACTAGATGACCTCCAAGGTCCCTTCGAACTTTATTATTGTTATTGTTATTATTGTTGTTGTTGTTGTTGATCATCGCACAGTCAGCCAGATGTTCAGACTGGATTTGGCATTTTTCTCTACCCATCGATAGGCAGATGTGGATGTTTGATGGTATTACAGATATCGTTGCAGGATGGAAGCAGTTCCTAGTAAGGCTGCCTTTTGCAATTGAATAATGGCGAATTTGTCAATGCCAATGGTGTCCCAGTGGTGCTCTAGTTGTTTTGGGATTGTACCCAAGGCGCCTATTACTATTGGTACTACCCTTGCTTGCCTTTTCCACAGTCTTTCTATTTCTATTTGTAGGTCTTTGTATTTTGTTATCTTCTCCAGTTCTTTCTCGTCTATTCTGCTGTCTCCAGGCACTGCCACGTCCACTATTCAGACTTTTTTGTCTTTCTTATTGACAATTGTTAAGTCCGGGGTGTTATGTTACAGGTTCTTGTCTGTTTGAATTCTGAAGTCCCAGAGCAGTTTAATTTTAACATTTTCTATGACTTTCTCTATTTTATGATCCCACCAATTCTTGCTTACAGGCAAATGATATTTCTTGCAGATCTTCCAATGCAACATTGTTGCTACTTTGTCATGCCATTGCTTGTAGTCAGTCTGTGCGATCTTCTTGCAACAACTTACCAGGTGGTCCACTGTTTCTTCAGCTTCTTTGCATAGGCGGCACTTACTGTCTGTTGCTGTCTTCTCAGTTTTGACTTTGTATGCATTTGTCCTTAAGGCTTGGTCTTGTGCAGCCAGAATTAGTCCCTCGGTCTCTTTCTTCAATTTTCCTGCTCTTAGCCAGGAAGTGACAGCCTCAAGCTTTGTGGGATCAGTTGATATCCCTTCTGCAGAGACAACATGACCCAGATATGTGACAGATGGTTGGTAGAATTGGCATTACTCCAATGGCAGCTTCAACCCTTCTTCATGGAGCCTTGTCAGTACCTTCTCCAAGTGCTCCTCATGTTGTTCAAGAGTCTCACCAAAGACAATAATATCATCTAGGTAGACTAGCACCTCTATCAAGTTCATGTCTCCCACCGTCTGCTCCATAAGCCTCTGAAAGGTCGCCGGGGCCCCTGATAACCCTTGAGGCATTTGATTGAATTCATAAAACCCCAAGGGACAGATGAAAGCAGTTTTCTCTCTATCTTCTGGATGCATGGGAATCTGACGATAGCCACTCCTTAAATCTAGCACACTAAACCACTTTACCCCTGATAAACACTGCAACGCATCTTCTATTCAAGGGGTTGTGTACTGAACTGGAATGGTCCTCTGATTGAGAGTACGATAGTCTATACACATTCTCAGGGATCCATTCTTCTTCCAGACTACCACTATGGGAGAGGCGTAGGGACTTTGAGATTCTCGGATGATCCCAGTCCTCTTCAATTTCACTAAATGCTCTCTAAGATCATCTAAGTCACTCAAGGGAATCCGCCAAGACCTCTCTCGAAAAGGCTTATCTTCCTGCAAATGGATTATATGTTGAGCGCTCCTAGCACAGCCCACATCAAATTCATCTTTTGAGAACAGGTGTTGCCACCTCCAAAGATAGTCTCTAGCCCTCTCTCGCCACTCTTGGGAAAGCTGCATGTTCTTAGGATAGAACTGATCTGTTAAAACCTCACCCTCAGTCTTTTCCCTAGTATCAGGAGGCACAATTGGGGTGGCTGGACTCACTTGCCCCAACAACATCTGGTCTCTCAACCTCACAGGGAAGTTTGTAGTATTCCGGACTCCAACTGAAATCTGTCCTCTGGCCTGCCATAGGGCCTTTGAAGGGACCACCTCTGGAATTACCTCCACTCTGGCGTTCTGCCTTCTGGGATCGGATTTGAGGATGAGGCCTCTGCTGGGGTCTGTTGCTCTCACATCAGGTGTCGGTTGTCTGCAGTGCGGGATGAACATCCCCTATAACCAAGTCATTCCCTATTGGGACAATTGGGGTGAGCAGACGTCTAACTAAATTGGTGTTCATCCCCACAATCAATGAGCCCTGGCTAGCTCCTGGGGGACGGGTACAGACAATGGCCAGGGTGTCAAATGTTTCTGTGTATCCAGCAACTGAGGGCCCAAATGTTAGCTGGATAGTTAGGTACCCATCACATGGGAATTTCTCTGTTCCAATGCCCCAAATCTTCAAATCGCTCAACTTTTGTATGGGTATATGTGTCGGGTACCTGTCATAGAAATCCTGATATAGTAATGTCACTTGCGCACCTGAGTCCAAGACGGCCCTCGTGTAGATGTCTTCCACTTGTACCGGCACCATCAAAGAGGGACCCACCAGCTGTTTAGAAATTTTGGCAGTGAGAGACACAGCATCTGGTTCAATGGCCCATGCTTGAGTCCCCAAAGGCTGTTGCTGGGGCCTTGTCGCTCTGACTTCGGAGGGTTCTAAAATATGGGGGTCTCTTGCTGAAGACGATGCTCCCATAACCCCTATCACTGAAGAGAGCTTTGGGGGAGATCCACTCCCATGAGTTGGCACCCAAACCTGCCCTCGGTCACCCCTTTGATTGGAGCTAGCTGATATTGCTGGGCACCCAGTTGGCTCCCTCACTGGGGGCCTTGATAGTTTCCCGACTGAACTGAATCCCCTGATCTTCTATACGGTTTTGTACAAGTACGCCTGTAATGTCCTAAACCCCGACAGTTGTAACAAACCACTGACCTTGCCGGATTGTCAGCTGAGGTGGAAGAGCCCATCCCCCCACTGGCTGGTCCAGCCCGACCTCCATTTGGAGGTGGACCACCCATTGCCATCCACGAGGCCATCATCCTGGTTAAGTTTAATATCTAAACTTGCATAGTTGTCAGACGATCGTCATCCTCTCCACCCTTCCTCACTCCCGTGCCTGAGGGCCATTCCGATGATGAATCGGCTGTAGCCTCTTTGGCCTCCTCTACCACTTCTGTTGCCCTAACTCTCCTTATGAGCTCATGATACCCCCAGATATTCCCTTTGGCTTCAGTCTTTATTTGATTCCAGACTGGATCCGAGACTAAAGTGCCTCAGGAAAGTTGCTCCGTCCAGGCTTGCTCCACTTCAGCTGGATCCAGCCCCCCCCCCCTTTCCACAATCTGGTATAGTAATTTGTTCAGTTGACTTATGTACTCAGACAACCTTTCACCTCTCTTCTGGTACATGTGCTCAAAGAAAAACAGTAGGCTAGAAACTGTTTCAGCAGATTCAAATTCATCATGCAATAAAGAGAGGTAATCACGCATGGTAAAATGCCCTCAGCTCAGCGTTAGGCTTCTGATGGCTTTCACAGCAGGGCCCTTTAAACTTTCTATGACCCTCTGCTTCTTTTGAACATCTGGTATGTCCCACTCTTCAACTGTTTGTACTGCCTGCTCCATCCAGGTTTCATATTTTTCCTCCCCCTCTGGTACTGGTTGCATCCCTGAAAAAATACGTAGTTTCTTGTACCCAGCCCCCACACAATAGCTGACAGTCAGGGTTTGGATGGAAGTCAGGCTTTCCCCAGCTGGGGCAGACCCTGCCTCTGCTGCCCCTATAGTAATTGAAGTACGTGTCTCCTTTTTTGGGCCCAATGGTTTTGCTGAAAGTGTGACCCAAACAGTCAGGAATATCACCTCTGCCCTAGTATCCTCAGTCAACTGAAGGATCTCAACCTGAAAGCACTCTGGAACACTTTTCTTCCACTACAAAAGGACATAAAAATGAGAAGAGTCCCAGTCCACCCTTGTGTCTACCACATATACCCTCTGGTCAGGGACAAGAGTCCTCAGTGCCTGTAAAATTCACTCTTCTGGCCAAACATCCCCAGGGACATCAATTACTACACTCGACTTTACCTCACTATTCTGGTCCTCACACCACTTAGTAATGGTGGTGGAGTCCATTTTGCTCACTTGACTCATATCCCTGAGTGAGACCGCCTGCCCCCCCTCTAAAAAAAGAAAGGCCAGACAGGGTATCCCGGACGAGCCCACACTTGTAGCGCTACCCCCGTAGGGACCACTGAAGTCCGGGTCCTCCCAGCCTCCTCTTGGCCTGGCTGCCGGTCCAAGGGGTCCCTTACTTGGGCACCTCTGCTTAACAGGGACACGTAGTTCGGTGGTACTCAGTCTCAGTCAGCAGCCACTCACGTGAGGCGATGATGCTCAGTCTCTTTCAGCGGTAGCTCATGTGGGATAATGATGGTCGGTCTCTGGCAACAGCAGTTTGCGTGGGATGATGGTATTCAGTCTCTAGCAACCGCAGTTCACATAAGTTGATGGTGGTCAGTCTCTGGCAGCAGCAACTCACGTGAGATGATGGTGGTCAGTCTCTGGCAGCAGCAGCTTGCAGGAGATGATGGTAGTCAGTCTCTAGCAACAGCAGTTCATGTGGGGTGATGGTGGTCAATCTCTGGCAGCAGCAGCTCACATAAGATGATGATGGTCAGTCTCTGGCAACAGCAGCTTGCGTGGGATGATGGTAGTCAGTCTCTAGCAACAGCAGTTCATGTGGGGTGATGGTGGTCAATCTCTGGCAGCAGCAGCTCACATAAGATGATGATGGTCAGTCTCTGGCAACAGCAGGTTGCGTGGGATGATGGTAGTCAGTCTCTGGCAACCACAGTTCACATAAGATGATGGTGGTCAGTCTCTGGCAGCAGCAACTAGCGTGAGGTTATGGTGGTCAATCTCTGGTGGCAGCAGTTCGTGTAAGATGATGGTGTCAATCTCTGGCAGCAGCAGCTTGCGTGAGGTGATGGTGATCAGTCTCTGACAGCAGCAGCTCATATGAGGTGATAGTGGTCAGTCTCTGACAGCAGCAGCTTGCAGGAGAAGATGGTAGTCAGGCTCTGGCAACAGCAGTTCATGTGGGGTGATGGTGGTCAGTCTCTCACAGGCAACTCACATGGAGCAATGATGGTCAATCTCTCTCTGCAGCTCACAGGAACCTCCCTTATTTCCTCTCCTCATCTCTCTCTGCCCTTTTTCCACTAAATCCTCTCCTTCTCTATCCCCTTACCTCCTTCCAGCTGGCTTTACAGAAACCTCTCTATTTCCCCATCTCTCTCTAGCTTTTCCCCACTGAAGAGATAAATTCAACCCGGTCAACCTCCTCCCTCACTCTCCACCAACCTACTCTCTCTCTCTCTCTCTCTCTCTCTCCAATGTTTTCACAAATCCAAAATGACCTGCCGATTTTAAATCAAGTTGCATGAATGTTAGTTTCTGGCTTTTTGGTATGTATAGTTTCTCCCCCACCCAGGGTAGTCCGTCCGTGATAGTGCACAAGTTTTTGTCATTCAGCAACCATTCATCGGTCTCTAAGGCTTTCCTGAACTCGATCCCTGCTTGGCTGGCTAACAGCTTTTGTAGCTTGGCTTGCGCTACAAGCTCATGCTTGTAGCTGGGTTTCAGGCATGAGTGATTTTGTCACACTGGGTCAGGTACTATTGTATTGAGGCATTCTGGATAGCGCATCTGCCAGAAAATTCTTCCCCCCTGGTAGATGCTTTATGGTGAAATTGAAATGATGGAAATGTTGAGACCATCGCGCTTGTTTAGGGGTAAGCTTTCTTGGTGTTTTTAGTGCTTCCAGATTCTTATGGTCGGTCCACACTTGGAAGGGGATTTTGTTTCCTTCCCAAAAGTGCCACCAGGTGAGGAGTGCTCATCTTACCGCATACACCTCCTTTTCCCAGACCACCCACCTCTG
The DNA here is from genome assembly GCA_039797435.1 of Crotalus adamanteus. Taxonomy (NCBI): domain Eukaryota; kingdom Metazoa; phylum Chordata; class Lepidosauria; order Squamata; family Viperidae; genus Crotalus; species Crotalus adamanteus. The sequence continues at coordinate 23,663,060 of CM077935.1, read as the reverse complement.
TTTGGTTTTGGTTAGTTTTCTCAATGTGTATGCACAAGGTTGGAGATCCCCTTTCTCATTTTCCTGTAGCAATACAGCCCCCACTGCCACATCACTAGCGTCTGCTTGAATTACAAAAGGCTTGTTAGTGTTGGGGTGTCTTAGAATGGGTTCAGCGGAGAACAGATGTTTTAGTCTCTCGAATGCAGCTTGGCATTTTACTATTCATTTTAGCGGTTGGCTGGGTTTAGGTTTGCCTTCCCCTCTGGTTTTTAACAGGTTTGTGATGGGTAAGACTATTTGTGCAAACAAGGGAATAAATTGGCGATAGAAATTGGCAAACCCCAGGAAGCTCTGCAATTGCTTTTTTGTGTGGGGTGGTGCACATTCTAACACCACCCTGACTTTCTCAGGGTCCATTTCTATGCCCTCAGGGGAGATGCGATATCCCAGGTAGTCTACTTTCTCTTTGTGAAATTCACATTTAGATAGTTTAGCATAGAGGTGGGCTGCCTGCAGTTTGTTTAGGACCGCCCTAACCGATTTCACATGCTCTTCCATGGTTTCTATGAATATAAGGTTATCATTCAGGTAAACCAGCACACCCTTGTATAGGTGCTCCCTTAGTATGTCATTTATCAGCTGCATAAAGACAGCTGGAGCCCCTTGTAGTCTGAATGGTAAGACTCGGAATTGGTAACACCCCAGTGGACAATTAAATGCAGTTTTCCGTTCGTCTCCTTCCTTGATTCTGATTCGGTAATACACCTCCCTGAGGTCTAATTTAGTAAAGATCTTCCCCTTTGACAGATGGGATAGCATGTCCTTCATGAGGGGTAGTGGGTACAGGTTGCTTTTGCTTATGGCATTCAGAGCCCTATAGTCCACACATAGACAAAGTGACCCATCTTTCTTTTCCCTGAACAACATAGGGGCAGCAATTTTTGGTTTAGCTGGTTGGATGAACCCCCATTCTAGGTTTTTATCTATGAATTTCTGCATCTCCTGCAATTCTTGGGGGCTCATAGAATATAGTCTGGGTTTTGGGAGTTTCGCCCCTGGTCGGATCTCTATGGCACAGTCCGTAGGTCGATACGGTGGTAATTAATCCGATGTCTCCTCGCTGAATACTTCAGCTAGGTCCCTGTATTCCTCTGGTATTTCGGGTAGTTCCTTTTCGCCCCTAACTGCCACTTTCTCTGCCCGGGCTTCCCAGGAGGGGGTTTGTGTTGGTGTTCTGGTTGTTTCCCCTTTTGGGAACCAAAGCTCTGTGGTTCTCCAATCCACCCTTGGATTCCATTTGGCTAGCCATACCATGCCTAGGATTATGGGGCACTCCATGCCAGGGGTCACTATGAATGTTATAGTCTCTATGTGATCCCCCAGGGTGAGTTGGAGCAGCAGTGATGCTAAAGTGGCTGGCATCCCCCCTGCTATGGACCCATCTAATTGACCAAAAGAAATAGGTTTCTTCAGCCTCCTCACCGGTATGCCTAGATTCCCCACTAGTGTTGGGCTGATAAGGTACCGGGTACACCCAGAGTCAATTAGTGCCCTGACTTCTACAGCTTCGGGCATGGTTGGGGCTAGTATGGTTACTGTCTTGGTGAGGGGCACGATGGGTCCACTTACTAGGGGTTCATCTTCAGAGTTGTCATCGGATGAATTGGACACTCCTGCTGTGTAGGCCAGAGTTCCCTTTCCTCGCTGGGCGGTTGCGGGGAACTCAACGGTCTCCGTGCCTTTCATGGCTGGCTCCTTTGGTTTGGTGGGTGATTTCCCAGACTTCCCAGCCGGGGTCCGGTCTGTCTTCTTGGTTGGGGTGCGGGAACGGCATTCTGCGGCACAGTGCCCCTCTTTGCCGCACTTGAAACAGCCAGTGGTTCTTTTGGTGGTAGGCTGCTGCTTAGTGGCCTCGCACGATGGCTCCGATGGCGACTTCCCCCAGGGTCTCCCTCTGCGCTGTCTCTTGGCCAGGTCGATCTCAGCTTCCTCAGCCAGGATGTACCAATCTTGTAGCCAGTGGGGATCTCCTCAGGGGAGGCAGGGGTCGTAGAGATCGTAATTCAGGCCATCTTTGAAATGGCTGAGCAAAATGTCCTCGGGCCTGTTCAGCTTGCTGGTCAGGGTTTGAAACTCCAGGGTATACTCAGCCAGTGGTCTTCTGCCCTGCTTCACTGTTTTTATTTTTTCGCGGGCTTTTCAGTCTGCCAATGGGTCTTTGAAACTGTACCTGAGGGAGAACATGAATTGATTGAAGTTCAATGCTTCCGGTGCATCGGCGTTGTAGAGGTCCATGACCCAGTCTGCTGCGATGCCATCCAGGGCAGCTTGCACGATGCGGATTCTGGCATGATCGGTGGGGATGTCTCGACCATACTCCTCCATATAGTTTAAAACCTGGGTTAGGAAGAACCCCAGGCGTCGTGGCTCACCCCGGAACTTCACATCAAGTGGCGGAAACTTTTAAATGGAGTGCTGCCTCTTCTTGTGCTTGTGGCATCTCCCTTCTCAGTGTGCAGCATCTGCTCGTCAGGGGGTAGGAGTAGTGGCGGTGACTGCAGCGGGTTCAGCTGGCTCGCTGGACGGCCCTGGGGCTTCGGCCTTGGACTCACCCTCGGTGTCTCTTTCTGCAACCTAGACGGATGGTTCCGGTGTAGGGTTTGGGTTTCTCCTCCTTCAGGGAGTCTAGGGCTATCTTCATCATGCCGATCGCCTGCTCCAGCAACCAGTTCGAATGCCCTGGGCGATCGTCCTCATCCTTGCTGAGACGGAGGGCTCTTTCCATTTCCTCCTTCCAGCCTGGCTGGTGGCTGCCTCGCCAGAGTGTCACCTTCCTCACTTTTCTCTCCCAGTCGTCCTTCTTCCCAACACCCATCAACCACCGAGGTTTGTGGCTGCACACCTCCACTACCTCTTCTTCCGACAAGTAGGAAGACTCAGAGTTGGATAGCTTGCAGGGGTCCGGCTGGCAAGGGGGCTCCCCCTTTGCAGTGGACTCTTCTTTCCCTGTTCCATTGTCTGACATGGTCTTGTGAAGTCCCCCGGTAAGGGCTTTCCTTCTGGGCTGCCTATTATTGCAGATCCTGTCTAATGTCAGGGCCCACTTCAATACCTCATCCTAAGAAAGTAGAACCCATGGAAACAGTTTCTTCCAAAAGGAGCTTTTATTAGGAGAAGCTGATAGTAGGCATAATAGACAGGATCTGAGGGTTTCCCACCAGATCGATAGGTAAAAAGTATCCCAAGCATAACCCCACCCCATAGTTCATCCAGTCATTCAAACAGGCCAATCCCAAGGTGTTAAGTTCATTGTGGGAAAAAGGATATAACATCAGGCTGTCTCCGGACTGCAGCGATGTTTAGGTGGCTCTTCGCACCTTCCCTTGCGAAGGCAGAGATAAAACAGTTGCCGGAGGTACATTCCATTCTCCTCCCCCCTTTCTAGCTGACAACAGGGGAGAGAAAGTTCACAAAGGAAGAAATGCAGAAACCGCAAAGTGTTACATTGTAGCGATAGAGGAAACAAGGCAATAACCCTCAAGCGTTTCCCCCCCTCCCCTCCAGGAGTATGGCAGAACCCAGGGAGAGAAGAGAATGCAATTTGGGTTTAGAGAAAAAGGAAAAGAGGGGGGGAAAGGGCCCTTTAAAACATGGGGTCTGACAGGAGCAAATGGAAGGCTAGGTGAGCAGACAAGTAGGATGACCTGGCCGAGTGGAAGTTCCCAACCACAGCTTGCAGCTCGTCGATGGAGCAGCTGAGAGAGAGGTTCAGTGGGCTGGATGTCTGGGGAGACACCTCACCGAGGGCAGTGATCACGGGAGTTGAGATGGGGGCCATGAAACCATTGCCCTCCCCAACTTCTCCCATCTTGCCGCCGATGATGCCAACTCCACCCGTAGTGGTGGGAGTCCCCAACCAAGGGGTAGCGGCTCCCATCCCTGCCACTGCCCCATTGGGGGAAAGGCACCAGCACACACAACCCCAGCAGTAGCCAGGGTCCCCCGCTAAGGCACCCCTGGCAGCAATGGGGTTGCTGCCTGCATACATCTTGGTACAAGAGGACTAACTGCCACCTCCCCTAGCAGTCTGGTTCGATGAGCAACCCGACAACTTGACCTATTTCCTGACCCAGGCCTGGAACTACATGGAGCACCATGGGGCGATGTACCCGGACAAGCACAGAGGAAAATGCAGTGGGATAGCTGGTGTCTCTCCACGATAAGGGGCCTCCAGAGCTGCAAGACCTAGATGCTTTCATGCAGTCATTGCGGGACAGATTCGAGGACCCCACAGCAACCCGGCTTGCAGAGACCCACATCCGGTCCTTACGGCAGGGCAAGCAGCCGATGGCAGAATACATCCAAGATTTTCATAGCCTGGTGGCTCACCTAAGAGACTGGGCCAAGCGCATGCTGGTCTACCATTTCTGGGAGGGGCTGAACAAGGAGCTGCATCACAACTGTCTAACCTGGGGGGTGACCTTTGAATGTGGTACCAAGTGGCCACAAATGTGGAGCTCAACCTAATGGAGTACCAGGAGCATGTTGTGCATGAGAACTGACCTTGCTGAATGCCCGAGACACTCAGCGCTCCATGGAGGAAGAGGGGGAGCGACCCCTGCCAGGGAGGAGATACCCCACAGAAGCCCAGGAGCATGTTTCCAATGTGGGAAGGAAGGCCACCAAGAGGCTGACTGCCTTGCACCATGGCTGGCATCTGCACCATGAGCCCCAGCCCAACTGAAGCCCAAAAAAACCCCACCTGTGAAGCTGAAGGAGAAAATGCGCAGCTCAACAGGTCGTGGAGGTCTCACCCCAATCCAGTGAAGGGGAGGGAACTCTGACCCACGACAAGCCTGGCTTGATTTTCTATGAGAGCGACAGCGATGGGGAAGATTACCCAATGGTAAGTGGCACCATCATCCCTATGATGACCCAGATGGAGATTTTGGTGCCTTCCTCAGGAGTAAGGGGGCTCTCGTGGACTTGCTGGACTCAGGGTGCACTCGGTGCCTAATTAGCCTTCAGAGAGTGGAGAAACTAGGACTGAGGCTGAGGAAGCTAAGGCAGCCGCTGGGGTTTGCCCAGTTAGATGGTTCCCTTATGGGGGGGGGCACCAGCAACTTGCCTAACAGAGCCAGTGAGCCTCAGGGCTTGGACCCACATAGAGACTATTAGTTTTATTGTGGCTCCTGGAATGACTGAGACCATGGTACTAGGACTAGCCTGGTTGAAGAAATGGAATCCGTCAGAAGATTGGAACAGCAACAAGTGGCAAATGAGGAAGAAAGTGGCTATTCAGCAGAAGCCAGCAAAAGCGCCAAACGCCAGACATGAGCTGGCAATTAGGAAAGTGAAAGTGGAGTCAGCGAATGCACTAAAGGGAAGTGAGGAGTTAGAGCTGCTTGTTCCTTTTGAATACCGTGACCTAGCAGAGGCATTCAGTGAGAAGGGATCAGAGGTACTCCCACCCCACTGCCCCACAGACTGTGCTATTGAGTTCTTGCCAGGGGCTAAATTACCCAAGCCAAAGATGTATTCCATGACGCCGAGGGAGATGGAGGAACCTCAGGGGTTTATAGACAAGAACTTGGCCAGGGGATTTATCCAGCCAGTGAAATCAAGGATGGCTGCCCCTGTGCTCTTCAAGGAAAAGAAACATGGGTCTCTCAGATTATGCATACATTACAGAGGATTAAATCGTATCTGCGTGGAGAATATGTGTCCCCTCCCCCTCATGAGGGACATGCTAGGTTACCTAGCTAAAGGGAAGCTCTTCACTAAGCTGGACTTGAGGGAAGCCTATTATCGAGTGAGGATTAAAGAGGGGGATGAGTGGAAAACCACATTTAACTGCCATATGGGTTGCTACCAATTTTGGGTGATGCCATTTGGGCTGCAAGGGGTGCCAGCAGTATTCATGCAGGTAATAAACAAGGTCCTGCATGAACACCTGTACAAAGGGGTGCTGGTATACCTAGATGGCATTCTAATTTATACTGAGATCATGGAAGAGCACGTGAGGCTAGTGAGAGCAGTACTTGAGAAGTTACACAAAGCTGTATGCGAAGCTTTCTAAATGTGACTTTCACAAGTCCAGCCTAGACTACCTGGGATATCACAACTCTAAGGATGGGGTGGAAATGGACCCGGGTAAGGTGAAGGTGATTCTGGAGTGGGAGGCCCCTTGGACCTGGAGGCAGTTGCAGAGCTTCCTGGGATTTGCAAACTTTTATCAGCAATTCATCCCCACTTTTGCCCAGATAGACCTGCCAATCACCAACCTGCTCAAGACAGGGGGAGGGGTGAAGCCCAAACTGAGTCAGTCACTAAATTGGTCCATCGAATGTAAGGCTGCCTTTGAAAAACTGAAGAGGCACTTTGCTGCAGAACCAGTTTTGAAACACCTAAGCCCAGATGAGCCTTTCGTAATACAGGCAGATACCAGTGATGTGGCAGTGGGAGTGGTTTTACTCCAGAGGAACAAAAAGGAAGAGTTGCAACCCTGTGCCCATATGTCTCACAAATTAACTGATACTGAGAGATGTTGGGCCATCTGGGAGAAGGAGGCTTATGCTGTCCAATGGGCTCTTCTGACCTGGAGGCAATTTTTAGAAGGTAGTAAGATCCCATTCAAGGTGTGGAAGGAGCACAAGAACCTAGAGGCATTAAAAACCCTGAGGAAGCTATTCCCTAAGCAAGTCCAGTGGGCTCAGTATTTTAACCGCTTCAATTTCATCCTTTGCTACTTGCCTGTGGGGAAAAAATTCTTAGCAGATGCCCTCTCCTACATGCCTCAGTACAAAAGTGCCCAAGAGGAAGTAGTTAACTCCATCATCCCATCCAAGCAGCTCACAGCACCAGCACTTATGAGAGCAGAGAATGGTCTGGAGACTCACTGATGCAGCAACTAAAAGATGCCTTGGGGGGGGGGGAACGACTGGTTCCAATGACATAAGGACGACTTGACGTTAAAGGACGGCTTGGCATGGAAGGGGAGTCAATTGTACATCCCAGCCAGCCAGAGAAGCTTGGTCCTGCAGAAGAGTCATGACGGGAAGCTCGCAGGGCATTTTGGGTTTGTGAAGACCCTTCACCTGTTAAAGAGACAGTTTTGGTGGCCAAAGATGAAAAAGGAGATAGAAGCCTATGTGGCCAGCTGCCCTGTGTGTGCCTTCATGAAGTGCCTACCTGGGAAACCCCCTGGCTTGCTACAGTTGGTAACCAACCCAGCCAACCCGTGGGAGCAGATATCCATGAATTTTATCATGGAGTTGCCGGAGAGTGCTACTGTAGAAACACAGTAATACAGACTGCCATCAACCTGTTCTCAAAACAAGCACACTTTGTGGCATGTCTGAAGATTCCTTCTATCTGGGTCTTAGCCAAGAGGTTTATGCAACATATCTACAGACTACACGGGGTCCCAAAGGACATTATTTCAGACAGGGAGGGTGCAATTCAATGCAGAATTTTGGCGGGAATTTTTGAAAATGATAGGCTGCTCTCAAGGGCTTAGCTCCACCTGTCATCTTAGTACCAATGGGGTGGCTGAATGTGCTAACTTGTAAAGCAGACATGTCAAACTCAAGGCCCACAGGCCAGAACTGGGCCCACAATGGGCCTGGATCTGGCCTTCGGGGCTGCCCCAGAGATGGTAAGGGACTGGCCCCTGCTGCCCCAGCCCAGGCCCACCCCAGCCCGGCCAAGCACCCTCCCAGTGTGCATACAGGAGGAGGCGAGTGCACAAGGGCCGGAGGTTCCCAGCAGCAGATGTAGCACGCCAGCCCCTCGGCCGTCCATCAGCTTGCATATCCCAGGGTCCTGCAGCACATGTAGTGCAGGTGGGTCTGAGCACTGTAGCCACCAGGCCAGCCCTCCAAGCAGCAGGCAGAGGCATAGGCGCAGGGGGGAGGCACACGATCTGGCCCACCAGATGTGCCAGGTGGCCAGCCACCTGGCCGCCCCATCCCAACCACAGCGGACGCAAGCAAAGATGTATGATGGGACCATGGTGAGGCAGTCCAGCCACTTGCTGTCACCCCTGCCTGCTCAGCCCCCACTCTCGAACTTCATCCTCCAGCTCTGCCACACACGTGGGACGAGCCTCCCACCAGCTGCCACACCAACAGCCCTGACAAATGGGAAAGGTGGGGAGCCCCATCCCCAAGAGGCAGCCAGGACTCCCCTCCCTGCTCTGCCCAAGCCCAGCCCAGCCCTGGAGCTGCCCCATGAGTGCCCCCATGAGTGCCCCCGGGAAGCAGTGCCGGGCCAGGTTGTAGGATCCCGGTGTCAACACTGCTAACGTTGGATGTTCTTACTTTGACAACATATGGAGATGCAGCCTTTTTCTTTCTTATGCTTTACTCTTAGAATTAGATGATACTGGGGGAGGAGGAGGAATGTGATGGGAGTTAGTTAGACATAACAATATTGTAATAGTGTGTGAACTCAGGGCTTTTGAAATAAGAGATGATAAGAAATGGCGGGTTGGAGTAAAGGAGGGAAAGCCTGCATTTCAAACTTCCGGTGGTGTAGCGCTGGCGATGGCGGCTACTTTGTAGCCGTCCTCCTGAGACAGCGTTAAAACTGCTGAGAACAGCAGGCATCAGCTGTTCCACGGTTTGAAACCTCCTTCCCGGACCAAGGGAGGGAGGGGAGTTTCACCCTGAATAGTGGTTGAGCCTCTGAGATCCCCAAAGGAGTTTCTTTTGGGGTGAAAGGAGTGCTCCCACAGAGTTCAGGGTGTCTCCGCTTCTCAGGTGCCTTTGTCCCTTGTTGTTTGGGACCAAGCAAGACGCCACTCCCACCTCCGCGCTTAAAGAGAACTGGTGAGTTATTTAAAAAGCGGACAGAGCTGATTAGAGGATTTTATTTTTTGATTTTACTTGGATTTTAAGTTTGGATTTCAAGTTTAAAGAGTTACTTTCATTTTCTTTTTTTTTTCCTTTGTTGAGAGGGAAAGTAAAATGGCGATTTGAAGTTTTTTCTTTTAAGGAGACGGAATGTATTTTGTCTATTTAATTATTTTTTTTTCTCTTCTTTTCCTATTTTTCTTTTACTTATTACAATGATTTTTTTGAAGGAGGATTTGGGTTTTTTGAGTTAATCTCCCTCTCTTTTGTTTAACTCTTTTTTTATTTTTATTTTTTGTATTTTTTAAGAAGGAGGAACGAAGAAACAAATTTTTTTCTTTTAATATGGCTTCAAAGTGCCAAGTAATTTCCACAGTTCCTAAGGTGGCTTCTTCTTCGGCGATATTACCAGCGCATCAACTTAAATCAACATTATTACCTTCTCCTCTTGCACAGTTATTAACGGTAAAAGATTTGCAAGATGTAATGGGAAATGCTATATCTCAAATTAGGGGAGAAGTGAAAGAGATTTTAGTGGAAAATAACAGGATCTTGAGGCAAGATATAGTTTTGGCTTTAAAAGGACTTGCCTCTGTTGTTGAAAAGTTGGATTTTCGTGTTGAAGAAGTTGCAGATAAAGTGGAGGTCTTGGAGGGAAAATTTGATGGCATGGAAAAAAAGATGGAAAATTTTAAAGATGAGATTCTTTTTTTTATTATTGAAAGTTTTTTAAATTTTACAAAACAAATCCCCTCCCCAAACCCCCCCACCCTCCCATACCCTCCCCCCACCTCCCCAAACCTCCCAAACCCTCCCCCAACCTTCCCAGAGCTGAGTACAGGCTTAATTAAAATTTTTCAGAAAAAGAAAAGAAAAACTTAAAACACATATAAATCCTAAACAAATCTAAATACATTAAATTAAATAGGTTATCTTCTCTAAAAAATAATAATTGCAATCATTAAACACATTATAACATACTCTAAACATTTTCTAGTATCATACTTATATTATTATCCATCATTCTGTATAAACTCCCTCCAAAACACAAATTTAAACATTACTTTCTTTGAATATCTATACCTACAATATAAAATCTAATCTCTCCCTCTTTCTTTATCCTAGAACACAAAAATAAACATATAAACCTTCATTATACCATTAAAACTAAATACTCTTTGAATACTTAAACTAAATACTTAAACTTAAACTTCTTATCTAAGATTTTCATTCTATCTCCATAATCTTCTCTCCTATCAAAAAAAAAACTTAAAAGACATATAAATCCTAAACAAATCTAGGTACATTTAATTAAACAAGTTATCTTCTCTTAAAAATAATAATAATAATAATAATAAAAAACCCAATCATTAAACACATTATAATATACTCTGAACCTTTTCATATCATACTTATGTTATTATCCATCATTCTTTATAAACTCCCTCCAAAACACAAATTTGAACATTACTTAAAACATTAGAATTCCCTTATACACATTTAAATCTTTACCAATAACAAATTCCATCCACAATAAACACATTCCTTATCAGTCTCTCTTGTCCATAAACCTCAAAAGAAGTGCTTTGAAAACTGCCCTTAAAGCTAACTCCAAAAAGTTTGTAAATCTTGCTTCTCCCACAGACTCAGTACTCTTTTGAATACTTAAACTAAGTACTTAAACTTAAACATCTTATCTAGAATTTTCATTCGATCTCCATCCTTGTCAGTCTCTCTTATCCATAAATCTCGAAAGAAGTGCTTTGAAATCTGCCCTTAAAGGTAGCTCCAAAAAGTTTATAAATCCTGCTTCTCCCACAGACTCAGGAGCCAATACTTGTGAGGCTTCCTTAAACTCCTTCTTCTGTTGCTCTTCTTCTTTACGATTATATGTTGCACGAGTTGTCCTCTGCTCCTTCATCTCGCCTTGTTGAGGCCCCTCAAACTGAGATTTCCCATTTTTCATTAATATAGGCTCTTCAGACTGCAATTCCACCCCCAAAGGTTGCTCCAAAAAATTTATAAATCCTACTTCTCCCACAGATTCAGAAACCAACAGTTGTGAGGCTTCCCTAACCTTCTTCTGTTGCTCCTTTTCTTTACAGTTATATGTTGCACAGGTTATCCTCTGCTCCTCCATCTCAACTTGTTGAGGCCCCTCAAACTGAGGTTTCCCAATTTTCATAAGTATAGGCTCTTCAGACTGCAATTCTACCTTCTTTTCTTCCAAAGCTTTAAACTTAATAGATGGCGATGAACATACCCCCAGGACCGAAGTATAAAACTCCTTTGCTTTAAAAACAGTATTAAGTCTATAACATATCCCCAGGTAATTCACCACCATTCCAATCGGAACATCCCATCTGAACAAGATTCGTCTCTTTTTAAGTTCATCTGCTAAAAAAGCAAACTCCTTTCTTCTTCTTAAAATTTTAGATGGGATCTCCTTTAGAATTATAACATCTTGTGAAGCAATTTGAAATCTCTTCTTATAAAAAGCTTGTATAATTTCGTTGCGCAGAGATCTTTTCCCGAAGTAAATTACCACATCTCTTGGCAAATTCTTTTGCACTGCCACCACAGAGTTAACTCTAAATAATTTTTCAATTTCACTAAGTATTTCCTCTTTTTCTTTATTCAAAATCACAGCAAAGTCCATTGCAACCATCTCTCTCAGATCTCCTTGCACAGACTCTCCCAAACCTCTGATTCTTAAGGCATATTCCATTTGTCTATATTGAAGCATAAGAATCTCATTTTCCATTTCTTTTTCCATGCTTTCAAATTTTCCCTCCATCAATTCCACTTTTTCAGCTACCTCTTCTACACGAGAGTTCAGCTTTTCAAGAACAGAGGCAACTCCTTTTAGAGCCAAAACTATCTCTTGCCTCAAAATCTTATTATTTTCCTCTAAAATCTCTTTCATTTCTGCCCTAATTTGAGATATAACATTTCCCATCATATCTTGCAAATCCTTCACAATTATGGGCTGTACCAAGGAAGAGGGTGAAGCTATTGATTTAGGTTGTTGCACTGATGATAACACCGAAGAAGAAACCACCTTAGGAGCTGTAGGAATTACTGGACGCTTTGGAGCCATCTTAAAAAAAATCTTTACTCCTTCTTAAAAATTACAAAAATTAAGCAAAAGAAAAAGAGAGATTAAGTCCAAAAAAATTCAAAAAATCCTTCAAAAGGAGATCATTATAACAAAAAAATACTGAATGCTTTGGAGCCATCTTAGAAAAATCTTTACTCCTTCTTAAAAGTTACAAAAATTAAACAAAAGAAAAAGAGAAATTAACTCCAAAAAATCAAAAAATCCTTCAAAAGGAGATCATTATAATAAAAAGAAAGGAGTTAAAAAAAAGAAAAGGGAAGAAGAAAAAAATAATTAAATAGAAAAAATCCATTCCATTTTTTTAAAAGTACAAAAAGCAAAACAAAGAAGTTAAACAAAAATAATAATGCTTCTAAAATCCAAACCCAACATCAAAATCAAATCCACATTCCGTTCCAATCATTAAAAAAAAAAAAGGAAAAGGATTAAAAAAAACACCAAAAAGCCTGCCGATCGCCATTCTACCTTCCCAAAAAAAAAAAAAAACCCGAAAGGCTTGCCGATCGCCATTTTACTTTCCCTTTCAACAAAAGGAAAAAAATAAAAAGAAGGAATATAAAAGTAAAAGTAAATCTTTAAACTTAAAATCCAAATAAAATCAAAGAAAGCAAAAGCTAAATCCTCTACTCAGCTCTGTCCGCCTCTAAAAAAAACTCACCAGATCACTTTAATCGCGGAGGTGGTTGCAGCGGCTTGTTTTGTCCCTAGGGACAAAAGCAGCTGGGAAGCGGAGACAGTCTGAACTCCGTGGGAGCACTCCTCTCACCCCCCCAAAAAAGCCTTGGGGGTGCATGAGAGTGGCTCTACCACTATTCAGACAACCCTCTTCCCCCCCCTTTGCCCGGGAGGGGGATTTTGAACTGCTGAACAGCTGATGGCCGCTGTTCATAGCGATTCAAACACTTACCCAGGAGGACGGCTACAAAGTAGCCGCCATCGCGCGCGCAGATCCACCGGAAGTCTCAAGATGAGATTCTTATGTGTCAATATAGAGAGATGGAATTCGCTTTAAGAATCAGAGGCTTGAGTGAACATCTGCAAGGAGATCTGAGAGAGATGGTTGCAAATGATTTTGCTGTGATTTTGGATAGAGAAAAAGAGGAAATACTCAGAGAAATTGAAAAAATATTTAGAGTTAACTCTTGGGTTGCAAAGCAAAGAAATCTGCCAAGAGATGTGGTAATTTACTTTGGGAAAAGATCCCTACACAATGAAATTATACAAGTTTTTTACAATAAGAGGTTTCAGATTGCAGCACAAGATGTTATAATTTTAAAGGAGATTCCATCTAAAATTTTAAGAAGAAGAAAGGAGTTTGCTTTTTTAGCAGATGAACTTAAAAAGAGGCAGATGCTGTTCAGATGGGATATCCCGATTGGAATAGTGGTGAGCTATGCGGGGACACGTTATAGACTTAATACTGTTTTTAAAGCAAAGGAGTTTTATACTTCGGTCCTGGGAGCATGCTCATCGTCACCTATAACGTTTAAAGTCTTGGAAGAGAAGAAGGTAGCATTGCAGTCTGAAGAAGCTGTATTGATGAAAGTTGGAAAATCACAGACTGAGGGGTCTCAACAAGTGGAGATGAAGGAGCAGAGAATGACTCGGGCAGCATATAAACACAAGGAAGAGGAAAAACAGAAGAAGGAGGTTAAGGATGTTTTACAAGAATTTGTTTCTGAGTCTGTGGGAGAAGCAAGACCTAAGAGTTCTTTGGCACAATCTTCAATGGTAGATCTTCAAGCAGTTTTTTTGAGGTTATTGGTTAAGAGAGATGGGTAAAGAATGTACAGATTGCTTCAAGGTTATTGACAGATTATAGTCCATTGCGGATGGAACTGGTCATTGGAAAAGAGGAGAGAAGATTATGGAGAATGAAAACTTTAGATAAGAAGTGTATGTTTAGAAATTTAAGGAGCATTTAAAGGAATATTTTGTTTTAAATATGTATAAGGGAATTTCAATGGTACAATTAATGTTTATATGTGTATTTTGGATTGTGATGACAAAGAAAGAGGGATAAATTTATGTATGATATTAGGGAGATTGAATGAAAATTTTAGATAAGTAGTGCATGCTTAGAAACTTAAGGAGCATTTAAAGGAATATTTTGTTTTAAATACGTATAAGGGAATTTTAATGGTACAAACAATGTTTATATGTGTGTTTTTGATGGTGATAATAAAGAAAGATGGATAAACTTTATATAATATAGGTATGATATTAGAAAATATTGTTTAGCTTTTTGAATAATTTATACTTAAAGTTTATAATATTTTAATGGTGGATTAGATTCTAACTAATTCACTTTATATGCAATATATTTTGTAATGTTATTAAGTTAGAGAGATGATTGGTTTATTAATTGTGAAAGAAACGGAAGTTTTGAATTATAGATATGGATAAATTTTATACAATATAAGTATGATATAAGAGAATACCATCTAGCTTTTGAATAATTTATATTTAATTTTCCTCTTTCTGTTCTTTATATATAATGGAGTTAAAGTATTTTACAATTTGTTTACTGATTGTAACTATATTTGTTTAAGGTTTATTTGGGTTTAAAAAAATTTTTTTCTTTTTTTTCTTTTAAGTTCTAGTTAAGCCTGTATTAAGCCAGTAATCCCCTTTATGGATTACTGCCTTGTCGTGGCGAAGGGGCTTGCGTAACTCAATGAAGCTATAAGCTATGCCGTGCAGGGCCACCCAAGACGGACAGGTTATAGCAGAGAGTTCTGACAAAATGTGATCCACTGGAGAAGGAAATGGCAAACCACTCCAGTATCTTTGCCATGAAAACCCCATGGACAGTACTAAAAGGAAAAAAGATATGACGCTGGAAGATGAGCCCCTCAGGTCGGAAGGTGTCCAATATGCTACTGGGGAAGAGCAGAGGGCTGGTACTAGTAGCGCCAGAAAGAATGAAGCGACTGGGCCAAAGCCGAAAGGACGCTCAGCTGTGGATATATCTGGTGGTGAAAGGAAAGTCCAATGCTGTAAAGATTTTTTCTCCATAGGAACCTGGAATGTAAGATCCATGAATCAAGGCAAGCTAGACGTAGTCAAAAAAGAGATGACAAGACTGAACATCGACATCTTAGGAATCAGCGAACTAAAATGGACAGGAATGGGTGAATTTAACTCAGATGACCATCAGGTATACTACTGTGGGCAAGAATCCCTCAGAAGAAATGGAGTAGCCTTCATAGTCAATAAAAGAATAGGAAAAGCAATACTGGGATACAATCCTCAAAATGACAGAATGATCTCTATTCGAATCCAAGGCAAACCATTCAATATCACAGTAGTCCAAATCTATGCCCCAACCACTAGTGCTGAAGAGGATGAAATTGACCGGTTCTATGAAGCCCTACAGCACCTTATAGAATTAACACCAAAAAATGATGTCCTTATCATCATGGGGGATTGGAATGCTAAGGTAGGAAGCCAAAAGATAACCGGAATAACAGGCAAGTTTGGCCTTGGAGTACAAAATGAAGCAGGGCACAGGCTAATAGAATTTTGTCAAGAGAATACGATGGTCATAACAAACACTCTTTTCCAACAACCCAAGAGACGGCTCTACACATGGACATCACCAGACGGTCAACATAGAAATCAGATTGACTATGTGCTCTGCAGCCAAAGATGGAGAAGCTCTATACAGTCAGTAAAAACAAGACCAGGAGCTGACTGTGGCTCAGATCATGAGCTTCTCGTTGCAAAATTTAGGCTTAAATTGAAAAAAGTAGGGAAAAGCACTAGGCCACTCAGGTATGAACTAAATCATATTCCTGATGAATATACAGTAGAGGTGACAAATAGATTTAAGGAACTGGATCTGATAGACAGAGTGCCTGAAGAACTATGGATGGAAGTTCGCAACATTGTACAAGAGGTAGCAACTAAAACCATCCCAAAGAAAAAGAAATGCAAGAAGGCAAAATGGCTGTCTGAGGAAGCTTTGCAAATAGCTGAGGAAAGAAGGGAAGCGAAAGGCAAAGGAGAAAGAGAAAGATACACCCAACTGAATGCAGAATTCCAGAGAATAGCTAGAAGAGATAAGAATGCCTTCTTAAATGAACAGTGCAAAGAAATAGAAGAAAACAACAGAATAGGGAGGACCAGAGATCTCTTCAAGAAAATTGGAGATATGAAGGGAACGTTTCATGCAAAGATGGGCATGATAAAGGACCAAAATGGCAGAGACCTAACAGAGGCAGAAGAGATTAAGAAGAGATGGCAAAACTACACAGAAGAACTATACAAGAATGAGCTTAACATCCCAGATAACCACAATGAGATGGTCATTGACCTCGAACCAGACATCCTAGAATGTGAAGTGAAATGGGCCTTAGAAAATCTGAGCAACAACAAAGCTAGTGGAGGTGACAGTATTCCAGCTGAGCTATTCAAAATCTTAAAAGATGATGCAGTAAAAGTGCTACATTCAATTTGCCAGCAAATTTGGAAAACTCAACAGTGGCCACAGGATTGGAAAAGGTCAGTTTACATTCCAATTCCAAAGAAAGGCAATGCCAAAGAATGTTCAAACTATCGCACCATTGCACTCATTTCACATGCTAGTAAAGTTATGCTTAAAATCCTACAAGCTAGACTCCAGCAGTATGTGGATCGAGAACTACCAGAAGTACAGGCAGGATTTCGAAGAGGCAGAGGAACTAGAGATCAAATTGCCAACATACGCTGGATCATGGAGAAAGCTAGGGAGTTCCAGAAAAACATCTACTTCTGCTTCATTGACTATGCAAAAGCCTTTGATTGTGTGGATCACAACAAATTGTGGCAAGTTCTTAAAGAGATGGGAGTACCAGACCATCTCATTTGTCTCTTGAGAAACCTATATGCGGGTCAAGAAGCAACAGTGAGAACCGAACACGGAACCACTGATTGGTTCAAAATTGGAAAAGGAGTCCGACAAGGCTGTATACTGTCGCCCTGCCTATTTAACTTATACGCAGAGCACATCATGAGAAAGGCAGGGCTAGATGAATCAAAAGTTGGAATTAAGATTGCCGGGAGAAATATCAACAACCTAAGATATGCAGATGATACCACTCTGATGGCAGAAAGTGAAGAGGAACTAAAGAGCCTCTTGATGCGGGTGAAGGAGGAGAGTGCAAAAGTTGGCTTGAAACTCAACATTAAGAAAACCAAAATCATGGCATCCGGCCCTCTCAACTCCTGGCAAATAGATGGGGAAGAAATGGAGGTAGTGACAGATTTTATTTTTCTGGGCTCCAAGATCACCTCAGATGGGGACTGCAGCCAAGAAATTAAAAGACGCTTGCTCCTGGGGAGGAAAGCTATGGCAAATCTAGGCAGCATTCTAAAAAGCAGAGACATCACCCTGCCAACAAAAGTGCGTATAGTCCAGGCCATGGTTTTCCCAGTTGCAATGTATGGCTGTGAAAGTTGGACCATAAGAAAGGCTGAGCGCAAAAGAATTGAGGCCTTTGAACTATGGTGCTGGAGAAGACTCCTGCGAGTCCCTTGGACTGCAAGGCGTTCAAACCGGTCAGTCCTAGAAGAGATCAACCCCGACTGCTCTTTAGAAGGCCAGATCCTGAAGTTGAAACTCAAGTACTTTGGCCACCTAATGAGAAGGAAGGATTCACTGGAGAAGAGCCTAATGCTGGGAAAGATTGAGGGCAATAGAAGAAGGGGACGACAGAGAATGAGATGGCTGGATGGAGTCACTGAAGCAGTAGGTGTGAATTTAAATGGACTCCAGAAGATGGTAGAGGACAGGAAGACCTGGAGGAACGTTGTCCATGGGGTCGCGATGGGTCGGACACGACTTCGCAATTAACAACAAAAGCCTGTATTCAGCTCTGGGAAGATTGGGGGAGGGTTTTGGGGTGGGTTGGGAGGGACTGGGGAAGGGGATTTTACTGTAAAAATTTTAAAAATTTTCAATTTAAAAAAAAAAACTAGTTGGAGAATGTGATTTATGACTGTTAATTAGAGGAGGGAATTGTGTTTGATACTATGTGCTAAGGGGAGGGGAATTCATATTTTGGCTTCACTTATGTATGTGCCGATGCTATGCTGCTTGAATAAAGATTCTTTAAAGTAAACAATGCCTCAAAGTTCTTTGAAGAGTTTTATCTGTCGGAACCATGACAGATGGGAGCTCAAAGGCCGGGCCCAGCACCCACCTCCCCATCATCTGGGGGGCCCCCTGGCAGCCCGAGAGGGATGGCAAATCTCCTCTGGTGGACCAGGCCCCAGCACCTGCCCCATTCCTTTCCCCCTCCCCCTTCACTGGAGATTCATTGTTAGAGGATTCTGGTATGAGCAGGTCATATTGGGGAGAAGCCATATTGACTGCCAATTATATAGTTAACAGGCTGTGGAGTTCCTCCATTAATAATACTCCATATGCCATTCTATATGGGAGAAAGCCAACACTGGCACATTTGAGAATTTTTGGAAGTACTGCATGGGTACATATTCCAAAAGCAATCAGAAGAAAGGGACCGCAAAAGGCAAGAAAGCTCAGGTTTGTGGGCTATGAACCAGGGTCAAAAGGATATCGCTTTAGCGATGGAAGTAAAAGAGTTGTAATTTCAAGGTCTGCTAATTTTGCAGAACAAAATTGGGACAGAATTAATGCAAATTCTGGGTATGTGTCACTTAATGACGGCAATCTGTTTAGTGACAATAACTCATCTAATGATGAAAAAATAATTATTGAAGATGTCAATGTTCAGGGAGGAGAGGCTGAACAAGACATGAAACCAGAAAGACTTGAGACACAGGAGCAGTTAATACCACGTAGGTCAGAGCGATGTAATAAAGGAATTCCGCCTGACAGGTATTCTGCCAGCAAGGTAAAGGTTTGCAATGTGTGGTATGAGCCAAGAAGTTATAAAGAGGTGTTGGCATTACCAAAAGCTGAACAGGAAAGATGGAAGGAGGCCATGGATAAAGAGATGAAATCCATGGGAGACCATGAAGTATTTAAATCAGTGACTTTGCCACAGGGAACCAAAGCTGTGGGTTGTAAGTGGGTATATAAGAAAAAGGTATTGCCAAATAATGATATACAGTATAAGGCCAGGTTAGTGGCACAAGGTTTTTCACAATTAAAGAATGTGCACTACGATGAAGTATTTGCGCCAACTTTGAAAAGTGAGAGTATAAGATTAGCACTGGCATTGGCAGCGGCATATAAGCATAAAATCTGGCACTTTGATATCACAACTGCATTCCTGAGTTAGAGGAAGAAATTTATATGATCCAAGCACCAGGATATGAAATTGCAAAACCTAACATCATATATAAATTAAACAAGGCTATTTATGGGCTGAAGCAGTCAGCCAGAAACTGGAATATCTGTTTAGATACTGCTTTAAAAGATCTTGGATTTAAAAGTTGCAAAGCTGATAATTGTATATACACTGGACAGTTACAAGGAGGGAATTGTCTACTGTTATCATTTGTGGATGATCTTTGCTTCATCGCAAAGGATGCATCACAAGTCAAAGAATTTGCTGATAAATTAGGAAAGAAATTTGAATTAAAGAATTTGGGAGAAATAAAAAATTATCTCAGTGTAGAGATACAGAAAAATGAAAAAGGTGGTTATATTCAGTCAAAGGAGAAAAATTGAGCAGTTATTGGAGAAATATAATATGAAAGATTGCAATACTGCTCCCACACCCATGAGTGCGGATTTTTATAATAGTTTAAGTGCGGACAAAGGTGAAACCTGTGATCAAGAGATATATCACTCGGCAATAGGGAGTTTGTTATATCTATCACAGTGGTCCAGACCAGACATAGCTTGCGCAGTAAGCATTTTGAGTCGTTTTACTGCTGCACCTACAAAGTTACATTGGATGGGTGTAAAAAGGGTTCTCAGATATTTAAAGGGAACTATAAATTTGGGTCTTCAAATACAGATTACTGAGGAATTGAAATTAAAGTGTTATGTCGATAGTGACTATGCAAATGACATAAACACAAGGAAATCAAATTCTGGGATTATAATATTGTTTGGAGGGACTCTGATTGGATGGAAGTCCAGAAAACAAACAACTGTTGCTATTTCAACAGCGGAAGCAGAGTTTATTGCTTTATCTGAATTGTGTTCTGAAGTAACATGGTATGTACAGTTGTTGCAAGATTTAAATATTGATGTAAAAGAATCTGTAAAGGTATTTGAAGACAATGCTGCCTGTATAAAAATGGCAACTGGTGACAGGGTGAAGAACAGAAGTAAACATGTCGACATTAAGTATTATAATGTCAGGGAAGCTGTAAAAGGAAAATTGATTAGTTTACATCATTGTTCTTCTGTGGATAATTTGGCAGACACGATGACTAAACCATTGGGTAGTGTTCACTATGGAGAATGTGTTAAGTCAATAGGTCTGATGTCTCTTCCTGTCATGAAGGGAGGAGTGTTGGAATATTCATGAACAGGAAGAGTCATGTGGTAACTCAGTCAGCCAATGTGAAGAAAGTGCTACTGAGTCTGTGCAAAAGGGTATTGAGTTAGGAGCTGGATTTCCAGTCTCTGGGTTTGTCTCTGTATCTCTCTGTAAGAAGTCTTCAACTGAGCTATGTTGCTATAAAGAAGAATGTATGGTATTGTAAATATTTTTATATGAATATAAAGAAGTTATTTTGAATCAGCTAAATGCAGTCAACTGTGAGAGCTTCTGATTTATTTTTTCACCAATAGAGAAATTAAAATTCTCTAACAAAAGTGAAGGGAGGAAATGGAATGCCAAGAAGCCGTTCACGGACCATGAGAACCTGCACCATGCCAAAGTCACTACCGCAGTTGCTCGATGGAGAAATGAACTGTTCCCATAACAAAAAGAAATAACACAATTGGACAATGTGAACACCTGGTGGGTGGGGACCACAAGAATCTGTTGTTTAACTAAGCAAGCTTTCACGCGGGAAAACTCAGAGCTGGTTTTGCCCAAACAGAAGTAATGACTAAATTTTAACATTCCATGAGTAACTTCCTGTATTCTCAATCAGGAGTATTATAAATTGCAGAGTTCCAGAATTGAAATCTATTTGTTTGGATGCTGCTCAGGTTAGGAAAGGCTATCAGACTATTATAACCAAGATTTTCCAAAGATTGATCAATTTTCCACATCCCAGAGTTTATTATCAGAATTGGGAGAGGAGAGGGAACAGCCGCCCACAAACCCCATGAGTTTTATTGTTTCCTGGATGTGGGATTCTTACAATGTTACAAGACACTTTTCTTAATCAACGTTCATTCACAGACATTTAAGGCAACTGGATAGAGAGAAAAAATACTGATTTTATAAAAAGTGAACATCAAACAAAAATGGCCTGCGTTATGTAGAAACAGATCACACAAAACTTTCAGAAAGACACACATCATCCTAGAAAGGGCAACATACAGTATGATGGAAACTGGCTGTTGGGAAGATCAAAAGATTCAATAAAAGTCAGAAAAACCACTGAAAGTTTTCTTCAACATAACTCCAACCATTCCCATCGTATTTGCCCCTGCTACAACCTGAATTCCTTTCCCTGCAGACTGTAACCATGGCTCAGAAAGCCAGAAATACAGTGGAAAAATACTGCTCAGAGAAGATGCTTCAGCATGTTTTGCTATTTTGAAGTTAAATACCCAAATTAAAGATGTGACTAAAGGCAAGTTTTATGTACTTAAACCAGCATTCAAGCAAAACTTCAAACAACAAAAAAAAAGAATAAGAAAAACCACCAAGACTCCAGCTGTTGCTATTCTCTATATAGCCAGATTCTTGGCAGATGAGACATATAGTCATGTGAAAAGGTACACCCTCTTTGAATTCTATGAGGCCACTCTTCTTTACAACATTGCTTCAGTTCATTCAGGTTTGTGGGCATTTGTTTATGCACATCTCTCTTGAGGTCCCACTAGAGCATTTTAATCGGGTTGAGGTCTGGACTTTGGCCCATTGCAACACTTTTTCTTTTTCAGCCATTCTGTTGAAGATTTGTTGGTGTGCTTGGGATCATTGTCTTGTTGAATGACCCAATATCAGCCAAGCTTTAGCTGTCAGACAGATGGCCTCACATTTGATTCCAGCATACTTTGGTATAGAGAAGAGTTCATGGTTGACTCAACAGTGCCCACGTCCTGTGGCTGCAAAACAAGTCCAAATCATCACCGCTCCACCACTGTGATTGATGGTTGTTATGTTTGTGCTGATATGCTGTGTTTGGTTTTCACCAAACATGGCACTATGCATTATGGCCAAACATCTCCACTTTGGTCTTGTCTGTCCAAAGGACAGTGTTCCAGAAGTCTTGTGATTTGTTCAGATGCAACTTTGCAAACCTAAGCCATGCTGCCATGTTCTTTTTAGAGAGAAAAGGCTTTTTCCTGGCATCCCTTCCACACAAACCATACTTGTTCAGTCTTTTTCTAATTGTACTGTCACAAACTTTAACATTTAACATGCTGAGGCCTGAAGAGTCTGAGATGTAATTCTTGGACTTTTTGCAATTTCTCTGAGCATTGCATGGTCTGACCTTGGGGTGAACTTGCTGGAACATCCACTCCTGGGAAGATTGGCAACTGTCTTAAATGTTTTCCACTTGTGAATAATCTTCCTCACTGTAGAATGATGGGCTTTAAATTGTTTGGAAATAGCCTTATAACCCTTCCCAGATTGATGGGCAGCAACAATTGCTTCTCTAAGATCATTGCTGATGTCCTTCCTCTTTGGCATTGTGTTAAAACACACCTCAACGCTGGAGACCAGCAAACTCCTAAAACTTCAGCTTTTATAGAAGCTTGCTGATGATCAATTGATCAAGGGCACTTGATTAGCAGCACCTGGCTACTTAGCCTCTTCATACCTATGGAAGCAGTAAGGGTGTACTTAGTTTTTCACACATGGCTTCTCCATTTTGGCTTTCTTTTTGTAAAATAAATGATGACATGGTGTAATATGTAATGTGTTATTGTTCATCTGAGCTTGTATTTGCCTACTTTTAAGAGCTGCTAAGGGTCAGATGATTTTTACTATGTCCTGATATGTAAAACCATACAACTCAAAGAGGATGTACTTACTTTTTCACATGATCGTACAATACTTAGAAGAACCTTTAGTAGGCCAATTGAAGATATATGGAGGGGCAATTCTCTGGGCTCACATAGGACTGTCCTGGTTATACAATACTGCTAGAGTTCTCCAAACACTGATTAAAAATCCCTTTGATGGAGTGATGCTTTTGACTTTGTTTTACTGTACCTCTGATCACCTGTTTTCTGCTTATGAAGGTTAGCCTGATGTTCACTCTGAATCAACAGGCTCATCTGCTTCTTAGCTGATTTTCTTTTTTAACCCCAGTTGGGCAAAGTCAAGGAGCAAGAACTTGTAATTTAAGCATCTGAGAGTTTTACTGGGGTAAGCACCAAATGTTTTTAGACAGTTCTTGTCCAATATGTCTAATTGCAGCACTTTAAAGGGTGCTGAAAGAACAGTTGGTACAAAAAAGAACAGAAGTGAATTTAGAAGGAGGATGAAAACACTCCTTTTTAGATTCAAGAGGTAAAAAAAAAAAAAAAAAGATATGGAAGACCAACATCCTTGGTATTTATCACAATGTTTCCCTCCAAGGATGAAAAAATGCATACATCTAACCAATGGAGAACAATTTGACAATCTTGACAAAAGAAAGTGTGGTGAAGTTGTGCTCTCTCTCAACCCAACATACTTAACAGGGTTGTGATTGTGGGAGAAAACCAAGCCTTGTTCTATACTAAGGAATAAGCACATACCAAATAAAAATACTAAAAGCTTTTCAGTTTCACACTTGGGTAATCCAATTTTCCCTAAATGATCTTCAGATCTAATCTCTACACTCCAACCCAAGGTCAGGTTGGATAGTTGCTAAGAAAAAAAAATCAAATGTTCCACTATAGAATTAAAGCATAGAATTAATATACCTATTTTTCTTTTATTAAAAAAGGAAGAAGCATAAAGGAGAAGAAACTGGAGTGAAATTCCACTGTGAAACACTGATAGTGGGACAACACAACCCCAATTAAAAGATTAATTGCTTAACACTTGACTACGTTGGCCAGTACGTAACAACTAAGGTTCAGTTCCATTCTGTGAGCCTTAGTTAGCAGCAGTTAAAGGGAAAAACAAACAAAACACCGGGGACAATTTAAAAAATAGATGGGGGAAGCATCACCCACACAAACGCCTTTGAAAGGAAGGTGGGCTATGGTCATAAAATTGTCTCCTCTTCCTTTCACTGGGACTTTGTGTTCGTGATTAGCAAATACAATCAAAGACTCTTCTTGAAGGTACTGAGGACTTACAGTTGTGGGCATTTCCCATTCCATTTTGTTGTATTCCATATTTTTTTTAAAAAATGCAGATATGCCCTAATCTATGTGCAAAATGTCATCCAAATTAGTAAGGTAGTTGCATCTCCACCCTATATATTACCCTTTTTGCATCCATCTATTGGTATGCAGTTTCAAATGTGGAACAAAATATAGCTATTGATAGTTTAATGGCAGTAACTTGGACAGCAAAACCCACCACCTTTTCCAATTTTCTCCTTTGATTCTATATATTACATTGCTCTATAAAAGCCTTCCAACTTTCCTCTTGTCTTTTTCAAGCATTTATACAATACAAGACTAAAAGATTCTGGAAATACCCCTTGTACAAAAATGATTCTTTTAAAATCTTAAAACAACATTCAAAAAGGCACTTCATCCTGGAAGAAATGAAGTTCAGAGTTAGGTCAACTGCTCTAGAAGCAGGGTGGAGTGGGAAAAACAGTCTGCATAGCAGGATGAGCTGAGAAAGGAGGATGACTTGACTGGTTGAAATAACATCAAGCTTTCATTTTTTTTTTCTTTTTTTGGCAGGTTTTAAGAAAAAAAAGCAGATTTTGTAAAACATTATGTTTATGAAATGTGTTAAAAGTCCCATTCAAAATAGCTTCTTTTTCATTATCTTTCTTTCTTGATTTTATTTTAAAAAGTAGTCTGATCACCTTACAGTATCAGTCAATCCCATGATTTAGGAGCACTGAGTCCCAATTGTCTTTCATGGCAGAGGAAGGTCAGAAACTTTTTAACACTTTTCCAGAGCAATATCTGCAAGTTGCTTCAGGTGGCTGTGTTTCTGCAGCAGAACAGAAGTTCAAAGGGCTACCTGTTGCACAGTTTATGTAGCATTGTGTAGACTTCTTCCTCTTTGCTTAGTCCATTGAAGAAAGGAATAAGGTCTAACAATTCTGTGTCTGCCATGTCATCAGACCAGGACTGAACAGGCACCTAAAAACAAAAAAAGCATTATTATTATTATTATTATTATTATTATTATTATTATTATTATTATGCAGTTGTAGGTTACTTATAGAAGAGAATATTTGTAGCTCAGGTTTGAACTGTGGGGTCCTTGGTGCTCTCCGCGTTTGGTTGTTGTTTTTTTGCAGATATTTCATTCATTATAGACATCAGTTGATGATGTTACCTAGTTGGGTAATAAATGTCTGCAAGAAAACAACCAAACTCAGAGCACCAAGGACCACACAGTTGAAAATAGATTTTTATACCCATAGGTCACCATATTGGTAAGACAGGTGGCATATAAATTTAATAAAAAATAGTGTGTGCATTGTGTAGGCAGATGAGGAAATGCCTTGTTTATCTGGGAAATACTGGGTGCATGATTTTGCTGTGAGACTAGTGACATGGTTCCGAAAGAAAGCAGATTTTCAAAGAATTTTGAGGCTTTTTCCTCTAAAAGAATCTTTTATTATTCTGCATAGCTTCGGCACTAACAAAGTTAAGCCAGAAACTGAATCCTCCCTCCCCCAAGCATCTGTAACAAAGCATAACTCACTCCTTCATTTTACAGTCATCAATCACATTCTCCAATTAATGTGAACCGTGAGGTGCCCCTCCCGGTGCAGCTGAGCTGACCTTGGCCACACTGTGCCCAGACATTGTTATGGTTGACTTGCATACTTTCCCACCCCTTAACCTACTGCTATCTGTCTTAACTCTAGAAATGCTGCTCGGCTAAGTAAAACAGGTTTGCTTCTTCATATATGGCAAGCAAGAACATACGATGTTAGCAGTCTTGACAACTAGGCTGAAGCCACCATACCTAAAAGTGGTGAAAACAAGTAAGCAGGATGGACAAAAGGCAGGAGAAGCTCCCTCAGTGAAAGGAATCAAGTCATTAATGAAACAAAAGGACAAAAGTTGGGCCTAAGCACATGGGAAGCCCCTCCCCAAGTCTCACCAACAGCTAGCAAACAAAGAAGTTGGGCCTGAGCACATGGGAAGCCGCTCCCCACCAACAAAGCAAGGACTTTGGGGGATAAAAGGAGTCCTGAAGTCAGCCCACTCTTTGAGTCATTTTTGGATCCAGACTTGGTGGTTTCCCTCCCTCTGGCTAGTGCTTGGCAGCCTAGTTGAGGACGTGGGTAAGTGTGGATGAGAGAGAGAGAGAGAGTGCATGTGTGTGTGTGTGAAAGAGTAAATAGATATACATTAACCAGTAACCATGTATTCTAAAGAACCATTTGTGCCTCAATGTTCAGTTGAAAGTGATTTGAATGTGGCAACTTTCCAGGGCTATGAGAGTGTGAGTGAGTGACCATAAGCTGAACCTGAGAACACACTTGTGTAACATTTTATACTGTGAGAAGTGGGATATACGGATTAGACCCTTTCAATTTATTGTTTGAGTGATCAGTTATGCCTTTGCGGAAATTTGGGGATGCCCAGCAAAAAGGTGCTTTGTCACTGCCTGCCTCCCAGGTGACAGCTCCACTGGAGAATCCTGAGAAGGGAGAGTAGAGCAGAGCAGAGCAGAGCAGAGCAGAACAGAACAGAACAGAACAGAATAGAAGCTAGAAGGTACCTTGGAGGTCTTCTAGTCAAGCCCCCCCCCCCCCACTTAAGCAGGAGAACCTATATCATCTCAGACAAGTGACTGTCCAGTCTCTTCTTAAAAACCTCCAGTGATGGAGTGCCCATGATTTCTGAAGGCAAGCTGTTCCACTGGTTAATAGTCCTCACTGTTAGGAACTTTCTCCTTAATTCCAGGTGTCTTCTCTCTTTGATCAGTTTCCTGTAGAGGTGGGGGCCAGGTAGAGGTCATGTGCAGCAAACTGCCCTTCCAACACCTGTGTGCCTCTTCTCTCTACATTATCTCATTCCTACCCATCACCATGGCAATGTGGGAAACTACCCAGGCTAGTACAATGACCTCACCTGCCTGATATCAGCTAGCTTACACCAACAGGATGTTATAGCCAACTTCTCCCTGTTTTGGGCCTCTGGCTTTCTATTCTTAAGGATTGGTAAGGAGTTTAACCAATGAAATGCTATTGCTATGTTATTGCCATGTAAAACTTTTGCTGCTTGTAAAACTGTATAAAAGGCAATAAATGCTCCATTATGGGCAGCCATATTTGCACCCTGCAATGACTGAGCACTGAATACTACAGCTGGCACCCGCACAACAGGGACTTTTGGGACCCCCTCCGGGGAAAAGCGACAACCAACATACTTACCATCGTCTGGAATAGACCCCTAAGTGCACTTTCATCTTCTGAGACCCCCTCAGTGGTAAGTATGGGTCGCAAGTTATCTCAGCACCAGCAGAAACAGGCACAGGAACTCAGATTCCTGCTAGAGCCTGAGGCAGACATAAGGAAGCTGGTGGATGAGGTAGGGAAACATTGCCCTTGGAATCCTGAGCACCGGACGCTTAGGCTAAAAGATAGGGCATACTTTACATCTTGAACCTTGGGCTCCAGTACAGACATCGATGGTATTCAGTGCCATCAAGCAGTAGAAAAATGTGGCTCAGATGCTTCAGAAGGGCAGCAATTAACTACCGGCCCCCCTTCTGATTACAACCAAGTAAAATTTACTCCTCATAAAGGATCTTTAATTGGATTTCCAGCTTCTTCTGAAGAGGCTAATTCTTTTGCTTCTTCCCAGCCATCATACACCCCCACAAGGAAAATATTAGAGGAACAATCTCGAAGTAGAAAAAATAATAAGGGGAATCATCAGAGTAATTTAAAGACATAAATTAACTCAAAATGTACTCCTCTGCAATGTGTTTTGAACAATTGGAATGTTTTGAAACTTCATGTGGCTGTTAAGTTTAACCCTGTCAGACAATGTCTGGTGGTGCTTTGTGTTGTGTAGCTTACACCAACAGGATGTTACAGCCAACCTCTCCCTGTTTTGGGCCTCTGGCTTTCTATTCTTAAGGATTGGTAAGGAGTTTAACCAATGAAATGCTATTGCTATGCTATTGCCATGTAAAACTTTTGCTGCTTGTAAAACTGTATAAAAGGCAATAAATGCTGTGTACAGGCAGCCATATTTGCACCCTGCAATGACTGAGCACTGATTACTACAGTTTCCAACCATTGTTTCTTGTCCTGCCCTCTGGTGCTTTGGAGAATAATTTGACCCCTCTTCTTTGTGGCAGCCCCTCAAATACTCAAATCATGACACCCCTATTTCTTCTTTTCTTTAGACTAGCCAAACCCAAGTCCTGCAGCCATTCTTCATATGTTTTAGTCTCCAGTCCTTGGATCATCTTAGTTGCTCTTCTCTGAACTTTTTCCAAGTTATCAAAATCTTTTTTGTAGTATGGTGACTGTTCTGTTCACAAGTCCAAGGCATTTAGATGAAGCGAGTAACAAAAAAGCAAGTCTTCTTTATTGCAAGTCAGCAACAGAACAGTAACAAAATGGCGTGCAGGCCTTTTATAGTCTCCTTGCAAGGACAGCATCAACCAATCAATGCAAGGCTGGTTTCGCGCCTTGCGCATGTGCGCAAGGCTGGCAACAGCCTGTCTGGTCCCGGGCAACCACGTGGTCTGCCCGGGACTCTCTGCAGCCTTCCTGAGCCTGCTGAGCAATTCAGCAGGCCCAGGACATAACACCCCTCCCCCCTGGATAAAACAATAAGTAACCCTTACTGTTATAGCAGCAACATATACATGTGTTCAATTGGCATTTGTTATTGTTAAACACATTATGCCTGCACACAGGCAGACCCAATCTTGCATTTTATATGTACAAGAATACAGCAAAATGTTTAATACACTGAAATATAACACCCCTTCATTTGAGTATTTGTTTTGCATTTTAAAGAACTAGCAAGATTCCCTCAGGCTTGACAGAAACCTCACATAGTCCTTAAGATCTTTGGGTGGACCCTTGGCCCGCTGTGACCTTCTTATGGCTGGTGTGTGTGCTTGGCCTGCCAGCTCACCTGCCAGGCTAGGCAGACCAGGACTTTGTTGCCCCAAGGACCCAGGTGGCCCTCCCAGCTTCTGACTGGCTGGATCCTCTGAACCCAAACCAGAGTTCCTTGGTGGGGTGGAATTCCCCAAGTCCGGTGGTGGGGTGGAATTCCCCAAGTCCACAATGGACCCCTCTTGGGAGCACTGTCCCTCAAGCCCAAGACCAGCAGCTGGAGTGGCCTGAGTAGCTGATTTACCCCAATGTCCCATTGCCCCAGTGTCTGTGCCGCAGGTGCCAGAGTCAGGAGCCGCCTCCATGGCAAATCCCCCTTCTGGAGCAGTAGCTGAAGCCTGTGAATGTCCACTTGGCCAGGCAAACCCCCCTTCTGGAGCAATAGCTGAAGCCCTTGGCCGGAGAGACTGTGGTCCATGATCATAATTGTGGTCTTCCTCCCCCCCCCGAGAGCAGAGCCAGGAGTGGAAGTGTTGCTGGGAAGCCTCCAGCGCAGTTGGTCAATGTGACGTCGGATCACACGACCATCATCCAAGGCCACTTCGTATGACAGAGGCCCAGAGACCTTGCATACCACTGCTGTGACCCAGAGATGTCCAGGTCCATAGTTCCTTGTCCAGACCAGATCGCCCACCTGTAGTCTCCTAGGTGCCCACGGCTGTGACACCTGTGAAGCCACCCGGTCTGGGTGCAACCTGTCCAGTTTAGTGATGAGGCGGCAACCCCAGCGGAGTTCTGCTGGGCTCTTCCCCATGGCTGTGCAAGGTGTGGTGCATTGTGAAAGAAGGAAATCAGCTAACCTGTGATGCCAGCTGCCATAAGTGATTCTTTTAAGAGCATCTTTGGTAGTGCGCACCTTCCTCTCAGCCTGGCCATTGGAAGATGGATGAAATGGTGCTGAAGTAGCGTGCCGGATCAAATTGGCCTGTAGAAAAGCCTGAAACTCAAAAGAAGTAAATTGAGGGCTGTTATCTGAGACCAGGACATCTGGAAGTCCATGAGAAGCGAAGATTCCTCTCAACACCTGGATGGTCCTAGCAGTAGTAGTGGAGGAGACAGGCACAACTTCTAGCTACTTGGAATGGCTGCCAACGAGGAGAAGGAAGAATTGCCCCTGAAAGGGCCCAGCATAGTCGATATGCACCCTTGACCAAGGGGAAAGTGTCTCCTCCCACCTATGTACAGGGGCCTGAGGCATTTCAGGTCTGGACTGTTGGCACACTTGGCACCCATGAACCTGGGTCTCGATCTCTTTATCGAGCCCAGGCCACCAGAGATGGCTACGTGCAAGCACTTTCATCCAGACTATGCCTGGATGTCCCTCATGCAGAGAGAGCAAGACTCTAGTCCTCAATGAGGCTGGGATGACTACCCTGCTACCCCATAAAAGGCACCCTTTGAAAGTGGAAAGCTTGTGCTTCCTTTGCCAGAAGCTTTGAAACTCAGTACCTGGACACATGTCAGGCCATCCTGACAACACCCATGTTAGCACGTGTGTGAGCGTGTGATTAGTGGCAGTTTCTGCAGCCACGTCCCTAGCATTGAGGGGAGATTCAGGCAATTCCTGAATGGAAAGAATGTGAAGAGCAGGAGCAGGATCTGCCTCTATCTGCTGTAGAGGTAATCTGCTGAGGCCATCTGCATGGCCCATTTCTTTGCCAGGTTTGTGCACCAAAGTGTAGTCATATGCTGACAGGAAAATTGACCATCTCAGCATTCTAGGGGAGATTATGTGTGGGGTTTGTTTATTTGTGGTAAACAAACCCAGCAGAGGCTTATGGTCTGTGTAGACTGTAAAATGGCGGCCATATAAGAAATCATGAAATTTCTTTATGCCAGCCACTATGGCCAAGGCTTCTCTGTCAATCTGTGCGTAATTACACTCTGCAGATGACAGAGTCCTTGAATAGTAGGCCACAGGGTCTTGTGTCCCATCAGCCTTCGGATGACTAAGCACAGCCCCAACCCCATAAGGGGACACATCACATGTGATGCACACAGGCAATTGCTCATTGAAATGCACTAAAACCGCATTTGAAGAGAGCAAGGCCTTGACCTCTGTAAAGCTCCTTTCATGGACCTTAGTCCACTGCCAAGGAGCCTGCTTGTCCAAGAGCCGGTGTAACGGCTGAGCCACTGCAGCCTTGTGGGGAAGGAATGCATGATAAAAATTTAAGAGTCCCAGAAAAGCCTGAAGTTTGCTTTTGGACTTGGGACTTGGGGCCTGCTGAATTGCTTGAAGCTTGGATTCAGCAGGATGGATGCCTTCAGCATCAATACGGAACCCCAGAAAGTCAGTGGAGGTGACTCCAATCTTACATTTATCTTGCTTCAGCTTCAGCCCCACTTGGCAGAAACGCAGCAAGACAGCTCTCAGCCTTTCAGCTAAATTTACAGATGACTCCCCAGCAATGAGGACGTCATTGAAGTAGGGGCAGACCCCAGGAATACCACGGAGCGTTCGCTCCATTATACTTTGGAAGATGCCAGGGGCCACTTTAACCCCAAACTGCAGTCTTTTCACCTTAAAGTCTCCCTGGTGTGTCACAATTGTTTGAGCCTCAGCTGTTGCCTCATCAACAGGTAACTGTTGGTAGGCCTGTGCCAAATCAAGCTTTGCAAAGAGGTGCCCCCCCTTGAGGGAGGCCAGAATGTGGCTAACCACAGGCACTGGATATGCATGCTGTTGCAGCGCTTTGTTAAGTGTACATTTATACAGTAGTCCGCACAGATTCGGACTTCTCCATTGGCCTTCAGTGGCGTTACTATGGGGGTTTCCCATGGACTAGAGTCCACAGGTTCTAAGATGCCCTGCTGGAGCAGCTTGTCCAGCTTTGCATCAATTTTGCCTTTGAGGGCAAAAGGCACCCTTCTAGGTTTGATCCAGATGGGTGTGATAGCTGGGTCTAAGCGTAAGGTGATGGGAGGCCCCTTGTATGATCCAAGCTCTGAACTGAACACATCAGTAAACTCCTTGCAGACTTCTGCAAGGCCTGACATTTGCAGACTATGCAGTCCAGTCACTTGAATCCCAAGGGCCTCCAACCAATTGAGTCCAATGAGACTCGTGCAATCACCCCCAACTACCACCACATCTAGCAGGCCTTCAAAAGTCCTACGCTGCACCTTGAGCATGGCCTCCCCCTTTACGCTGACTCTGGAATTCTGGAAGTTAGTGAGAATTAAATTCGATGGCCTGAGTTTGACTCGTAGGCCACTTCTGCTGCAAATCCTTTTAAAGGTGTCAAAAGAAATGATCGATAGAGCGGACCCTGTGTGCAACTCCATCGACAAGGGAACCCCTTGCAACTTCACATCAATGTGAAGCTTTTTCTTAAGTGGCCTATGAATTCTTGTCCTGAAAATGCTCCTGCGTGACGTGCAGAAACCCACCCTGTGTTGACTGGGGACCCTGGTACCTTTCTGAAGCAATTCTTCCTGAGACCGGACCTTCTGGTGACCCAAACAGACGGAGGCAATGTGGCCTTGCCTGCCACATTCCTGGCAAATGGCGGAGCAAAATCTGCAGTCAGAGCACTTGTGGCGTCCTCCACACCCAAAACACCAAGGGGATGCTGGGGCCTTGTCTCTGCACTCCTGAAACTTCTTCTCCTCTGTCTGATGCAACCTATCCACCTCCTCTTCAGAAACTTGTTCTGAATCTTCTCGAGCGACCTCTTGATGGACGGCAACTGTGGCTGGAGGATTTCTGGCGAGCCACAAGGCCTTCACAGCACTGCCCACTGCTTCTTCTGCTGCAACCTCTCTCAAGGCATCTTG
This sequence comes from Crotalus adamanteus, assembly GCA_039797435.1. Lineage (NCBI taxonomy): Eukaryota > Metazoa > Chordata > Lepidosauria > Squamata > Viperidae > Crotalus > Crotalus adamanteus. The sequence continues at coordinate 23,630,036 of CM077935.1, read as the reverse complement.
GAACAAGACAACTTCTTTGGTGAAGATCTTCTGCTGCAGCTCACGACTTCTCAAGCCACAAACTAACCAATCCCGGAGCCTCTCTTCCAGGTCCTTGAACTCACATGGTCTAGCGGCTTGTCTTAAGGCCGCAATAAAGTCTGCAGCAGACTCACCAGGCCTCTGGTCCCTCTGCTCGAATGCGTGTTGCCAAGCAATCACTGAAAGTTTAGGTTCGAAGTGTTCTCTCAGCATCTTCTTCAAATCAGCATAGGACACTGACTCCAGAGCTTCTGGGGCAACCAGATTTTCCACTATGTCGAAAGTGTCCTGCCCACAAACACACAGCAAGGTAGCTGCTTTGAGGCTGTCTTTTCTAATCTGATTTACTCTAAAGTAGTTCTCCACCCGTGCCACGTTAGAGTTCCAGCGTTCTGGGTGAGAAGTATTGAATTCCGACAACCGGCCTATCTTTGACATCATAGCAGTCTGTAACTTCGTCAACGCCTTCGCTGCAAGCCTTTTGGGAAGGGGTCCCTACTGCCAAGCTCACCTCCAGTGATTTCGTACTGGCAGGCAGAGTCTCAATTTCCAGACGCCAAACTTCCCCCGGGGTTCAGGACTTCCTTGGTGAGTCCTATCTTCTTCTTCTGTTCTTGCTTGCAGCGATTCCACCTTCGTCGCCAATGTTCTGTTCGTGAGTCCAAGGCATTTAGACAAAGTGAGTAACACACAAGCAAGTCTTCTTTATTGCAAGTCAGCAACAGAACAGAACAGTAACAAAATGGCACGCAGGCCTTTTATAGTCTCCTTGCAAGGACAGCGTCAACCAATCAATGCAAGGCTGGTTTCGCGCCTTGCGCATGCGCGCAAGGCTGGCAACAGCCTGTCTGGTCCCAGGCAACCACGTGGTCTGCCCAGGACTCTCTGCAGCCTTCCTGAGCCTGCTGAGCAATTCAGCAGGCCCAGGACATAACAGTGACCAAAATTGGTTGCAATATTCCAGGTGTGGTCTCACTAGGGTTTTATAAAGTGGTACTAATACTTTGTGTGACCTTGATTCTATGCGTCTGTTTATACAATCCAGGATTGTATTAGCTTTTTTGACTGCTGCTGCACATTGCTGGCTCATAGTCAAGTGATCGTCCACTAGAACTCCAAGGTCCCTCTCACAGTTACTGTTTTTGATCCAGGTCTCACCTAATCTGTACTTATATCTTTGATTTTTCCAGTGCTTTTTTTGAAAAAAAAAAAAAGGTGCCACAACTCACACACGTCATACAACCCACCTTGCCTACCCTACAAGGTTTACCTTTGTAGTTGAAAAAAAAACCTTCAATTTTTAGTGTATCTAAAAGACTAGGATTTTGTTCAAGGTAAGTTAATACTGTTAATGTTACCGTGCACTGTGTGGCTTTAAATTACAAGAAGGCATTTTATTAATCTTTTGGGACATTTACCTCTGGCATACCCATTTAGTTTAATGAGTGGAAATGTCAGCTTTCTATGTGGAATGAAATTGGCCCAATAAAACAAAATTTGGTTGCTTGTAAAAGATTGAATTATTTTTAAGAAGTTGTCAAACAAGGTGGAAAAATTTACATTTGGAGTTTAATATGGATATTGACTTGAAACAAATTAAAGTTGAAACTTTGTCAGTGAACAGATTACTTTTAATTTACCTTTAAGTTAAACCCAATTTAATAAATAGATCTGATTAAACCTCATACTGTAGGCCTACCTTTATATCTGACCAATACATAATTAATATATATTGTTATTAATAATAATACCTCCAAGTGACAAGACATTGGCTTTATTCTTATTCTTCCCCTCTGCAGTTTGAATATAAAGTATAAAAGACTGAAAAGAGATTTTCGTAGACATCCCAGCCTTTGAACTACCTAAGGAACTGAAACAGCAAAGTTTCGCTATTGGGCAAGCTTCCACACCAGCCGCCTTTCTTTCCTCTCTCTTCACCTCTTTTTAACCTCACACCCCACCTTCTGTAAGGGAAGGCAAAAGGCTCACTCACCCTCTTGTGAAAGATGGCCTCCATGTTTATGTGTCTCCCACTGCCACCATCGGCTTCCACACCATATGGTCCAACCCAGCCAATCAAGCCACACTCTGACTGTGGTGCTCCAGCGCCTCATGGCTCCTCCTAGAGGAGGCAGAGAGTGCCGGAGCGGACCCTGCTTGCACTGTACCACCAGCGGGCAATTTTCAAAAACAAATGAGGATAGGAAGGGAAACAATAGGAAAAGAACGCAACTCTGGAAAATCAATCGAAAAAAGGTGCTGGAACTCTGTTCCGGTGTGTTCTGTGACAAAAAAAATCCTGGATTTTTCCTGCCTAAATGTAAAACTTTGTTTTTCTCCACATTAAAACTCATTTTGTTGGATAGGGCCCATTGTTCAAGTTTGTCAAGATCTTTTTAAATCCTGAGCTTGTCTTCATGGGTGTTGGCTATTCCTGCCAGTTTAGTGTCATCTGCAAATTTGATGAGTTCCCCTTCTATTCCCTCATCTAAGTCATTGATGAAGATATTGAAGAGTACTGGGCCTAAGACGGAGCCTTGTGATACCCCACTGCTTACTTCTCTCCATGTGGATGTAGTACCATTGAGCACTACTCATTGAGTATGGCTTGTCAGCCAGCTACAAATCCATCTGGTGGTGATGTTGTCTATTCCACCTTTTTCTAGCTTACCAAGCAATAGATTGTGGTCTACTTTGTCAAGTGCCTTACTGAAATCTAAGTATACTACGTCCACAGTGTTTTGCTGATCTACTAATTTGGTCACTTTATCAAAGAATGAAATAAGATTGGTTTGGCATGATCTGTTTTTAACAAAACCATGCTGGCTACCAGTTATACCTTTGTTTGCTTCTAGTTGTTCACAGTTGTTTTTTGATTACCTTTTACAGGATCTTCCCAGGTATTGATGTTAGACTGATTGGTCTGTAGTTTCCTGGGTCTGTTTTTTTTTTTTTCCTTTCTTGAAGATGGGAACCACCTCGGCCCTTTTCCAATCCTCAGGTACTTCCCCAGTGCTCCAGGATTTTTGAAAGATATGGTGCAATGGTTCTGAGATAATATCTGCCAGCTCCTTCAGAACTCTGGGATGTAATCTGTTGGGTCCTGGTGATTTATATTCGAGAAATGGGTTTGGTATATTGTGAAGTGATGGAAAAACGTGTTAAGAAATTTGGATTGCTTATTGGTGATTTGCAGGAGAAAATGAAATCAGTGCATTCGGGAAGAGATGTGAAGGTAGAATTTGGGAAGCTGTACAAATTAAGTGGAGGAAAGAAACAGAAAGATGTATCTGGAGTGTTGGCAGTAATATTGGGGGTTGGTCTGACCCAAATGGATCAGCTCCTTAGGCAGTTGTGATTGGAGAACTCCTCTTTAAAAGGAGATTTGGAGCAATACTCAAAAATAACTGCCATGTTTTGCAGGCTGATTACTAGCTGCAAAAGAGCCAAATGGTGGAACTAAGAGAGACCTTGGCTCAATTGAAGGATAGTTTAGGAAGGGAAGAGGAATGGCAACAAAAGCATGCAGTACAAGAATTAAAAATTGAAACTTTAAAGGACCTTGTGCAGACTTCTGCTAGGAATAAGCACCCAGCTTGTGGAGAATGGGGTAAGGTAGAAGAGCTGCACAGACAAATAAGGCAACAATCTTACAAAATTGCCTGCTTAACAGGCTCAGATCTTGATGAAACACCAGGCTTTTTCTCTGATAGGAAGGAGCCTTTTGAGGAATTAAGCAATGAGATTCCTCAGGCTTCAATTGCAGTGTTAGAAACCCAAGCACAAACAAGGCACAGAAATGTCCAAAACCAGTAATGGGAAGAGTGGGAAAGAATAGTCATTCATACGCCTTCATCAGGAGGAGAGCTAAAACAATTGTTACGGATCTAGGGACCTTGAGCCCCGATCCCCTCAAATGGACCTGGAAGCTACATCAACTCAGCCTCTAGTACAATTTGTCTGACCAAGTGATTGAGCGGGTAATATTAACATATCCTGAAGTCCGTACAAAATGGCACACCTACTGGAGAAATCTTAATTCCCCCAATCCTGGTACCAGTTCATAGCTGGAATAGAGCCCCCTAAAAATAGGGATGAGGAGTGAACTATGGGTGACATTATGCAGCACCCTTGGAGCAATCAATCTTTAAAAGGAGCACTGGGTGGACTTCTGGTTTGCCGCCACCACTGCCACAGCCATTTCAAAGGTGAGCTCCATCTTCCACGTCCATTTTTGCTCTGCTGGGGGACCCTGGAAAGGGTCGAAAGTCACCCTGTAGGGGTGACAAGCAAGGAGGGGACCCCCACTTGAACACGGGAGGGCAGCAGCCCTTCCGCTCGATCCAGGGCAGCCCTCCAAACTGGCGGAGGAAAGACTGGCCATAGAAATATGGCACGTCACTAGGCTGCAGACAGCCAAAGTCAAAGTTACTAACAAGCACTTTGAAAGTAACGCGGATGAAACTGGGTGAGATCTGATCTTCTCTTTACCCTAAGTACTTTCTCTTCCTGTAAAAGCTGCCTGAAGTATCTTTTCCCCTGTGAGTAGAGAGGGAAGGGAATTTCTATCCCACGCTCTAAGAATAGCGGCGTTTGACTACCCAGGGAAATTAAAGCATTAAAATAACAACTTTAATCTAATTGGATTTATATGTTCCTGAAACTTGGGGACCAAAATTTTTCCCATTTTTATTGGAGACTCTTGTTTTTATCTACAAAAAAAGAAATAAAATTGGAAAAAGGATTATAAAAATTTTGAACTTAAAAAACCCTAAATGTTATCGGTGACATCTTGTGGCAAAGTTTGGTACTACAACTTGTTATTTCCTGAAAGAGACTTGGCTCAGCCCAGACATGAGATAAGACTTTTCTGACTTTGGCACCACCTGTGAGAGACTTAGCTGAAAGAGAACAGCTGGGCAGCATAACTGGCCTACTTGAACTGTGAATGTAAACCTTTACTGACTTCCAGAGTTATATGTGGGAAACTGCCTTCCTATCTCTTTATTGGATGAATATTGGTTACTATATGAGACGTTGAAATATTTTGGATTATAAAATCTTGCTTGATAAACAACTTTTACTAGAAAGATTATTTATAAATACGTGAAAGAGATGGATGAAGACCAGGAAAAGATTCTTTCCATGTTGAAAGCAATACATGAAACCATTCTTTTAGCTTGTGATAAAATAAGACTTAACATAAAAGATCAAGACGCCAGCTTAGATACACAAACCCAAATTTTGACTACAACTAAAGAACCTACAATGCAAAAGATAACAGAAGAAGTGGGACAATCAAATATTAAGATAGAGGACTCAATTGACCAACAAATGCAGCTCCTGGAAAATCCAGAAAAGGAAGTGACAACACTGAAAATGGAAATGACTTTCTATATAAACCAGAAGAAATTTGAAAAAGAAGAACAGATTGAATGGAAGACAAACATATCAGGCCAAGCATGGGGAATTGGAATAACAGGGAGACAACCTAACGATTACAAATGGGCTAGTCCTTCCAAAAAAAGGGCAATTAAATGGTCTCCTTTATTTCAAATAACATATATAATAATAGAGGGAGATCTATTTGATGACCTAAAAGCAGTGATATGGAAGCCTAATTGGCAAAGGAAGAAAGCCAGAATAAGGTTGAAGAAAACTGGGGTTTTGACTTATTAGAGGGGATTTCACATTATTAATTAAAGGGTTAAAATGAGAAGTTGAGATAAGGGGAATTTTGGTCATTAGATTTAAACTACTTGGAAATTAGTTGAAAATAAGGACTCTATCTGTTTAATATTTAAAAATTAGACCTAAAAAGAAAATTAATTATTATGAATATGTTTGATTTATTGATTAACCCAGGTAATATACATAATGGTTTTGATTTAGTAAAGGGGATATTGTATTATTAAGTAGATGATTTAATATGGTGGGAAATAGATAACTTTTAGGGAATAGAACAAGATTATATTCAAATAGATAAAATGTGTATTTTGGATGTTAGATTTTGTTATGAATTGAGATAAGGGAAATTTTGGTTACCTAAGGCTTGAAAATTATAAATATCAAATTGGAAGATTGATGAGAAACTAAAAATTGGGTAAAAATTAATAACAGGATATGGATTGTCTATGAAGATTGAATGTAATTAAGATATGTATAAGCTAAAAATTTATTGATAAATGTAATAATGAGGTTTTTATTGAGTTGATATAATAAGAATTGTACTAGCTTGAATACGAGACAGTAAATGTTAAGGGAAAAAGAGAAGAAATATTTGATATTGCAACTTGAGATTTGTACTAAAGATTTTGTTAGCGAACTATTGATTAATCCAGTCACCACGTTACTTTTTAAATACCTAATGTAAAATTGGAAAATTAATAAAATATTTAAGAATAAAAAAGGAGTGCTGGGTGGGCTGCAGTGCCCTGAGCAATCCTGGATTTGGTGAGTAGATGCAGCTTACCCATTAGATTTAGCCACTTTGGAAACAGACTTGCGAGAAGCAAGGAAAGCTGTTGGAAATGATGGGGAGGAAAGTAAAGAATGTGGGTGGGGGAGGTGTGAGTAATAAAAGAAAGATGGGAAAGAAGAGGAGAAGACAATAGGAATAGAAATTTGTGGAGCAACCAATGGCAGAGAGGGGTGAATGGAGATGAGTGTGTGCAAATGTGATGAAAGCTAAGAGATTTGGGAAAAAACATGGAGAGATGGGATGGAGCGGGTGGAGCAGTTAGAAAGAAATGAGCAAGGAAGGCATGGATCAGAGGCAGAAAATGGAGAGAAGATGAAGAAAAAAGAGCAGCCTTTCTTGCTGCTCAGGCAGGAACTGAAACAATTAACCGAAGCTCCAAAGAATGTTTCAGTCCCAGCCGGAAAATGTAGTCTCTCTCTCTCTCTCTCTCTCTCTCTCTCTCTCTCTCTCTCTCTCTCTCTCTCACACACACACACACACACACACACACACCCTTTAGTCAATTTCTAGGGCTGCTCCACTGCTATGGTAGATAAACACATGGGTCTTGCCAGGCAGTATCGGGGAAAACATTTGAAAGACCCTAAAGGCATGAGGAATTACCTTTCTGTTTTAACCCAGAATGATCCTAAGAAAGCTTTGTTAGATACTGGAACTGAAACTTCTTTTATTAAACACTTTCCTTTGGGTAAGCAAATCTCTATTGCAGCCCTATCTGCATGACAAACCTCTAGACAGGGAAGCTTTGGTTTCAGGGGCTAACCAAGCCCATTGTGGCCAGTGTGGGACACATGTTAGTGCACAAGTAGAGATCACCAGGACCCTTGTAACCCCCAAAAAACAATACCCCAAACCAAAGGCTGCTGAAACACGAATCACAGAGGTTATTTGCAACTTAGAAAAGGAAGGTATTCTAAATAAACCAGTGAACTCATTTAATGGCCCCCTCTGGCCCATACTGACATCAGATTGGAGACTACATTCTAGAGAATTTATCCAAGCCTGATCTGTTTTCTGCCTCCATTCTTGAACAAAGCACACAGCATGAATTTTTGCTTTGTGTTTGGACTATCCAAAACCCCATGCCCATTTTAGCTTCTCTAACCCCAGGCAAGGAAACCTGGTTTACTGATGGGGCTTCATGGTGGAAGGATGGGACTCAAAATACCTCCTGTGTTGCTGTTACTACCACAGATTTAAAGTTTGGGGCTCTTTTGCCAAATTCTTACAGCACACAAGGGGCAGAACTAGAGATTGTTCAACAGGCACATGCCTTATTAGGGGTAACTAAGTTGTGGGAACAGGAACAGATTATTTTGGACTTGCACAACATGGCCCATGAGGAAACAAAGAAAATCTTGATGAAAACACATCTAGTTGTAATGTGGCCAAATCAGTGGCAAAGAGGTCAGCACATTGTTGCTAATTGCCTGGAATGCCAAATTCAAAACAGGAACTACTGTACTCCAAGTTGCAACTTCCATTTTATGGGCAAAGACAGATCGGTATATAGGACACAAATTGAGGGCTTTCTGAATGGGTGGAAGCTTTCTCCATGTTCAATAAAACTGCAGACACCACTGCAAGGTTGTTGCACCCACAGGTCTTTTGTCCCTGGGGCCTGCCATTCCAGATTTAAACAGATAGGGGCACATCTTTTGTTATTCAACTCTTTGAAGCCTTTACCCAACAATTGGGAATAAAGAAACTCTTGTCTCCAACACCCACATGCATGAGCAGACCTTTTGCCAACCATTCTAGGAGACATTAGAAGCTCCAACTCCAGGTCACTGGGACACAGCCCCTATCAAATCCTGTTTGGTTTCCCATGCACTCTGGTGTTCATTGGGAAACCAGGGAAGGATGCATTGATTGGGAGTCCAGAATCTCTTAGCAGAAATAAGAACAGACATTGGCAAACCTAAGGCTACTTCCAGAGACTCCAAAGCTATCCCAAGTGACATAAACCAAAGGTGGCACCGCTCCCTCTTTTGCCCCCTTTTCTCTCTTGGCTTGATGTACCTGGACACAAACCAAGGGTGGCACTGCTCCCTCTTTTGTTCCTACCTGCCCACACCCCCTTTCCTCAGTTTTATCCACAGGATCCAAGCCAGGAAAACCTACATTCTCTTCAAAATACTCCTCCTGGGACAATGTCTAAAAGTCCTGCAACACAGTTATAACAAAATTTGTAGACTTATGAACAGCTCAGCTCTTTGTGTAGGGGAACTTTTGACATTGGGAGGGGGTCACATTTACCTGTTTCTTTGGAGTACCCTCAAGCCTAGAAGAGATGTTACTGCTTTAAAAGATTTCACTTATGACTTGTGGAAGGGAATGTTCTTTCACTTTGGGTCAGATCCAGACGTGGATCTAAGAAAAGTGGCATGCATCCTAGCTAAAAGTGTCGACCTCACATCCTCCCTCATTGCAGCTCTGACAGAAGAAATGAGGGATATCAGGACTGCAGTCATTCAAAATTGTGTGGTTATTGATTATCTACTATTAAGGGCCAGCAAATTTGGAAAACTCAACAGTGGCCACAGGATTGGAAAAGGTCAGTTTACATTCCAATTCCAAAGAAAGGCAATGCCAAAGAATGTTCAAACTATCGCACCATTGCACTCATTTCACATGCTAGTAAAGTTATGCTTAAAATCCTACAAGCTAGACGCCAGCAGTATGTGGATCGAGAACTACCAGAAGTACAGGCAGGATTTCGAAGAGGCAGAGGAACTAGAGATCAAATTGCCAACATACGCTGGATCATGGAGAAAGCTAGGGAGTTCCAGAAAAACACCTACTTCTGCTTCATTGACTATGCTAAAGCCTTTGATTGTGTGGATCACAACAAATTGTGGCACGTTCTTAAAGAGATGGGAGTACCAGACCATCTTATTTGTCTCTTGAGAAACCTATATGCGGGTCAAGAAGCAACAGTGAGAACCGAACACGGAACTACTGATTGGTTCAAAATTGGAAAAGGAGTCCGACAAGGCTGTATACTGTCGCCCTGCCTATTTAACTTATATGTAGAGCACATCATGAGAAAGGCAGGGCTAGATGAATCAAAAGTTGGAATTAAGATTGCCGGGAGAAATATCAACAACCTAAGATATGCAGATGATACCACTCTAATGGCAGAAAGTGAAGAGGAACTAAAGAGCCTCTTGATGCGGGTGAAGAAGGAGAGTGCAAAAGTTGGCTTGAAACTCAACATTAAGAAAACCAAAATCATGGCATCCGGCCCTCTGAATTCCTGGCAAATAGATGGGGAAGAAATGGAGGTAGTGACAGATTTTATTTTTCTGGGCTCCAAGATCACCTCAGATGGGGACTGCAGCCAAGAAATTAAAAGACGCTTGCTCCTGGGGAGGAAAGCTATGGCAAATCTAGACAGCATACTAAAAAGCAGAGACATCACCCTGCCAACAAAAGTGCGTATAGTCCAGGCCATGGTTTTCCCAGTTGCAAAGTGGGGTGGGTCCTTACATTATAATTATAATTATAATAGTAGTAAAGTTGGAAGGGATCTTGGAGGTCATCTAGTCCAACCCCATGCTCGGGCAGGAAACCCTACACCATTTCGGACAAATGGCTGTCCAGTCTCTTCTTGAAAACTTCCAGTGTTGGAGCATTTACTGCTTCTGGAGGCAAGCTGTTCCACTGATTAATTGTTCTCACTGTCAGGAAGTTTCTCCTTAGTTCTAGGTTGCTTCTCTCCTTGATTAGTTTCCACCCGTTGCTTCTTGTCCTGCCTTCAGGTGCTTTGGAAAATAGCTTAATTCCCTCTTCTTTATGGCAGCCCCTGAGATATTGGAATACTGCTATCATGTCCCCCCTTGTCCTTCTCTTCGTTAAACTAGACATACCCAATTCTAGCAACCGTTCCTTATATGTTTTAGCCTCCAGTCCCCTAATCATCTTTGTTGCTCTTCTCTGTACTCTTTCTAGAGTCTCAACATCTTTTTTTCATCGTGGTGACCAAAACTGGATGCAGTATTCCAAGTGTGGCCTTACCAAGGCATTGAAGAGTGGTATTAATACTTCACGTGATCTTGATTCTATCCCTCTGTTAATGCAGCCTAGCACTGTGTTGGCCTTTTTGGCAGCTGCAGCACACTGCTGGCTCATATTTAGGTGATTGTCTACTAGGACTCCGAGGTCCCTCTCACAGTTACTACTATTGAGCATGGTGCCACCTATACTGTACTTGTGCATTTGGTTTTTCTTGCCTAAATGTAGAACCTTGCTTTTTTCACCATTGAATTTCATTTTGTTAGTTAGTGCCCAGTGTTCAAGTCTGTCCAGATCCTTCTGTATCTTAAGCCTGTCTTCTGGAGTGTTGGCTATTCCAGCCAGCTTGGTGTCGTCTGCAAATTTGATGAGTTCCCCATCTATCCCTTCATCCAAATCATTGATGAAGATGTTGAAGAGTACTGGGCCCAGAACAGAGCCCTGGGGCACCCCACTACACACTTCCCTCCATATAGATGCAGTTCCATTGAGGACCACTCGCTGAGTACGGCCGGTCAGCCAGCTACGGATCCATCTGGTGGTGATTCTGCCTACCCCACATTTTTCTATCTTGTCAAGTAGTAGGTTGTGATCTACTTTATCAAATGCCTTACTGAAGTCCAAGTAAATTATGTCCACAGCATTCCTCTGATCCACTAATTTTGTCACTTGGTCAAAGAATGCAATAAGATTTGTCTGGCATGATCTATTTTTGACAAACCCATGTTGGCTTTTAGTAATGACTTTGTTTGCCTCTAGGTGTTTGTTGATTTGTTGTTTGATTATCTTTTCCAGGATCTTCCCAGGTATTGAGGTCAGGCTGATAGGTCTGTAATTTCCTGGATCCATTTTTTTTCCTTTTTTGAGGATGGGAACTACATCAGCTCTTTTCCAGTCCTCTGGTAGTTCCCCTGTGTTCCAGGATCTTTGAAAAATATAGTTCAGTGGCTCCGATATCACATCTGCCAGTTCCTTGAGAACTCTGGGGTGTAATCCATCTGGTCCTGGCGATTTGAACTCATCTAGGCTGGACAGGTGCTCCCTAACCATTTTCTTGCCTATCTTAACTTGTGTTTCTGTTCTGTTTTTTATGGCACTATTTTTGATAGGTTGGTCTGTTTTTTCCCTTTGTGTAAAGACAGATGCAAAAAATGAGTTAAATAGTTCTGCTTTCTCCCTGTTGCTTGTCACCTTCTTGCCACTTCCACCCACTAATGGACCAATCATTTCCTTCACTTTTTTCTTGTTTTTTACATGTTGAAAGAAGCTTTTTTTGTTATTTTTGACTTTGGTCGCAAGCCTTAGTTCATTTTGAGCCTTGGCTTTCTTCACTTCATCTTTGCAGGCTCGGGCTATTTGCTGATATTCTGACTTAGTTATGTTCCCCTCTTTCCACTTCCATAACAAAGGCTGAGCGCCAAAGAATTGAGGCTTTTGAACTATGGTGCTGGAGAAGACTCCTGCAAGTCCCTTGGACTGCAAGGCGTTCAAACCGGTCAGTCCTAGAAGAGATCAACCCCGAATGCTCTTTAGAAGGCCAGATCCTGAAGTTGAAACTCAAATACTTTGGCCTCCTAATGAGAAGGAAGGACTCACTGGAGAAGAGCCTAATGCTGGGAAAGATTGAGGGCAATAGAAGAATGGGACGACAGAGAATGAGATGGCTGGATGGAGTCACTGAAGCAGTAGGTGTGAACTTAAATGGACTCCAGAAAATGGTAGAGGACAGGAAGACCTGGAGGAACGTTGTCCATGGGGTCGCAATGGGTCGGACACGACTTCGCAATTAACAACAACAACTATTAAGGGCAGGACAAGGTTGTGAATCCTTTCAAGGTCTTTGTTGTTTTAACCTAACCAACAATGAGAATTACACTAAAGCAAGACTAGCCAAGCTTAAAACTCTAGCCTCTCACATCTTCCAAGATCTGGAGGGATGGAACTGGTCTTGGCTCACATCTTGGTTACCTAATTTTTTTGCTGTTTGTATTATTTGCCTTTGTATTAATCTTCTCAATCTTTCAATGTGTTTCAAATTTGTTTTATTAAAATATCGTACATCCATGACAACTAGACAGCAAACCTTGGCAAGAATACATACAAAAACCTGTAATGCTCTGAGTGGGTGATGAGTGACCCCCATTTTGTGATATCTCCTGTCTAACTCAATGCCAGGGGAAGGAATGTGTAAGACTAGGCCAAAGCCACCATATCTAAAAGTGGTGAAAGCACATAAGCAGGATGGACAAAAGCTAGGAATAGCTCCCTCAGGGAAAGGAACCAAGTTGTTAAGGAAGCAAAAGGACAAAAGTTGGGCCTGAGCACATGGGAAGCCTCTCCCCACCAACAAAGCAAGGACTTTGGGGGATAAAAGGAGTCCTAAAGTCAGCCCACTCTTTGAGTCATTTTTGGATCCAGACTTGGTGGTTTCCATCCCTCTGGCTAGTGCTTGGCAGCCTAGTCGAGGACGTGGGAAAGTGTGGATGAGAGAGAGAGAGAGAGAGTGCTTGTGTGTGTGTGTGAAAGAGCAAATAGATATACATTAACCAGTAAAGTTGCTGTTATTTTAAATTCACTGGGTCTCCATGTATTCTAAAGAACCATTTGTGCCTCAATGTTCAGTTGAAAGTGATTTGAGTGTGGCAATTTTCCAGAGTTGTGATGAGTGACCATAAGCTGAACCTGAGAGCACACATGTGTAACATTGCCCCTTATGTTTCGGTGTGATAGTTATCTTAGTTTTGTCCCTTTCTGGGGGGCTGTTTCTTTCAGGGTGGGCATCTACCCAACATCACTGGATCTTCTTCCTTTGGTTAACAGGTGTTTTGCTGTGTTTTCTAAGGGTCACATATATAATTTGCTCTTTGAAGTACAAACAGAGTGTCTACCTTGAATATTTTATCAGATTTTGAAATCACCCTTTTCCCTCACAGATAAATATTAAACACAAATATAATATTAAAACATAAAAATATATAAAATTAAAAAATGCAAGGTGGAATTAAAAATCAATGTTAAAAGTTAATTAAAAGGCAGGGGAGGGCTTTCAGTGTGCTAACCAGCCCCATGACTGTGTGCTCCTCTGTGTGCCAGGCAAGGGGGCAGAGCGATGCTTTCATGCCTTTCCAGAAGGCCAAGAAAGTGTGGGCCTGCCTCACCTCCAGGGGGAGAATATCCCATAGGGTGGGGACAACAGCACAGAAGGCTCTCTTCTTTGATTCATGAATTTAATTCAGGGTTTCTTTGGTGAATGATCTGAGACTCATGAGACTCTAAATGACAGGTCCCCAAATTTTGAAGAGACACCATAGGCTCCCAAATAAGCAAGAACTCTGATTCAACTGATTTATTCACTTACCCTCTAACACTGACCCTGTGGTGGAGTACCTTACAGAGATAAGCCTATCTACCTCCTCTTTAAAAGAGGCAACCAATATCTCTCTAGACAAATCTAAAGGGCAGAAAAATCATTCCATATATTGTAATCACAGTTACTTACTGCATTTTCAGGATGGAAGATGTAAGAGGCAGGAGCGTTATCTACAATTATGACTCTACTCAATTCTCGCCCAAGCCGACTTAGATCTTTTTTTTTTTTTTTTTTTTTTTTTTTTTTTTATTGAAAATTTTTGAATTTTTACAAAAACAAATCCCCTTCCCATACCCCCCCCAACCCTACCTCACCCCCCTCCTCCCCAACCTCCCAACCCCTCCCCTGGACTTCCCAGAGCTAAGTACAGGCTTAATTAAGAAAAAAAAACTTAAAACACTTTTACAACTTAAACAAATTTGAATACAATCATCATTCTATATAAACTCCCTCCAAAAACACAAATTTAAACATTACTTTCTTTGAATATCTATGCCTATAATATAAAATCTAATTTCTCCCTCTTTCTTTATCCTAATACAAAAAAATAAACATATAAACCTTTGTTATACCATTAAAACTAAATACTCTTAAAAAACTTAAAATAAATACATATTTCCTTCAATCTTCATAATCTTCTCACCTATCCAAAAAAAAAAAAAAAAAAAAAAAAAAAAAAACTTAAAAATCCTAAACAAATCTAGACACATTTAGTTAAACAAATTATTTTCTCTTAAAAATATTAATAATAATATTTAAAAACTTAAAACACTTTTGAATCCTAAACAAATCTAAATACAATCATCTTTAAACATTACTTTCTTTCCTAAACAAATCTAGACATTTAATTAAACAAATTATTTTCTCTTAGAAATATTAATGATAATATTTAAAAACCAAATTTAAACATTACTTAAAACTTAAACAAGTTATACTCCCTTCGAAACACAAATTTATTAGAATCCCCTCACTGAAATAAACAAATTATAATCCCTTCAAAACACAAGTTTAAACAATATTATCATTAAAGGTTTAAAACTTAAAACTGAAATATATTATTATCCCAAAACACATGTTTAGACATTACATAAGACATTTTCCAAAAACGATATAAGTTTTACCTCTCCCACAATCTCAATAGTAAACTTCTTGTCTAAAGTTCTCATTCAATGTCCATAATTTTCTGTCCAATAACCAGTTACACCCACTATAAACACAAACTTCTTATCTAAAATTTTCATTCAATATCCATAATCTTCTGTCTAATAGCCAGTTGCATCTACTATAAGCACAATCCATATCAGTCTCTCTTGCCCGCAAGCATCGCAAAGAATGCGTGGAATTCTGCCCTTGAAGATCGCTCCAAAGAGTTTGTAAATCCTGGTTGACCCACAAGCTCAGGAATCAGTACCTGTGAAACTTCCTCAACCTCCTTCTTCTGTTGGTCTCTCTCTTTACATTTATATGTTACTTTTTCTTTACATTTGTATGTTGCACAAGTCTCAGGGACCGATACCTGTAAAACTTCCTCAGTGAATTCCTCCTTGTGTTGATCTTCACAATTAAAAGTTGTACAAGTTATCCTCTGCCCATTCCTCTCTTGTTGGTACCCCTCAAGCTGAAATTTCCCAATTTCCATTTCTGAAGATTGCTCCAAAGACTTTATAGGTCTAACTTCCGAAGCCAATACAGGTAAGGATTCCTTCTCTTGTTGATGCCCCTCAAACTGAGATTTCCCAATTTCCATTTCAGGCAGCAATTCCACCCTTGAAGATTGCTCCAAAGACTTTATAGGTCCAACATCTCCCAGAGATTCAGAGACCACTGAATATGAAACTTCCTTAAGCTTCTTCTGTTGCTGCTTTTCTTTGGAATTATGTGCTACACAAGTTGTCTTCTGCTCCTCAATCTGGACTTGTTGAGACCTAATAGATGGCGATGCACATACCCCCAGGACCGAAGTATAAAAATCTTTTGCCTGAGAAACAGTATTAAGTCTATGACATGTCCCCAGGTAGTTCACCACCATTCCAGTCGGAACATCCCATCTGAATAGAATTTTTCTCTTTTTAAGTTCATTTACTAGAAAAGCAAACTCCTTTCTTCTTCTTAAAATTTTAGATGGGATCTCCTTAAAAATTATGACATCTTGTGAAGCAATTTGAAATCTCTTCTTATAATAGGCTTGCACAATTTCATTGCGTAAAGATCTTTTACCAAAGTAAATTACCACATCTCTTGGCAGATTCTTCTGTACTGCCACCACAGAATTAACCCTAAATAATTTTTCAATTTCACTAAGTATTCCCTCTTTTTCTTTATTCAAAATCAATGCAAAATCCTTTGCAACCATCTCTTTCAAATCTCCTTGCAAAGACTCTGTCAGGCCTCTGATTCTTAAGGCATATTCCATTTGTCCATATTGAAGCATAAGAATCTCATTTTCCATTTCTTTTTCCATACTTTCAATTTTCCCCTCCATTATGTCCACTTTTTCAGCTACCTCTTCCACATGGGAGTTCACCTTTTCAAGAACAGAAGCAACTCCTTCTAAAGCCAAAACAAAATCTTGTCTCAAAATCTTATTATTTTCCTCTAAAATCTTTTTCATTTCTGCCCTAATTTGAATTATAACATCTCCCATCATGTTTTGCAAATCCTTCATAGTTATTAGCTGACCCCCAGAAGAGGGTGAAACTGTTGATTTAGAAGCTGTAGAAATCCCTGGACGCTTTGGAGCCATCTTAAAGAAAAACCTTTAGCCCTTCTTAAAAAATTATAAAAATTCCTTCAAAAATCATAACTCCCTCCAAAGAAGGTCATAAAAAGAAAAAAGGGAAAAAAAAAAGGAAGAGAAAAAGAGTTTAAAAAAAAAGGCTTTACTCCTTCTTAAAAATTGCAAAAAATTAAACAAAAAAAGTCCTTCAAAAAAGGGTCATTACAATAAAAAGAAGGGAGAAAAAATAAAATAAAATAAAATAAAATAATTAAATAGAAAAAGTCCGTTCCCAAAAGAATACTTAGAGATACCAAAAAACAACCATTCCAATCATAAGAAAATAAAAAGGGAAAGGGAAAGAAAAGAAAGAGAAACACCAAAAAGCCTGCCGGTCAGCATTCTAACTTCAGAAAAAAAAAAAAACACCGAAAAATTTGCCGATCGCCATTTTACTTTCCCTTTCAACAAAGAAAAAAAAATAAAAAGAGAGAATAAAAATAGAAGCAAGTCTTAAAACTTAAAATCCAAATAAATCAAAGAAAGCAAAAACTAAATCCTCTACTCAGCTCTGTCCGTTTATAAAAAAACTCACCAGTTCTCTTTAAGCACGGAGGTGTTTGCAGCGGCTCGTTTTGTCCCTGAGGACAAAAACGGCTGGGAAGCGGAGACAAGTCTGAACTCCGTGGGAGCACTCCTTTCACCCCCCCCAAAAAAAACTTGGGGGGTGCAAAAGAGGCTCTACCACTATTCAGACACTCTCTACCCCCCCCCTTTGCCCGGGAGGGGGATTTTGAACCGCTGAACAGCTGATGTCTGCTGTTCATAGCGGTTCTTACACTTACCCAGGAGAGACGGCTACAAAGTAGCCGCCATCACGCGCGCAAAATCCACCGGAAGTCCCGACTTAGATCTTTCACATAATTTCCTCTGTGGAAAACAGGATTCTCGGAAGAGTCGAGCTTTAAATGCACCCCAATGGTCCAACAAATCTGCCACTGGATCTGCATACTGAACTCACACATGTCATACAACCCGCCTTGCCTACCCTACAAGGTTCCATCCAAAAAAGGTGCCGGAACTCCGTTCTGGGCGTTCTACAAGAAAAAAAGCCCTGGGTTAAAGTATCTTTTTGTCTGATGGAAATGGTTCAAGGTTAAGGGTAAGAGGTCTCCCCCCCAACTAATTGCTCCCTCAGCAAATTCAAGATTAAACACACAAAAATAATCTCAACTTCTGCCATAAACTTGTGATTATTTAGAAGACTTTTATGGTTCAGTTAAAATGAGGGATATCAGAGTACTCACTCTGTAAACACCAAAGGTGTGGTGCATTAACACAAATCCATAACCATTAAAACCTCCTTGTGGAAGGTATATTTAAACAGGCCAATTCAATTGCACAATTGATTATGAAAGAGATTTAAAAAATAAAAAGATATAATTTCTAATAAGGGCTGTTGTTGACCAATTCCCAAACAGAATACAGATGCAGGTAGTCCTTGACTTATAAACACAATTGAGACCAGAATATCCGTTGCTAAGTAAAGTGGTTGTTAAGAGAATCACGTCCAATTTTATGACTTTTTTGCCACGGTTAATCAAATCACTGCAGTTGTTAAGTGAATCACATGCTCATTAAGCGAATCCAGCTTCACCCATTGACTTTCCATGTCAGAAACTGCCTGGGAAGGTTGCAAATGGTGATCACATGACTCCGAGACGCTGCAACCATTGTTAACTACGTATATGCCGGTTGCCAAGTGCCTGAATTTTCATCAAGTGACTGTGGGGATGCTGCAGCGGTCATAAGTCACTTTTTTCAGTCCCACTGAAACTTTGAATGGTCATTAAATGAGCTTGGCCTAGATCAAAATCATGGTGGCATCTCATCTGTGTGCTGTGGTATCATTTTTGGGAAGACCGAAAAACCACGACAGGAGTAGCTTTGGACCAATTGCTCATAAAAGAACAGAGTTTACTCTTGTACTTCCCTAAATATACTCCAGTATAGTATAGACTAGGAAATAAACAGGCCAAGCTTTAAACTATTAACAGTCAACATGCATATTGTTATTATTTATAATTTTAAAATAATTGAGAACAGTCCTGTTTTAATTTGAAAACTGTGCATCATGTAGAATGTTCTGCATTGCATAGAATTTTAGAGTAGAGATTAGATAAACTTCTAATTTCAGTGCAATGACAAGATACAACAGCTTCAAATGGGACATATTTTTCAATGAAAATGTAGAAGACTAATGAACTTGTCTTGATTTTTAATCCTTCTCAAGAGATAGAAAAGAAAGCCTGCTGAACCTTCCTGGATAATGAAGAATATTAAAGCTGCTTTAATGCTGAAGCTTGGGGTTTTGTTGCCACTTGAAATCACTTGAACCTGGGTTCTCTGGCAATACCTGGGAAGATTCTGGAAAAGATAATCAAACAATGAATCAGCGAACACCTAGAGGCAAACAAAGTCATTACTAAAAGCCAACATGGGTTTGTCAAAAACAGATCATGCCAGACAAATCTTGTTGCATTCTTTGACCAAGTGACAAAATTAGTGGATCAGAGGAATGCTGTGGACATAATTTACTTGGACTTCAGTAAGGCATTTGATAAAGTAGATCACAACCTACTACTCGATAAGATAGAAAAATGTGGGTTAGACAGCATCACCACCAGATGGATTCGTAGCTGGCTGACCGGCCGTACTCAGCATGTGGTCCTCAATGGAACTGCATCTACATGGAGGGAAGTGTGTAGTGGGGTGCCCCAGGGCTCTGTTCTAGGCCCAGTGCTCTTCAACATCTTCATCAATGATTTGGACGAGGGGATAGATGGGGAATTCATCAAATTTGCGGATGACACCAAGCTGGCAGGAATAGCCAACACTCCAGAAGACAGGCTTAAGATACAGGAGGACCTGGACAGACTTGAACACTGGGCGCTATCTAACAAAATGAAATTCAATGGTGAAAAAAGTAAGGTTCTACATTTAGGCAAGAAAAACCAAATGTACAGGCATAGTATAGGGGGTACCTTGCTCAATAGTAGTAACTGTGAGAGGGATCTTGGAGTCCTAGTAGACAATCACTTAAATATGAGTCAGCAGTGTGCTGCAGCTGCCAAAAAAGCCAACACAGTGCTGGGCTGCATTAACAGAGGGATAGAATCAAGATCACGTGAAGTATTAATACCACTTTACAATGCCTTGGTAAGGCTACACTTGGAATACTGCATCCAGTTTTGGTCACCACAATGTAAAAAAGATGCTGAGACTCTATAAAGAGTACAGAGAAGAGCAACAAAGATGATTAGGGAACTGGAGGCTAAAACATATAAGGAACGGTTGCTGGAATTGGGTATGTCTAGTTTAATGAAGAGAAGGACGAGGGGGGACATGATAGCAGTGTTCCAATATCTCAGGGGCTGCCACAAAGAAGAGGGAGTCAGGCTATTCTCCAAAGCGCCTGAAGGCAGGACAAGAAGCAATGGATGGAAACTAATCAAGGAGAGAAGCAACCTAGAACTAAGGAGAAACTTCCTGACAGTTAGAACAATTAACCAGTGGAACAACCTGCCTCCAGAAGCGGTGAATGCTCCAACACTGGAAGTTTTTAAGAAGAGACTGGACAGCCATTTGTCCGAAATGCTTTAGGGTTACCTGCCTGAGCAGGGGGTTGGACTAGATGACCTCCAAGGTCCCTTCCAACTTTATTATTGTTATTGTTGTTGTTATTATTGATCATCGCACAGTCAGCCAGATGTTCAGACTGGATTTGGCATTTTTGTCTACCCTTCGATAGGCAGATGTGGATGTTGGATGGTATTACAGATATCGTCGCAGGATGGAAGCAGTTCCTAGTAAGGCTGCCTTTTGCAATTGACTAATGGCGAATTTGTCAATGCCAATGGTGTCCCAGTGGTGCTCCAGTTGTTTTGGGATTGCACCCAAGGTGCCTATTACTATTATTATTATCACTCTGGTGTTAACTGAACACACTGATATCATATACAGGTAGTCCTCAACTTACAACAGTTAGTTTAGTAACTCTTCGAAGATACAACGGCACTGAAAAAGGTAACTTATGACCATTTTTCACACTTACAACTGCTGCAATATCCCCATAATCACATGATCAAAATTCCGATGCTTGGCAACTGACTCATATTTATTTTTATAACAAGTTTTTATTGGTTTTCCAGTTTTACATTTGAGTATTTGGAAAGCAGCGTGGTGATTGGGTAGTCAATAGTACAATAACAAAATCTTTAGTATATATCTCAGGTTATATCATCAAAAAATTCCTTCTCTATTTCCCTTAACATTTTCTATATCATATTTAAGCTACTAAATTTCTAATTATAGCAAGCTCAGTTAAAACATTTATCATTATATTTTTGCTTATACATATCCATATCCTGTATTTTACCTAATTTTTAATTACAATATTCCAATTTAACCTTTAACATCCATAGTATTTAAATTTCGGGTAACCCAAATTTCCTTTATTTCACTATATAAAAATTATAATATGTAAGATACACCTATTACTTACTTGAATATATTCTTATTTTATTTCATAAACATTTTCTATTTCTCATCCTAGTACATCACTACTTACTAATGGAGTATCTTTTATTGTCTCAAAACCATTGTCTGTGTTATCTGGGCTAAACAATAATTCGAAGCTATTCCCTAATAATTAATTTTCATTTCCCTTATAAATCTAAATCCTCAATATTAGGCCAATTAATCCCTTATTATTTATCATTTTCCAACAATAGTTAAATCTAATAATCACATTTCCCTTCATCTCAAAATCTCCCTTTAGCCCATTAGTTGAGACTTTAGGATCCTCTCTAATAAATCAAAAGACCCCATTTTTTAAATCTAACTCTAGATTTCTTTTTATTCCAACCAGGCTTCCATACCTATGCCTTTAGATCATCAGATAGATCTCCCTTCATTCTTGTGCATGTTACTTGAATCAAAGGAGACCATCTAGTTATCAATTTTCCAGAGGAAATGGCCCATTTATGGTCATTAAATTGTCGCCCTGGTGGCCCAGATCCCCATATTTGCTCTAACATATTTGTCTTCAATTCAATCTGGTCTTCTTCCTCAGGTTTCTTCTGGTCTAAGTAAAAAGTCATGTCCAATTTTATGGTTGTTGTTTGGTTGTCTAGGTTTTCAGTAGGCTGTACTTGTTGATCTTTAGCACCCTCCATCTTGGTATTACTTTCTTCCGCTTCTGTTGTTTTTTGGGTTGTAGATTCTTTAGTTGCAATCAGGGTTTGGTTGTCTAGATTTTCAGTACATTGTACTTGTTGTTCTTTAAAGTCCTCTGTCTTGGTATTAATTTCTTCAGCTTCTGTTGTTTTTTTGAATTGTAAGTTCTTTGGTTGCAATCAGGGTTTTGCGTTGTAGGTTTAAGCTGACGCCTTTGTTTTTCAGTCTAGATTTGATTATCTCAGTAGCTTCAAGAATTTTTTCAGGTATAAGTTTGTAATTAGGCGAAATTTGTTGCTGGTCCTCCTCCATTTCTGATGTGGTTATAGATAGTCCTTTAGTGAAGGCTATTTATTAAGTGCGAGTCAGTAAGTATTCACCTCCACAGTCCTAAAAAGCAATTTCAGCACCCAGCTGTTCTCTCAGCTTTTAATCTCTTTTAGATAATACCAAGGACAGATCTGGGCTATGAGCAGGTCTTTTTGTCAAGAATATTCACTTGCTGTACCAAGTTTCACCACAAGATGTCCTTGAATAGCATTTAAAATCTTTTTCAAATCCCAGGCTAGGTTTTTATCCAGTTTAAGTTCTTTTTCATCTTTTTTACGAGTAGATAGAGTACCAAATCCCCGTGAAAGTAGGAACTTTTTGGGTCCCAAAATATCAAAAAGAAGCAAATCCAATTATTTAGTAGTTCTTTTCAAGGCTTTATTTCCCCTAGGTAGTCAGACGCCGTCATTTTAGAGGATGGGAGGAAAACGTTCCCTTCCCTTTCTCCTCACAGGGGGAAGAAATTTCAAGAGGCTTTTTACAGGAAAAATATTTGGGGTAGAAAGAAGGTAGGATCTCACCCAATTCCTCCACAGTGCTTTCGAAGTGCTTGTTAGTAATTTTGGCCTCGGCTGGTAGCGGCTTGGTGATGGGCCATGTTAATGGCCGATCTTTTCCCCGTCAGTTCAAAGAGTTGCCCGGGATCAAACAGGAGGGCTGCCGCCCTTCCGCAATTGCTCGGGAATCCTCTTCATGCTTGTCGCCCCTCCAGGGTCCCCCGGCAGGAGAAAACCGGACGGCAGAGGGAGCAATTGCCCCACACGTCCACCAGAGCCGTGATCGCAAACCAGAAGCCCCTCAACTGACTCATATTTATGACGGTTGCAGTGTCCCTGGGTCATTTTATCACCTTTTGCAACCTTCTGACAAGCAAAATCAATGGGGAAGCCAGATTCACTCAACAACCATGTTACTAACTTAACAACTGCAGTGATTGACTTAACAACTGTGGCAAGAATGGTCATAAAATGGGGCAAAATTCACTTAACAAATGTCTTGCTTAGCAACAGAAATTTTGGGCTCAATTTTGGTCGTAAGTCAAGGACTACCTGTATAGATGAGAAATTTGTAAAGAGCATTCTGCAAAGTTTTTTGTAGCTGCTTGTAAAGCTATCTCTGGATGCATGAACAGCTGCTTTGCCTTGCTGGCAGTCTGTTCTGCAAATGTATACAAGTACAGCCTTGATTATAATTTTTATCCAGAGAAGGAATAATTTTGATGAAGCAGCCTTGTATGAAAACTTCTCTTGCAAACAAGGGCCACTTGTCAACTTATTTGTGACACTCTCCTATTCCACTGGCTAATGCAGACATCCTGCCACACCACTCCACTGCTATCAAGCTTGCAAAATAAAGAGTTATTCTCTACAAAGCAAAAACCAGACTGAGTTATATTGCTACCACAGCTATAGACAACACTGGAAACATCACAAGACTAATAAATTTATGGTGGAGCTCACTATAAGCATTACTTCTAATTCAAGGGCACAACAAAGTATTGATTCCCTTCCTTCCTGGTTAAGAATATCACAAGTCCACAAACACAGATTACATCAGCACAATTTAGGTAACATTTTTTTAGCTTGCTAGGTACATTTTACCTGCTTGAAGTCTCCACTATTAATTGCCCATAAATCAACCCAACTGTGTAGTACAGCAGTCCCCAATCTTTCCGGCTCCGCGGACCACCAGCAGCAGGGCGGGAGAGGGGATGGTTTCATGCACACACCCATCACTTGCAGAAATGGAGCTTCACATGCTCACATGCATACCCACTTGTGCAAATGGAGCTTTGTACGCTTGCACGCTGCTTGCGTAGCCCAGTTCCCAACGGGCTACGGCCTGGTACCGGGCCATGGACCAGGGGTTGGGGACCCTTGATGTAGCAGAACTACTTTATTTGTCCCAGTTTGAGGATAGTACATTATGTAATAAGCTATTTTTTGTCTGCCCCCACATAACCATGGTAACTAAAAAAAGTGTTCCATATTGGCATCATGAGCAATCCAGGAAGGTTATGTTATGAGACAAGCTCATATGTGATATGGTTACCATGGAAACACTTACCCACACATTCTCAAAGAAAAGAACACACTGCCAGATAAAGAAAGCAGAAGAGAAAGGGGTTGTGGGTGGAGATGAAGATAATTATTTTCTCCTTATTTGATATGACATGCAAAAAGACCCCCAACTTTGAAAATGGTCCTTGCAGGATTTTTGGGGTAAAAGAAAACTCCTTGTTAATGTTCACTGAATGCTCATTTCTTCTGAAATGGTGGTAGATGGCACATAGGGCAATATTACAGAATTAACCATACTGACAGTGTGCTGTACCCAACTTTGGAGGACCTGAAATGAAACAAAATTGTGGGAATAAGAGACATACCAATTGCATGACTTACTTTTGCTAGGCTGGCTGTGAATAGCACACATTCAAAGAGATCTCCCATCCTCTGAAGAAATTCGTCCACATGCGGTCGTTTTAATACATAAACCTGAAGTTAGAGAAGGAAGGGGAAAAGAGGAGCCACTGAGATTCAAGAATGTGCAAACACTTTTTGGTACACCTGGAGTTCATGATCCTGGAGATTAAATTTATATTTGATAAATGTAACAGGAAAAGTGGAGTCCCACTGGATCGCAATAAAGGCCTAGCTAGTACGTTTTGTTCCTGCATAAACCAGCCAGATGCTTCAGGAAAGACAGTACAGTTAGTCCTTGACTTAAAACTACAACTGAGTGCAAAATTTATGTTGCTAAGTGAGACATTTGTTGAGTTTTGCCCCATTTTATGACTTTTTTTGACACAGTTAAGTGAATCACTGCAGTTGTTAAGTGAGTAACATGGTTGTAAAGTGAATCTGGCTTCCCCATTGACTTTGCTTGTCAGAAGGTCTCAAAAGGTGATCACATGACCCCAGGGAACTGCAATTGTCATAAATATGAGTCAGTTGCCAAGTGTCTGAATTTTGATCAGGTGAACATGGGGATGCCACAATGATCATAGGTGTGAAAAATGGTCATAAGTCACTTTTTTCAGTGCCGTTGTAATTTTGAATGGTCACTAAACAAACTTTTGTAAGTCAAGGACTACATGTTTAAACTTAAAGGGACATAACTTAAAATTAAAGGGCCATTAACCTATGATACTAAGTCAAGAAATGTTATTCCTGTACAAGAAGAATGAATGCCTCCAATGCTACCTTTTTAAACTCTTCCAAAAGGGAAGATTTTGTTCTTTAAGATGAAAAGAAACTCCTATTTCATTTCCAAAAATTGCAAAATTCCAGTTTTGTGAATTGAATTGATTTTCATGGCTTTTACTATTAAAGCTGTTGATAGAATTGCAACTAAGGTACTTCAATAAATAATTATAGCTAATGCAATAAAACCTATCTATACTAACTCAATAAATTTTATTCCTCTTACATCACGGGTGTCAAACTCACTGCATCACGTGACATGTCATGACATATCGTGACTTTTTTCACATTGCCAGAGCTGGGGTGGCCGCAGCCTCCGCATGATGCAACCAGCCTGTGGGCCGGCAGTTTGACACCCCTGTCTTACATAATTGTTGGATGTAGAAAGAAATACTGTCAGGCATGAAATATCAGGTCCACATGTGAAGGTCCAATTAAACTAATTTATTGTTAATCATACCTATGCACAAGAATCTTCTCAACTAAAAGTTAACACCTGCTTGGTGTTAGATAAGGGTCAATGGAATTTAAGGGAGGTTGGACTTAGTTTGCTTGTGGCTACATAGAGATTCTAGACTCATCCCTCTTTTAACTTGGGCCCCCAGGTTCTGCCACTTCTACAAATACTGACTTAGGACAGAGGTATAACAGAAGAGACAGACAAGCAGTACAACTATTAGATCAACATGTAATTTGGCTTTGTATGTGTTCAATTGACTTTCTGAACTGGAGGGAATCTACCCTTGAGATATGGTATCTTTAGCAGGCCCTCTTATTTGAAGGGTGAGAAGAAGACATATGGACTTGGATTTCCAGCATCCTGTTTACTGCATTGTGGCTACGTCCCAGTGCAAGTATTCAAGGATAGGCCATTAAGAAGGCACACAGCCTATCCTGGATTACTTGAACCGGGTCATAGCCCCTTCTGGAAAGGCACATCAAGAACACTGTACTTCAGAGAAAGAATAAATGCTAAATGCCATCACCTACTAAAATCATGCATAACATTTTCAACTGTTCATAATTTAGCTTGTGTTTACTTCCATTTCTAAATGAAAAAAAGTAACAGTTTACGGGTAGCCCTCAAATTACAACCACAATTGGGACCGAAATTTCCATCATAAATTGTTGCAGTTGACTTCCGGTGAAGCTGGCCAACTAAAACAACATGCCCAGGGAAAGATTCCTGAAGGGCTTTTCCCTGGCTGTCACTTTTTCAATTTACCAACAGAAGGTACCAGCATTTCTTTAGTTTATATGACACTCCTGAGTTAGGGAATGTCCTAGAATCATCCCACAAGATCCTTCATACAGCAAAGGTCTGCAAGTAGTTTCAGGAGCTGGGCTTTGAAGTACCCTGTGTGCTGACAGCTGGGGGGGGGGGGGTGGGCTGCTGTGATTTAAATTTAATGAGTTAATTGGAGTTAGTTGGAACTTTATTGGTCTAACTGAAAGTGAACTTTAAACTATGTAGGATAGGATAGGATAGAATAGAATAGAATAGAATAGAATAGAATAGAATAGAATAGAATAGAATAGAATAGAATAGAGCTGGAAGGGACCTTGGAGGTCTTCTAGTCCAGCCCCCTAGTCAATCAGGAGAACCTATACCAACTCAGACAGGTGGTTGTCTAGTCTCTTCTTTAAAATCTCCAGTGATGGAGCGCCCATGATTTCTGGGGGTAAGCTGTTCCACTGGTTGATTGTCCTCACTGTCAGGAAGTTTCTCCTTAATTCCAGGATGCTTCTCTCCTTGATCAGTTTCCAGCCACTGTTCCTCGTCCTTCCCTCTGGTGCTCTGGTGAACAACCTGACCCGCTCTGCCTTGTGGCAGCCCCTCAGATACTGGAACACTGCTATCATGTCTCCCCTATTTCTTCTTTTCTTTAGACTAGCCAAACCCAAGTCCCGCAGCCATTCTTTGTATGTTTTAGCCTCCAGGCCTTTGATCATCTTACTTGCTCTTCTCTGAATTTTTTCCAAACTCTCAACATCTTTTTTGTAGTATGGTGACCAAAATTGGCTGCAGTATTCCAGGTGTGGTCTTACTAGTGCTTTGTAAAGTGGTACTAGTACTTCCTGTCATCTTGATTCTATGCCTCTGTTTATACAACCCAGGACTGTATTAGCTTTTTTTGGTTGCTGCTGCACACTGCTGGCTCATAGTCAAGTGATTGTCCACTAGGACTCCAAGGTCCCTCTCACAGTTACTGTTTTTAAGCCAGGTCTCACCCAATCTGTATTTGTGCCTTTGGTTTTTCCTGCCTAAGTGTAAAACTTTGCTTTTCTCCACATTGAAACTCATTTTGTTGGATAGGGACCATTGTTCGAGTTTGTCAAGATCTTTTTGGATCCTGAGTTTGTCTTCTGGGGTGTTGGCTACTCCTGACAGTTTGGTGTCATCTGCAAATTTGATGAGTTCCCCTTCAATTCCCTCATCTATGTCATTTATGAAGATATTGAAGATTACTAGGCCTAAGACAGAACCTTGTGGTACCCCACTGCTAACTTCTCTCCATGTGGATGTAGTACTGTTGAGGACTACTCCTTAAGTACAGTTTGTCAGCCAGCTACAGATCCATCTGGTGGTGATGTTGTTTATTCCACCTTTTACTAGCTTACCAATTAGTTGGTTGTGGTCTACTTTGTGAAATGCCTTACTAAAATCCAAGTATACTACATCCACTGTGTTTCACTGGTCTACTAGTTTAGTCACTTTATCAAAGAATGAGATAAGATTGGTTTGGCATGATCTGTTTTTAACAAACCTGTACTGACTACTAGTTATGACTTTGTTTGCTTCTAGTTGTTTGCAGATCTGTTTTTTGATTATCTTTTTCAGGATCTTCCCAGGAATTGATGTTAAACTGATTGATCTGTAGTTTCCTGGGTCTGTTTTTTTTTCCTTTCTTTAAGATAGGGACCACATCAGCCCTTTTCCAATCCTCATGTACTTCCCAGTGCTCCAGGATTTATGAAAGATGTGGTGCAATGGTTCTGAGATAACATCTGCCAGCTCTTTCAGAACTCTGGGATGTAATCTGTCGGGTCCCGGTGATTTATACTCGTCAAGGTTGGATAGGAGTTCTCTTACCATTTTCTTGCTTATTTTAATT
Organism: Crotalus adamanteus; assembly: GCA_039797435.1. NCBI lineage: Eukaryota > Metazoa > Chordata > Lepidosauria > Squamata > Viperidae > Crotalus > Crotalus adamanteus. Next base: position 23,601,544 of record CM077935.1, on the reverse strand, counting down.
TTTGTTTCTAGTATGTTTTTTGCAGTGGGTTTTCTTTTTTTTGGGTATGTTGGGCTATAGTTTCCTTTTGTGTGAAGACTGACACAAAGTATGAGTTAAGCAGCTCTGCTTTCTCCCTGTTGCCTGTTATTTCCTTGCCATCTTCTCTCTTTAGTGGGCCTACAGTTTCTTTGACTTTTTTCTTGTTATTTATATGATGGAAGAATTTTTTTTATTGTCCTTGATTTCTGTTGCGAGTCTTTGTTCGTTCTGAGCCTTTGCTTTCCTGACTTCTTCTTTGCATGTTCTGGCTGTCTGCTGATAATTGGCCTTGGTTATGTGACCCTTTTTCCATTTTTTGTATTTGTCCTTTTTGTCTTTCAGTTTGTTACAGAGATCTTTGAGCAGCCATGCTGGTTTCTTCTTGAATTTCTTGTTTTTCTTTCTCAGTGGTATTGTACTGGTCTGAGCTTTTGTGATAGTGTTTTTCAGGGTTTCCCACGCTTCTTGGGTTGTTTTCCCCTTTCGGATTTTCATCCATGGGATCTTTCCTAGGTTCTCTCTGAGTTTGTTAAAGTCAGCTCTTTTGAAGTTTAAGACACTGGTTGGACTGTTTTCTATTGCTAGTGTTTGCATTATGTTAAATTCCAGTATGACGTGGTCACTTTCACCCAAGGTTCCGGCAATTTCAATTCCCTGTATCACTTCTTCTCTATTTGTAAGAATTAGGTCCAGTATAGCTTTACTACTAGTTCCCTCCTCTACCTTTTGGGTGACAAAGTTGTCGGCTAGGTTGATTAGGAATCTGTTTGATCTCCCGCTCGCTGCAGAGTTTGTCTCCCAGTTGATATCTGGATAGTTGAAGTCTCCCATTACTACTGTGGTGTGCTTCCTGCATACATTTGTTAACTGGTTGGCAAAGAGTTCATCTATTTCTTCTGATTGGTTGGGTGGCCTGTAATATACACCTATGGTAATGTCACTTTTTTTCTCTTTTATATTGACCCACATACATTCTAGAGAGATTTTGTGTTGGATCATGTGCATTTTTGTAGATATGTAATGTTCTCTTACATATAGTGCAACTCCCCCTCCTCTTTTTGTAGACCTGTTTCTTTTGAACAATTTGTATCCATGCATCAGTCCATTCCATTCATGGGTTTCATCCCACCAGGTTTCTGTTATGTCAACTATGTCATACCCTCCCTCATGTACTATTGTTTCTAGTTCACCCTGTTTGTTCCCCAAGCTTTGAGCATTTGTATATAAGCATTTAAGACTTTTATGCCTGTCCATGGGAGTGTTTCCTTTATCTCCTGATTGTTGTTTGAGTTTTTCTTTTTTTTTTATCACTGCCTACCTCATAGTTTGATTTGTTTTCTTGCGATTTGGATTGGTTTTGGATTCTAGAGATTGGTCACCCTCCCCCCTCAGTTTTAGTTTAAAGCCCTCCTGATGAGTTGGGCCAGTCTTTTTCCAAGTACATTTTTGCCTATTTTCGTGAGGTGTAGCCCATCCCTTGCCAAGAGTCCTTCACGTAGGAAATGCAGTCCATGATCCAGGAAACCAAAGTTTTCTAGGCGATACCAACCCTTTAGCCAATGTTTTATTTCTAAAATTCTTTTTTCCCCTCAATGGGTGTTGGTCTTTCATTGGGAGTACTGATGAGAACACTACTTGTGCTCCTAGCTTCTTGACTTTATTGCCTAGTTGTTTGTAATCCCTCACTATTGTACTCAGGTTGTTTGTTGTGTCGTTTGTCCCCATGTGGAGGATGAGGAAGGGGTAGTAATCTGTGGGCCTAATTATTTTGGTTAGGTTCTCAGCCATGTCTTTGATTTTTGCTCCAGGGAGACAGCATACCTCCCTGGATTGTGTGTCTGGTCTGCAGATGGATGGTTATGTTCCTTTGAGGATAGAGTCTCCTATTACCAACACTCTCCTTTCTTTTTTAGGGGGGCTGCAGTCTGGGGTGCTTTTCTGTTTCTCTCAGGTGTGTTTGTTGATGTGGCTTTTTAAGGGATATTTGAAGTGACTTTTTTATGGATGTTTGAAGTTGTTTTTTTGCTAGGTGTCTGCATGTCTTCTTTGAGGGGGGGTTGTGGGTCTGCATGTTTCCGTCTAAGGGGAGAAATCGATTGGTCAGTTTTAGAGGGGCTGCTTCTGGTTGGGTAGGATTGGGCAGAAGGGGTTTGTTTGTTGTATGATGTTTCTTTCTTTGGGTATTGTGTTTCCTTCTGTGTGTGACATACCTCCATTTGTCTTCCTCCAAGGGTTTATCGGTAGCGTCAAATCCTCTGGGAGTTATTTGTTCGTTGTTTGGTTCGGTTTGGGTGGAGCTTTCTTTTGTATGTTGGGGTTTGGTTAGAGTTGCCTCCAAGTTCCTAACCTTTTCCTGTAGTAGTTCACATAATTTGCATCTGATGCATGTGTAGTTTGTATGGTAAGAGGAAGTTTAAAAAAAGATGTATTAGAACTTTTTGATCTTAGAAATGTTTTTAAAGAAAAGATTAGTGTTTTAAAATAGATGAAACATTTTTCCCTTTAAGGTTAAAGAATTTGAAAGAATACAGTGAATTTTGTTAATACAAATGGTGATAGTTTATAAAGATTATTAAGTGCAAACAGAAATATATATTATTTCCACAGCAAGGAAGAAAAAGCAGGAATGGTTAAACTGATTGCTTTATTCAAAGAGGAGAATAATTGTTTTTTATTTGGACATCACTTCTGGATTTTGTGCTTGTGATGAAAAAAATGAAACTTTGACTTTGCTTTTGCCAATTAGATAAATTTGTTGTTATAGGTATGGCTATTATATACTAATGTGTAAATTAAAAAGTTGAGGCTGTAATGTTATCTTCTACTGTGCTAAAAAGAGTTGGAAGTCAATGCTTTTTTCTTTTTTCCCTTGTATCCCATATTTTCTTTCTCCCTCCATTTTTCCCTTCCTCTAATTTCCTATTTCTATTTTCCTTTATATTTTATACTTGGATAAAACAATAAAAGTCAGAATAAAAAATAAGTTGTTGCAGTCATAAGTTGATTCACCATCTGACTGGAACTGATTTTTATGACAATTTTTACAACAGTTGTAAAGTGATTCACTGTGGCTGTTAAGCAAATCCAGCTTCTCCAATAGATGCCAGTCCAAAGCTGCCACAATGGCAGCCTGTTTGGATGATCTGAAAAGGAGACCGGTCAGTTTCACGAGGAATCTGGGCTGGCAAGGAAACCCGGGGGAAACTACTGAACAATTTTTCACAATTGCATTCCCTGTCTATATTCCCTTCAGGCATATAAATTGCTGCGATACAATCAATTGAGTTCTCATTTGTTTTCAGCTGCCATTAGAGCCAGGATGGCATTTCAAATTGAAAAATGGGCAAAAATAAAGACAAAAGACTTTGGAAAACTCTACAAAATGGACAAATCGGCCATCAAATATTATTTATATTAATACTGTACTGTACTGTAATACTGTACTGGGAATTGAAGTCCACGAGTCATAAAAGAGCCAAGGTTGACTACCCCTGCTGTACATACTTCCTCTAATCGATTACTTATTTGTACGAATATCATCATCGGATAGAAATACAGAATATGGGTATTTATGATGCCTGAATTTCAGGAAGTGATTCTATAAATATTCACACATAATTAGTGTTATGGGGGGGGAAAGGGACACTTATATTCTCTTTTATCTCGGAGGGACCCAGCCACAACGCTTAAAGAAGAAAAAGAAGCGATCACGCGTAAGAAAAAGACAAGGAGAGTTCAAAGACTCATGTTCCAGATTAGTAATTGATTTTTATGTGTCAAGCAGGAAAAAAAAGATGGTACACTGCAACCAGTTGTAAAGGTAAGCTGGTTGCTAAGTGCTCAAATTTTGATCAAGTGACCATGGGGGTGGTGTGACAGCTTGTGATGGTCATAAGTGCAAATTTCTGAGGCTGTCAGAACTTCAAACTGTTCTTAAAGGACCTAAGTCAAGTATTACCTTATATTCTTGCTTTTTTGGGGGGTCATATATCCTAGATAATATGCACATGTACTTGCATATTCTCAGAAATGCAAGTCTCGTTCCACCTCACGTGATGATGATGATGATGATGATGATGATGATAATAATAATAATAAAGTTGGAAGGGACCTTGGAGGTCATCAAGTCCAATCCCCTGCTCAGGCAGGGAACCCTATACCATTTCAGACAAATGGCTGTCCAGTTTCTTCTTAAAAACTTCCAGTGTTGGAGCATTCACCACTTCTGGAGGCAGGTTGTTCCAATGGTTAATTGTTCTAACTGTAGTGGTTTCTCGTCTACAATGTAGATTAGTATCTTATTACACACTCCCTACTTCAAGTTAGAACCTCAAAGAATTTTCAAACAATGATGCTCTCTCCCAAATACAATTTTTAATAGCACTTAGCACTTAGACGTATATACTGCTTCACAGTGCTTTACAGAGTCAGCATATTGCCCCCAACAATCTGGCTCCTCATTTTACCAACCTCTGAAGGATGGAAGGCTGAGTCAACCTTGAGCTGGTGAGAATCGAACTGCCAACCTGCTGGCAGTAGGCAGTCAGCAGAATTAGCCTGCAATACTGCATTCTTACCACTGCACCACCACGGCTCTTAATGTTACCTAGATACATTCCATGCATTATCCTTGTGGATGCTAATATTTTCTTTTATTGTTCATACAGTTAAAAAGACTACTCATTGTTTAATACATACTATGCTCTTGTATTGAACTTTGATTTTTAAAAATTATGTTGCATCTTTGACCCTCTACATTGAAATCAATTTTCCTTTACTTCAGAAGGCTGTGAGAAAGTCATGTATGAATTCACATTTAAACACCTAGAACTGATATTTGAAACTCTGGAAATTTCATAGTCAGTGAGTAGGTTACCTGGATAAGTCTATGGTCAACATGACCATGCAGCAAAATATACTTATATGCTGAGCCAATTACAGTTACTGATTTAAGTAACACATTTTACAATCTTATTTACAGTTTATCTATTTGAATAGAAATAATTTTAAAGTAAAAACTCTGCAGTCCTAAAAAAACACTAATTTTAATCTGTTAACTCCAAAACTTAATTCTCTGCCAACCTAATCTGACAATTCTAGGCAGGCACAAACCAATTTACCACCCTCATGCAAAAATAGAAATACAGCAGTACTTCTCACCTGTCAGAATCCAATTATATTTCATCTTTAGTTATCAAATATAGAAAACCCCAATTCTGCCTTCTCTGGATTCTGCCATAAGAGGGAGAGAAGGGGGAGAACAAAGGGGCTTTATGGCCCTCACTTCCTTCAGTATACTTCTAAGGAACTGAATGTGTTTATTGCAACCTCAAAGAGTTTGAATGTGGTTAGCACCAAAAGACCTTATCATAACAAAGGAGGCTATTTACCTTTCATGTAGTTTATCTGAAGTCTCCATCCAGACGGAAGAAAGGAAAAAAGGGGTGGGATTGTGATGCCTGAAACTATCACTGTAGGGGGGGGGTGATTGGGTGGGACTACTGGGGAACCCCTTAAAACCTTGAATGGGAGAGCTTGAACCCCAAGTCCTGTCTAGCACGCCTGCAACCACTTTTTCTTAATAAAGGATTCCTGTTGGAAGAATTATTCCAAGAGTTCTGTCTTCTTAAGATGCAAAGTGGGGTGGGTCCTTACATTAGACAGGACTTGCAAAATTAATCCACCTGGAAGGGAGACCCTTGCCGGGGGATTTTGCAAAAAATTACCATGTCAGACAATGGAGCAAGAGAGGGGGAAAACTCCCTGGAAAGAGAGCCGCTGACCCAGTTGGAACCTTGCCAGATGTTGGGATCCGAGAGGTCAGATTCCTCAGGAGAAGAAGTGGTGGAGACACGGGACCACAAGACTCGCTGGTCAATGGGCATTGGAAAGAAAAGTGAGTGGAGAAAGGAATCAAGAAAGGTGACCCTGAGACGGGGGACCAAGCAACCAGAATGGAAGCAGGAGATGGAGAAATCCCTGCACGCAAGTGAAGAGGGAGAAAGCTGGGCACCGTACTCAGACTGGATCCTAGAGAAAGCTATTGACCTGATGAAGAGAACTCTCAGCTCCCTAGGAGAGGAGAATCCTGAGCCCTACGGCCGCCCCAGCTCCTGGAGCCGCAAAGAGAGAGACACCGAGGGGGCCGTGGAACCTGCAACCCCGGGGACATCTACTGATCCAGTAGTCCCCACCCCCTACCGGACCACAGATGGCAATCTGGACGGAAGACACTACCACCAACAACGGAGGCACCGATCCATTCCAAGACGTCCACCTTTGGAGGTGAAATTCAAAGGGGAGCCAACACGCTTGGGGTTTTTCCTAACCCAAGTCCTCAGCTACATGGAAGAATATGGGCAGGACATCCCCAGCGACAAAGCCCGCATCCAGATCGTGCAATCTGCCCTGGATGGACCGGCTGCAGATTGGGTGGTGAACTTGCATGACTCCAATGCCCCAGAACTCAGTAACTTCAACCGTTTCATGTCCTCTCTGAGAAGACGATTTGAAGACCCCCTGGCTGATCGCAAAGCCCGTGAAAGGATAAAGACGATGAAGCAAGGCAAACGCCCGGTGGCTGAATATACACAAGAATTCCGGGCCATTGCCAGCAAACTGAATTGGCCAGAAGACATCCTCCTTAGCCATTTCAAAGACGGACTAAATTATGATCTATATGACGCTTGCCTGCCCCAAGGGGACCCACACCAAATTGAGGAATGGTACATCTTGGCAGAGGAAGCAGAGATCGACATATTGAAGAGACACCGCCGAGGAAAACAATGGAGCCGCCCCCCGCCTGAGCTGACACACGAACCGGTGAAATCATCGGCTACAGCCAAGAAGCAAATGGGGTGTTTCAAGTGCGGAAGAGAAGGGCATCGAGCTGTAGAATGCCGCTCCAAAGTTCCCCAGCACAACCCAGACAGATCCCCAACCAACAAATCCGGAAAGTCTTCAGCTAAGCCAAAACAAACTGCCATGAGAATGATGGAAATTGCGGAACCCCCCACTTCTACTCACCAAGGGGAAAAAACTCCAGCCTACACCACAGGGCCAGTGGATGCCTCAGATGACACCTCGGAGGGCAAGCCCCTGGTAAGTGGACACATCACACCCATCCTCAAGACAGTGACTATATTAATCCCCCCCATGCCTGAAGCTGTGAAGGTGAAAGCCTTAATAGACTCTGGCTGCACCCGCTGCCTCATTAGCCCAACACTAGTGGGGAATCTGGGCATCCCATCGAGGAGACTGGAACAACCAATCTCATTTGGCCATTTAGATGGATCCATAGCAGGGGGGGTGCCAGCTACCCTAGCCACTCTACCAATACACCTCTCCCTGGGCAAACATGAAGAGGACATAACGTTTGTGGTGACCCCAGGCATGGAATGCCCAATGATTCTAGGGATGGAATGGTTGAAAAAATGGAACCCCTGGGTAAATTGGAGGACGACAGAAATCAAATTCCCGAAGGGGGACCCTATGGACTTAAAACCCCAAGGGAGGCCACCAGAATCAAGAATAGAAAAAGCATCCATAGGAGAGGAAAAAAGATTAACAGAAATACCAGAGGAATATATAGACCTTGCTGAAGTTTTCAGTGAGGAGAGGGCAAATGAGCTCCCCCCACCACCGACCCACAGACTGTACCATTGAATTCAAGCCTGGGGCAAAACTCCCGAAGCCCAGATTATACTCCATGAGCCCAAAGGAGAAGGAGGAAATGGAAAGATTTATTAAAAAAAACCTAGAGAGAGGTTTCATTGAGCCAGCCAAGCCTAACGTGACTGCCCCGGTCCTCTTTAGAGAGAAGAAGGACGGCTCTTTACGCTTATGCATGGATTATAGGGCCCTGAATACAATCAGTGAAAGCAACCTATACCCTCTACCCCTCATGAAAGACATGCTGTCACACCTATCGAAAGGGAAAATTTTTTTCTAAACTAGACCTAAGGGAAGCTTACTATCGTGTGAGAATTAAGGAAGGGGACGAATGGAAGACTGCATTTAACTGCCCCATGGGGTGCTATCAATTCAAAGTCTTGCCATTTGGATTACAAGGGGGCCCTGCAGTCTTTATGCAATTAATCAATGACGTTCTAAGGGAGCACCTGTTTAAGGGGGTCCTGGTTTACTTGGACAACATTCTTATCTTCACCGAAACAAAAGAGGAACATGTCAACCTTGTCAGAGCGGTTTTAAAGAAGCTGCGAGCCGCCCACCTATATGCCAAACTCTCAAAATGCGAATTCCACCAGGAAAGGATAGACTACCTAGGTTATCGCATATCCCCCCAGGACATTGAAATGGACCCAGAGAAGGTCAAAGCAGTATTAGATTGGGCACCACCCCGCACAAGAAAGCAACTACAAAGTTTCCTGGGCTTTGCAAACTTTTACCGCCAATTCATCCCCTCATTTGCCCAGATAGCCTTGCCCCTCACTAACTTACTAAAAACGAAGGGAGCATCCTCAGTAAAACCTAGCCAGCCACTAACATGGACAATGGAGTGCCAAGCAGCGTTTGAGAGACTAAAGAGACTTTTTTCTGCCGAACCAGTACTAAGGCATCCAGACATGGACAAGCCCTTCGTAATACAGGCAGATGCAAGTGATGTGGCAGTGGGGGCTGTTCTATTACAAGAAAACAATGAAGGGGTATTGCAACCCTGTGCATATACATCCAAGAAACTCACGGAAACAGAACAGCGCTGGCCCGTATGGGAGAAGGAGGCTTATGGGATACGTTGGGCATTACTCACATGGCGACAGTTCCTGGAAGGCAACAAAATCGCCTTCCAGGTGTGGACTGATCACAAAAATTTGGAAGCCCTGAAAACGTCCAGGAAACTCAATCCCAAACAAGCCCGCTGGTCCCAGCATTTTCACCAGTTCCAATTTAAGCTCAAACATTTACCAGGAAGAAAGAACTTCCTGGCAGATGCATGCCCCAATATAACAGCGCACGAACCACAGACTCTAGACCAATAATGGCAGAGTCACAACTGGCAGCACCAGTAACCACAAGAACCCAAGCCAAATTAAAACCACAACTGGACAGCCAAACTGGAATTGAATTCAGAAAAGTTTGGAAACAGATGAATGGTTCCAGAAAAACAAAAATGTGTGCACAATGAGAGACGTGTTGCCTTGGGTAGGGGAAAAGTTATATATACCAACAACTCAAAGAGTTACTTTCATGCACCTTTGCCATGACACAAAATCAGCAGGGCATTTTGGATTTGTAAAACTTTACATTTAATTAAACGGCAATTTTGGTGGCCATCCATGAAAAAGGACATAGAAAGTTATATTGCCAGCTGCCCAACATGTGCATCTGCAAAGAGGTTGCAAGGGAAATCGCCAGGGCTATTACAACCAGTGGCAAATCCCTCAGCCCCCTGGAGGGAAATAGCCATGGATTTTATAGTGGAATTGCCAGAAAGCAATGGGAATACTGTTATCTGGACAGTCACGGACTTATTTTCCAAACAGGTGCACTTTATCCCTTGCCAAAAGATTCCCACTGCAAAGGCGTTAGCAAAACTTTTCATCCAGCACATTTACAGATTGCACGGGGCACCCCAACGCATCATCTCTGATAGGGGAGTGCAATTTACGTCTGCATTTTGGAAGGAATTTTTATCCCTCTTAGGGACCACTCAGGGACTGACATCTAGCCATCACCCTCAGACAGATGGACAAACGGAACATTGTCATTCAGTACTTGAGCAATATTTGAGATGTTTTTTAAATTTCCAACAGAGTAATTGGACGGACTTACTTCCTTTTGCAGAAGTTGCCTACAATAATGCAGTCCACTCCAGCACAGGCTACACTCCTTTTCAAATAGCCAATGGTCAAAGTTTCAGCTCCATGCCAGAGTTAACCCCAAACGAACCAACGATCCCTTCACTGAAAGAATGGATGGAAAAACTACAAAACACCTGGCCAATAGTTAGAAAAGCACTAGATGAAGCTAGGCAGGCATACAAAGCACAAGCCGATAAAAAAAGGGTTGAGCCTACACCATTCATTATAGGAGAAATGGTGTACTTATCTACAAAATACCTAAAGTCCCTACAGCCCTGTAAAAAACTTGGACCAAAATATATAGGACCTTTTCCAATTAAAAGAATCATAAATCCAGTAACAGTAGAATTAGAATTACCCAAAAATCTCAGGCAAATACACCCAATTTTTCATTGCAGCTTGCTGAAAAGAGAGCATCAGTCACCTCTACGGCCAAAAATCCCCCCCCCACCACCTCCAATCATGGTGGAGGGCGAACAACACTTTGAAATAAAGGAAATCCTTGACTCTAGGAGATATCATGGAGCAACTCAGTACCTAGTTGCCTGGAAACACCTCCCTCCCTCACAAAAACGAGTGGGTCCATAAACGTCATGTCAGAGCCCCGAAGCTATTGAAGAAGTTTCACACAGAGTATCCTAACAAGCCTGACTAACTTTTATAGCTGTTTTGTTTCTTCCAGGTGGATCTCTCTTATTTTGAGGGGGCCGGATGTCAGAATCCAATTATATTTCATCTTTAGTTATCAAATATAGAAAACCCCAATTCTGCCTTCTCTGGATTCTGCCATAAGAGGGAGAGAAGGGGGAGAACAAAGGGGCTTTATGGCCCTCACTTCCTTCAGTATACTTCTAAGGAACTGAATGTGTTTATTGCAACCTGAAAGAGTTTGAATGTGGTTAGCACCAAAAGACCTTATCATAACAAAGGAGGCTATTTACCTTTCATGTAGTTTATCTGAAGTCTCCATCCAGACGGAAGAAAGGAAAAAAGGGGTGGGATTGTGATGCCTGAAACTATCACTGGAGGGGGGGGGGTGATTGGGTGGGACTACTGGGGAACCCCTTAAAACCTCGAATGGGAGAGCTTGAACCCCAAGTCCTGTCTAGCACGCCTGCAACCACTTTTTCTTAATAAAGGATTCCTGTTGGAAGAATTATTCCAAGAGTTCTGTCTTCTTAAGATGCAAAGTGGGGTGGGTCCTTACATCACCTGATGTATAGTTCCATCAATTTCAACTGGAACAATGAAATCAGCATTGCTAATTGGCTAGAAAAGTGAAAACAAAATGATCTTTAAAAAGAATGATTTGTACAGGTACTCCTCAATGTACAACAATTCATTTAGTGACTATTCGAAGTTACAACGGCACTGAAAAAAGTGACTTATGACTGTTTTTCACACTTTTAACACTTCATGACCGTTGCAGCATCCCCATTGTCACGTGATCAAAATTCAGACGCTTGGCAACTGACTCATATTTATGACGGTTGCAGTGTTCCAGGGTCATGTGATCACCTTTTGAGACCTTCTGACAAGCAGTCAATGGGGAAGCCAGATTCACTTAACAAGCATCTTACTAACTTAAGAACTGCAGTGATTCACTTAACAACTATGGCATGAAAGGTTATAAAATGGGGCAAAACTCACTTAACTGTTCTGTATTATGTACAGACTCTTACAGAATGAAAACACAGCTTACGTAAAGATCTGCAGAACTTTTGGTGACAACTGGCACAGAAAGCTCCTTCTACACCTACCAAAGAGATTGGGGTTATCCTGTTCATATATTGGAGAGATGCATTCAAATGTTTTGCTAAGCAGGCATAACAGCTGATAAAATGCTCTTAATACCTTTTTTAAACCAACAAAGAAGGGCTGTTAAAAGGTGGAGCAGGCTGTACATTCTCTCATGCAGGAGACTTCTTTTCCTCTAAATAAGACTGAGAAAAGGCAGTATCCCATATCTGCTACACTCCAACAAAATTAGTAGGAAAAAGCAACTATTTACTATATGAAATTCTGCTTCACTCCAGCCTCCAGTTCAATATGGGCTAATGGATCTGATTGGGGTTAATTTCTTTTCATTATTTCCCCCATGGACTCTTTTCCCTTTTCAAAAATGGAAGAGGAGGAGAATTCAGAACACACAGCCCTGACTGGCAACACAATCAGAAAAAGAGCAGATTGAATCAGCTCTTCCTGGGACACGTCCAGGAGTGTTCTGGATCATGTTTGGTATTTATTGGGTTAAGTGCTGTCTCCTTAAGAGATGGCTTATGGGTAATGTAGTTTTAGCTAGTTATCTATGTCATGTTAACAGGTCAGTAGGAGGAGGAGCCTCTGAGCTCATTTCAGGACATACTGGCTAAGTGCCAGTTTGGAATGCCTTTGTTTCATCCAGCCTCATGGCGGTCCTATGCCAACATGTGAGTCTTATGCAGAAGAAGAGGGGGAAATCTATTATCAAATTACCTGTGGAATGAGCTACAATGCTAAATATGTTTCTGGATGTATCTCTACATAACAGTGAGTTATTGTTTAGGATTCCTAGAAATAAAAGCTATATTCTTTGCTTATTCTGCTGAGTTATCTGTCTGTTTCAGATGGGATTAAAGTAGTCTATTCTGTCTGGGGCAGAACAGTAATTTGATATGGCTAATTTTCCTCTAATCGCCTGCAACAGTAAAATCATCTTCATATTAACCTCAGCTTCAGCATTGTTCCTTAAAGCATCTGTCTGCATTAGTGAGAAATTATACTCTTCTCTATATCAGCTTTAAAGGAAGTGCTCTATGTGATTTGGGTGAAACCTCCCTCCCCTAAGCGTTCCTGCCTGATGTATTGTATTGCTAATTTCCTTGCAAGCATAGACTGTCTTTATGAAATGTTGGATGCAATCGAGCCTCCCCAAAAGTTCCTGCCTATTGCTTCTCATTGTAAGGATTCCTTGCGTGTAAAAGCTGTATTTCTAAGATCAAAGGAGCGTTGGGCAGCTACCCCCCTTTCTTTGTCAGCAATTCAAACAGCTTGAGAGAATTGTTTCAAATGAATGTGTGTGCTTGGAAAGCCAGGAGAGATTGGAATGCAACAGCCCCACTTCCCATTTGAAAGGAAGAGAAAGGAAATGTTATTTAGTTGCGAGAAACTTTGTTTAAAGGTTCTTCCAAACTGAAGCAGCCATTCCCCTCCTTTCTGTTGCCAGAAGCCAAAAGGCAGGCAATTAACTCTCAACTACTTTAAAAAGGGGAAGAGACTGAATTGTTTCAAATGCCTGTATTTCATGCTAAATGCTGCTCTCTTCGTCTGAAAACCCCTGGCCTCATGGTTTAGCAACCAGGCTAATTCTTCGTTACCAAGGAGAGCAATTAAGTAATTAATCTCCTCAGACAACTCAGCGCTGGTGAAAGAGGTCTAAATTACCCCCTCTCCTTAGAATTCCAGCTATGTCAATGGAAAGAGAAGGTATGCAGAGGCTCCAATAGCAACGCAGTAGCACCCCCTGGTGGCCAATCTGCACACTACACATTTCAGCAATTTTAACCCTGCTGAAGGACAAGCACCCCCTCACTTTGGCAACTGATTACCAAGGGGCAAGCTTGCACCAACCCAAGTTAAGAGCACCCCCTAGAGGGGAAAGAAGGTACTTCACTGAATGCAATTTCTAACTACGCAGGGTGAATCTGATAGTTAAAGAGCAAGTTACCTAAATTCATCCAAAGCTACCAACACCCCCTAGAGGGCACAGAGTGAACTTCACCCAAAGTAATCACTCACGCAAGCAGTCACCTCTAGTGGTGACTGTGCTGAGGGCAAATTAAGGAGAAGAAAAGGCAGCAATTAACCTTGCTTTTTTTAAAAAACACATTTTATTGGTTTTTTAATTCTTAAGAAAAGGCACTTATGACACACCGTGGTGTTTGGGTAATCAAACATTCAAAAGTGAAAACATATATAAACAACTCAGCTCAATACATTCACTATCCCCTCTCTATTTCCTTCAAATAGCATAATACGTTTAAAATATTCCATTTCTAATTTAAATTTCTATTACTGCTAAACCTGTTTTAAAACTTTGTCAGTTTACAATTACCATAATCAAATTTAACTTTAAATCAACAAGTTATCAATTCAGGTATCCCTTCCAGATATATTCTAATTCTTAATCTCTCACATCCCTCATTTTATCACCAATCTCATTTATTTCTTCTTCCACTACACAGTAGATATCCTAATTAAAATAAAATATTAATCTACCCTATACATATATAATACCACAATCGATCAGTCTCTTTAAGATAACAAAATAATATTAAACCTTAAATCATTTCAATTCATTAAACAAAATTCTGTCTTATCACATCTATGTTGTCATACAAAAAGGTCATCTTACTAATTTAAAACACTCAGTTAATTATTGAACAATCCAAATCTAAAAAGTCAACATTTTTTCAATTCCAATACATAATAAGTTTCATAAAAATAAATCTATTATTCCAAAAGGTACATTCTTAATCTATTTAAAATATCTATTCTAATGGCACTGATGGCGGCTTTTTCTTAGCCGTCCGCCCTGAGAATGTGTTAAAGTCTGCAGAGATGGCAAACAACAGCTGTTTCGCGGCTTGGAGCCTCTCTCTCCGGGAGAAGGGGAGGAGGTGAGCTTTCTCGGATAGAGTTCGAGTTCCCCAGGACCTCCATAAATCTTCTTTTTGGAGGTCGAAGGGTGAGAACTCTCTCGGAGTCCAGGGTTTTCTCCACATCTCAGGACTCCTTTGTTCTTAGGAACAAAGCTAGACGCTGCTTCCACATCTGCATTTTAGAGAGATCTGTGAGTAAAATTAAAAGCAGATGGAGCTGACCAGGAGGGATCAGAATTGTGAGAATTTGGGACTTTAACTCAGGAAATAATTAAAGAATCTTCTCCACCTATTAATTTTAAAAAAAGGAAGAAGAGAAAAATGGTGCAGGAATGCTGTTTCTTTGTCTGAAAGGACATTGTTAAGAAAGACTTTCATTTGGTAACAAAGTTTAAACAATGTAACGGATTTTGGTTGCTCATTTAAAAAGCAAGCTTTTTTTCTTATTTGGGGGGGGGAATTGTTTTTACTATCCCCTCTCTTCTTTTTCTTTTTTCTTGTAATTGTTGGTTTTATAAGATTATACAAGACTTATAAGAAGTGGTTCTAAATAGTTTGAAAATGGCTTCAAAACGCCTTGGAATTTCTGCTCTTCCTGAAGGCTCACTTTCCTCTCCAGTAACTCAGACTGCACAGCAAACTAAGCCTAAGTCTCCCCCACCCTCTCCCCCACCACCGGCATTCACACTTAAAGATATACAGGATGCTTTGGGAAAAACAGCACGACAGATTAAAGAAGAGATGGCAGAGCTTTTTGAAGACAAAAATAGGGAGATGAGGGAGGACATAGTGCTTGCACTCCAAGGGTTAGCAGCTCATATAGAGCGTCTAGATGAGCGTGTGGATGATGTGGTGGAAAATGCTGAAAGATTAGAAGATAGAGTTGGTAAAGTTGAAAATAAGGTTGATATAACAGAGGATGAAATTACTATGTCACAATATAGAGACATGGAATTTGCTTTGCGAATAAGAGGTCTGAAGGAGAATTTGCAAGAGAATCTGAGAGAGGAAATAGCAGCAGATTTAGCTCCCATTTTGGGATGTGAACCTGAAGAAATTCTGAGAGAGAGAGATAAAATGTTTAGGGTTAACTGTCAGGGGTAGTCAACCTTTTTATACCTACTACCCACTTTTGTATCTCTGTTAACAGTAAAATTTTCTAACCACCCACCGGTTCCACAGTAATAGTGATTTATAAAGTAGGGGAGTAACTTTACTTTATAAAATTTATAAAGCAGAGTTACAGCAAGTTAAATAATTACTTACCAAATACTTTATGTCGGACTTTTGCTAAGTTTGGCAGAATAAATCAGTGGTAGTCAACCTGGTCCCTACCGCCCACTAGCGGGCGTTCCAGCTTTCATGGTGGGCGGTAGGGGTTTTGTCCGATACTGAAGCACTTTCCTTTTTTTAATTTAATTGACTTTTAAAAAAAAATTCATAGCATTATTTAAAAACATTTTCATTAGGTTTTCATAAAATTCCCTGTGACAATTTAAATTTCTGAAAATATACTATTTGTATCACCCGCGCATAAGTTTAGTTCATGTTACGTAAGTGAAACTAAATGGCGCTATAGTGCAACTGCAAACAAATGAGCCTTGTCTCAGAATAGCTCACGCATCTCCCCCCACACCACCCAGCTGTAACAGGCAAGCAGAGCTGGTAGCCGGCGCCCCCCCAAACCCAATCCACGATGCGCGAGAGGCATGCGCAGACGACGACACATGATGCAGGCTCTTTTGTTTGCGGTAGCACTGGTCAGTACGCAGTTAGATTTGTGAGAGTGAGCACGTGCCTACAGCTTCAAACAAAATATTGTGAGTCCATGTCTCAGGAAAAGAAATACGCTCGTGGCTATTTGCCTGAGTCTCTGAAGATGGGTTTCATAGAATCTGTTGTAAATAAACAACATCCAATGTGTTTATTGTGTCATAAAACATTATCCAATGAGGCAATGAAGCCAAGTCGATTGCAAGAACATCTTTCTACAAAGCATCCAAATGATAAAGACAAGCCCATTGAATATTTTCAGGAAATATATAAAAAAATTTCAAAATCATTCAACAATCGTTGCATCATTTAAGAAACAACATGCAGCGAACAAAGATGGATTAATTGCCACTTATTGCATTTCACAATTAATTGCAAAAAGTGGTAAAAGCTATAATATTGGAGAAACTGTAATAATACCCTTTATAAAAGAATTTATCTCAACAGTAATGCATCAAGATATATCTGAAATTTTAAAAACGTTGCCCCTAAGCGATAGCACAGTAAAGCGACGAATTGAAGTAATGGCAGTTAATGTTGAAAAAAAACTGATAAGTATTCTCCAAAACTCTTCATTTTCCATGCAATTGGACGAGTCTACCATTGCAGATAATAATGCTTTATTGATGGCATATGTACGTTATTTTGATGAAAACAATACATTATGAGAAGAAATGCTATTCGCAATAAATCTCATTACAGATACAAGAGGATTATCTATATTTAATACTGTGAAATCATACTTTACAAAAAATAATATTCCTTTGAATAATATTGTTGCATGCGCTACTGATGGAGCACCATCAATGGTAGATCACTATCGTGGATTTGTTGCTTATTTGAAGGAAGAAGTGCTAAATGTTTTATGTATTCATTGTGTGGTGCACAGACAACATCTTGTAGAAAAACATCTAAATACAAGTCTCCATTCATCATTAACTATAATAATTCGAGCCATAAACAGGTCAAATCCAATGCAAAAAATGATAGAATATTTTGACAGCTTTGCCAGGACAATAATGAAGATTTTATTACGTTACTTTTGCACACAGAAGTTCGGTGGCTGTCAAAGGGTAATTTTGGCTTGTTTTGTAGCATTATTTGATAGTGTCATACAATTTTTTGAAAGTAATAATGAGACCAATCTGTGTCAACAGTTAAAAACAGTAAAGAATGATGCCTTTTATTTGGCAGATATTTTCAAGAGATTTCATGATGTCAATTTGCAGCTTCAAGGAGCTAATAAAACTCTTATAGGTTGGACCTCCGGTGGATCAAGCCACGATGATGGCGGCTTTTTTAGAAGCTGCCCATTCCCAGATTGCATAAAAGCCAGCGGGACTCTGAGAATTAGCTGTCCTGAGGCTTGAATCTCTTCCCTGGGAGAAAGGGAAGAGAAGAGCCACTCAGGTAGAGGAAGAGCTCCCCTGGATCCCTATAACTTTGGGGATCGGAGGGTAGAGCTCCCTCGGAGCCTGAGCCTACTCCGCGCTCCAGGACGTCTTAGTCCCGAAGTTCTGGGATGAAGCAAGATGCTGCTTCCACATCTGCTTTTTTCGGTGGCTTTGTGAGTACATATATGCAGATGGAGCAGACCAGGAGAAAGTGGATTTAGGATTAATTGGGACTTTAACTCCTGCAAGTATCTTCTCCTTTTTTATTGTTTACTTTCCCTTTTGAAGAAGAAAGGGAAAGTGAAGGCAAAATGGCGATTGTCTTTCTTGTTTGATTTTGCAACAAAGTTAAAAGTTGGATATAGTTTATGTTTCAAATACAGAGGCAAGAATCTTGCTCCTTTTTTTTCTTTTTTCTTTTTTACTATTTAAAAAACCTTGATAATATAGAGACAAGAATCTTGCTCCCTTGAATTTAAAAGAATGGCTTCAAAACGTTTGGTTTCAGTTCCTAAAGCTTCTATTTCCTCTCAAATGACTCAATCTGTTTCTCATGCTAAACCAAAGTCACCCCCTCCCTCCCCTCCTCCTGCATTTTCTCTTAAAGACTTACAAGAAGCTTTAAAAATGACTGCTTTGGATATTAAAGAGGAGGTAAAAGATTTTATGATTGCAGAGAGGGCTATTACGGAAGAATTATTGGAGAAAAAAAATAAGGAGGTTAGGGAGGATATATTATTTGTGTTTCAAGGTCTTGCTTTGCATATTGAAAGGATTGATGATAAAATGGAGGAGGTCACTGAAAATGCAGCAAGACTGGAATCTAGAATGGAGGAAGTGGAGAACAAGATAGAATCCACACAGGATGAACTAACTATCTCACAATACAGAGAAATGGAGTTTGCACTGCGCATCAGGGGATTGAAAGAAAACTTACAGGAAGATTTAAAGATGTTTATTGTTAAAGATATTGCCTTTAATCTTGGATGGAAACCAGAGGATCTACAGGTTTTCAGATGGTGAAAAAGGTTAAATATTTGGGAGTATATTTAACGGCTTCAAATGGAAAATTGTATAAGAATAATTATGAATTATTATGGGCAAAAGTACAAAAGGATTTAAATGACTGGAAAAAATTGCAATTGTCATTGTTGGGGAGAATTTCAGCTGTAAAAATGAATGTTCTACCAAAGTTTCTTTTCTTGTTTCAGGTGATACCTATTTTAAAAAAAGATGTAAATTTGGAGGAATGGCAGAAGGGTATCAATAAATTCATTTGGGCTGGGAAGAAACCAAGGGTTAAATTTAAGATTTTGCAAGATGCCCGAGAAAGAGGAGGACTTAAAGCACCTAATTTGAAAATATATTCTGATGCAGCCGCCTTAACTTGGATAAGTGATTGGCTTAATTTAACAAATAAGGATATTCTTTCTCTTGAAGGGTGGGACTTAAGGTATGGTTGGCATGCATATTTAATTTTTAACAAGAAAGTTGATCGGGCTTTTAAATCACATATTTTGAGGAATGCTTTACTTCGAGTTTGGAAAAAGTATTATTATAGGTTAAATTACAAAACACCTATCTGTGGGATTCCTGGACACGCAATTGAGGGAATTTCTAAGGGGATGAATTTTGACAAAATCTCGTATAAAGAATTATTAATTTGGTCAGGTTCGGATTGGCATTTAAAATCCTTAGATGTATTAAGGCAAAAAAAATATTCTACAGTCATGGTTTCAATACTTACAAATAGTGGACAGGTGGACTGTAGATAAGAAAGAGGGAATAACATTAGAAGATGAAAATTTGGTAATTCAGATTAAAGATCAGAATCAGGCTCATATAAAAAGAATTTATAATGCTTTAATAAAATTAGATTCGGAAACAGAATTGGTTAAAGATTGCATGATTAAATGGGCTCAGAATATCCAGGAACTGATCCCATTGGATTTATGGGAGATAATTTGGATTAGAAATGTTAAATTTACACAAGCTCAAAATTTGAGGGAAAATTTTTATAAAATGTTTTATAGGTGGCATTTAGATCCTAAAAAATTATCTTGTATGTATTCTAATTTACAACCCAAATGTTGGAGATGTGGTAATACGGATGCAACTTATTTTCACGTTTGGTGGAATTGTAAAAAGGTAAAGGCTTTTTGGATTATGACTTGGTGGAACATTCAAAAGATTTTTAAAAGGAAGATAAAGTTTACTCCTCAATTATTTTTATTGGGTATTTTTGTGGATTTAGATGATAAAGAAACTATTTTAATGTTGAATTTATTAACTGCAGCAAGGTTACTAGTAGGTTCATATTGGAAGAAAGATTTGTTGCCTACTTTAGAAGAATGGATATTTAAAGTTTCTAATTTAGCAGAAATGGCAAAAATGTCTGCTTATTTAAAGGAACATACACAAGAAAGATATATTATTGTATGGAGAAGATGGATAGATTATATTCAGAAGACGTATGGGACTATAAAGTTTCATTTATTTTATGAGTAAATTTTATAGTAAATGTTGTATAAGAGATTTGTTTATGATGATGTAATTTAAGGGGAGTTAAGGGCTAGGTATGATTTTTTTTCTCTATTTTTTTCTTTTTTCTTTTATATTGTTAATTTTGTTATTAATAACCCTGTACTCTGCTCTGGGAAGTGAGGGGGGGTTGAGGGTGGGTGGGTGGGTGAGTGGGTGGGTAAATAGGTAGAATAGGATAATATAGATATGGTAATTTATGAGAGAGGTGCTGCTTGGGCGTTTCCCCTACGCTGTATTCCTGTATTCGAGAGGGATGAGAGGCGAGGAAGGTGAAGGGAGGAAGTAGGATGGTAAGAGGAGAAGGGGAGGGGAAGAGAGTAGTGAGGGGAGGAGAGAAAGAGGAGGGAAGTAAGGAAGGTATTAGGGAGGGTGGATGCAGCTTGGGGGGAACGAGCAAGCGGCACCTATGGTTATGAATTTATTATATTTTGTAAAGTGAATTTTGTTGTATAACTATCTTGGATAAATGGAAAATAAAATTTTAAAAAAAAACTCTTATAGGTTGCCAAAGTATTGTGTCATTATTTATTGACAAAATTGAACTACTTTGTTATAATCTATTGAAGAGAGAATTTCATCAGTTTCCTGAATTATCATCTATAAAAGATGATGTAACTCCAGAGGATATTGAAAGATTCAGTAGCCACCTCAACGAACTTAAATTGGACATGGAAAAACGATTTGAAGATATTTTGAAATTGAAGGTGTATGACTGGATGAAAAATCTTTACCGCAAATATTGAAGAGGCTGATACAACTTGCCAAGAAGAACTGTTAGAAATTAGATATGATGAAGAAAGTAAACATAAATTCGATAGTGGTGGATATGAAAACCTATGGCAAAGTAAAAAAATGCCTGTCTTATATCCAAATATGTGGAAAATGATATTCAGTTTATTGATACCTTTCCCAACCTCATATCTTCTGGAATCAGGCTTTAGTGCTGTTAATCATATTATGATCAAAGAAAGAAACCGCCTGAATATTTCCAAAAGATTTATTCTGCGAAACTTAGCGAAAGTCCAACATAAAGTATTTGGTAAGTAATTATTTGGTAAGTAATATTTTGGAAATATAAATATGTTATGAACACATCTGACTACCAAACCAAATTAACCAACCTATTCCAACACTCCACATACAAACCCCTAAACACAGATCCCACCACCTACCTGGAAAAAACCACTAGATCCAAAATAAAAGCCTCCCCCATTAGCAAAGAGATCCAGCAAAGAATCATTCCCAGAGAGAAATCATCCAGATGCCCCAAATTCTATGGTCTCCCCAAGCTACACAAAGAGGGAACCCAACTTAGACCCATAATCAGCTCCATAGGCTCACCTCTACAAAACCTAGCCAAATTTCTCGCCAAACAACTACAGCCCTGTGAAGAAGCCATCACCTCACATGTAAAAAACTCATTCCAGTTCATAGAGATCATAAAGAAACAAAACTTACAGCCCAGCGACCTACTCGTGAGCTTCGATGTCATATCCCTCTTCACCCAATTGCCAATTAAAGAAGCCTTGACAGCTATCCAAAAAAAATATAACCCCCCCAAACACATCCTAGATCTGACCAACCATTGCCTATCCAACACATACTTCATCTGTAATGGACAAAAATACAAACAAATAGAAGGAGCACCCATGGGATCACCCCTCTCACCTGTCATTGCAAACCTCTACATGAAACACTTTGAAACCCAAGCTCTAGAAAAATCAGATCACAAACCCAAACTCTGGCTCAGATACGTAGACGACACCTTCATAATCTGGCCACATGGGAAAGAAAAACTGGACAACTTCCTCACACACCTCAACAGCCTACACCTCAAAATACAGTTCACCATGGAAACAGAAGCTAATAAACAACTTCCCTTCCTGGATGTCTTAGTCTACAAAAAATCCAATGGCTCCCTAGGACACACCATCTACCAGAAGAAAACACACACAAACCGCTATCTGCACACACTCTCACACCACCACCCAGCACAGATCAACTCCGTAGCCAAGACACTCATCTCCAGAACAAAACGCTTAGCTGACGAACAACACCTAAAAACCGAACTACACACTCTCACTAATGTACTAACATCCAACAGATTCCAAAGAAATAAGATTACCAATCTAATCCAAAAAGAAACCCCCACAAAAATCCAAGACAGAGAACAAGAAAACGGCAAAGCCCTCCTCCCATACATAAAAGGCACCACAGACAGAATCAGCAAGATCCTCCACAAACACAACATCAAGACAGTATTCTGCACAAACAGAAAAATATCCACCATCCTAAGAAACCCCAAGGACAAAATTGAGTTAGAAAATCAAGGAGTATATGAAATCCCATGCACCGCTTGCCCCACCACATACATCGGACAAACCAACAGAAGAATAAGTGCACGCATTGAAGAACACAAAAACTCAGTCAAAAAAGAGGAACCAACCTCTTCCCTGGTCCAACACCTTAAAGCCACAGGACATCAAATTGACTTTAAAAAGACCAGAACTATCGCCAAAACTGAACACTTTAATAACAGAATAATCAGAGAAGCCATCGAGATAGAAAAACACCCACACAGCATGAACAAACGAGGTGATACCTCCCGCCTACCAGCCATTTGGAAACCCGCCCTTATTGACAAACGAGTCCCTAACACAAAGAATGACACCAGACCCACACTCACGAAAACCACACAGGATGTCACCACCACACATCCACGCTAAAAGCAAACCCAAACCCACATCAATGATGAGACACAACCACAAACCAGAAGCCTGACCACAGCTGCATCATTAGCCACTTTAAACCCCTCCAATCCATACATGAAGCAAACTGACACCCACCATGAAGATGAGGCATGACCACGAATGCGAAGCCAAACAACAGCAACACAGCTCACCATCTCACATCTCCCTGCAACTCAGACTAACCTGAGTACAACAAAGCCCCCACCCAAACAGAACACTCCCCCATCCAATCAGAGCACAGCCAACCCCCCATCCAATCAGAGCACAGCCAAGCCCCTAACCACCAATCAGAACACACCTCCACCCAATCAGAACACAGACAAGTTCCCACCCAATCAGTTCATACCCCCACTGGCAGTAAAAAGGAAGAAACAGTTACGATCACACATTGCTCCTAGAAGCACGAA
This sequence comes from Crotalus adamanteus, assembly GCA_039797435.1. Lineage (NCBI taxonomy): Eukaryota > Metazoa > Chordata > Lepidosauria > Squamata > Viperidae > Crotalus > Crotalus adamanteus. The sequence goes on along the minus strand of CM077935.1, from coordinate 23,578,194 downwards.
GCCGAAAACACCAGCCTGAAGATGACAAATGAGACTTCGTCGAAACGTCACCAAGACACTTCCAATTTGATGCGGGAGAAAACCCGAATCCACCCCCACAATTCCCAACCAATCAGAGCACAGCCAACCCCCCATCCAATCAGAGCACAGCTGGGGGGGAGGATGGGTTGGAGGTTAAATAGGTCAGATAAGTAGAAATAGTTGGTTTTTTTTGTATATAATATTGATTTTTTTTTTTCCTTTTAGTACTGTCCATGGGGTTTTCATGGCAAAGATACTGGAGTGGTTTGCCATTTCCTTCTCCAGTGGATCACATTTTGTCAGAACTCTCTGCTATAACCTGTCCGGGAGTACCAGACCATCTCATTTGTCTCTTGAGAAACCTATATGCGGGTCAAGAAGCAACAGTGAGAACTGAACACGGAACCACTGATTGGTTCAAAATTGGAAAAGGAGTCCGGCAAGGCTGTATACTGTCGCCCTGCCTATTTAACTTATATGCAGAGCACATCATGAGAAAGGCAGGGCTAGATGAATCAAAAGTTGGAATTAAAATTGCCGGGAGAAATATCAACAACCTAAGATATGCAGATGATACCACTCTAATGGCAGAAAGTGAAGAGGAACTAAAGAGCCTCTTGATGCGGGTGAAGAAGGAGAGTGCATAAGTTGGCTTGAAACTCAACATTAAGAAAACCAAAATCATGGCATCCGGCCCTCTCAATTCCTGGCAAATAGATGGGGAAGAAATGGAGGTAGTGACAGATTTTATTTTTCTGGGCTCCAAGATCACCTCAGATGGGGACTGCAGCCAAGAAATTAAAAGACGCTTGCTCCTGGGGAGGAAAGCTATGGCAAATCTAGACAGCATACTAAAAAGCAGAGACATCACCCTGCCAACAAAAGTGCGTATAGTCCAGGCTATGGTTTTCCCAGTTGCAATGTATGGCTGTGAAAGTTGGACCATAAGAAAGGCTGAGCGCAAAAGAATTGAGGCCTTTGAACTATGGTGCTGGAGAAGACTCCTGCGAGTCCCTTGGACTGCAAGGCGTTCAAACCGGTCAGTCCTAGAAGAGATCAACCCCGAATGCTCTTTAGAAGGCCAGATCCTGAAGTTGAAACTCAAGTACTTTGGCTACCTAATGAGAAGGAAGGATTCACTGGAGAAGAGCCTAATGCTGGGAAAGATTGAGGGCAATAGAAGAAGGGGACGACAGAGAATGAGATGGCTGGATGGAGTCACTGAAGCAGAAGGTGTGAATTTAAATGGACTCCAGAAGATGGTAGAGGACAGGAAGACCTGGAGGAACGTTGTCCATGGGGTCGCGATGGGTCGGACACGACTTTGCAATTAACAACAACAACATTGATGTTTTAACTTGGAGAGAGGAATTGCTTGGGCATTTCCCCTGGACCGCATCCGGAGTGAGAAGATAGGAGGAAGGGGAGAAGTAAGTAGGAAGGTTGAGGAGAAGGAGGAGAGGGGGAGAGTGAGGAAGAAGAGGGAAAGAGGGAAGTGAGAGAAGAGGTTAGAGGGTGGATGCGGTTTGGGGGGAAATGGGTGAGCAATACCGAAAGTTGTCTGTATAAATTTACTTTATTCTTTATCTGAAGTATTCTTTATGAATGTAATGAAAAATTGAAAATATTTATTTATGAGACTTATATACCGCTTTAAGTGCAAGCACTCTCTAAGCGGTGTACACCAGTAAGCAATGTATATATATATATATTTACATTGCACCCAACAATCTGGGTCCTCATTTTACCTACCCCAGAAGGATGGAAGGCTGAGTCAACCTTGAGCCGGTGAGATTTGAACCGCTGACCTGCTGAACACAGTCAGCTAAAGTGGCCTGCAGTACTGCGCTCTAACAAAAAAAAAAAAAGAACACAACCAAGCTCTCATCCAATCAGTTCATACCCCCACTGGCAGTTAAAAGGAAGAAACAGCTACAATCACACATTGCTCCTAGAAGCACGAAGCCAAAAACACCAGCCCAAAGATGACGAATGAGACTTCGTCGAAACGTCGCCAAGACACTTCCAATTTGATGCAGGAGAAAACCCGAATAACCAAAGACCTACACAACACACACACAGACACACACAGACACAGACACACACAGACACACACACAGACACACACACACACACACACACACACACACACACACACACACACACACACACACACACACACATATATATATATATATATATATATATATATATATATATATATATATATATATATATGTCTTTGGTTGTTCGGGTTTTCTCCCGCGTAAAATTGGAAGTGTCTTGGCGACGTTTCGACGAAGTCCCATTCGTCATCTTCAGGCTGGTGTTTTCAGCTTCGTGCTTTGAGCAGCAATGTGTGGTCTTAGCTGTTTCTTCCTTTTAACTGCCAGTGGGGGTATGAACTGATTGGGTGGGAGCTTGGCTGTGTTCTGATTGGGTGGAGGTGTGTTCTGAATGGTTAGGGGCTTGGCTGTGCTCTGATTGGCTGGGGGAGTGTTCTGTTTGGTTGTGCTCAGGTTAGTCTGAGTTGCAGAGGGATTTGAGATTTTGAGCTGCCTTGCTATTTTTTGGCTTCGTGTTCGTGGTCGTGCTTCCTCTTCATGGAGAGTGTCAGTTTGCTTCATGTATGGATTGGAGGGGTTTAAAGTGGCTAATGATGCAGCTGTGGTCTGGCTTCTGGTTTGTGGTCGTGCCTCATCATCGGTGTGGCTTTGGGTTTGTTTTTTGCGTGGATGTGTGGTGGTGACCTCCTGTGTGGTTTTTGTGAGTGTGGGTCTGGTATCATTTTTTGTGTTAGGGAGTCGTTTGTCAATAAGGGCGGGTTTCCAAATGGCTGGTAGGCGGGAGGTATCATCTTGCTTGTTCATGCTGTGTGGGCGTTTTTCTATCTCGATGGCTTCTCTGATTATTCTGTTATTAAAATGTTCACTTTTGGCAATGGTTCTGGTATTTTTAAAGTCAATTTCATGTCCTGTGGCTTTAAGGTGTTGGACCAGGGAAGATGTTGGTTCCTCTTTTTTGACTGAGTTCTTATGTTCTTCAATGCGTGCACTTATTCTTCTGTTGGTTTGTCCGATGTATGTGGTGGGACAAGAGGTGCATGGGATTTCGTATACTCCTTGATTTTCTAATTCAATTTTATCTTTGGGGTTTCTAAGGATGGTGGATATTTTTCTGTTTGTGCAGAATGCTGTTTTGATGTTGTGTTTAGGGAGGATCTTACTGATTCTGTCTGTGGTGCCTTTTATGTATGGGAGGAGGGCTTTGCCGTTTTCTTGTTCTTTGTCTTGGATTTTAGTGGGGGTTTCTTTTTGGATTAGGTTTGTAATCTTATTTCTATGGAATCAATTGGATGTTAGTACATTGGTGAGAGTGTGTAGTTCGGGTTTTAGGTGTTGTTCGTCAGCTAAGCGTTTTGTTCTGGAGATGAGTGTCTTGGCTACAGAGTTGATCTGTGCTGGGTGGTGGTGTGAGAGAGCGTGCAGATAGCGGTTTGTGTGTGTTTTCTTCTGGTAGATGGTGTGTCCTAGGGAGCCATTGGATTTCTTGTAGACTAAGACATCCAGGAAGGGAAGTTGGTTGTTAGCTTCTGTTTCCATGGTGAACTGTATTTTGGGGTGTAGGCTGTTGAGGTGTGTGAGGAAGTTGTCCAGTTTTTCTTTCCCATGTGGCCAGATTATGAAGGTGTCGTCTACGTATCTGAGCCAGAGTTTGGGTTTGTGATCCGATTTTTCTAGAGCTTGGGTTTCAAAGTGTTCCATGTAGAGGTTGGCAATGACAGGTGAGAGGGGTGATCCCATGGGTGCTCCTTCTGTTTGTTTGTATTTTTGTCCATTATAGATGAAGTATGTGTTGGATAGGCAGTGGTTGGTCAGATCTAAGATGTGTTTGGGGGGGTTATATTTGTTTTGAATAGCTGTCAAGGCTTCTTTGATAGGCACTTGGGTGAAGAGGGATATGACATCGAAGCTCACTAGTAGGTCGCTGGGCTGTAAGTTTTGTTTCTTTATGATCTCTATAAACTGGAATGAGTTTTTTACGTGTGAGGTGATGGATTCTGCATAGGGCTGTAGTTGTTTGGCGAGAAATTTGGCTAGGTTTTGTAGAGGTGAGCCTATGGAGCTGACTATAGGTCTGAGTGGGGTTCCTTCTTTGTGTATCTTGGGGAGACCATAGAGTTTGGGGCATCTGGATGATTTCTCTCTGGGAATGATTCTTTGCTGGATCTCTTCGCTAATGGGGGAGGCTTTTATTTTGGATCTAGTGGTTTTTTCCAGGTAGGTGGTGGGATCTGTATTTAGGGGTTTGTATGTGGAGTCTTGGAGTAGGTTGGTTAATTTGGTTTGGTAGTCAGATGTGTTCATAACCACCGTGGCGTTGCCTTTGTCTGCTGGTAGGATTATTATGCTGGTGTCTTCTTTCAGGTTATGTAGTGCTGTCTGGGTAAGTTGCTTTTGGGTGGCTTGCTGGTGCAGAGGATGTTGGTGATTTCGAGTCTGATTCTGTTAGCGTCATCGGGGTTGATTTTGGTCAGGCTGGTTTCAACTCCACATATAATGGTTTCAGTGGGGATGTGTTTGGGAGCGACTGCAAAGTTGAATCCTTTGGAAAGGACATTGGTTTCGGCTTTGGTGAGGATCCTATCTGAGATGTTATGCACTGTTTGTTTCATGTGTGGCTGTGAGGGAGGAGGGGTTTGTTTCTGGCGTTCTTGTAGTCTTCGGAGTTTGTTGGTGTGTGTATCTGTCTTGAGGGTGGTCTGTGTTTCGGCTCTCCAGACGGCGAGTTGTTTGGATTTGTCCCAAAGTGCGGGGTGGATCTTGTTGCTGAGTTTGAGGTGGAGTGTGAGGAGATCTTTGTTAATTCGGTCTAGGAGGAATCTTTTTGTGTGAAGTTCATTTCTGATTAGGGCCAATTCTGTTCTTTTCAGTACTAACATCCAATGGATTCCATAGAAATAAGATTACAAACCTAATTCAAAAAGAAACCCCCACTAAAATCCAAGACAAAGAACAAGAAAACGGCAAAGCCCTCCTCCCATACATAAAAGGCACCACAGACAGAATCAGTAAGATCCTCCATAAACACTATATATATATATATACATATATACATACATACATACATACATACATACATACATACATACATACTGTCGGGCCGCCTACATTGAATGCAGCAGCAGCAAGCATCCTTTTCTCGGAACAATTTGTAGCCGGCCCGCCATGCAAACGGACGGCCGAGCACGCGCCGGGGAAGCCAACATTCTAAGGTAAAGGACTGACAGCCAGCTGGTGGATGCAGATGCGCAGACGCCGCGGATCGTGGAATAAGTATCACTGGAAACTACTAGAGAACGACGGAGCATGCGCGGCCGGCGAAACCCGTGGACGCAATAGCAAACATTATTGGAAGTTACTGGGGAATCGCGAATAGTCGGGAAGCGGCTGGGGTGTCGGGAAGCGGCCGGGGCATCGGGAAGCGTTTAGGTCAGGATGACGAAGCAACTTTTGGGACGATGGGCGTATGGGCGGTGATAGGGGGTGTGGGTAAGGCGCGGTTTCAGTAAATTGTATAAAAAGGGAATGAGTGTACACACTGTCAGTGCTGACTTTATTCCGTTTATTCTTGTATAATAAACTGGGTGTTCTCCGTTCCTGGCGAGGTGCTTCTTTTATTTGAGTGTGTGCCAAAGACGGGGTGACACATACATACATATATATATATATATATATATATGGCAAGAAATAAAATGATCACCAGGATAATAAAAACTATAAGATTTATTAAAAAGCGCCTAGCTTTCGCCGTCACCTGCCGGCATCCTCAGGGCTAGTGCGCCAGGGAGTGAGAGAGTCACTTTTAAAGGCATGTCAAAGTCTGCGCACGACTCCTCAGCCTCGTCATCGGGCCCGATTGGTATGACTGCGCACAAATGGTCTGTTCTTTCCTGTTCATTTCAATTGCGTGTTCATCATCATCCATCCTTCTTTCCCTTGGTCTTAGGGTGGATGGGTAAATATCTCTCTTATTATGGTGGTCCCTATGTTTTAACCCTTCCCCCCCGGGTTCAGGTAGTAATACACATTTCATGTTTGTTTTGTAATCCTCCTTCGTCCCATTGTTCTTCCTACGGCAAGTTTTTCCTTTGATTTCAATACTTTCACTTCTTATGCAAACGTCATCTAGATGATCTTGCAAGTCCTTCCGAAGTGGATGCAAACCACCGGTGGTCTGGGGCTGGAGGATAGGTTGTTCAGTCACGGGAGGAGGGGGTGGTTCCCTAGCTACCATTGCGTCCAGCTGCTTTGCGTGTACTATACTGTGCTTAGTCAGTCCGGGGGGAGTGGCGGTGGAATTGTGTTTTCGCTCCCCCCCCCCCCGGGTTCCGATGGCAATACACATCCCATCCCTGTCTTGCACTCCCCCTTCGTCCCATGGCTCCTCCTACGGTGGGCCCCTCCCTTGGCTTCAACACTTCTACAAACCCCGTCTGAGCAATCTCGTGAATCCCTCCGGGGTGGATGTAATTTGCTGACGATCTGAAGTTGGGGGCTAGATTGTTCAACCGTGGGCGGGGGGGGTGGTTCCTTAGCCACCACTGCGCACAGCTGTCTTATACGCCCCCTGCTACGGGTAATCGGTCCGGGGAGGGTAACGGTGGGATCATGTTCTATTTGATCGTCGCAGCGTCTCTCTTCGATTCGCCTCCTCCCTCTTACATCGTTGTTATCTATACGGGTCCTCCGGAGTTCTCCGGGATGCACAAACGGGGGGCGTGATGGTCCGGTCTCCTGTATTTTCTCTCCCTCTCCAATGCCGTTCGTGGGTCCACCTCCGATCGCGCTCTGTAGATCGGAGGTGGACCCACGAACGGCATTGGAGAGGGAGAGAAAATACAGGAGACCGGACCATCACGCCCCCCGTTTGCGCATCCCGGAGAACTCCGGAGGACCCGTATAGATAACAATGATGTAAGAGGGAGGAGGCGAATCGAAGAGAGACGCTGCGACGATCAAATAGAACATGATCCCACCGTTACCCTCCCCGGACCGATTACCCGTAGCAGGGGGCGTATAAGACAGCTGTGCGCAGTGGTGGCTAAGGAACCACCCCCCCCCCCCCCGCCCACGGTTGAACAATCTAGCCCCCAACTTCAGATCGTCAGCAAATTACATCCACCCCGGAGGGATTCACGAGATTGCTCAGACGGGGTTTGTAGAAGTGTTGAAGCCAAGGGAGGGGCCCACCGTAGGAGGAGCCATGGGACGAAGGGGGAGTGCAAGACAGGGATGGGATGTGTATTGCCATCGGAACCCGGGGGGGGGAGCGAAAACACAATTCCACCGCCACTCCCCCCGGACTGACTAAGCACAGTATAGTACACGCAAAGCAGCTGGACGCAATGGTAGCTAGGGAACCACCCCCTCCTCCCGTGACTGAACAACCTATCCTCCAGCCCCAGACCACCGGTGGTTTGCATCCACTTCGGAAGGACTTGCAAGATCATCTAGATGACGTTTGCATAAGAAGTGAAAGTATTGAAATCAAAGGAAAAACTTGCCGTAGGAAGAACAATGGGACGAAGGAGGATTACAAAACAAACATGAAATGTGTATTACTACCTGAACCCGGGGGGGAAGGGTTAAAACATAGGGACCACCATAATAAGAGAGATATTTACCCATCCACCCTAAGACCAAGGGAAAGAAGGATGGATGATGATGAACACGCAATTGAAATGAACAGGAAAGAACAGACCATTTGTGCGCAGTCATACCAATCGGGCCCGATGACGAGGCTGAGGAGTCGTGCGCAGACTTTGACATGCCTTTAAAAGTGACTCTCTCACTCCCTGGCGCACTAGCCCTGAGGATGCCGGCAGGTGACGGCGAAAGCTAGGCGCTTTTTAATAAATCTTATAGTTTTTATTATCCTGGTGATCATTTTATTTCTTGCCATGAATATTCCCAGGATTCATGTTTTTAATCTTCTTAAACATGTGTGTATATATATATATACACACTTAAAAGATAAAAGACGATCACCAGGAAATAAAAGCAATCAAGTATTTAATAAATAAAAACTGAGCTTTCGATGGGTGTATTGCTGCCATCATAGTCAGGGTGTAAAAGCCAGAGGGTGGGGAAGGCTGCTTATGAGCGCAACCGCGCCCGCATTCGGCTCATGGACCTCGTCACGGGGCCCGGTCGGTTGATCCTTGCACCACTCATATCAGACGTACTTTCAAGTTCTAAGTTTCTACAGTTGATTACTTCTCTACTACTCCTGACTCCTAGGCTGGGGAGGGAACATTCCATATCGTCTTGCATCGAAGTAACTTGTGTGACGCTAGAACGATCATCTAATGGAGTCCCAAGCCTGGCCACCTCTTTCCCCCATGCTTGCCGCATTATTCTCCGGGGACACACAGCTATGTCCATGTCTTTACCCACATCCCCCCCGCAGCCCCCAACACATCACACATCCACGTGTGGGGTGAGCGATGACCTATTACGGTCCGTGTCTGTGCCGGCTCAGCATCTGAAGATCGTTCAACTCTCCCCCCCTTGGTATACTCTGAAGAAGCATCAAGTCCGGTCTTCACGCCTGCGCTCTCCTGCCTCCGTCGTGCTGTCATACGGGAGCGTGTAACCGCACCCTCAATGGGGCGGCTGCAGTTAGTATCTGCTCCGGGAGTTCCGACACCCAAACTGGTCACAGCAGGGAGATCTTCAGGAACGTGAGCACTAAGGCCATTACAAGGGGAGCAGTCTTGCTTCATATCCAAGGTGGGGGGGGGCACCCTACACCGTTCAAAGGATTGGACACGATATAGAAGAGGAGGAATGTCCGGAGCGTCTAGATTATGTAAGGGTGGGTTATCATTATCAATGAGTTCTTCATTTTCTAACGGGTGCATGCAAAGACTGTTACTAGTCGGGGGCACCCTGGATGGTAGGATCACCCTCATCTCATTATTCATCCCTTCAGACGAACAATCGAGATTACCAATGCTGGGGTGCTTCTTCCATCCAAGACAAGTGCGTGCCTCCCATGCCTTCATAACCTGATGTGCTGGGCGTAACTCCACACATCGGTTAATAGACTTGCTATCCGAAAACCAAGCCTCTTTAAGCAGTCTACCGCTTTTAGAGGCATCACTAGCAACAACCTGCACCCCGTTGAAATCAAATTTATGTCCAAGCTCTACCATATGAGTGAGGATCTGAGAGTAATGCTCCCCTCTTTTTATTGCCAGTTTGTGTTCCTGTATTCTTGTCCTTACCCTTTTCGAGGTTTCTCCCACATAATTACTTGGGCAATCCATACAATGAATTTTATAGATCACCCCGGATTTTTCAGTAACAGGGAGTGGATCTTTCAACCTCATAATACAGGAACGCAACGTTCGATCTGGTCTATGTGCCACCCTTATTCCATAGGGTGACAATAGCCTGGCTGTGGCTTCAGAAACGTTGCTGACATAAGGGAGAGTAATGTGTGTTGTCTGTAAAGGTGGCCCCCCAATAGGTGGATTACGGGGAGGCCTGGATAGAGCACTATGGCGCCTAATGAATTTATTGGGGTATCCATTACATCTACAGGTGTGAAACAGGTATTTCCTTTCCTCAGCTTTAGCTTTGGCCGTATTGCAGTGTGAGTCAGCCCTTTTAAAAAGGGTTCTAATGCAGCTGACCTTGTGGGCCACTGGATGGTTGCTGTTAAAATGCAGAATCCTATCGGTGTGCGTGGGTTTGCGGTAAACCCTAGTATTAAGGGTCCCACCAGGCTGGCGCTGGACCAAAATGTCAAGGAACGCCAGCCTACCTTGATGTTCCTCCTCCTCCGTAAACTGCAAGTCCACGCACACTGAATTAAGTATGCCCACAAAGTCAGCCTTCCGACTCTTTTTGATGACAACAAAGGTGTCATCAACGTAGCGGGCCCAGAATTTGGGACAATACTGGGCCATCGCGACATGCTCTATCCACTGCAATACAGCCTCAGCAATAACACTGGAGATGGCTGACCCCATGGGAGTACCCTTTATTTGCTCATAGGTGTTGCCCTGAAACATGAAGTAGGTCTTGAGGCAAAAGCCCAAAAGGTCCACAAGATCTTCCGGGCGAAGGGAGTCCTGGTGCTGTCCTAGGCCCTTGCGACTAAAAAGATCTTTAACGGTCGCAAGGGCTAGGTCCTGTGGAATAGAGGTGAAGAGGGAGACAATATCAAAAGATACCATCACCTCATCATCCTCTATCCTTAAGGACCTAATCCTATCCAGGAACTCCTCTGCCGATCTTACTACCGTCTGGCTATCAGCAATCAAGTGGCCGATGCGAAGACTCAGCCACTTGGCCAAACCAGACATAGGGGTACCCCTAAACGATACTATAGGGCGGAGGGGAACCCCTTCTTTGTGCACCTTGGGTAGCCCATAGAATCTAGCTACCGCCATATCGTTAGGGCGTATCCTCAAGAGGGTTACGTCATCTAATCTTCTACCACGTTTCAGGGCATTGAGCGTCTTGTTGACTCGGTTTTTGAGGGTCACCATGGGGTCCCCACTCACAATCCTGTAGGCCGTAGTATCTTCAAGTAACCCCAACGCCTTATTGATGTAATGGGCTCTATCCATGACAACCGTAGCTCTCCCTTTGTCAGTTGAACGATCTTCAGATGCTGAGCCGGCACAGACACGGACCGTAATAGGTCATCGCTCACCCCACACGTGGATGTGTGACGTGTTGGGAGCTGCGGGGGGGGGGGGGATGTGGGTAAAGACATGGACATAGCTGTATGTCCCCGGAGAATAATGCGGCAAGCACGGGGGAAAGAGGTGGCCAGGCTTGGGACTCCATTAGATGATCGTTCTGGTGTCACACAAGTTACTTCGATGCAAGACAATATGGAATGTTCCCTCCCCAGCCTAGGAGTCGGGAGTAGTAGAGAAGTAATCAACCGTATGAACTTAGAACTTGAAAGTACGTCTGATATGAATGGTGCAAGGATCAACCGACCGGGCCCCGTGACGAGGTCCATGAGCCGAATGCGGGCGCGGTTGCGCTCATAAGCAGCCTACCCCACCCTCTGGCTTTTACACCCTGATGATGATGGCAGCAATACAGCCATCGAAAGCTCGGTTTTTATTTATTAAATACTTGATTGCTTTTATTTCCTGGTGATCGTCTTTTATCTTTTAAGTATGTATACACCCAGGAAACGACATTCTTCTGTTTTTAGTTTATATATATATATATATATATATATATATATATATGTGTGTGTGTGTGTGTGTGTGTGTGTGTGTGTGTGTGTGTGTGTGTGTGTGTAGGTCTTTGGTTGTTCGGGTTTTCTCCCGCGTAAAATTGGAAGTGTCTTGGCGACGTTTCGACGAAGTCCCATTCGTCATCTTCAGGCTGGTGTTTTCATGATGCAATCTTCGATCTCCGGGAAGAGTATACTCCAGTTATTTATTGTTAAAACCACATTTAAAACAATAAAAACAGTTATATACAAAAATTAAAACAACTTAGCTTTCGCTGGTCCTCTGCCAGCGTCCTCAGAGTGGGGCTTAGGGGGTGGGAAGTTCTTTTTATCCCCTTGCTGATCCAATTGCCTACTCATTGCCCTCGTGACAGGGCCACTCTTCCTGATTGCCTGTGACAGCCTTGCCTGTTCCGCCCTCTCTTTTTTGCACTCTAACATTGTATTTTCCTGCTTTGTCATCCTTGTGCTGTCTCCCCCTCCCTGTGCTGTTATCAGTAGCACGCTCCTGGGCTGCTGATCTGCCTGCCATTTTTGCATACCATTGCCAGTTCTTATTACAACTCCCTCCTCCAACCCCCCTCCTCTCCCAGCCTGCCGATTCATACACCCTTTGTTGTCCATTCCTGTCATCCTTCCCCCTCCTTCCTTCAACCCTCCCACCTGTTGATTAACCTGTTGCTCCTGCCTTTCACCAACCATTCTTATTGATGTTCTCTTCCTCAATATCTTTTCCTTCCTGATCCGCTGCTCTACCTGCTGTTCCTGTTTACCCTCCTCCCCCACTGTCCATCTTCCCCTCTCCAATGTCCTCCCCATCATCTGCTGACTTGCCTGTTGTTCATCCATTTCTGTACATTCTCTCTTTTCTAGTGTTCCTCCTCCTCTGACCTGCCATCTTACATGCTGTTCCCACATGCCAACATCCATTCCTGTTAAACCCTCCTTCTTAAGCTTTCCTCCCCCCCAATCTGCCGTCCTGCCTTCTATTCTTATCTGCCCTTCTACTTTCCTGTCAGTCCCCCCCTCTCCTATTTCCTCCCCTCCTCTCCAATCCACTGCTCTGTTTGCTGTTTCTTCCAGCATTCTTCCTTCCCTTGCCTGCTGTCCTACGTACTGTTCCCATCTACCGACCTGCGTTCCTATTGGACTCTCCTTCCCAAACTTTCCCCCCCCCAAAACTGCTTTCCTACCTATTATTCCTGCCTGCCCTTTTCCATACCTATCAACTCCACTCTCTCCCGTTTCCTCCCCCCCTCTAATCTGCACCTCTACCTGCTGTTCCTGACTATTCTCCATTCTTACTCCCTTCTCAAATATCCCCTCTCCACCCGTGAATATGCTTCCAATCTTACGTGCCTCATCTTCTCTGTTCTTCTCTCTCTCCCCCTCTCTTTTGATCAGTCCCCTGGGGTCGGGCATACCCCTCCCCCGTATTCTGGGCCGTACGATCAATTCCGATGTTCCCAAGAGTCTTCCCTGGTCCCCCTCTCCTTGCAATCCTCCATCATATCCACTTCCTCTTCCTTTACTACCCTTACCTATCTGTGACCCTAATATTCCCTCATCTGTCCCCACCTGTGATGTGTCTATGGGATCCTCCCTATGTCTAGTCATGTAGTGAATACCCCCCCCCCACCAGTCCTGGTTTCGCCTCTGACAATCGGCATCCGTCTCTTGACATGCTCTTCCTGCACTCTTAGTGCCTGGTACGCCGGGGGCAGTTCTATACATCGGTTGATGGAGTCTGTGTTGGAGAACCAGGCCTCCTTTAGTAAGCGTCCTCCTTTGGAGGCATCCTGGGCAATGGCTTCTGCCTCCTTGAAATCAAAAGAATGTCCGGTATTGATCATGTGCGTCCATATTTGAGAGTATTGCTCCTGCCTTCTGACAGCCAATTTATGTTCATGTATCCTCGTTTTTATTCGTTTGGCTGTCTCCCCCGTATAATTACATTGGCAGTCTTTGCAATGCACTCTGTATACGACCGTTGATCTTTCTTCCTTTGGCAATGGCTCTTTAGGGCGCATGACTTTCATCCGGAGTGTTTGATCAGGCTGGTGAGCAACTTTAATATTGTAAGGTGCCAATATGCGCACTGTTGCTTCTGATACTCCCTGGACATACGGTATTGTTGTTCGGACCATTGTCCCTGGATCATTCGGTGCCCTGCGGGGTTCTTGACGTTTGCTATACCTCCGAATGAAGCTAGTTGGGTAGCCATTCCACTTACATACTTGATAAAGATGCGCACGCTCCCTCTGCTTAGCCCTCCTGGTGTTACAGTGCATGTCTATACGTGCAAATAATGTTCTAACGCATGAAATCTTATGGGCTGCTGGGTGATTGCTCATATAGTGCAACATCCTGTCGGTGTGAGTGGCTTTTCTGTACACCGTCGTATGGAGGGCACCATTGGTTTGACGTGTAACCAAAACGTCTAGGAAGGCCAAGCTGCCATTGGCCTCCTGTTCCGCTGTGAATTGTATATCCGGGAATATTGAGTTGAGTTTCTCCATAAGGGCAGTTTTTCTTGCCCGTTTGACGATGACAAAAGTATCGTCCACATACCTGGCCCAAAACTCTGGTTGGTAGTCGGCCATGGCCCTGCTTTCCAAACACTGTAGGACCGCCTCTGCAATGACCCCCGAAATAGGAGATCCCATCGGCGTGCCCTTAATTTGTTCATATATTGTTCCTTGGAATATGAAGTACATTTTCAAGCATAGCTGTAATAACCTGACAACATCTTCTATCCCAAGGGAACTTTGACTCCGTAGTCCTTTCAGTTGTAGTGTTTATAGTCGTCATGGCCAATTCTTGCGGGATGGACGTGAATAGTGATGTTATGTCGAATGAGATCATAATCTCATCATCCCGTATCCTCATCCTCTTTAGCCTCTGTAAGAATTCTTGTGAGGATTTCACAGTGGTTGTGTTGTCCTCCACTAGGTGTTGTAACCTTCGACTTAGCCATTTAGCCAGACCAAACATGGGTGTGCCCCTAAGTGCCACAATGGGTCTCAATGGTGTCCCTTCCTTATGTATTTTAGGTAGGCCATAAAATCTCGCCATAGCTGAGTCCCTTGGCCGTATATCTCTCAAATCTTCTTCATTTATTCCTCCACGTTTCTTAAGTCCATCTATGATCTTGTTGAGTTGATTTTTCATGGACGTTGTGGGGTCAGTCTTAATTGCTTTATAGGCACTGTTGTCATCCAGTAGGGTCTGGGCCTTGCCATAATACTCGGCTCTGTCCATGACAACTGTGGCCCTTCCCTTATCTGCTGGCAGGACCACGATGGATTTGTCCTTGCGCAGCTCTTCCAGGGCCTTTCTCTCCCCTGCCGGTAGTACATGGTGTTGTTTGTGGCCTGTAAGTAATCCCGTAACTCGTTGTCTTATGGCATTCTTCTCTGTCTCACTAGTGGCCATACCTTGTATAGTTGGTTCTACAGCTGCAATAAAGTCAACGGGCTGGGCATCCCCCAAATTGAGGCCCGCATCCCATTGTAATAATCTGATTTCTTCATCTGTGAGGTCTCTTGACGATAAATTGTGGACCAATTTGGAGTTCTGATTACGATTGTGCGTTTGTCTCAGGGTCTCCATCTTCCTGTGGAGCGTTTCGGTCTTATTCTGACGTGCCCTATTCGTGGCCTCGTATATGTATGAGCTGAGGATCCTGTAGTGCTGCTGTGTCAGCGTGGATCGACAGAGCTCCTGGCATCTTCGTATCATAGGTGACCAGGTGTTGATACGTCTATGGTGGTCATTGATTAACACCCGTATGGTTCGGCGCTGAAACTGCCGGACCACCACCTGTGCCTCCATAGAGTCTACAATTGGTCTTCTACGTAGAGATTTTGGTGGCAAGTCATTGCGAATGCAATCATGTAGGAAGGCCAGTTTTCGGTAATTAACAGCCTCACGTTTAGCAAGGTTCTCCCACCTCCTAGCCTGGAGCATAACTGCTCTTCCATAAATGTCCTTAATGGTTATAAAAATACGAATCCCGGGCATATTTGTTCAATGATGCAATCTTCGATCTCCGGGAAGAGTATACTCCAGTTATTTATTGTTAAAACCACATTTAAAACAATAAAAACAGTTATATACAAAAATTAAAACAACTTAGCTTTCGCTGGTCCTCTGCCAGCGTCCTCAGAGTGGGGCTTAGGGGGTGGGAAGTTCTTTTTATCCCCTTGCTGATCCAATTGCCTACTCATTGCCCTCATGACAGGGCCACTCTTCCTGATTGCCTGTGACAGCCTTGCCTGTTCCGCCCTCTCTTTTTTGCACTCTAACATTGTATTTTCCTGCTTTGTCATCCTTGTGCTGTCTCCCCCTCCCTGTGCTGTTATCAGTAGCACGCTCCTGGGCTGCTGATCTGCCTGCCATTTTTGCATACCATTGCCAGTTCTTATTACAACTCCCTCCTCCAACCCCCCTCCTCTCCCAGCCTGCCGATTCATACACCCTTTGTTGTCCATTCCTGTCATCCTTCCCCCTCCTTCCTTCAACCCTCCCACCTGTTGATTAACCTGTTGCTCCTGCCTTTCACCAACCATTCTTATTGATGTTCTCTTCCTCAATATCTTTTCCTTCCTGATCCGCTGCTCTACCTGCTGTTCCTGTTTACCCTCCTCCCCCACTGTCCATCTTCCCCTCTCCAATGTCCTCCCCATCATCTGCTGACTTGCCTGTTGTTCATCCATTTCTGTACATTCTCTCTTTTCTAGTGTTCCTCCTCCTCTGACCTGCCATCTTACATGCTGTTCCCACATGCCAACATCCATTCTTGTTAAACCCTCCTTCTTAAGCTTTCCTCCCCCCCAATCTGCCATCCTGCCTTCTATTCTTATCTGCCCTTCTACTTTCCTGTCAGTCCCCCCCTCTCCTATTTCCTCCCCCCCTCTCCAATCCACTGCTCTGTTTGCTGTTTCTTCCAGCATTCTTCCTTCCCTTGCCTGCTGTCCTATGTACTGTTCCCATCTACCGACCTGCGTTCCTATTGGACTCTCCTTCCCAAACTTTCCCCCCCCCCAAAACTGCTTTCCTACCTATTATTCCTGCCTGCCCTTTTCCATACCTATCAACTCCACTCTCTCCCGTTTCCTCCCCCCCTCTAATCTGCACCTCTACCTGCTGTTCCTGACTATTCTCCATTCTTACTCCCTTCTCAAATATCCCCTCTCCACCTGTGAATATGCTTCCAATCTTACGTGCCTCATCTTCTCTGTTCTTCTCTCTCTCCCCCTCTCTTTTGATCAGTCCCCTGGGGTCGGGCATACCCCTCCCCCGTATTCTGGGCCGTACAATCAATTCCGATGTTCCCAAGAGTCTTCCCTGGTCCCCCTCTCCTTGCAATCCTCCATCATATCCACCTCCTCTTCCTTTACTACCCTTACCTATCTGTGACCCTAACATTCCCTCATCTGTCCCCACCTGTGATGTGTCTATGGGATCCACCCTATGTCTAGTCATGTAGTGAATACCCCCCCCCCACCAGTCCTGGTTTCGCCTCTGACAATCGGCATCCGTCTCTTGACATGCTCTTCCTGCACTCTTAGTGCCTGGTACGCCGGGGGCAGTTCTATACATCGGTTGATGGAGTCTGTTTTGGAGAACCAGGCCTCCTTTAGTAAGCGTCCTCCTTTGGAGGCATCCTGGGCAATGGCTTCTGCCTCCTTGAAATCAAAAGAATGTCCGGTATTGATCATGTGCGTCCATATTTGAGAGTATTGCTCCTGCCTTCTGACAGCCAATTTATGTTCATGTATCCTCGTTTTTATTCGTTTGGCTGTCTCCCCCGTATAATTACATTGGCAGTCTTTGCAATGCACTCTGTATACGACCGCTGATCTTTCTTCCTTTGGCAATGGCTCTTTAGGGCGCATGACTTTCATCCGGAGTGTTTGATCAGGCTGGTGAGCAACTTTAATATTGTAAGGTGCCAATATGCGTGCTGTTGCTTCTGATACTCCCTGGACATACGGTATTGTTGTTCGGACCATTGTCCCTGGATCATTCGGTGCCCTGTGGGGTTCTTGACGTTTGCTATACCTCCGAATGAAGCTAGTTGGGTAGAGGGGGAAGGATGACAGGAATGGACAACAAAGGGTGTATGAATCGGCAGGCTGGGAGAGGAGGGGGGTTGGAGGAGGGAGTTGTAATAAGAACTGGCAATGGTATGCAAAAACGGCAGGCAGATCAGCAGCCCAGGAGCGTGCTACTGATAACAGCACAGGGAGGGGGAGACAGCACAAGGATGATAAAGCAGGAAAATACAATGTTAGAGTGCAAAAAAGAGAGGGCAGAACAGGCAAGGCTGTCACAGGCAATCAGGAAGAGTGGCCCTGTCACGAGGGCAATGAGTAGGCAATTGGATCAGCAAGGGGATAAAAAGAACTTCCCACCCCCTAAGCCCCACTCTGAGGACGCTGGCAGAGGACCAGCGAAAGCTAAGTTGTTTTAATTTTTGTATATAACTGTTTTTATTGTTTTAAATGTGGTTTTAACAATAAATAACTGGAGTATACTCTTCCCGGAGATCGAAGATTGCATCATTGAACAAATATGCCCGGGATTCGTATTTTTATAACCATTAAGGAGATATATATATATATATATATATATATATATATATATATATATATATATATATATATATATATATATATATATATTTTTCTTACTTCTAACTCTAAGTCTTAGGCCTTAAAACAGTCCATAAATCCAACATTGCCTTTTAATCCATTACACAATTTTAAATTTCTCTTTTCAGTCTGATTCTGGCTTTTTTCCTGTGCCAGACAGGTTTCCATAACCACGCTTCCCTTTCAGCCAGTAGATCCAGTTTTGTTGCTTGCAGTGGTCTTTGAAATGATAGGAATCCTATCCTCTGCATTAGGCATCTATTTCTCTCATCCTTAAAGCATCATTCCTTTGTAGTTTCAAATCTCAGTCTTTGCTTCTTCTGTTCCTCAAAGTTACAGATGGAAAGTTTATAGGATAGAATAGGTTCCTCTTTTGTCTCTGTTGATTCCTCTTCTAGTATGTTTTGATTTATAGAATAGTCAGATGTAGTCTGGACATCAGTTTGAATGTTTGAAGTGAGATTTCTGGATCTTAATTCTGTAGTGAACTCTTTCATTGTAGCACATATATCTGCAGTAGCCTCATAAATCTTTTCCAATATAAGTTTATAGTTTAATTGTAACTCAGGTTTCTCCATTTTAATAGTAATTAAAAAGAGTCTCTTTTTTCTTTTTTTTTGTGGAGGCTATATTTAATAAAAGTTAGGCAGTATCCCCCCTTTATGGATTACTGCCTTGTCGTGGCGAAGGGGCTTGCGTAACTCAATGAAGCTATAAGCTATGCCGTGCAGGGCCACCCAAGACGGACAGGTTATAGCAGAGAGTTCTGACAAAATGTGATCCACTGGAGAAGGAAATGGCAAACCACTCCAGTATCTTTGCCATGAAAACCCCATGGACTGTACTAAAAGGAAAAAAGATATGATGCTGGAAGATGAGCCCCTCAGGTCGGAAGGTGTCCAATATGCTACTGGGGAAGAGCAGAGGGCTAGTACTAGTAGCGCCAGAAAGAATGAAGCGACTGGGCCAAAGCCGAAAGGACGCTCAGCTGTGGATATATCTGGTGGTGAAAGGAAAGTCCGATGCTGTAAAGATTTTTTCTCCATAGGAACCTGGAATGTAAGATCCATGAATCAAGGCAAGCTAGACGTAGTCAAAAAAGAGATGACAAGACTGAACATCGACATCTTAGGAATCAGCGAACTAAAATGGATAGGAATGGGTGAATTTAACTCAGATGACCATCAGGTATACTACTGTGGGCAAGAATCCCTCAGAAGAAATGGAGTAGCCTTCATAGTCAATAAAAGAATAGGAAAAGCAATACTGGGATACAATCCCCAAAATGACAGAATGATCTCAATTCGAATCCAAGGCAAACCATTCAATATCACAGTAGTCCAAATCTATGCCCCAACCACTGGTGCTGAAGAGGATGAAATTGACCGGTTCTATGAAGCCCTACAGCACCTTATAGAATTAACACCAAAAAATGATGTCCTTATCATCATGGGGGATTGGAATGCTAAGGTAGGAAGCCAAAAGATAACCGGAATAACAGGCAAGTTTGGCCTTGGAGTACAAAATGAAGCAGGGCACAGGCTAATAGAATTTTGTCAAGAGAATACGATGGTCATAACAAACACTCTTTTCCAACAACCCAAGAGACGGCTCTACACATGGACATCACCAGACGGTCAACATAGAAATCAGATTGACTATGTGCTCTGCAGCCAAAGATGGAGAAGCTGTATACAGTCAGTAAAAACAAGACCAGGAGCTGACTGTGGCTCAGATCATGAGCTTCTCGTTGCAAAATTTAGGCTTAAATTGAAAAAAGTAGGGAAAAGCACTAGGCCACTCAGGTATGAACTAAATCATATTCCTGATGAATATACAGTAGAGGTGACAAATAGATTTAAGGAACTGGATCTGATAGACAGAGTGCCTGAAGAACTATGGATGGAAGTTCGCAACATTGTACAAGAGGTAGCAACTAAAACCATCCCAAAGAAAAAGAAATGCAAGAAAGCAAAATGGCTGTCTGAGGAAGCTTTGCAAATAGCTGAGGAAAGAAGGGAAGCGAAAGGCAAAGGAGAAAGAGAAAGATACACCCAATTGAATACAGAATTCCAGAGAATAGCTAGAAGAGATAAGAATACCTTCTTAAATGAACAGTGCAAAGAAATAGAAGAAAACAACAGAATAGGGAGGACCAGAGATCTCTTCAAGAAAATTGGAGATATGAAGGGAACGTTTCATGCAAAGATGGGCATGATAAAGGACCAAAATGGCAGAGACCTAACAGAGGCAGAAGAGATTAAGAAGAGATGGCAAAACTACACAGAAGAACTATACAAGAATGAGCTTAACATCCCAGATAACCACAATGAGATGGTCACTGACCTCAAACCAGACATCCTAGAATGTGAAGTGAAATGGGCCTTAGAAAATCTGAGCAACAACAAAGCTAGTGGAGGTGACAGTATTCCAGCTGAGCTATTCAAAATCTTAAAAGACGATGCAGTAAAAGTGCTACACTCAATTTGCCAGCAAATTTGGAAAACTCAACAGTGGCCACAGGATTGGAAAAGGTCAGTTTACATTCCAATTCCAAAGAAAGGCAATGCCAAAGAATGTTCAAACTATCGCACCATTGCACTCATTTCACATGCTAGTAAAGTTATGCTTAAAATCCTACAAGCTAGACTCCAGCAGTATGTAGATTGAGAACTACCAGAAGTACAGGCAGGATTTCGAAGAGGCAGAGGAACTAGAGATCAAATTACCAACATACGCTGGATCATGGAGAAAGCTAGGGAGTTCCAGAAAAACATCTACTTCTGCTTCATTGACTATGCAAAAGCCTTTGATTGTGTGGATCACAACAAGTTGTGGCAAGTTCTTAAAGAGATGGGAGTACCAGACCATCTCATTTGTCTCCTGAGAAACCTATATGCGGGTCAAGAAGCAACAGTGAGAACCGAACACGGAACCACTGATTGGTTCAAAATTGGAAAAGGAGTCCGGCAAGGCTGTATACTGTCACCCTGCCTATTTAACTTATATGCAGAGCACATCATGAGAAAGGCAGGGCTAGATGAATCAAAAGTTGGAATTAAGATTGTCGGGAGAAATATCAACAACCTAAGATATGCAGATGATACCACTCTAATGGCAGAAAGTGAAGAGGAACTGAAGAGCCTCTTGATGAGGGTGAAGAAGGAGAGTGCAAAAGTAGGCTTGAAACTCAACATTAAGAAAACCAAAATCATGGCATCCGGCCCTCTCAATTCCTGGCAAATAGATGGGGAAGAAATGGAGGTAGTGACAGATTTTATTTTTCTGGGCTCCAAGATCACCTCAGATGGGGACTGCAGCCAAGAAATTAAAAGACGCTTGCTCCTGGGGAGGAAAGTTATGGCAAATCTAAACAGCATTCTAAAAAGCAGAGACATCACCCTGCCAACAAAAGTGCGTATAGTCCAGGCCATGGTTTTCCCAGTTGCAATGTATGGCTGTGAAAGTTGGACCATAAGAAAGGCTGAGCGCAAAAGAATTGAGGCCTTTGAACTATGGTGCTGGAGAAGACTCCTGCGAGTCCCTTGGACTGCAAGGCGTTCAAACCGGTCAGTCCTAGAAGAGATCAACCCCGACTGCTCTTTAGAAGGCCAGATCCTGAAGTTGAAACTCAAGTACTTTGGCCACCTAATGAGAAGGAAGGATTCACTGGAGAAGAGCCTAATGTTGGGAAAGATTGAGGGCAATAGAAGAAGGGGACGACAGAGAATGAGATGGCTGGATGGAGTCACTGAAGCAGTAGGTGTGAATTTAAATGGACTCCAGAAGATGGTAGAGGACAGGAAGACCTGGAGGAACATTGTCCATGGGGTCGCAACGGGTCGGACACGACTTCGCAATTAACAAAGGCAGTATCCACCCCCACAATTCCCACAGCTGCACAGCTTATCTTTTCTCTTCGAAAATAATTTGAAGGTCAGCTCTATTCCATCTTCAAAGAGTAACCAGAAGTTGCTGTATTAAATTTTTGCCACTAGATGTCCTCAGTAGGTTAAAAAAGGATCTTTTCCAGACACCATTTCCTTTTTTCTATCTTTTAAAGTATAATGTGAAAAAAGAAATAATCTTCCAGCATAAGATGATAGTACAGTTCTTAGAAAGAGAAAGAGAAAATTTTCTGTACCCCCAAAAATATGGAAATAAAATATAGTCTTTAAAATTTTGTTGTATTTTTAAACAACGCCTTTCTTCCCAAACATGTAGAAGCTGCTTTTTCAAGCCAGGGAAATAATTCCAACAAGGCTCTTACAGGCACAAAAAACAAAATAGAGTAGAGAGAGTAGCAAGGAAAATTCTCACCCGGATTCACCACAGGGGTTCTTACAGCTTTGACTTGCAGTTTGAAGCGGCAGGATGATTGGCCATTTTACTGGCCGATCTTCTTCTCCGTTGGCCCTCAGAGATAGCTCAGACAGCTGCAGGAGCCGCCGCTCCTCCACAGCCAAGCAAGGCCTCCTCGACAAAAGTCGCACCCTCCAGGGCGACTTTCGACCCGCATAAGGGTGTACCGGCAGAGGGAAGGCTAGCCGACAAGGAGACGAGTCTCCCCGTGCAACTAGGGACGTCGCGAACCGGAACCGGCGCAATTAACCTTGCTTATTATCACAAAGCTGACGACTGAGAGGATTTTAGTGTCCCAAGAAGTCTCCAGCTTGCAACTTAATGACCACAGTGGGATTTCGGGAGCACCTGAAGCTCAGTGATTTCCCAGGTGGCCACTAAGGATAACGTGGTAGTAAGAAGAATTTTGGCTGGCCTCTCTCCAGATGCCCCCAAGTTGTTAAAGGAAGAACTTCACGCAAGCCTTTAATCACACACAGAGAAAGCCCTCTTGTAGACAAAGGGTGAACCTCGAAGAAAGAGCACCCTGGTAACTGACCCGCAGGAAGTAAACCCTAGTGGTGAAAGGGTGAATTGCGCTGAAGTACCCACAAACACAGGAGAATGCACCCAGTGGTGCCTCCACCCACAGACAGCACCCCTGAAGCTGATCTGTAAGTATCGCCCCCTAGTGGTCAAAGAACGAAGTTCATCGAATTCGCTTCAAAATAGCTAGGAAGTTTACTGAACCTGTCCTAGCCATGGCAGAGTGTCCCATTGCTTTAGTAGAAGGGATTCAACCAACCAGCCTAGATGAGACACCCCAACCAGCCGACCAAGGAGAAATGCTGCAAACAGCCAACCTTGACCTGTACACAGAGGCTGATGCTCAAGCCTCAGTGAGGCCAAAGATGTCCCAGGCTCCCTATGACCTGAGGCAACAAAGAAAACCTACAGAAGCCATGCACTCTCATCTGATGGAAAGATGGGAGTCGCACTACAAGCACCATGAAAGATACTTGGAGAAATTACACAAACTCTACCAAGGGCCTAAGGAAGTGCTCTCCCCTGAAAGTGTACGCCAATTGGAAGAAGATAAGAAAAACACCCTTGTACAATGGATGGGCTCCGAGCGGCAACTCGAAGACATTCAGGCACAATTAGGAGACACAACAGTCAATGGCAAGATGCAGAGCCTCAAGCTAAAAGACAAGGAATGCAAGAAGTTTCTAGAGAGCCCACGACGCCTCCTGGCACCCGAGACTTACCTGAAAGACAGACCAGCCGAGAGGGCCAAGTCTGAAGTTTCCCACCATTCGCAAGCACCATCCCAGCGGTCACATGTGGCTCCATCTCATGCCTCTGGGAAAGCCTCATCCTTTCACCATATATCCAAGGCGCACTCCAGCATGTCACAACAATCTCACGTTACAGGCGCCTCCCGCCATTCAAAAGCGTCTTCTTGTCATAGTCAGGCGTCCCAAGTTTCAAAGGCAGAGCAAGCTAACATCGATGCTGAAGCTGCCAATGCAGTCTTTCACGTGGTACAAGAGGAGCAGCTGAAAAAGAAGGAATTGGCGGCTATAGAAATCAAAGAAGCTGAGATGGAGGCCAAACTAGAAGCTGAAGCAGCTCAAATGGAGGCCAAATGGGAAGCTGAAACAGCTAAAATGGAGACCAAATGGAAAGCTAAAACAGCACAAATGGAGGCCAAATGGGAAGCTGAAGGAGCCCAAATGGAAGCCAAACGAAAGCTCATACAGAGCCAACGAGAAGTGGTGCATAAAGCAGCAAGAGTGGAAGTCCTTCAGACATCACGCCAACGTGCCACCTTCTCACGCAATTTGGAACAACCGGACATACCAGCTGAGAGGGCTGAGTCTGTGCCACTGGCAGTTAACCCGAACAAGGAGTTTTCTGAAGAAAAACGCCAGCCGTCTGTGCCATGTTTCCCTGCTCTTGGACACAATGTTTATGAGGTCCACCCAAAAGCCACTGGTTGTGCTCCAGATGACCTCAAGACCGTACCAACCCAGCCTCCAAGCAAACCCTGCACAGCACCACTGGATCCTCCAACACCCTGGGGAAGAAAGTTGGACTTAGAAGAGTACAAAACTGGTTTCAAATGCAGTGAGTCTGTGGAAGACACGGCCAAAGCTGATGAAGCCGAGGGGAAGCATCACCCGAGCAAGAGTGACAAGCATGCAGAAGCCCTGCATCCAGACCCTGGACAGCTACAACGAGCAGCTTCTACTCCTCCTTCAACCAAGGAGCCCCAGCATGGCTCTGAAGAGCACACAGGGGCGCCTGTCAAGGTCAACTGCACTTTAGTGTGTAACGACCCACCATTCCCCAGCAAACCCCCCAAGCAAAGAAATGTGCTCTATGTCACAGAGCACAGTGGGGAGGAAAGCCACGTTCTGTGTCAACCAGCTCCCCCCAATTGCCTTGTGTTGAGCAACCGCAAACCCCAACCCAGGTGAGCATCTCAGAAACCTCCATTCCCAGTAATGGAACAGCACCTCACCTAAAACCACACCTGGAACACTGCACGCTCGTGACAACCAAACCTGTTTTGGAAGCAACAGTGTTCCACACCAGTAAGAATTACAACAATTTAGCCTTGTCCATAGAGGACAAACAATGTCTGTAGCTACGCATGTTCTCCCTGAGCACCACACACTGATATAAGCCACATCTGCCAGAACAGAAACAAGACTGGGAGTCATGGAGTGTACTCCCAAAATGTCTCCAGTGTATGCAAGTGCAGTGCACGTATGCCACCAGCTCACCTGCTGGAGGAAAGAATTGTACGCTTCCTCAGATGTGTCAACAAAGGTAAATGCAGCCTTAAAATACGTCACAGTCAGGAGGGTGATTTCCGGTTGTCGCTGGGTGAAGACCTTGGGGGAGGGATTATCCGCTCCCCAGGTCCGGAATTCCTTTGCTGGCTAGCCCGTTTGGGCTAAAAGTCACCCTGAAGGGGTGGCTACTGAAGGGTGACTATTTGGGGAATGGGAGCTGGTGGTAGCCGGCTTTCTGAACCCAAAGCAGCCCCTGGAACCAGCAGAAGAAAGGTGGATTGCATTCATGCGAGTCGCCATTAACAGCTGATCATCGGGAACAGAAAACAGCTGATTTTGACAGCAAGCAGCCGGTCCGGTGAGACTCTTCTCTGTTCTTTGTTGAAACGGGACTTTTGGTGGAAATACCTATCTTTAATGAAAAGCTGGAAGCTTGAGGAGGGAAGGAGGAGGATTTTTTTCCCCACCCCCCTCCCGCATAGGCGGCGTTTTAAGCGACTCCATTGATAAGGAAGAAACTTAATTGGGACTATTTTAAATTTGGCCTCTGGCTGGAGAAATCTAAAAAATTAAAGAGGACTCAGCTGGAAAGCTAACCTAATTATTCTTTTTTTTCCTATAACTTTAAAACTCCGTTTTTATTCTGAACTTTTCTTTTTCCAACAAAAAAAAACCTGGGAGAGAAGATCCTTTAATTCTCTCCTGAGTTAAAGTCCCAAATTCTCTCAGTTCTAATCCCTCCTGATCAGCTCCATCTGCTTTTAATTTACTCACTGATCTTTCAAAGGTGCAGATGTGGAAGCAATGTCTGGCTTTGTTCCTGAAAAATCAGGACAAAGGCGTCCTGGGATGTGGAGAAGACCACGGACTCCGAGGGAGTTCTCACCCTCAAACCTCCAAAAAAGATTTATGGAGGTCCTGGGGAACTCGACCTCTATCCGGGAAAAGCTCACCTCCTTCCCTTCTCCTGAGAAGAGAGGCTTCAAGCCGCGAAACAGCTGTTATTCACCGTCTCTGCAGGCTTTTACACATTCCCAGGGCGGACGGCTAAAAAAAAGCCGCCATCGTCATGGCAGTCACCACCGGAATTCTGAAGATCAATTTTCAAGTCTTCATGAGTTTTTTTTCCAAATCTTTTTTTAAATCATCAATATTTTTAGATTGAGCAGAAATTGCTTGAAGGATTGTTTGGGTGTCAGTTAATTGAGGATCTGGTTGTAGAAAAGTGGTAATTGGTTTCTGAATAGCTGGACTCACCGAAGTAGAAGCGGGGGCTGAGGAACCCTTCCTCACCCCTTTGGCTAAATTTGAAGAACTCATCTTCTAATTATTGTATTTATTTGTAATCCACCAAAAAGCCCGATGGCTAATTATAATCCACCAAATAGCCCGATGGCCACTTATAATCCAGAGCCCTCCTATTACCAGGAGACAAGGCCAAGCATAATTTAAAGAAACAAGAAAAAGGAAGAAAAGAAAAAGAAAAAAAAACCCAAATCCTTTGGGGGAATAGGAATAATAAAAAAAGAAAAACCCTCAAAAACCATCCACAAAGGGAACAAAAATAGGCAAAAAGAAAAATAGAGTAAAAGAAAAAAAAATAAAAAAAAAAAATTTGAGACCAGGAAAAAAAAAACATGCCACAGGAAGAAAGCAATTTCCAACCCCCCCCCAAAAAAAACAATAAAAATAAGTCAATCTGTAAAAAGGGGAGGTAAAAAAACCCCAGCTCTTAGAAGAAAGGGTAGGAGACTTCAAATAGACAGCCAAAAAGTAAAAGTAAAAAATAAAACTAAAAGTTGTCAGAAAAGATGAATAAAGTCCAAATTATAATCCAATCAAACTTTAATTTCAGAAAAAGCAGAGGCAAGATTTTCCTTCTTCCCTTGTATTTTCCTTTGTTATGGGAAATATACAGCTGGCCAAGCCATCAGATAAAGAGCTGAACAGTCTCTCAATGTAACTTCTAAACAGAGATAGGAATGTCTGGGTATTGAGCCAAACTTCTATTGAATACACAAAAAACAAAGGGAAGAGAAAAAAAATGTTACCTTGTAACCACCAGGGAAGTGCTGATTCTTCTCCATTTATTAATCTCAATAAAAGGAAGAGGAGAAAAATGGCACGGGAATGCTGTTTCTTTGTTTGAAAGGACAGTGTTAAGAAAGACTTTCACTTTTACTTGGCAACAAAGTTTAAACAATGTAATGGATTTTGGTTATTCATTTAAAAGAGCAAGATCTTTTTGGGGGGGGGGAATTTGTTTTTATTATCCCCCCTTCTTTTCTTTCTTTTTGCAATTATAAGATTATATAAGATTTATAAGGAGTGGTTTTAAATAGTTTGAAAATGGCTTCTAAACGCTTTGGAATTGTTCCCCCTAAAGGCTCAATTTCCTCTCCAGTAACTCAGACTGTACAGCAAACTAAGCCTAAGTCTCCACCACCTTCTCTCCCATCTTCGGCATTTACACTTAAAGATATACAGGATGCTTTGGGAAATACAGCACGACAGATCAAAGAAGAAATGGTGGAGCTTTTTGAGAATAAAAATAGGGAAATGAGGGAGGATATAGTGCTTGCATTTCAAGGATTAGCAACCCACATAGAGCATCTAGATGCGCGTATGGATGATGTGGTGGAAAATGTTGAAAGATTAGAAGAGAGAATTGGTAAAGTTGAAAACAAGGTTGATATAACACAGGATGAAGTTCTTGTGTCACAATATAGAGACATGGAATTTGCCTTGCAAATAAGAGGGCTGAAGGAGAACCTGCAAGAGAATTTGAGAGAAGAAATAGCAGCAGATTTAGCTCTCATTTTGGGATGTGAATCTGAAGAAATTCTGAGAGAGATAGAAAAAGTTTTTAGGGTTAATTCATGGATTGCGAGGCAGAGAAATTTACCAAGAGATGTGGTTATTTACTTCTCTAGGAGATCGCTTCGTAATGAAATTATACAGGCTTTTTATAAGCACACATTTCAAATTGCAGCTCAAGATGTTATAATTTTAAAAGAGATACCTCCCAAAATTCTTAGAAAAAGAAAAGATTTTGCTTTTTTGGCTGAGGAGCTTAAAAAACGACAGATTCAGTTCAGATGGGAGATACCTGTTGGAATAGTGGTGAATTATGTTGGAACACATTATAGACTTAACACAATTTTAAAAGCGAGAGATTTTTATACTTCTGTCCCAAAGGCAGGCTCACCTCCATCTCCACAACTTAAAAGAAATGAAGAAAAGCGGGGAGAACAGTCGGCTGAAGGTGCAATGGTATTAGTTGAAAGAGATTTACAGGTTGATCTTACGCAGCAGTGTTTGGAGATAACAGATGTTCTAAAGGAACAGAGAATGACTCGTGCAGCTCACAGACGTAAAGAAAAAGAACAGCAAAAAGTGGATGCTGGATCTACAACACAAGATTTGACTACTTCAGAGCCCGTGGGAGGAACAAGACCGAAGAGATCGTTGACAGCCGACCTTCAGGTTGTGTTCCGGAGGCTTCAGGCCGTCAAAGATGGCAAAGTTTCTGACATGGAATGTTAATGGTTTGAATTCGTCACAGAAAAGAAAGAAAGTATTTCACTATTTGAAACAACATAAAAATGATGTTGTATGTTTGCAAGAGACTCACATTACTTCAAAGGATCAAAAGTATTTGATTAACTCCCGGTTGGGAGTACATTTTACAGCTTCTGCTCCGGGAAAAAAAGAGGGTGTAGTTATTTACATGAGGAAAGATTTATCAGCTAAATTAATTGATTCAGATCCTCAAGGAAGATATGTGATTATTGACTTAGTATTATAAGGTAAAAGATCTCTTATCATTGGACTATACGGCCCCAATCAACAACAAAAACAGTTTTATAAGTTGTTATATCAGAAATTAATTCAATTGGATTATAAATCTGTTATTATCATGGGTGACTGGAATGGAGTTATAGATGCATGCAAAGACAAGAAAGGATTTTCTAAATCTTCCAATCATGCTAAATTACCTAAAGTTTTTTTTTATTTGAAGGAGGACTTGGAACTCAGAGATATTTGGAGAGAACGGAATATGGAAGACAGGGACTACACTTTTTTCTCAGACAGGCATCAATCATTTTCTAGAATTGATTTTTTTTAATTACCACTGATCTTTTTTCTAGGGTTAAGAATGCTAAGATTTTTCCCAGGACATTGTCGGATCACAGTCCTGTATGGCTGGAGTTACATGCTGAAGAGGGGAATAGAAGACCTTGGAGGTTGAATGAGAACTTATTTAGATATGAGGGGATTTCGCAGAAATGTAGAGAATATTTGAAGGATTTTTTTGTTTTCAATATGTATAAGGGTACTTCAATGGCTATGGTCTGGGATGCTAGTAAAAGCATACATGAGAGGGGTCTTGATCCATTTGAATAATGCATATAGGCACAAACAGGTGAAAAAACATAAAGAGTTGGAAGAAGAGATTAAAGTGAAAGAGAAGGCTTTTATTTTGAATCCATTGGATAATAGTTTAAAGGTTTCTATAAATATGCTTAAGGAGCAATTTAATATGTTAATGGCAGATCAGACTGCACTTAATTTAAGTTATATGAAACATAATACATTTTGCAATGCAAATAAGCCTGGTAGGTGGCTGGCTTACCAATTATGGAAGAAACAGAAGTCAAGGGTTATAGAGAAAATAGATTATAAAGGTAAAGAAGTTTATCAACAAAATTTAATTAAAAGGAGTTTTTTAGATTTTTATACAAAGTTATATGCTAGTGAAAATATACAAGTTTTAGACATAGATAAATACTTACAAACAGCAAACTTTCCTATACTTTCAAATGACCAACGAGCTGAGATGAATGGCTTAATTACTTCTGAGGAAATTATTTTAGCAATCAAACAATTAAAGGTTGGTAAAGCTCCTGGTACAGATGGACCAACAGCAATTTATTATAAAATGTTATCTGAAGAAATGATAGAACCATTAAAGGAACTTTTTAATAGTATTTTGTCGGGAGCAGAAGTACCTCCATCTTGGAGAAGGGCTTTTGTATCGTTGATTCCAAAGGAGGATCAAGATCTTACCCAGCCCAAGAATTATAGACCTATATCTCTTTTGAATACACATTATAAGATTTTTTCGAAGATATTGGCAAATAGATTAATGCTTGTTTTGAAACAAGTGATTGATAGTGATCAATCTGGATTTATAACTGGAAGATATATGAAATATAATGTACGACAAATTGTTAATTTAATTGAGTATTTGGATAAGAATAATCAAATTCCTGCAGCTTTGATATTCTTAGATGCTGAAAAAGCCTTCGATCAGTTAAATTGGCAATTTTTATTGAGAGTTGTAGAGAAAATGAACTTTGGGGATAAATTTTTATATGCTCTTAAGGCTATATATCAACAGCAATCAGCTCAAATTATAGTTAATGGAGGATTAACAGAGGTATTTAAAACTGAAAAGGGTGCAAGACAGGGGTGTCCATTATCCCCATTGTTATTTGTTTTAACAATGGAAATTTTATTAATTAAAATTCATGAATCAACTATAATAAGGGGAATAAAAATAAACAAAAATGATTATAGATTGAGAGCTTTTGCTGATGATCTGGTTGTGACCTTATATCAACTGACTCAGTCGGTTATGGATTTAGTAGAAATTATAACTCAATATGGGAAAGTTTCTGGTTTTAAGGTAAATAATAATAAGACTAAAATAATAAGTAAAAATATGACTATGATGGAAAAGGAAACGCTAACTAAGTTAACAGGTTTTGAAATAGTGAAAAAAGTTAAATATTTGGGAGTATATATTACAGCTTCTAATGTAATATTGTATAAGAATAATTATGAGACATTATGGACAAAAGTGCAAAAGGATTTAAATGACTGGAAAAAGTTACAATTATCTTTGTTGGGGAGAATTTCAGTGATTAAAATGGATGTTCTACCAAAATTTCTTTTTTTGTTTCAAATGATACCTATTTTAAAAAAAGATGCTAATTTAGATGAATGGCAGAAGGGTATTAACAAATTTATTTGGGCAGGGAAAAAACCAAGAGTTAAGTTTAAGATTATACAAGATGCATGTGAAAGAGGAGGACTTAAGGCGCCTAATCTAAAATTGTATTATGATGCGGTGGCCTTAACATTGGTTAGTGATTGGCTTAATTTAACAAATAAGAATATACTTTTTCTTGAGGGTGGGATTTATTATATGGATGGCATGCATATTTAATTTATGATAAAAAAGTAGATCAGGTTTTTAAATCTCATATTTTGAGAAATGCTTTATTGCATGTCTGGAAGAAGTATTATTATAGGTTAAATTATAAAATTCCAATTTGGGGGATTCCTGGACACGTGATAGAAGGGGTATCTAGGGGTGTGAATCTGGATTGGATTTCTTATAAGAAATTACTCAATCTGGTAGGGAAGGATTGGCAATTAAAATCTTTAGCTGAGTTGAAGCAAGAAAATATTGTTTACTCTTGGTTTCAGTATAATCAATTGCTAGTTAGGTGGAGTCTAGATCAAAAGGTTGGCATTACTTTAGATGATGTGAATTTGGTAAAGCAGATTAAAGATCAATCTCGAGCTCATATAAAGAGAATTTATAATGTTTTAATAGAATTGGATTCTGAAACGGAGTTAGTTAAAGATTATATGGTAAAATGGGCACAAAATATTCAAGAGCCGATTCTATTGGACACATGGGAGACAATTTGGGTTAGAAATGTAAAATTTACTCAAGCTCAAAATTTGGGAGAAAATTTTTATAAAATGTTTTATAGGTGGCATTTGGACCCCCAAAAGTTGTCCTGTATGTATCCTAATTTGCAGCCCAAATGTTGGAGATGTGGTAGTTTGGACGCAACTTACTTTCATATTTGGTGGACTTGTAGAAATATAAAAGCTTTTTGGATTAAAATTTGGTGGAACATTCAAAATATTTTTAAAAGAAAGATAAAGTTTACTCCTCAATTATTTTTGTTGGGTATTATTGTAGATTTTGATGTTAAAGAAATTAATTTGATGTTGAATTTAATAACAGCAGCAAGATTGTTGGTAGGGCAATATTGGAAGAAAGATTCCTTGCCGACTATAGAAGAATGGACCCTTAAGGTCTCAAATTTAGCAGAAATGGCAAAAATTTCAGCTTATTTGAAGGATCATTCATAAGAGAGATATATTTCGGTTTGGAGAAGATGGATAGATTATATTCAGAATAAATATGGGACTAAAAAGTTCCATTTACTTTATGAATAAATTTTAGAATATTATTATTGTTATTATTATTAATAATAGTTTATTATAGTGAAATTTTTATTATATTGTATTGTTTATGAATTAGGATTTTAATTTGTTTATATGATCAAGTTTATTTGCAAATTGTTTATTCTGTGTTAAAGGGGAGTTAAAGCGCATTATATTTGTTTATCTATATAGTTGGTTAAAGTTAGTTAGATTATGATTATTATATTTGTTACCCTGTATTCAGCTCTGGGAAGTGGGGGAGGGGGAGGGGAGGGTGGGAGGGTGGGTGGGTTTTGGGGTATATTTTGTAATTTTTGTAAAACTTTTTAATAAAAAAAAGAAAATTGATCTTCCTAAAATGGATCAAAAATGGAAAATTTTCAACAGGCGATGCTAAACACTCAACATAGAATGCAAAAAATAGAAGATAAGGCAGTGGTGGTTGATCAGAAAATTGAAGTATTACAAGAGGAAAATCAGAGATTGGCGCAAGTGAATGCGGAATTGGAGGACAGCATGGCCGTGATGGAGATGGATAATGCTTCACACTTTTTAAGATTTCAAAATATTGTAGAAGAGAAAGATGAGAACTTGTTGGAGTTGATGAGCGAATTGTTAGCGGAATTGCTTGGAATGGCAAAGGATTTAATGAAAAGAGAAATAGATCAGGTTTTTAGAATGAATTTGAGCTATGCGAGAAGAAATAGAGTTCCCAGGGAGATTCATGTAAGATTTCTTAAAAGATTTATATGGGATGAGATCTTGAGAGGAACAAGAGATCAACCACTGAAATATAAAGATAAAGAACTTGTAGTTCTTAAACAGATTCCAAGAAGGATAAGAGAAGCCCAAAGAGAATATCAATTTTTAACGAGGAAACTTTTTAATAGGGGAGTGAATTTTAGATGGCTGGTCCCAGAGGGATTATTAATCTTCTGGGACTCAAAAAGATATAGAATAGATACTCCATTTCAAACTGAGGAATTTTTTAACAACCACAGAGCCTTTTTAGAAAAAAGCAATGCCAAACCCAAGAAAACAGAAGAGACGATGGGTGCAGGAGCACCGAAACAATCGGAGGAGGGAGAATCAAAAAAGACGCAAACAGAGGAAGATGTAAGACCGAAAGATCAGAGACAGATCACCTCTCCTAGAAGATTGAGATCTAGATATAATTGAAACTATGGAAGAGATTGGAATTTTTTCAATAAACATAAATGGTCTTAACTCTCCATCAAAAAGGAGTAAAATATTTAATAGACTACAAAAATTGAAAATGGACATAATCTGTCTTCAGGAGACACATATTAAAAGACAGCATTCAAAAATTTTAGAACAACCAAAGATAGGTAAACTCTATTTTTCTTTAGCACAGCAAAAGAAAAGAGGAATAGCATTTTATATAAAATAAAAGATGAATCCAAAACAAATTTATCTTGACGAAGAAGGGAGAATACTAATGGTGGAAATTACATGGGATCAAAAACAAATTTTGATGGTCGCAATATATGTTCCCAATGAGAAACAAGATCAGTTCTTTCAGCAATTACATGATAAATTAGTGGAGTTAAATTACCAAAATCTTTGCATACTTGGTGACTTTAATGTAATAGTTGACACAATACAGGATTATAAAAGCTATAAACAAGGGAAAAAAGGGCGAAATACCCTACCTATGTCTTTTTTAAAGATGATTGTGTATACAAGACATATGGAGAGAAATGAATCCAGAGAAAAGACAATATACATTTTATTCAAATAGGCATAAATCCTGGTCAAGAATTGATATGATATGGACTTCATATGATTTAAAGACTATGATACGAGAGGTAGAAATTGAACCCAATATTTGGGCTGATCATAATCCAATTAAAATGATTTTGAAAGGAACTAAGAAAAAATTAAGATGGTCATTGAATAAATCAATATTGAAAGAAAAAGAATTTTTACAATTTGCAACAAAAGAAATGGAAATCTTTTTTAAAATAAATAAGAAAGAAGAAATTTCGATTCAAAATCTCTGGGACACTGCGAAAGTGTATTTTAGAGGCTTAGCTATAACTTACCTCACTAAAAAGAATAAAGAAAAGAGACAGACACAACTTAACTTGAAAGGACAATTTAGGAATTTAGAACTTGAGTTACAAAATGATCCACAAAAGAAGAAGCTGAAGACACAAATGGAATTAATAAAACACAAACTAAATTTATTGCAGATGGAAACAAGGGCACAACAGATAAAACATTCAAAACAGAATTTCTTTGAAAATGCCAACAATCCAGGAAGATGGCTTGCATATAGACTGAAAAAAGAAAGAGAAAAAAAATGATAAGTAATCTGCAAGATTCAAAAGGCGAAATACATTGTCATAATGACGCACTGAAAAATATTGCTAAAACTTACTATGAGACACTTTACAAGGCGGAGGTGGTTTCCAAGGAGGCAATACAGGAATATCTAAGAAAAGCAAACCTTCCAAAGATACCAGAGTATATGCAAGATATGTTGAACGAGAAAATAACAGTGATGGAAATTACTGAGGCTATAAAAAGACAAAAAAAAAGATAAAACTCTGGGACCTGATGGTTTACCAGTGGAATTTTATGTAGCTTTACAAGATATAATAAGTCCGATATTGAAAAATCTTTGTAATAAAACTTTTTTGGGGATGAAAATACCAAAATCCTGGACAGAAGCCAATATTTCTCTGATTCCCAAAGAGGATACTGATCTCACACTAATTAAAAACTATAGGCCAATATCATTATTAAATGTGGACTACAAAATATTTACAGCAATAATAGCGGAAAGAATGAAGAAATTTTTGAATGAATTTATCCATTCAGATCAAAATGATTTTCTTCCTAAAAGACAGATAAAGAATAACTTAAGAATTATTTTAAATGTCTTAGAATATTATGAAAAACATCCAGGGAAACAAATGGCATTGATATTTTTGGACGCACAAAAAGCCTTTGATAATCTTAACTGGCAATTTATGTTTCATCAATTGTGAGTGATGGACTTTGGTGAAAATGTTATAAATGCTATCCAAGCAATCTACAATAAACAATCAGCAAAGTTACTTATAAATGGAGACTATACAGATAATTTTAAGATTAGGAAAGGTACAAGACAGGGATGTCCATTGTCTCCCTTGTTATTTATTCTTACACTGGAAGTGTTGGCCAGGAATATTAGACAAGATGGGGAGATCAAAGGACTGGAGATAAAAGATCAGAAATATAAATTACAAGCTTTTGAAGATGATTTGGCTTTTATTTTGGAGGAGCCTTTGGAAACAGCCACTAAATTGTTGCAGAAAATAGAGGAATTTGGAGAAGTGGCTGGGTTGAAAATAAATAGGGAAAAGACTAAAGTACTTACAAGAAACTTAACAGAAAAACAGAAAGCTCAATTTGTGGAAAAAAAAAATCTCCAGATAGTTAAAAAAGTTAAATACTTAGGTATTTATTTAACATCAAAATGTATAACAATAAACGAAGATAACTATGGAAGATTATTGAATCAAATAAAAATGGATTTGGAGAAGTGGAAAAACTTTCAATTATCAGTACTAGGAAGGATAGCGACTATTAAGATGAATATTCTACCTAAATTGTTATTTTTATTCCAGACAGTTCCTGTTCCTGGGGTGGTTTGGTTGTTAATGAGAGGTGTTGCCCTTTCTTCTTTGGAGTGACAAGTTCTGTGCTGGAAATAAAAATCTATGAAAATGTACATTGGCTGCATCAGTCATCTTTTTCTCATGCAACTGAAATCATATACAGGCTAAAAGGCACTGAGAGTCAGTATAATGTAAAGATTAAGAGGCTGGGCTGATCCTCGTATGATCCAAGTTCTATTCCATCCTAACCCCAGAAGCTTCTGTGTGATTAGGGGCCACGCTTTCTCTCTCAGCCTAACCTACTTTGCAGGGTCATGGTAGTGGGGAAGAATGAGAGGAGGGTGCATTTTTTTGCTACCTTGAGCTCCTGAATGAAAGGTGGGATATAAATCTAACAAATAAATAAACATAGATGTGGACTGCACGTTTCCCTTATTACAGCTATGCATTTTATTTGCAGTAAAGATAGTGTGGTAAGAATGCACTTCCCAATCCTTTTTTTTACTATGCCCCCCAAATCACAAGAATAAAGCTCAGGAAAAGAAATACAGAAACAATGTTTCACTCATGAACTTGAGTAACTCTGGTCATTGAGAAAAGCGGAAACATTGACTCAAGCCTGCCTATTCACTAAAGGAGGCATGTTAGAGGCAACAGACAGACTAAAGATAACAGGATAAAATCAATTACATTTGCTTGACAGGATTAAGATCAAGGGAAGCCAATACTTAAGACCCATCACAAGCCTTTGCGAAACAAAAGCAATCAAATAATAAAAGCACACAAAGCAAGCCTCAAAATTACAAAATACTGTAAACTGTACAAAAATCCTTGCACTCAACAAGCTTCTTTCCTGCAGCCTGTGTCCATTTTATTTCCAGCATCTTTCTCCCGGCTTGGAACCGGAACGGATTTTTCTTCCAACAATTTGGCATGCCAGATGAGACTCCAAGCTAATGGACCTGGCCCAGGTAAGCCTCCACCTTGCTGGCAGCAGACCCCTTGTGTCTGTGGGTGGGATTCCTAGACCCTGCCTATTTGGAACAAGGGTAGTAAAGAGAGTTTTGAGTCTTGTGCTCAACAGCTGCTTGGAAAGAAAGTGAGTACCGCTAAACCTATTGTCTCTGGGTGCCCAAAGGGGCAGTGAGTGTGAGAAGCATGTGAAGGTGCAAAAGGGACGATCCTTCTCCATCTCAGCTGGATCCCACCTCCTCTGTGCTTTTCCTAGCCACACCCAGATTCATTGCTAGTCCCACTGGACCATGACCAACAAATTCTGGAAAGCAAGGGCGTTTGGCCAGAGTGTGGGACCTTCTGTCAGGAAAAGGAGAAGTCAAGTGAAAGAAGAACGCAGTGTGAGTGGAGGATTGGCATTTGGGCAACTGGCTGAAATCTCTGGGCAAACTTCCACTCTTCTAGGACAGACCTCCATACTCTGCAAAAAGAAGTCAGAGTCCTCCCAGACCCCTTTGTGGTCTGGAACTGGAGCACCGGGCAAGGGAGGCTTTAAAAAGTCACCTTGCACAGGGCTAGTGTGGCTTCAAAAGTTGCCTTGCCAGAGGCTAGGGCTGAAAGATTTGCCTTGCCAAGGGCAGAGGACTCCAAGAGAGTCAGTCTGCAGATGCAGGAGAGTCAAGGAAGGAATCTCACTGCATGTAACAGGAACAAGGGTCAGAGTCTTGTCTGAAAATATGAGAATCTCTGATTCCAAGGTCCTGCCGATGTCTCCTTTAGGTAGACTGCTAAAAGCCTGGGATCAAAAGAAGTTACCTGTCTAGGTGAGAATGAAAAAGAAGTGTGCACACCAATTAAGTAAAGAGTGGTCTTTGCTCAGGGACAAAGCTGGAAAACCAATTTGGCTAAATAAAGGTACTTAAAAAGAAAAGGAAAAAATACATAGTAACATCAATTTGTTTCTCTCTCTTCTATGCAACCACTTAATATGTTTTTTAAGATTTTTGCCTTTCCTAATTTAAGTTAACTAAGATTTATGGTGAGAATGACCAGGGTGTATAAACCTGAGAGTTCTGTTTTCCTTTCCTTTTCTGTTTCCATTGTCTTTGTGTTTGTATGTGTGTCAAAGTCTTTATGTGTCCTGGAGGTAAATGTAACTGTTAAATGTCTCTAATCCCTAGAGACAAGAATTTTAAATTCTGCTAGGGGAAAAAAATGTTAAAATAAGCCACAAAAAGAAAGTACCTTCACCCTAGTTTGCCTGACCAGCAAAACAGGGTGAAGAGAACTGTGTTCCCTCCCCCCCCCCCCCCCCATACCTTTAAGAACAGCCCAAGGTTGTCAGGAGGGAATGTTTTAAGTTCATTTAGAGGAAAGGTTTTGTTCTTGCATTTACTGTATGTGTTTAAGTGGGATTTATCTGTCTATCCTTTTCCAAAAACATGAGGTATGTCCATCCACAGGAGCCTCATGAACACAAGTTTACTTGGGTAGAGAAATAGCCTTTTTCTTAAGTTACTGTTTTTATCCTATCAGTAGTCAATAAAATTACTATGGAACTAATCCTGGAACATATAAGCATTTTTTCAATGTCTAAAATAATGTGATCTTTTAATCTAAATTGTGTATTGATAATACTGGGCCAAATGCTGTCAGGATGTTTAAATATTATTAAAACAAATATTAAAAGTAGACTCTCCTGCCCCTGACAAATTGTACACATTAAAATATTAGGCTTATAAAATTATTTGGAACTTTCAGCATTCTCAAGCTGCCCAGCATTCTCAAGCTGCAAGTCCTTAAGTCCTCTTTAACACGTGCTTAACAAAATTTATATTGCATTTGTTCAGTTTCAGAAGTGAGACCCTTTGTCTTTTCTTGTTCCCTTTCATCACCAGACATCTTTTTTTGCCTTATTACCAGAATCCAGATTTTTCCCCCTCATCTGTAGTGTTCCCATTTTGTTGTCACAGGTTTTATCTGTTTCTTTAACAGCTGCAGTATTAATGTCTTTTCAAAACCCTGCCTGCAAGCTATCCACCCCACTCCATCTCTCCATCTCTTATCCTCTGTTTTCCATTCCTATGTCAGAGCAACAACATCTCTTCTGGGAGGGTCACCCACAAAGGGGGGAGGTGGTCTTGTCCTCATGTCTTTCAGCCTTGCACAGAAAACTCCGCAACCTGTTGGAAGCAGAGTGCACTGGCCCAGAGGCTGCCTCCAGAGGAAACCCTCCACCCATTCAAGCAGGGGTCTGGGTTTGAATCAAATCGTTCACTCGGAAGTCACCATAGCAGCCCAAGTGAAAAGGACCCTTCCAAGTACCCTTGATGACTCAGGCAACAGTGAAAGTAGCTGAGAAACTCCTGGATCCACTGGTCCCATGTCAAGCCAGTTGAACCGGACCCGGCACCAAAGGTCCTGCCCATAAAGCTCAAGAAAGACCCCAAGATGGACGAGAGGAGACTGAAGACTCTCTTCAAGGCCTCAGAAGGCAACTGGAAAAACTATGGGGGAAGGGTGGAAGCTCATTGTAAGGTTTTGTGGGTTTTTTCCTCATTAATTAACCAGTTAAATAGATTCATGGAGGGATGGCATTTGGGAGTGGTTGGCACAGCAAGTTCTGAACACCTCGGACTTCTGTCTGGTGGGAGGAAAATCTGTCAAGGATGTTTGTACCACTTGTCTTGCAGGAGTAGCTGCACACACACACCATTCAGAACTGCACTGAGGCTATCCCCTTCACCTACCTCCACGTAAAGCTCCCCTGGGCTGGTTCTTGCTCTGTGGCACTAAAGCCTTCCTGCCAATTCCATGGGGGGGCATGCCCCCTCAGGCGATTAACAATCCATATGCCCTCACTGAAAAGGTAGCAGAAAAGAGATCTCCAAACCCAAAGCCCTGATTGTGACTAATAAATGGTGCTGCCCAGTAAGTCAGAATATGTTGCACTGGTGGTCTCATTAGTGGGAGTCCTTGGGCTCGCTGTGTGCAATTTCAGATATATTAATAGCCTGGGCTTGCACACTGGCTAACCTCAATTTGGCATCACAAACTCTGGATGCACTAAACTAAGAGCTAAGGCAGGTTCAGGAAGCAACCCTTGAAAATGGGCAGCCATTAATTATTTACTAAGGTAAAACTATGGGGCATGGTCTTTTGGGGCATGTGCTTCCTTCAAACCTGACTGAAAGCTCACAGAAAATTACATCAAACATCAAAAAAGAATTGGCATAGAATATTGGATACTGTAAATTTCTTTTCTACTTAACAGAACTTTTGCCCTGGCTGCTAGACCTTCATGGGTTGAAAGCTCTCCTTTTGGGAGCCACTGCAGGGATCCTTTTCTGCTGCCTCTATCAATGCCTTCCCCCACATCCCAGAATCCCCATACAAGCACCCATCAAGTCTCCCTGATGATGTGTCAAATTGACAAGAAATATCAGATCAATTCTTAATCTTGTGCCAATAAAAGTGTGGGTGTCACCCACACTTTTATTGGCACAAAGTGGGGAACTGTGGTAAGAATGCATCCCCTCAATCCTTTTTTACTATGCCCCCCAAATCACAAGAATAAAGCTCAGGAAAAGAAATATAGAAACGGTGTTTCACTCATGAACTTGAGTAACTCTGGTCATTGAGAAAAGTGGAAACATTGACTTAAGCCTGCCTATTCACTAAAGGAGGCACACTAGATGCAACAGACAGACTAAAGATAACAGGATAAAATCAATTACATTTGTTTGACAGGATTAAGGGAAGCCGATACAGTACTTAATGTTAAGCTATGAACCCGGCTGCCTTTAGAACCGTTGCATGCCTTTAGCTTGCCTACAGAGAGGGGAGGGGAGATGGAGAGAGAGTGGAATCCACGGGTGGTTTATCATTGTGAGAAAGCTAGAGAAGTGAAGGTTCTGTTTTGGTGAACCAAGAATGCTTCTCATAACAATTATTGGGAATTCTATTGGACAATGTGACCTGACTGGTCAGAGGAGAGAGGAAGAGAGTTATTCTTTTAATTAATCGCT
This sequence comes from Crotalus adamanteus, assembly GCA_039797435.1. Lineage (NCBI taxonomy): Eukaryota > Metazoa > Chordata > Lepidosauria > Squamata > Viperidae > Crotalus > Crotalus adamanteus. The sequence continues at coordinate 23,537,230 of CM077935.1, read as the reverse complement.
TCCTGCCTTTTCGTTAGAGCCAGCTTTCACTTTCTAACTTGCCGCTATGATTCAGCCCATTAAAGATAACATTAGAGGACTTTTTGACTCCAGTGTGTTTCTTGGTGGGGATTTCAGGTGGAGGTTGACATTAAGCTGGCTCTCTTAAACTAACAACACCATTAAAGGTGTCCTGAGCCACTGCCCCTCTCTGGTGGCAAAGACTCAGGAGATGTCAGATGCAGGGAAGTTGCTGGTGTCTGGATCAGGATCAATCAGCGGAACCGCGGGGAAGTTGGGATCAACTGGTGGAGCTCCAGCCACAAAATCTCACCCGGGGGGACCCCAGCTGGAGCAATGGGCGGTGTCACGACCCCCCCTCCTGTAACTCGACCCAAGAAGCAGATTGAATGGAAGGAGTCAACCTCGGGATGGACAGGGGGAGAGACTGCCTTCAACCAGCCTGAGATGGACAGAGGAGATGCGGAGAGCTGTAGAAGCTGAGTTCCAGTCAAATTGTCCTAAACCTGAATGGGAAGGAGTTGAATGGTGGAAGCAGAGGGCTGCAGAGGGAATGGGACAGACAGGCCGATACTTGTCCCAGTGTGGCAGCTAGTCATTGGAGCAGCTGAGGCAGAAGTTCAGCGGACTGGATGTCGGGGGGAAAGAACTGACCATACCGCTAGACTCCAGGCCACAACAGGGATCGACCCCTAGACTGACATTGGTGCTGATCCTCACACCCCAGTATCCAATGGGGGCTACAGCTATAGTGATGACAGAAGTGGATCAGGCATCCGGATTCACACCCGTTGAGTCGTAGCCCGAACTGAACACTTTACTGCATGCCAATGGCTTCTGCTCCCCAGCTGGGGGGATTTAGCTGGCAGCCACCACCGCCAGCATCGGGCCCTTACCCCGGGATGCTGGAGGGACAGTCGCAGGCAGGACCCCAGCCTGGGGCTCAGATGGAGTGGTACCAAGCTGATGGAGATGTCAACGCTGTGACAATTAAGAAATTGCAGCCATTTTACCTTTTGCTTTCCTTGTGCTTTTTATGTTGTTTGGGATTCTCAGATGTAGAAGGGAGGAAGGGGGGAATGTTTGAGCATTTTCAGTTAGCCTAAACAATTGCAGCTGGGTGAGCTTCAAGGTCAATTCTAGATAAAGTTTTGGCGGGCTGAAAAGTGGGGAGGAGAGCCCGTGTTTTAGATTAATTGGTGAATGTGATTTATGACAGCCTTTCTGGGGTGGGAATTGCAACTTGTTACATTGTATCAGGGGGGAGGGAACTTTAGTCTTAGGTTCAACTATGTAAGTGCCGATATTTTGTTTCCTGAATAAAATGTACTTTAAGGAAGAAATCTTTGCCTTGAAGTTCTTTTAATTGGTTTCATCTATCGGAACCATGACATTAACCCAAGACTCACTCTCACTTTAATTTTATGGGGTCCTGAGCTCCAGTCACCTACCCAAAGCAGAAGGAAGACTGACAAAGACTCAGGGAAGATCCCAAGATGGAGAAGAAGGAGGAACCTGTCACTAGCACCACAACCACAACGACTGCATTGGCGGATGGAGCGCAGGCCATCACACCGATAGTGTGGTTTTGGAGGTTCCAGCAGCAGTGGCGAAACCAAAGGCAGGGGAGCACATCTGGTCATCAGAATGGACCCTGCCTAGCGGAGACTCGTGGCGTTCAGAGGTGGCCCAGCTGAAGAAGAGTTCTTCAAAGGCCGCTGAAGCTGAATTTCCACTAATTGCCTTCCAAGAATTGTGCTCTCCTGATCGTAGAGGAGCTAAGCGAATGGCACCATCAGATGAGTTGGGTGAGTGGAAGTACCTGACAGCAATCCGAAGCCAGTCAGTCGAGCATCTAAGGGAGATATTTGAAGGGCTGGACGTGGGAAGCAAGGAACACGCCACCCGTCCATTGCTGACCAGCGAGCAGGATGACAAGCGCTCCCGAGACCATTCCCAGTCCAAGAGAAGCCCCGGTCACACAATGGGGGCCCAGGCCACTTCCCCACCCCTGAGGCCACCAGTTTTAGCCTCAAGCCCAGTACAGAGAAGCCGAGATCATCAGCAGCAGCGTGTTAGCCCTGACCGTCATCGGCAGCCACTGAGTCCTGACTGCCATCAAAATCGAGAACGGTATGTTACCCCGAGCAGCACCGCCCCTATGCAAGCTCTGACCAGTACCCACACCCCCATAGCCCGGACTATCACCGACGCAGGGAGAGCTTTGAACTTTACCGATACCGGGACAGTCCAGACCGTCATTATCACCAACGGAGCCCTGAGCCATGCCATTGGCGACACAGCCCTAAATATTTCCCCCGACGCCACACCAGGCCAGGGCCCATGCCAAGGTTCGATCAGGCAGGGGGCATCCAACATGGCCTGATACAACAGTATGGGTGGCTGCACACTCTATTAAACAGGCAGCAACCTGTGGCTGCTCCTCTTTTCAAGCCGACATTTGATGGAGACCCTGAGAAGTTAACTTTCTTTCTGAACCAAGTGCATTCTCACATGAACTGAAATGCAAATGCATATCCAGACCTGGCTGCAATGGTTGATGTCATTGCAGCTAACCTAGAGGGAGAGGCCTCAGAGTGGCTAAATAGCCTGTACAACGAACAAGCACCTGAGCTATGGGACTTCAACCTATTCATCCAAGGGTTGAGAACTTCATTTGAGGATGAATCCATAGCCCTACAGGCAGAGAAGGGCATTCACAAAGTGAAACAGACGGGCAGACCAGCGAAGGATTATGTGTATGAATTCCGAAGAGTCACGGGTCTTATTGAGCGGTGGCCAGAACGATCCCTAGTGCACTATTTCAAGAACAGCCTGGACCCACAAATTATAATTAATGGGGGATTAACAGAAGCATTTAAAATTGAAAAGGGTACGAGACAGGGATGTCCATTATCCCCATTGTTATTTGTTTTAACAATGGAGATTTTATTAATTAAAATTTGTGAATCAACTACAATAAAGGGAATAAAAATAAATAAGAATGATTATAGGTTGAGAGCTTTTGCTGATGATCTGGTTGTGACATTATCTCAACCGACACATTCGGTAAGGGATTTGGTAGAAATCATAACCCAGTATGGGAAAGGTTAAATATTTGGGAGTATATATTACAGCTTCTAATGTTAAAGTGTACAAAAATAATTATGAGACATTATGGGTAAAAGTGCAAAAGGATTTAAATGATTGGAAAAAATTAGTTATCTTTGTTGGGGAGAATTTCAGCAGTTAAAATGAATGTTCTTCCAAAGTTTCGTTTTTTGTTTCAAATGATACCTATTTTGAAAAAAGATGCTAATTTGGATGAATGGCAGAAGGGTATTAATAAATTTATTTGGGCAGGCAAAAAACCAAGAGTTAAGTTCAAGATTATACAAGATGTACGGGAAAGAGGTGGACTTAAGGCGCCCAATCTGAAATTATATTATGATGTGGTGGCTTTAACATTGATTAGTGACTGGCTTAATTTAACAAATAAAAATATACTTTTTCTTGAGGGATGGGATTTATTATATGGATGGCATGCATATTTAATTTACGACAAAAAAGTGGATCAGGTTTTTAAATCCCATATTTTAAGAAGTGCTTTATTGCGTGTCTGGAAGAGGTATTATTATAGGTTAAATTATAAAATACCAATTTGGGGGATTCCTGGACACGCGATAGAGGGGGTATCTAGGGGTGTGAATTTGGATAGGATTTCTTATAAGGAATTACTTAGATTGGTAGGGAATGATTGGCATTTCAAATCGTTAGTTGAGTTAAAGCAAGAAAATATTGTACAGTCTTGGTTTCAGTATAATCAATTGTTGGTTAGGTGGAAGTTAGATCAAAAGGTTGGTATTACTTTAATGGACGAGAATTTGGTAAAACAGATTAAAGATCAAAACCGAGTGCATATAAAGAGAATTTATAATGTTTTAATAGAAATGGATTCGGAAATGGAATTAGTTAAGGATTGTATGGTAAAGTGGGCTCAAAATATTCAAGACCCGATTCCATTGGATACATGGGAGGTAATTTGGGTCAGAAATGTAAAATTTACTCTGGCACAAAATTTAAGAGAAAACTTTTACAAAATGTTTTATATATGGCATCTGGATCCTAAAAAGTTGTCTTGTATGTATCCTAATTTACAGCCTAAATGTTGGAGATGTGGTAGTTTGGATGCCACTTATTTTCATATCTGGTGGACTTGTAGAAATATAAAAGCTTTTTGGATTAAGATTTGGTGGAACATTCAACAGATTTTCAAGAGAAAGATAAAGTTTATCCCACAATTATTTCTATTGGGTGTTATTACAGATTGTGATGCTAAAGAAATTAATTTCATGTTGAATTTGATAACAGCTGCAAGGTTATTAGTAGGGCAATGTTGGAAGAAGGATTGTTTACCTACTATAGAAGAATGGACGCTTAAAGTGTCAAACTTAGCAAAAATGGCTAAGATTTCTGCTTACTTGAAGGATCATTCACAAAAAAGATACACCCTGGGAAATTATTTGGGTGAGGAATGTCAAATTTACACAAGCCCAAAACTTAAGGGAGAATTTTTACAAAATGTTTTATAGATGGCACCTTGATCCACAAAAAATGTCTTGCATGTATCCTGACTTACAGCCTAAATGTTGGAGATGCGGATGTTTGGATGCTACTTATTATCATATCTGGTGGTCGTGTAAAAATATAAAAGCTTTTTGGATTAAGATATGGTGGAATATTCAAAGAATTTTTTGAAGGAGGGTAAAATTTACCCCACAATTGTTCTTGTTAGGTATTGTTATTGATTGTGATACTAAAGAGACCATATTGATGTTAAATTTAATTACAGCCGCAAGGTTGTTAGTAGGACAATGTTGGAAGAAGGAATCTTTGCCTACTTTGCAAGAGTGGTTTTTTAAAGTTTCTTATTTGGCGGAAATGGCAAAGATTTCGGCTTTTTTGAAGGATCAATCGCAAGAGAAGTATTTTGTGATATGGAAAAAATGGATAGATTTTATACAATATAAGTTGGATATAAAAAAATATTATTTAGTTTTTCAATAACTTATATTTAAAAGTTAAAATATTTTATAGACTTTATTCTTTTTTATTTTTATTTTTTATTTTTATTATATTTTCTTTTATCTTTTTCTTTTTTCTTTTTTTTATTCTTTTTTCTTTAAAGCATTTTTCTTTTGGTATTTATGTTTTTCTATACATATATTATTGTTAATTATTTTATAATTTGTTCAATTAATGTATTTAGATTTATTTATGGTTTATATCTTTTTTAAGATTTTTTGAAGAAATTTCAATTAAGCCTGTATTCAGCTCTGGGAAGGTCGGGGGAGGGAATGGGAGGGTTGGGGAGGTTTGGGGAAGGGTTGTTTTGTTTTTGTAAAATTTTAAAAAATTTTCAATAAAAAAAAAAGATACACTTCGGTTTGGAGGAGATGGATAAATTATATTCAGAATAAATATGGGACTAAAAAGTTTCATTTAGCTTATGAGTGAATTTTAGAGTATTATTATGATATTAGTATTAGTATTAGTATTGTTTAACAATTTGGAGATTGTATTGTTTAATAATTAGGATATTAACTTGTTTATGTTTTCATTATTATTATGTTTATTTTCAATTTGTTTATATTTATGTTAAAGGGGAGTTAAAGTGCATTATGGACTTGGTTATTTATATAGTTGGTTAATGTTAGTTAGATTATGATTATCATATTTGTAACCCTGTACTCAGCTCTGGGAAGATGGGGAGGGAGAGGGGGGGTTTGGGGGGGTTATATTGTAATTTTTATAAAACTTTTTAATAAAAAAAAAAAAAAAAAAGAACGGCCTGGACCATAATGTGTTCCAAGCCTGTGTCTACTGTGAGATACCTGACCAACTGCAGGAGTGGTACCGGGTGGCAGTAAAGATGGACATCGAGCTAACCCGCTATACGAAGCCGAAGATTCCCAGACCGGGGCCGAGGCCAGAACCGACTAGACCACCACCCCAACGACCCCCAGCAGCAGGAGCGGCGGAACCTCCTAAATCATCTTCGGCACCACCAATCAAATGTTTTAGATGTGGCCAGCCGGGTCACCAGGAAGCGGCTTGTCCCGTCTCATTCCCACAGCAGAGAAGTGGCTCAGTCCCACCGGAGAATAGAAAAGTAAACCAGCCATCTGCCAGGGAGAAGTCAAATTGGATCGTGCAGGAGCCAGTTGCCCAGGTCACCTCCCCTACTCAAGAGAAGGTCAAGACCACAGCTGACTCAGCAGCTGCACTGGCTCCCTATGACAGCGATGACGAGGGGGAGAATGACCTGATGGTGAGTCGACCTATTTCACCTTTTTCCCTTGCTGCCAAGCTCATAGTTCCTAAGACAGGAGCTCAAATGGACTTAAAGGTGCTAGTAGACTAAGGGTGCTCCCGATGCATCATCAGCCTGCCGATTGCTCTTAAACTGGGCATACAGGTGAGGTTACTCTCCAACCCCATGAAATTTGAACAGGCAGATGGGTCTTTAATGGGAGGAACCTTAATCACCCACCTAACAGAACTGGTGCGGTTGGAAATAGGTGAACATTGGGAGCTTATCTGATTTGTGGTGGCTCCTAAAATGACTGAAGCAGTGATTTTAGGTCTAGCTTGGTTAGACAAGTGGAAACCCTTTATCTGGTGGGAAAAGGGGATGAGGACCCTGAGATTACCCATAAGTCCAACTCCCTCCAGTGGCTCTTTTGACACCAGTGGAAAGACAGAGCCACCTGCTGACACAATAAAAATAGCCACCATTCCCCTGCTGGGAGAGCTGCTCATCCCCAGTGAATATCTAGACTTGGCAGAAGTGTTTAATGAAAAGGAGTGTGATGTCCTGCCACCCCACAGACTGAATGACTGCGCCATTGAGATTTTACCAGGAGCCAAGCTGCCAAAGCCAAAAATGTATGCCATGACCCCCCTCGAGGTGGGGGAATTATGACAATACATTGACAAGAATTTGGCCAGAGAATTCATTGAGCCAGCTAAATCCCAAGTAGCAGCCCCAGTACTGTTCAAAGAAAAGAAAGATGGGTCGCTGAGGCTCTTCGTGGATTATAAAGGGCTCAGCTGTGTGAATGTGGAAAATATGTACCCCCTCCCTCTACTGAAGGATTTGTTAACCCATCTGGCAAAGGGGCGTATTTTTACCAAATTAGATCTGAGAGAGGCATATTACCGTGTAAGAATAAGAGAAGGCTATGAATGGAAAACTGCTTTTAATAGTCCTTTGGGCAGTTATCAGTTTAAAGTCATGCCATTTGTGTTACAAGGGGCTCCTGCTGTGTTCATGCAGCTGATTAACCAGGTGCTACATGATCATTTGTACAAAGGTGTTTTGGTGTATCTTGATGACATCCTAATCCAGTGATGGCAAACCTTTTAGAGACCAAGTGCCCAAACCGCAACCCAAAAGCCACTTATTTATTGCAAAGTGCCAGGGCCGCATCAGCATTAGGGCGCCCTCAGGGGGTGTGGCCCAGTGGGTGGGCATGGCCCAGTGAGTAGGCATGGCTGGGGTGGGCATGGTCCGCTGGGTGGGCGTGGCCAGCTCAATGTCACTCACATCAGGGGCGCCTGTGCAGGCATGGTGGGTGCAGGAGGGCAAAGGGCATGGGTCAGAGGGAGGCCCACTCCCTCTCCATGCGAGGAGACCTGGCTTTGTAACCAACGCATCCTCAGCATAGGATGGGAGACCACCAGGGGATGGCAAAAGGGCCACAGGGCTATTGGTGGCCAGGTGCTAAGGCAGGACTTCCCTCAGGCCCTCCCTCTCATTCCAATCTCCCTCCCTCCTTCCTTCCTCCCTCTCTCCCTCCCTCCCTCCCCTCCTTCCCTGCCTCTCTCCTTTTCATTCCCATCTCCTTTCTTTCTTCCTTCCTCCCTCCCTCCCCTCCTTCCTCTCTCTCTCTCCTCTCTTTCTCCCCCTTTCTCCCCCTTTCTCCCCCTTTCTCCCCCTTTCTCCAAAGTCCAAACACGTGTGTGCTACTTCCCTTGCTTGCCCTGTTCATGGCGCGCGTGCCCACAGAAAGGGCTCTGTGATAGAGGATTAAACAGCTGGCTGATTTTGGGCCAGTCATTCTCTCGCAGCCCAATCCACCTCCCAGGTGTGTTGTGAGGAAAATAGGAGGAGAAGGGTATGTTGGATATGTTCATTGCCTTGAGCTATTTGTAAAAATAGTATAGGCGAGATATAAATAAAAATAAATTTCATTCATTAAATAAATACTGAATTTCAGGACCTGTACTGATTTTCTAGACACGTAGGGAAACCAGTCCAAAGTAAGCAGCAGGTTGCCTAGAAGATAATATGAGGTCCCTTCGGAAGGCTCCACTTTGCAAAAGATGAGAGAGAGAGAGAGAGAGAGAGAGAGAGAGAGAGAGAGAAGATTCCAAATGCTCATCTGTATGGAAATTCATCTTTTCCATCTCCAAGTGTAGTGATGCAAATATGAAAATTGGATTAATTGAATGAATAGGTAATTACAATGTAGATTCATTATAGGAAGCTACTTTGCTTTACTTATTGATAATTCATTTGTATTGAATTTAATTTGGCCTGTACTGTAGGACCAATGGAGGTGGATATTAATTTTAAATTAAAGAAAAATCCATCTCCATTGGTCCTTCAGTACAGGCCCAATCATTCTTTCCTGTTCTGCGATAAAGTAAATATCAATATGCATAAACTTGTACATATAAGGCCAGCTTAAGTGGCATCTGTTTTTTTAAACAGTGTGTGCAAGGTAATGGGACACTGATCCCTTTGCTGGTGTTGGGAATCTTGGCAAGCACCTACTCTTGAATTTACTGTTCCTATTTGGCTCTTGGGCTGCCCATGTCCCATCACTATGTGGTAGTACTGATCTTACAGCAGAAAAGATTAATATATTTCTAAGGCTGCAGCCAAAAACTGAGCTCAGGAAGCGCTACTCTTGATTTTGTATGAACAGGTTGGATCTGCTTGAATAGAACACAATTAGTTCCTGCTCCTTTATCACTTCTTGAAAATAGAAGGCAATAAGAAATTGCACACACAACAGTCCATGGGCCAACAAACAGATTTCTTTTGAAGACCACTGGTACTAAAACAAGTCATGTCTTTAGTTAATTATAGACTCTGGATTTAAACAGTCTTCCGAAGAGGTTAGCCATCTTAGACATCTTGAAGGCACCACTGCATAATGCCAATCAAATGATTATACAATTTATTGCACACTTGCTTTTGATGACTTATATCCCACCACTTCTCCACAGCAGCCATAGATCTGTCCTCCACTTGAGGGTTACTCTGTGGGAATAGTGATTATATTCCCAAAGTGCAAAAAACAATTGTGGAAACCTTCCTGGTTTGTCTTAGACTACAGCTCCCACAACTTCCAGACTAGGTTGGTAATTGCAGGCCATATTTAAAGGGCTGCCTTTAAACAAGGCCTGGCCAGTTCGTGGATTGTGGGAACCAGTGGGAACAGGGTCGGTCTAGGATTGCCAAAGCGAGTGCTTAGCCCAGCCTACAGGACAGGATGCACCAGGTACCCAGACAATCTTCCTCTCAGCAGGGCCTACCGACTCTGGTTTGCGCTGCATTCTGCAGATAAAACCCCTGGAGTTTTGCAGCTGAGAGTCGAAGTCCCCTCAGCACGGGGCCCCCTTAGCTGCTCGGCTCCTGCCGCAAGAAGCGGGGAAGCCAAAGATGCCAGCCGCAGTGGCGACAGCGACTGCCACTTCAGCGCCGTCAGCGGGAGAGTTTGCCCAGGAGTGGGCCAGCAAGGAGCACATAGCAAGGCTACCGCTCCCTCTGCCATCGGCCAGCCCTTAGCAGGCGCCGAGCAGAGAGCAGACTTGCAGCATGACAAACCCCCGCAGCCTCGACAAGGCACTGAAGGTATCTCTGCAGAGGAAGACCAAGATTCATTCGGCAGCTGGTATGTGTGCTCTTATCGCGAATGGGTTTGGGAGGAGGAAGAGGGAGGCTGGTTCCCTCCCTCTCTAATCCTACTCTGCACAGCAGCAGACCCCTGCCCCCCCCCATTGTGCATCTTCCATGGGAGTCATGTTGGGATTTAATAGCAACGTTACGTTTTCCCCACTTAGTCATTCAGTGAATTCACATCTGTGTGTGTGTGTGTGTGTGTGTAACTGTGCATGCCCATGTCTCGCCTCCCATTTTCTGCGGTCCGTGGAAAGGAGCGGGAACGAATAAGTAAGGGCTGTCTTGCACCAGCCTCCCTGGGTTTGGTCGGTTTCCAGTTTCTTTTAACACTCTCGAGGGAGCAAGAGAAGATTTGGAATTTCTCTCAGGCTAGTTTAGCTGTTGGAATTGCTCAGAAGATTGGAAGCTCTGTGTGTGTGTGTGTGTGTGTGTGTGTGTGTGTGTGTGTGTTTACATTCTGTGTTTCACAGTCTCAAGAGTTTAATGAGATTTATTTCTAGATATAGATGTGCAGGACTGGTGTCTTAAAAATAGCTGTCCTCTCAGTGCACACAGATTTGAAATGTTAGTAGCGTTGGATAGACTGGATTTTTCCGTGTTGCAAAGGAGGGCTTCAAGCGGGAATGATGCAAGGAGCCCAATAATCTTCCCTCCTTTCTCTTTTTTTGAAAGCAGAACAAGCCTTTTATGTTAAGGCCCTGCTCGGCTTTCCAAACTCCAAACTCGCGCGTCCTACTTCCCTCGCTCACCTTCTCAAACTCCAAACTCATGGATCCTACTTCCCTTGCTTGCCTTCCGAAACTCCAATCTCGCGCATCCTACTTTCCTCCCTCGCCTTCCCAAACTCCAAACTCACGCGTCCTACTTTCCTCCCTCGCCTTCCCAAACTCCAAACTTGTGCATCCTACTTCCCTCCCTCGCCTTCCCAAACTCCAAACTCGCACGTCCTACTTTCCTCACTCGCCTTCTCAAACTCCAAAGGCCATGCGCTCGCTTACTTGCTTGCTCACTACACTTCTCCCACCAAAACCTGCTTTTATAAGTTCCCATCTCCCCGCCCAGCTCTCACAACTGTTCTCGGACTCCCAGTACAGAGAAAGAGAGCGAGAGCGCTGCTGGAATTGGTTTCCCTGCATTCTCCAGCTTCCATTAGTCAGGCGCATGTGAAGAGGGGGAGGGGAGCGTCCTTCAACAATGGCGCGCGTGCCCATAGAAAGGCCTCTGTGTGCCGCCTCTGGCACGCGTGCCATAGGTTCGCCACCACAGTCCTAATCTATACCAAGAATATGACAGACCATGTAAGCTTGGTGTGGGAGGTATTGAAAAAACTGCTGAGTGCTAAGCTTTACGTAAAACTGTCAAAGTGTGAATTTCATCAGACGCGTTTGGATTATTTGGGCTATAGAATCTCCAATGAGGGCATTGAGATGGATCCAGCCAAAGTGAAAGCTGTAATTGAATGGCAACCTCCAAAGATTCAAAAGCAGCTACAAAGCTTCCTGGGGTTTGCCAATTTCTACTGTCAATTCATCCAATCATTTGCTGAAATTGCTTTACCCCTGACAGACCTATTAAAAACTGGCAAGAAAGGGGGAAAACCATGACCTGGTCAGCCACTACAATGGACTATGGAATGCCAAACCACTTTTGAGAACTTAAAAAGACTATTTGCTGCTGAACCAGTCTTAAAGCACCCCTACCCAGAGGAACCATTTGTTATTCAAGCCGATGCCAGCGATGTGGCTGTAGGAGCAGTACTTTTGCAGAAAAATCATGACGGGACCTTACAACCCTGTGCTTACACTTCAAAAAAATTCACCGACACTGAGTGAAGATGGGCCGTTTGAGAGAAGGAAGCCTTTGCGATTCGGTGGACACTGTTGATATGGCATCATTACCTAGAGGGGAGCAAGGTGCCTTTTGAAGTATGGACTGATCACAAAAACTTAGAGGCATTGAAAACTCCTCATAAACTGTCTCCCAAACAAGTACATTGGGCGCAATATTTTAATCATTTTAATTTCACCCTAAGATACATACTGGGTGGAAAGAATTTTTTGGCTGATGCCCTATCTAGATTGCCCCAGTATAAAAGCCAGCGCGAGCAAGTCATAGATTCTATCATGTCCGCACCACAGGTTATCTCTCAAATTAACCCACAGAACCCCCAATCTGCAAAAACTTCTAACCCTGATGATCCTGTGACAAAGAAGTTAAAGCAAGAACTGATTAACGATCAATGGTTTAAGGACAATCAAAGCATCCTGGCCCATAAGGATGGGTTAGCTTACAAAGGGGGAAAATTATATCTGCCTGAATCACTCATACTCCAAGCGCTCCAGCCCAGCCATGATGTCAAACAGGCTGGTCACTTTGGTTACTTGAAAACATTGCATTTAATTCAGAGGCAATTTTGGTGGCCAGGCTTAAAGAATGATATAGAGAACTATGTAAAAAGCTGCGCAGTCTGTGCTACCATGAAAAGAATTCCAGGGAAGCCCCCTGGACTATTGCAGCCTGTTGTGGATCCTTCCCAACCCTGGGAAGAGATTCCTATGGACTTTATCGTCGAGTTACCTGAAAGCAGAGGAAATACGGTAATATGGACTGTGATTGATCTTTTTTCAAAGCAGGCTCATTTCATCGCCTGCTCTGGCCTCCCGTCAGCCCAGAAATTGGCTAAGATGTTCCTTAAACACATTTACTGACTACACGGTGTGCCAAAGCATGTAATCTCTGACAGGGGGGTGCAATTTATGGCTAAATTCTGGAGAAACTTCTGAAAATAATTGACTCAATGTAAGGACTGTAATCAGCTTTTCATCTGTCTACAAATGGGGCGGCTGAAAAAGTGAACGCAATGGTAGAACAATATCTTAGGTGCTATGTGGATTACCAACAGACGAACTGGACTGACCTCCTCCCATTCGGTGAAGTGGCTTACAACAACACTGTCCACAGTAGCACTGGTTTCACGCCTTTTAAGATCGCCACTGGAAGGGATTTTATCCCAATGCCTGAATACCCCCAAGATCCCCTGCCTCTCAGATGTTAGACCAATGGGTTTCAGCTTGGAAGGGAGTGTGGGACAATGCCAAGAAAGCATTGAAAAAAGCTTCAGAAATGTATAAAAAACAAGCTGATAAGAAAAGAGCTCGCCAGAGGTCATTTCGCATGGGGGAAAAGGTTTATCTGTCCATGAAGTATTTAAGACTCAAATTACCTACCAAAAAATTGGGACCAAAATACCTGGGTCCTTTCCCCATAATGCGAGTTCTAAACCCAATTACTGTAGAATTAAAACTTCCTCGGCTTTTAGGGAAGATTCACCCTATGTTTCACTGCAGCTTGTTGAAACCTTTCAGGGAATCAACTCTAAGACCCCCTCCCAAGAAATCTCCTGGACCTCTTGTGGTGGCTGGGGAGATTCATTATGAAGTGAAACATATTCTCGATGCTAGATTGTACAAGGGGAGATTGCAATACTTGGTGCAGTGGAAAGGCTACCCATTATCAGAGGCTACTTGGGTGAAGTGTACTGATGTAAAAGCTGATAGACGTATTCGTAAATTTTATGATAAACATCCAAACAAACCAAGGGGAAATCCCTAACCTATGCTTTTGTCTGATTTGCAGGACTTCTCCTTTCTGTTAAGGGGGGCCGGATGTCAACACTGTGACAATTAAGAAATTGCAGCCATTTTACCTTTTGCTTTCCTTGTGCTTTTTCTGTTGTTTGGGATTCTCAGATTTAGAAGGTGGGAAGGGGGGAATTTATATTCTTCCTCCAACTCCTTTTGTTTTTGCTTTTTCTCCTTGTTTATCCTTCCTATATAAGTGATGGCTAATCCTCTAAAGTATGCTTTGGCAGTGTCCCATACATTCTGTAAGGGAAAATGGGGAAAAATCATTGTGAGGGGTCCTTGGTCTCTGAGCTTGTTTTCTTGCAGACATTTCATTACCCAAACTAGGTAACATCATCAATGTGTAAGGGATAATAAGATCAGAAATTGTTTAATGATCTTATGAAGAAAATTAATCCTAATGGCCTAATAGTTGTAAAATGGAGTTACTTGAGCTTTTAGAAGTGCAAGATTGTTGCTTAGATCTCAGACATGTAGCTTGTTCTTAAGAAGTCAGCCGTAACCGCAAGCAGAGGTATTACAAAAATAAAGATAGAGCTTATGCTAGCAAAAGTAGGTCATGGTTAACACAACAGGTATAGATGCAAGGGGCTTTTTCCTGGGAGGGGAAAAAGAAATGTATTTTGTTTAGGCACTTTGGATTAGCTGATCGGGATGAGCAGGTGGGCTGTTGAGTGCGATAGGGGTGGGGGAACCAGCTTCGTGAGAGGTTATAAATATATGCTTTTTAAAATTGTGGGTGTGGCTTTTTCTCCTGTGTGAGTTAAGTCCACCAGCTTTTGCAAAAGCTTTATCCAGATAAAACTTTGTTCTTGGAATTCCAATTGAGTTTGTTTGTCTTTTGGACCTTGAGCCACGTCCCAGACAACTTGGGGGCTCATCTGGGATATCCAAACAGTCCCTGGATCCCTGGGGGGGTCACCGCCCCCACAGGGAACAGGTGCCATGTCGATTTCGATGGTTTCCAGAGGGCAACAAAAACTGGCCCGGCACCTGTGAGGAACCGGATGCAGAAATAGTGAACTCCAGGAACAAATCAATCACCAGTCTGAAACAGGGAGGTGGGTCGTATATCCAACACTGGGAAACTCTGTGTACAGACCCAGGTAAGAAAATAAAGGATTTTTCACATTTATCTGAGTGGCTGGGTGGGTAGGTCAGTCTGAGTCTGAGACCTGTGAGAGTGTGCATGAGATGCCTCGAGGGCCATTAGGGCTGGCAAGGCGACGTGAGAGCCGACTCCAGTTTCATGCTTCCATACCTCCGTGAGGAGATTGACCGGAAAAGGAGGAAGCGACTTGGTGAAGTGAAAAGTGGTCTCATTAGGTTGGTAAGGACTTGAGGGCTGAACGGTAACCACCTATGGGTAATAGACCTCCAGAAAGGGCCGTAAGGGTCAAGAGGGTGTACTAAAGGGGAAGATGGATATTTCCATCCCCCCCGGCAGCCCCTTTGGTAAGATCTTGGCCGGCTGGAATTACACCCCCCCCCCATCATAGAATGGTGAAAGATTTAGATAAAGACTTGATGATACAATACTGTTATTTCATATGGGGACAAAAACAAATAGACGAGGGAACACAATGGCCAAGACTAGGGAGTTTTAATTATTTTCTTTGTTTGTCTTTGTATAACTTTGTACTTAAGAAAAAGGATAAGACCCCTGAGGAGATTAATTATGCCCTCATTTGGACACCAGATAAATGGCCTCCAGAGACAGACTATCTGTTCCTAAGTAAACAACGAAGACAGGTGGAGAATAAATCTGACAAAGAAGACAAATTAAAGGAACAGGAACTAACGGAAGAAAGAGACAGAAGGGAGAGAGAAGATTTTAACAAATATTACTTGCCTCCTCCCTATAATCCCCAACAATTCCCTCAGGTTTTACCTCAGGCTTTACCCCAAGTCTTGCCCCAGGCTTTGACTCAGGTTGTGCCTCAAGTTTGGCCCCTGGAACAACCTGAACAATTAAGAAGAGAGAGAGAACAGTGTAAGAGATTTGGACAATTTCCCTCTTGCAAGTGGTATAACTGAAACTGAGCATGATTTGAGACAGCAAAGAAGAATCAAATTGAAGAAGTTAGAAGATATTGAGGTAGAATTGTTTCCACTGAGACAGAGACCAATATAAAAGGGACTTAGACAATTTGCCTTTTGCAAACTGTGAAATCGAAACTGACAATAGTCACCAACATCAGAGAAGGGAAAGACTAAGATAAAGTGTCAGAGGCTAGACAGAAGAAGGATGAAACTCCTATGGAGTTTCTGGAAAGATTAAAAGATACTATAAGTAAGTACTCAGGAGTGGATCCTGATGAAGAAAACACCCAGGCCCTTTTAAAACTCAATTATGTTGCCAACAGTTGGCCGGACATAAGCAGAAAGTTGCAAAAGATTGATGGGTGGTCAAAGAAGTCTATGAATGAGCTTCTGGAGGAAGCACGGAAGATGTACTTGTGGAAAAAGAAAAGAAAGAAGTTTGGCCAGAGTGGCAGAAAGGAAGGGAAGGAATGGATAATAGAAAGAAGAAGCAGGGAAGTTGCTTTTAAGTTGGGTTGCACAGACTTGTGAACTGCATGCATTAAAATTGTTGGAAGCAGGGAGACTACCATTAACGTGGTCAGCTCAAACATATAGAAAAATGGAAAGTAGAAGAAAGTGGGAGGTGGATGCTGCCAGATGTGAGACGGATGTCGAAAGCAATAGCTAGGACACAGAAGCAGCCACTGAAGGGGAGTCACAAGGGATGGTTGATACTTTTCTAAAACAGGATGGTTGTATTTATACTTTAGTTAAACAAATCTGTGATAAATATATGATATGTAAACAAGTAAATAAAAAGCTCTATGACATCTAGTGGTGAGGCAATTTCAATGCTTTCAAGTTGATTTTAAATTACCTCAAGTGGGGGAAATTCCACAATATGAAAGGAATGACATGTTTATAAAGAATTAGATTCTGGGGCTGTCTTTTGCTTTGTCTTTTCTCAGGAAGCAAGGATTGCTAGCCCAGACACCTCCATTGGAGTTTGGAGTTTACAAATTGCAGCCTGGTGATTGGGTCCTGATAAAAAGCTGGTGTGAAGAAAAACTTACTTCAGCCTGGGATGGTCCGTAACAAGTCCTCTTAACCACTGAAACAGCAGTCCGCACAAAAGAGAGTGAAGGAAGAACAACTGTGAACCATGTATGATAAGAACCAAAATGGGAAATCAAATAACTAAGACTCTTGTGTATCACTCTTTCCTTGAGTGTAATAATATTACAGGAACGTGTGAACACAATCAAACAAGGTATCAGATATGCAATACTAAAGGAAAAATTGCTTGCTTTGACCCCCAAGGAATTAAATATCAAAAGATTATTAAAATTTGGGCATATCATAATAATAAACACCACGGCCACTTATTGGGAACCAATCGGACAACTTCAAGGTTTAAAGAGGTACAAATATGCTTTGATGCCTGCAAGGCTATAGAAAAAGGGGTAGGTACAAAATGTGGGTCTCTAAGTTGGAGACAAGGCTATATGTCAGAAAAGAAATATGTTCACTCTGTGCTAAAACGAAGTAGTTTCTCAGGAAGATACGGAGGGTGGGGGATTGAAGACTATTGGTATTCCTTTCAACCTGGCCCAAGGGAAACACAAAGTAATAGCAAGAGCTGGTTCAATTTAACTGAGGGAGTGAGCCAAGCTAATTGTGGCATCGAAGAGTGCACTCCTATTTGTTTTAAATTTCATGATCCTAAGACTGGATCTAAAGAATATGGATTTGGAATAGATGGGACAGGTAAGGACCCACATACTTTAATATATATACAGGTAATTCAAGAAAACTTAACTCCCACACAACATAGGCTTTTTCACTCTTTCTATGAAGAAATGGCAACAAAAATTGAGATCCCAACAATAACTAAGAATCTATTTCAGTGGTTCTCAACCTTTCTAATGCCGCGACCCCTTAATACAGTTCCTCATGTTGTGGTGACCCCCAACCATAAAATTATTTTCGTTGCTATTTCATAACTGTAATTTTGCTACTGTTATGAATTGCAATGTAAATATCTGATATGCAGGATGTATTTGCATTGAACATAATTAAAGCATAGTGATTAATCACAAAAACAATATGTAATTATATATTGTTAAATATTAAAAATAACATTAAAAATCGAGGAATAGTGATTCCTGGGTACATACATTTTCGATAAAAAGGCTATCACCAGGAGATAAAACAACACGGTTTTTAATAAATATGACCAAGCTTTCGATGGCTAGTCTGCCATCATTGTCAGGGTATAAACCAACCAGTGGGGAAACCTGTTTATAAATGCAGCCGTGCCCGCATTCGGCACATGGACCTCGTGACTGGTCCCAGCCGACTGACTCTTGCCTCACTTACAACTTCCGATGATTCCTTCTTGTGACCCTTACTTACATTCACGTTATTACTCGCCTCCCCATTCCCTTTTGCTCTCAAGTCGGGAAGGGAACGTCCTGTATTTCCCCAAGTTAAAGTGTCCTTCACATTATTAAGTTGATTCTTCTTCCTGTGCTCTTCAGGGTTTTTCTCTCTTTCACTCCTCCAACACGCATCACAGTTATTTGTATTTTTGTTGTCACAATGCCCCACACTAGGAGTCCTACCTCGACCCTCATGTTCCAGCACCCTTGTTCTTACCACCCTTCCAGCACTCCCACAGTCTTTACAATTAACCTCGTCCATACTTATGTTTCCCCCCGCAGCTCCTAATGTGTCGCCCGATTGAATCCAAGGTCCACATTGTTTCGCTGTGACAGATGTTCCCTAAGATATTTGTGTTAACTTGGTGTCTAAATAATATCCTCCGTGCTCCTCCTTTGTGTGATCTAGCACAATATCCAATCTGATCGTCTCTCTCTCAGCCTTTTGTAGCGCCGCTACAAAAGAACAATTTGCATACATACCTGTCACAAATTGAGAAATTTATTGATGTTAGTAGCCCACCCCCGGATGCCTTGGATGCCTCCTTATACTGTGCTCAATACTTAGAATCACGAATAACACATGTCCCGATTGATACGGAACACGCTTGTCACCCCAGTGATTGTACTGACTCCCTCGTCCCCGACGATACTCCCGTTATGGCGCATCCAGTTGTTGATATATTAGGAGCGTATACGAACCCAGAAGGGGAAACAATGGCCACGAGCGACGGCAAAATAACACCTTTAAAATCTTTGCCACGTTGCCGTGTTGACCGGAACCACCGAGATAGAGTCGTGCTCCCGAAAAACGCACAGAAGACAAACACTCACAGCCGCCCTATTATGGGGGTGGTTACACGCTCTCAGAGAGCGGCGCTACAAAAGGCTGAGAGAGAGACGATCGGATTGGATATTGTGCTAGATCACACAAAGGAGGAGCACGGAGGATATTATTTAGACACCAAGTTAACACAAATATCTTGGGGAACATCTGTCACAGCGAAACAATGTGGACCTTGGATTCAATCGGGCGACACATTAGGAGCTGCGGGGGGAAACATAAGTATGGACGAGGTTAATTGTAAAGACTGTAGGAGTGCTGGAAGGGTGGTAAGAACAAGGGTGCTGGAACATGAGGGTCGAGGTAGGACCCCTAGTGTGGGGCATTGTGACAACAAAAATACAAATAACTGTGATGCGTGTCGGAGGAGTGAAAGAGAGAAATACCCTGAAGAGCACAGGAAGAAGAATCAACTTAATAATGTGAAGGACACTTTAACTTGCGGAAATACAGGACGTTCCCTTCCCGACTTGAGAGCAAAAGGGAATGGGGAGGCGAGTAATAACGTGAATGTAAGTAAGGGTCATAAGAAGGAATCATCAGATGTTGTAAGTGAGGCAAGAGTCAGTCGGCTGGGACCAGTCACGAGGTCCACGTGCCGAATGCGGGCGCGGCTGCATTTATAAACAGGTTTCCCCACTGGTTGGTTTATACCCTGACAATGATGGCAGACTAGCCATCGAAAGCTTGGTCATATTTATTAAAAACCGTGTTGTTTTATCTCCTAGTGATCGCCTTTTTATCGAAATTGTTACATATTTATTTTTAATTACAAAAAAATGAAATTTTGTCTTGAAGCAGGGTGTAGCATGGGTAACAGTCTTAATATAACAACAGTAAACTACATTGCTACATTTTTCAACAGTATGCGTAAAAAGCCAACATCAGTGCGAAGGTTGAGGTTGCTTCTTTTTCACCAGATCAGAAATTCTCGGGGCAGTCTTTGCAAGAGCACAACGAAGATCATCTTCCACAACAAGTCTACTTCTGTATTTCGACTTGATAACCAAGAAGCTGGAAAACCCTGTTTCACAAAGATATGTTGTTGGAAATGGAAGAAGAAGGTGCAACACAATCTCAGACAGAACAGGATATGACTGCAAACATTTGATCCAGAATTTTGTAACTGGCATTGTGGAGAAATCAGTTCTTGCTGCATTGCTGTTAATAAGTTCAATGAACTCCTCTTGTGCTGTCTCAGGAACATTTTCTTTTTTTTTTTTAATTGAAAAAGTTTTATTGACAATTAACAAAACAATTTTAAACCCACAAACCCACCCACACCAACCCCCCTACCCCCCCCCCCCCCACTTCCCAGAGCCAAATACAGGGTTATTACAAACATATTAAACAAAATCTAATTAAATTTAACAAATTATACAATAACTAAATTCATACTTAACCCTTAACTCCCTTTAAACCTTAATATCAATATTATAAACAAATCCATTTTAAAACAATTATTATAAAGAACCATAATAACAGTAAATAAACTAAATAATTTCATTATAAAATGCTATTAATAATAATTATTATTTAAAATTTAATCATAAAATAAATGGAACTTTTTAGTTCCATATTTAATCTGAATATAATCTATCCATCTTCTCCATACCATAATATATCTTTCTTGTGTAGGCTCATTTCATCGCCTGCAAAGGACTCCCATCTGCCCAACGACTGACCAAATTGTTCCTGAACTATATCTACCGGCTGCATGGCGCCCCTAAGAGAATAATTTTGGACAGGGGGGTGCAATTCACAGCACGGTTTTGGAGGAGTTTTCTTAAATTAATTGGATCATCTCAAGGTTTATCATCTGCTTTTCATCCTGCCACCAATGGGGCTGCAGAATCCGCTAACAAAATGGTGGAGCAATATCTTAGATGCTACGTTTCTTACCAACAGACAAACTGGACTGACCTCCTCCATGTCACCGGTTCCGACTAATGAAGCACTTCAAAGAACTTTCAGGCATGTTTCCAAAAGTTTTATTTGCAGAGCTACAGTTTTGCCGGTCACCATGATGGACGGGTTGATGCCAGAATCTGCTTCCTGTCGCTGGCATCAACCTTTTCTTGCTAAACCCCTCCCTTGTCTTGCAGTCACAAGTCACATTATCCAATTAGTGTGAAGGTCAAAAGTTTACTTCCTCTTTCTTTCCGGGCTTTTTCTCCCCCCCACTCTAAGCTGTGTATTAACCCAGTAATTACCAGACAGTTTTGCATATTGTCAAAGCAAGAATATACAGTATTTGCAGCATTGACACTCCCTTTTGTGGAGGTGGCATACAATAATTCTGTGCACAGCAGCACAGGCTACATGCCTTTCAGAGTGGCCACAGGAAAAGAGTTCAGCCCAATACCTGAATACCTTCAGGTGCCCTCCGCTTCCCAGACATTTGACCAATGGGTGAGGGGGTGGGAAGAAGTTTGGAGAAACACAAAAACTGCTTTAAAAAAGACTTTTGAAACCTATAAAAAGCAGGCTGATAGAAAGAGGGGTCCCCAAAGAACATTCCAAGTTGGGGAAAAGGTTTATTTGTCAACTAAATACTTACGCCTCAAATTGCCCAGCAAGAAATTGGGACCAAAATTCTTGAGGCCTTCCCCCATAGTAAGGATCATCAATCCGGTCACTGTAGAACTAAAACTCCCTAGACTTTTAGGGAGAATTCACCCAGTCTTCCATTGCAGCTTGTTGAAACCTTATTGGGGCTCCACTTTAAGACCACCCCCAAAGAAGGCACCCGGGCCCCTCGTAGTTGCGGGACAGACCCACTATGAAGTGAAACATATTCTTGACTCTAGAATTTTTAAAGGGAAATTGCAGTACCTAGTACAATGGAAGGGATACCCATTGTCTGAAGCCACCTGGGTGAAATCCAGTGAGGTGAAAGCTGACAGGCTCATCAAAAAGTTTCATGCGAAATACCCCAACAAACCAAAAACTAGTCATTAACATATGCTTTTGTTTACATTACAGGATCTGTCCTTTTTGTAAGGGGGGGGTCGGATGTCAACGCTGCTAATATTGAATATTATTGTTTTGACAAAATACGCAGAACTGTCTGGTACTTTTAGAGTTAATTCCGAGGAGAAGGGGAGAGGAGAGAAAAGCGTGCGGAAGGGAACGGAAGTGAATCTTTGCCCTCCAGGTTAATTGGAAGATGTGAATCATGACCCCAAAATAGGGGAGGGGAAATGCCTGGAATGTTATGTGCAGAGGAAGGGAAATTCAGACCTTGGCATTCTCCATGCCGTGCTGACACTCCGTAACACTAATAAAGGCTTTTTAGGTTAAAAAATGCCTGAAAGTTCTTTGAAGTGTTTCATTAATCAGACACATGACACCTGGGGTGTAATCCATCTGGTCCTGGCGATTTGAACTCATCTAGGCTGGACAGGTGCTCACTTACGTTTTTCTTGCCTATCTTAACTTGCGTTTCTATTCTGTTTTTTTTTATAAACAATTTTTATTAGTTTTCCATTTTACACCAACAGAAGCTGAAGAGCCAGCGTGGAGGTATGGTGGTCAATTACAAAAGAAACAATAAGATTATACATATACAATTCAGACAATATTTCTTAAAATTTCCCTCTCTATCTATGTAGAATATTATAATCAAATAGATTCAAATAAATTCATTCATTAATATATCTAAATATAGGTTTCCTTAATCAATAGAAACTTTCAACTGCTCAACAGCAATATAATAATCAAATTAATACAATCCTATAACCAATTCATTCATTCATATATTACTATATGTAAATTAAATGCTTAAATTAAAACTAACACTATCTGTTTAAATTATTATAGCCTCATTAATACATTTCTGACACAGATTTTCATTAAATATATCGCTAAATATGAATTTCATTAATCAATAAACATTTGCAAAAGCTCCTTATCTATCCCAAAAATCCTGCTGTAAACTTCATTAATTTTTCAGATATTTAAATTTAAACTAACCTATTTATTTTACTATTCAGGAACCCCAAATTCCTCTTATTTAAACACATTAGCTCCGAAACTAAGTTCTTACATTTCTCAGCTATGTTTCTATTCTTTTTCAATAATTCTCCAATTATTAATTCCATCTCATTCCAAAAGGAAAATACAAAAAAGAAGAAACAAACATACACAAATAAAGAAAAAAAACCATATTCTTACTATACTTCAATATTAAGTTCTAAATCATTTCATAATAGCTTCCCATAGCAAAAACCAAATCCAAGACAGTCCGCTTCACTATAAAACCTTTACCATCCATAAATATCATCTCAGATTTAATCTTTATATCTCATTCTGGGTTTCTTTCTATTCCAAATAGGTTTCCATAGTCGAGTCTCTAGATCCGCAAATAGCTCTCCCATTGTCTCCTGCCACACTGTACACAGCAACAGGAGTTCTCCCATTATCCATTTTATTGGGATAATATAAAAGTTATAGTCATTCTGAAAAGCTCGTGACACAACGTCATTTCCCATCTTTTTAAAAGTTGCATAAACTTTAGTTGAAATCATTTTTTTAATATAATCCTCTTTAATCAAATTTTGCTCTTCTTCCAATAGTTTTTCTTCTATCAGGGAGTCAAATGGTGTCTGTAAATCAGCTTGTCCTTTTGAGGTGAACTCCTCCATTTCCTTATTATAAATCATCTGTCCATTTATATCAAGGCTTTTTCCCAGTATCAATTGATAATCCAACTGTACATTTGCTTCTTCCATCTCAGTGGACTGAGAGCAAGCCTCTTGAATATAAACTACAGTTTCACTTAAACCTTGTGCTTGGCTTTGTCGATGTAAAGAAATTTTCTTTTTGCAGGCAATTATCATCACTGTGTTTTCTAAAATTTTGTCCAAAATATATTTATAAATCGAATCTGGACGGGTTTCTTCCATTTTTATCATATTTGAAGGCATTTATTTTTTGGGGGGGGAGACTATATTTAAAGGCAATCAATCAATATCCATCTCCTCCCAAGTTTCTTAGTCTTTTTCCTTTGTACAAATTCCAAGAGAAAAAAAATAGCAAGAACAATACCTAGTTTCAACAGAAAATATCCCCCGACGAATAATCAAAGTTAATAAAATAATCAGTCTTTTCGGATGCCATAAAAAAATAAAAGAAAACAATACTCAAATACATAGGATCTTAAATCTCTCTAAAGAATTTTCTTGGGGCTCCCAAGTATCCAAAGAAAAAATCAGCCATTAAAACAAAAATAGATTTCATCTTTTTCTTAAGCTTCTCTTCCCCCATTTAAAACGCCACTTCAACAAAAAGGGAAGTAGTTCCAAAAAGAAAAAAAAAAAGCTTTTCACAGGAAAACAAAGAAAATAGAGGTTAAAAAAAGTCTCACCGAATCTTCCACGGTGGGTCTGCTTGCTTAGATGATCTTAAGGCTTATGGTTGGCGCAGCTAAATGATCGGCCATTTTACTGGCCGATCTTTACCCTGTCGGCCCAAAGGAGATACTCGGTGCACAGAGGAAGCCGCTGCTCCTCTGCAACTGTCTGAGAAGCCTCCTCAATGGTAGACGCTCCTCCAGAGCATCTTTTCGACCCTCTAAGGGGTCTACCGGCAGGGGAAACTCGATCGGCAAAAGGAGAACTCTGTTTTTTATGGCACTATTTTTGGTAGGTTGGTCTGTTTTTTCCCTTTGTGTAAAGACAGATGCAAAAAACGAGTTAAATAGTTCTGCTTTCTCCCTGTTGCTTGTCACCTTCTTGACACTTTCCCCCACTAATGGACCAATCGTTTCCTTCACTTTCTTCTTGTTTTTTACATGTTGAAAGAAGCTTTTTTTTTTTGTTATTTTTGACTTTGGTCGCAAGCCTTAGTTCATTTTGAGCCTTAGCTTTCCTCACTTTATCTTTGCAGGCTCGGGCTATTTGTTGATATTCTGACTTAGTTATGTGCCCCTCTTTCCACTGTCTATACTTGTCCTTTTTATCTTTCAATTTATCAGAGAGTTCTTTATGCAGCCATGCTGGTTTCTTTTGAGAGCTGTTATTTTTCCTCTTTGTTGGTATTGTGCTGGACTGGGCTTTTATTATCTCACTTTTCAAAATTTCCCAAGCTTCTTGAGTTGTTTTCCCCTTGAGGATTCTCATCCATGGAATCCTTCCCAAGCCCTAAGTTTATTGAAATTAGCTCTCTTAAAGTCCAAGACTCTAGTTTGACTGTGTTCTATTGCTTGTGCTTCCATAATGTTGAATTCCAATATTGCATGATCACTTCCTCCCAAGGTTCCTGTGGCTTCAACACCTTCTATCATTTCATCTCTGTTAGTGAGAATTAGATCCAAAATGGCTAATGTCAGGGTAGTTAAAGTCCCCCATTACTATTGTGATGTGCTTCCTACATACCTTAGTTAGCTGACTAGCAAAAAGTTCATCTATTTCCTCTGTTTGGTTGGGTGGCCTGTAGTATACACCTATGGTAATGTCGGTTTTTTTCCCCTTTTATATTGACCCAAATGCATTCAAGACAGTTTTCATCATTGTTGTGCTCTATTTCTGTAGAGATGTAGTTATTTCTTACATATAGAGCAACTCCGCCTCCTCTTTTATTTGGTCTGTTTCTTTTAAATAATTTAAATCCCTCTAGCTGTGTGTTCCATTTGTGGGTTTCATCCCACCATGTTTCCGTAATGGCAACAATATCATATCTGCCCTCATTAACCTGAATTTCTAGTTCACCTTGTTTGCTGTGCATACTCTGTGCATTGGTGTATAGACAATTGAGTCCTTTATGACTTAAAGGGTTAACCAGCCACTGTGGGTTGATCCTGGGGAAGGCAGGGTGGTTGCTTACAATGGGCCTTCCACTTCTGGTCTTCAGCTACTGGGCATGGGAGGGGAAGGACATTCTAACACTGTTCTCGTTTTCCAGCAACTGCCATCTGGGTCGCCAGCTTTTTCAGAAGGAGAGGAGGATTCCTTTGAGACTGCCTCACTGCCTCCTCTATGAAGTTCCAATAAGAACTCAGACTTTGAAGAGGCTATGCAGGAGAGGGAGAGCAGCTTTGTGGAGCCCCTAGAGTAGAGAGGGGGCCAAGTTGGATGGGAGAGTGATGTAGCAGAAGATCAAGTTCAGCTGAAAGGCAGGGTTAAAAGTGTCATAGGTTTGGAGTCATTGTGTTGCCAAGAGAGACCTAAATCCAGCCCCCCAGTGAATTCCATTGATCCTTAACTAGTGCCAGATTAGCTTTGACCATTAGTTGACTAGATTCTTGTATTACAGATAGCAATAATAAACTCTTCTGTAATTTTAACTCAATGAATGCTCCTGGTTATTTGCACCTGACAGTTATGCCTCCTTTGATTTACTCTTTATTACTTTTGTAGTTGAGTACCCCAAAAGGAAATACTGCAATATGGTTATATAAGTAAAAGTGTACAACCAATGCCATCCTTTGTACCTGAGGACGTGAAAAAGGTAAACTGAATGAGAAATTTTTGCAGAAAAAGCAAAACATCTTCTGGGAGGGTACTGCAGGGAGTCCTCAACTTACAACCATAATTCACACCAGAATTTCCATTGCTAAGTAAGGCAGTGGTTGAGTCAGACCTGATTTTATGGTTAAGCAAATCGCTCCAGTTGTTAAGTGAATCACATGGTCATTAAGTGAATCTGGCTTCTCCCACAGACTTTGTTGGAAGCTGGCTGGGAAAGTCACAAATGGCGATCACATGAACGTGGGACACTGCAACTGTTGTAAATACATGCTAGTTGCCAAGCACCCGAATTTTGATCACGTGACTATGGGGATAATGCAGCGGTCATAAGCCACTTTTTTCAGTGCCATATACATTATATGCAAATGTAAATATTAATGCTGATAATGGTTGTCTCGTACTTTGATTAAAGCAAAGGTAGATGATCTTATAATACTCTGATCCTCAGGGTCCTACCTGCAGACATCTCAGTTGGTGTCCACAAATCTTACCACCCATGCCTTTTTATATTATGAAAATATTTATTTCATGTTTTAATAACAAACATGTTCAATATTTTTAAAAACACAGTTTTCAGCATTTATTTTATTGCATTTTTATGCCACCCATCTCACTGATACAGTGGCTCTGGGCAGCTTACAATATGATTAAAAGTAAACAAGTACTACAGAACAAATAAAATTAGAAGAATTAAATAGAAAACCTAAAAAAACAAGATGATGGGTCCTGTTTTACTTTCAAGATCGTCTCTGAACTGCAAAATGGCTTCTGTAAACTTCCTTTAAACATTGAAATGTTGAGTGCCTGCAGTAACTAACTATCAATTGTTTTGAAATGTATCAATCTTCCAATAGAAAGGGAGGGGGGAGTGATCCTGTGTGGTAGACAGCAACCTGTACGGGATGTTTAACAGAATAACAGAGTTGTAAGGGACCTTGCAAATCTTCTAGCCCAACCCGCTGCTCAAGCAGGAAACCCTATACCATTTCAGACAAGAGGTTGTCTAGCCATTCCATTGACATCCTTCAGTCTCGAGAGACTATGGTATCATGCTCTGGAAAGAGGTCCCAAGGCAGCATCTGGTGTGGCTAAAAAGGCCAATTCAAGAATGGCAGTCCCTTCCACACTGAGGGCAGATACAATCTGTCCTGTCCAGCCCCCAGATTTCGCTGGTTCCGGGACTGCCTCTTTGCCTCAGCCTGCTGCACAAGTGTCTCTTCAAATTGGAGAAGGCCATGCTGCGTCTTTAGCCTCCAGGCTAAACGATCAGAGGTCAAGGATTCACAGCTGTTAATGTCCATTCCCATGGCCTTTAGGTCCCGATATCCTTATATCGCAGCTCAGGTCTCCCTCTGGGGCACTTTCCCTGCACTAGTTCTCCATACAGGAGATCTTTCGGAATTCAACCATCAGCCATTCTCACGACATGCCCAAGCCAGCGTAGACGTCGCTGTTTCAATAGTGTATACATGCTAGAGATTCCAGCACATTCCAGGACTACGCTATTTGGGACTTTGTCATGCCAGGTGATGCTGAGAATACATCGGAGACAGCACATATGAAAAGTGTTCAGCTTTCTCTCCTGCCATACGTGAAGAGTCCAAGACTCACTGCAGTGCAAGAGTGTGCTCAAGACGCAGGCTCTATAGACCTGGATCTTTGTATGTACTGTCAACTTCTTATTAAGCCATATTCTCTTTGTAAGTCTGGAAAATGTGGTGGCCGCTTTACCAATACATTTATTCAGCTCAGTATCTAAAGAGAGAGTGTCAGAGATAGTTGAGCCGAGGTACACAAAGTCATGGACAACCTCCAGTTCCTGTGCAGAGATTGTAATACAGGGAGGTGAATCCACATCCTGGCCCATGACTTGTGTTTTTTTCAGGCTGATTGTTAGACCAAAGTCTTGGCAGGCCTTACTAAAACAGTCCATAAGTTGTTGAAGATGTTCGGCAGAGTGAGCAGTAATGGCAGCATCGTCAGCGAAGAGGAAATCCCATAGGCATTTCAGCTGGACTTTAGACTTTGCTCTCAATCTAGAGAGATTAAAGAGTTTTCCATCTGATCTGGTCCGGAGATAGATACCTTCTGTTGCAGTTCCAAAAGTGTGTTTCAGCATGACAGCAAAAAAGATCCCAAATAAAGTTGGTGCGAGGACGCAGCCCTGCTTCACTCTGCTTTGAATGTCAAAGGAATCTGATGTTAGGGCATAAAAAACAACAGTGCCCTTCATATCCTCATGAAAGGACCTGATGATGTTGAGGAGCTGAGGTGGACATCCAACCTTGAAGAGAATTTTAAATAAGCTGTCCCTACTAACCAAGTCAAAAGCCTTTGTAAGAGCTATGAAGGCTACGAAAAGTGGCTGTCTTTGTTCCCTGCATTTCTCTTGCAACTGTCTAAGGGAAAATACCATGTCAATGGTGGATCTGTTGGCTCGGAATCCACACTGTGATTCTGGATAGACTCTCTCTGCAAGCACCTGGAGCCTCTTCAGTATGACACGGGCAAGCAGCTTCCCTACAACACTAAGAAGAGAGATGCTGTGATAGTTGTTACAATCACCCGTTGCCTTTGTTCTTATACAGTGTGACGATATTTGCATCCTTCATGTCCTGTGGTACTTCACCTTCCCTCCAACAAAGGCAGAAAATTTTGTGCAATTCAGTGGTGATGCTCTCTTTGCAGCAGTTCAGGATTTTGGCAGGGATGTTACCTTTCCCAGGTGCCTTGCCGGAGGCAAGGGAGTCCAGGGCTGTGTTTAATTCTTCTAGAGCTGGTTCACTGTTGAGCTCCTCCAAGACAGGCAGGCACTCAATATTATTTAATGCTTCTTCAGTTACCTCATTTTCTCTGGAATATAGCTCAGAGTAGTGATGCACCCAGAGTGCCATCTGCTGTGCTCGGTTCCGGATAACCTCGCCTGTGGCAGACTTCAGAGGGGCAGATTTCTTCTGTAATGGACCTAAAGCCTGCTTAATGCCATCATACATCCCCTTGATGTTGCCTGTGTCAGCTGCTATCTGGATCCGAGAGCAAAGCTGCAGCCAATAGTCATTAGCACATCTCCTGGCGGTCTGTTGGACTTTGCTACACACAGCTCGCAGAACCCGTAGGTTGCGCTCACTGGAACAGGCTTTATATCAGTGGTTCTCAACCTGTGGGTCGGGACCCCATTTGGGGTCGAACGACCATTTCACGGGGGTCGCCAAACAAGGCTGTCCGCCATTTTTCCCCCCTTTTCTTTGGCCACACCCCTGGCACCCGGTGATGTATAAGTGGTTGGGGGTCACCACAACATGGGGAACTGTATTATGGGGTCGCGGCATTAGAAAGGTTGAGAACCACTGCTTTATATGCAATTAAAGCTCTCCTTTTTTCCTCGATGGCTGGTGTCAGGTCCTCCAAATGGGCTTCAAACCAATCTGCTGTCTTTCTGGTCTCTTTACCAAATATTGACAGAGCAGTGTTATAAACAGTGTTCTTGAAATATACCCAACGTTCAGATGCATTTGCTTCAGCCAGGCCTGGGCAAAATCCTCCACTTTGCCCTGATTGCGGGTCTTTCTAGTATCGATACGTGGTCTTCCTTCCTTCCTCAAGTGATGCAATCTCTTTATTTTCAGTTTTATTTTGCTGCACACCAAGGAGTGGTCTGTATCGCAATCGGCACCCTGATACCTGCGTGTTATTATAACACTGGGAAGGTTGGAGCACCTGGTAAGAATCAAGTTGAGCTGGTGCCAATGCTTCGATCTTGGGTGTCTCCAAGAGACACTGTGTTGAGGCTTTGTTTTAAAGAATGTATTGCTAACACAAAAACTGTAGTAGCAGCAGAACTCCAGCAGGCATTGGCCATTTTTGTTCATCTTCCCGACACCGAACTGACCTAAGCAAGAGGGCCAAGAACTATAATCAGCTCCAACTCTGGCACTGAAGTCGCCAAGAATAAACAGTGGTTCTTTCTCAGGGATTTTCTTGATAATAGCAGCCAGATCGTCGTAGAATTTGTCTTTGGATTCTACTGAAGATGATAATGTTGGTGCATATGCACTAATAAGAGTAACCAATCCTGCTGGTAAGTGTAGCTGCAAGGACAGAATTCTTTCACTTCCAGCAGCAGGTGGAGTAATGAATACTAGTAGGGTGTTTCTGACCGCAAAGCCAACCTCGTATTCCCTAGTCTCATTCGATGGTTTTCCCTGCCAGAAGAACGAGAAATTTCTCTCCTTAACAGATCCTGAGTCTGACAGCCTTGTATCTTGAAGGGCAACGAGGTCCATCTGCAGTCTGCTCAGCTCCATGTCGATGACAGCTGTCTTACGTACGTCATCTATTTCTTGCAAATCATCAGAAAGGCCGGGGGTCATTGTCCGAACATTCCAAGTGCCCAACTTTAGGGCAAAATTTTTCTTGTGTTTATTGCATGGTGCAGAGTTATCAATCTGCTTGTTGGCTTTAACCCTAAACCCCACGCACCCATTGAGGTTAACAGACCATGGCAGGGCGGCACCTTACTGGCTGGGGGCTGCCCAGCTTAAGGCGGGCGGTAGCTGCCCAATGAGGTACTATGACCTCTCCCACCGTCGAAAGTGGCCCCTGGAGTTATGCTCTATGCCAATCAAGCAAAGACTTATAACCGGTAACGGCCACTTCCCGTTTCAATGCTATATGCAAAGCTGGAGTGTCCTCTCCAGAGCACGAGGCCTGGGTAGATTGATATGGAGGATAGGCTGTTACCCAGGCAGCAGATCCCCCCTCTCCACGTCACTGAAATAGTCCAATGGAACGGCGAAGCCGATACAATTAGTTCCAGCTGCGTCACAGGAGTTACCAGAACGTGATTATATGCAGTCACAAACTGCTTCCAGGACTCCGGCTCCAGATTTTTACCTCGAGGTTAACTCCGGAAGCCTTTTCCAATAGTAGATATAGCTACTAGGCAGTGTAGATTTGAAATCAGAGTTTCCCTTCTCCTAGAATATGGTTCTCCCGCTTTATCCACCGTTGGGGCATAAAGCCCTCTTCCGCCTTCAAAACCATTGGCCATCTTCTCCTGTAACCCTGGAAAGGGGCCCTGGAAAGGTGCTACCAGCCGGGCCAGCTGGACCAAGGTTTTTTAAGGAGGTATTACTCCTCCTGGCTTTCTCATTTAGCTAATGATTATATGTGCCTTGTGATTCAACACCATTTTCATGCAAGCAGGATCTCAGGGGCTCGGTACCAGCAAGTAGCAATGTACTCTGTAAGTGCAGGGTTGCCTTCATCTTTTTCGATTTGGCCCAGGGAACCAGCCAGTCCAAAGTCGCACAACTTCACAAAGAAGTCTCTGTCCAGCAAGATGTTGGAAGGCTTTTGGTCCCTGTGGATAACATTTCCTGAGTGGATAAATTTGGTGGCTTTCAAGAGCTGGTACAGGATGTAGCACTTATGAATGTCTTTCAATAAATTTCCCTTCTTGATCACTGCATGCAAGTCTCTCTCTATTTAAGGACATTGCTCAGGAACTTGCAGGACTTACTGGCCTTTGTCTTCTTCCACCGTTTTAAACCTTTCAAGGGGAAAAAACAGCTTCCCAGGACAATTTACAAGGGCGGAGGGGAGTAAAGAGGGAGGGGAAGCTGAAGGCTGGCCTCCTCCCCACCCCCTCCTGACTGACCAAGCAGGCCGCCCCCTGAACCACCAGCTGGGGGGAAGTGGGGGGGGGGAGACCCTCACCCGCCGGGCTGCATCTTTGGCTGGCAGCATCTCCCCCATGAGGAGGAGGAGGAAGCTCCCCCTAGAGCCGGCCTCTGTGGGGGGGAGGGTCCTCTGTGGGTGGGGGGCTCACCTGGAGGAAGGCGATCTCCCGGAAGGTCCTCTGCAAGGCAAGAGCAGAGGAAAGTCTCCGCTTAGAAGCAGGTCCTGTTGTATCTTAGAAGCAGGTCCTGTTGTATCTAAGAAGTTGTATTCTTCAGAGGTTGTCTAATCTGTTGTTAAAAATCTCCATTGATGGAGCTTCCAAACTTCTGGACAACTTCTGAAGGCAAGCAATTCCACTAGTTAATTGTTCTCACTGTCAGGAAATTTCTCCTTAGTTTTAGGTTGGTTTTCTCCATGATTAGTTTCCATTCATTGCTTCTTGTCCTGCCTTCAGGTGCTTTGGAGAATAAGTTGAACCCCTCTTCTTTGTGGCAGTCCCTCAAATATTGGAAGTCAGCTAACATGACACCCCTAGTGTCAGACCCTACGAGGCCCTGGCCAACGGAACGGGTGGAGACGCTGAATGCCTACCTCCTTGTGAGCAGCTCACTGCACTGCCATTGTTAATTCCAGCACCATTGTAGCTGCTCGCTGCCCCCTATTCCGATGTCTGATGTTGTCAGGGGGCGCCAATGACGTCGTTAGGGAGTGCCCAGCTCTATTTTGTTGCCTGTCGGTCAGCATGCCTTTGGGAGCTGTTCTAGCCTCGCCGGGTCTGACAAACATTGTAGAGATGGAGGGTTGTGGAGACGAAGAGTAAAGGCGACGGACTGGAGTGCTGGTTTGAATAACGGCAGACTGGAGTGCTGATTTGAATAACGACGGCACAGCTGCAGATGGGGAAGGCGCATTTGCATGGGGATAGGTATGGGAGGGGTAATCACTGCACAGCTGTTGTATATTTATCACACCAATCGTGGCTTGATGGAATGGGGCCGGGCTAGGTAAGGGTGGGGTTTGATGGGTGTGTACTTTGTTTGCTGTATATAGGGCACTGGGAGAAAACCACTCCCAGTGCTAACTTTGTTTCCACACAGTAAAATAAATATGGTGGTTGTTTAACGTTCCTGGTTTCTGGCTTCCCTCGGAGCGCACGTAGGACGTTATAACAGTAAGTTAGCACTCATCCAAAGGAAATTAATCAATGCCTTCATCGTAGGGTGTTCTTACTCCAGATAGCGACAAGGTATGGTGGAGGGGACGCAGGGTGCTGTACCCGTGGAAGGGGCGTTGGATCCCATGGACCAGTCGGAGGCCCCAGCTGTGGTGGAGGTGGGGGAGACTCAACCAGTGGTCCGGCCAAAAGAGAAGCCACAATTGACAGAGGCTGCAGAGGCTGGCGTCCCGCAACAGGGCTCTACGGCTTCATATGGAGAATGGTGGCTAAGCCCTGCTCTACACCACCCCGAGGGAGGCAGACAGCAGGTGGTAGGTGCAGGGCCCATCTTGAGCGGTTTGCGAGAGAGGCGTGTGACAGGAGATGAGGATGAGGAATGGAGCTACTCAACAGCTCCAGGACAATATACCTTGGACATGCTCAGGGACCAGTTTGGGGAGCCGGGTTATGTCACACCACCACCATCTTCTCGGCCCCGGGCTGCTTCAGGGCTGGGGTTGCCAACTGAGTCCTCTCATTTCCCCCTGGCTAGTCCAAAGCTTAAACTAACACCAAGCAGCCATCCGTCCTTGCAGGGCCCTGTAGTAGGGCATGGTCCACCTGAGAGATCCCAGTATAGGCAGGAGACACGACAGGTTGGGGCCCCTGCTGCGGCCTCTTCCAGGCAAGGCCGGGACGTACCAGCGTTGTCAGGCTGTCGCCCCACAGTCCCAGATAACACTCAGTATGGGGCCCAGGTGGCAGCACCTTGGCACCAGGTGGCACTATGAAATCCACCTCCTATCTCAGTTTCTTTTGATGGTGACCCAGATCGCTTAGCTGTTTTCCTGAGCCATGTTCTCAGCCACCTGGACTGCTTCACAGCTCTGTATCTATCTAATTGGGCAATGGTGACAGCAAGTTTACAGGGGGAGGCAGCAGCATGGGCTTCCGATTTGTACAGCGACCACGCCCAGGAGTTGACGGATGTTGGTCTGTTTTTAGATGCCCTGAAAACCCAGTTTGAAGATCCCTCCTGGGTGCAACGGGCAGAGGCGGAGCTGTTAGGGTTACGCCAACGGGGCAGACCAGTAAGGGAGTACATACGTGAATTCCAAAGGGTCGCTGGAAGACTTCGTTCCTGGCCACACCGTCTGTTAGTGCATCACTTCTGGGCTGGATTAGATAGTGACCTACGCTGTGCATGTGTGGTGAGGGGAATTCCAGGCCACCTTCCAGAGTGGTTTAAAGTGGTGATGGAGTTGGATGCAGGTTTGAGGGAGTTTCACCAAACACCTGATGAACAGCCACAGCCCCGTCGGGATATGGAGCGGTTGAAGGACGCTAGCAGACAAACTCCAATGCCCAGTCCAAGACCTAGGGTGGTATTCCGGTGCTTTCGCTGTAATCGCCCAGGGCATTGACTAGCCGAATGTCTGGTACCAGTTATACCTAGTATACCAGCTGCAACCGGGAAACCAGGGACTACGCCAAGGAAGACCATGGAAAGGTCACGGGCAGCTTGCCAAGTGGGAGGAGGATCTTCCCAGCAATCTCCAGGTGAACAGACACCCATCCTGGAGGAGTACGAAGATGGAGGCTCACCAGAGGACCCCATGGTGAGTGAGCCCATAGCTCCCTTTGCTATTCCAATCACCTTAACGAGTCCAATCACAGGGCATTCCGGTGAATATCATGCCCTCATTGACACAGGGTGCACTCACTGTTTAATCAGTAGGGCAGTGGTACAGGCAGTGGGTATTAGAGTTACCCGGATGGCGTCACCCATCCGGTTAGAGCAGGTGGATGGATCCCTTTGGGGGGGGGGCTCCTGCCACGCTTGCCACGGAACCGGTGAGGATGGACATGGGTATGCATTGGGAAACTCTCCGGTTTATAGTGGTCCCAACTATGTCTGAGGCAGTAATCGTAGGTTTGGCTTGGCTGGACAAATGGACTCCAACCATGTGGTGGGCTGACGGGTGTCAGCATTTACGGATTGGGGTGGGACCACAGCCGCCTCAACCACGTACAAAGGATGCGTAAAAGAAGACAGAGGAGGTCAAGGCTACGCAGGAGGGGGGTTGTCATAACTTTCCAGCTGTATATAACGATCTTGCAGCTGTGTTTAGTGAACGGGAGTGTGATAGTTTACCACCTCATCGCTCAACCAATTGTGCGATTGAAATACTCCCGGGGGCCAAGTTACCAAAGCCTAGAATGTATCCCATGACACCCCTAGAGTTACAAGAGTTGAGGAAGTATATAGACAAAAATTTAGAACGGGGTTTCATACAACCAGCTCGCTCCCGGATAGCGGCACTGGTTCTGTTCCAGGAGAAGAAGGATGGGGCCCTTTGGCTTTGTGTAGACTTTCGCGGTCTTAATGCGGTGTGCGTAGAGCACATGTACCCCCTACCACTAATGAAGGATCTTCTCGCTCATTTAGCTAAAGGGAAAATTTTTACTAAGTTAGACCTCCGCGAAGCCTATTATAGAGTCAGAATAAAACATGGTGATGAGTGGAAGACAGCTTTTAACTGTCCATTGGGCAGTTATCAGTTCAGGGTAATGCCATTTGGTTTACAAGGAGCCCCTGCAGTCTTCATGCAGCTTATTAATGGAGTTCTACATGAACATTTATACCGTGGGGTGCTAGTTTACCTGGCTGACATACTTATTTACTCTCAAACCCTGGAGGAACACATCCAACTGGTACGTGATGCGTTAGCAAAACTTCTGCAAGCCCATTTGTATGTCAAGTTGTCTAAGTGTGAATTTCACCAAGACCGTATTGATTACCTGGGTTTTCGGATCTCGGCAGCAGGTGTGGAAATGGATCCAAATAAGGTGAAAAGTGTTTTGGAATGGCAGGCTCCAAGAACCCGTCGCCAGTTACAAAGGTTCTTGGGCTTAGCCAATTTCTACAGACAATTTATCCCCTCCTTTGCAAATGTGGCATTGCCTCTAACTCAACTGTTACGAACTTGGGATTCTGCAACAAAGCCCCGGCCCGGACAACCCTTGGCATGGACAGTTGACTGTCAGCGAGCGTTTGAGTCTTTAAAGACGTTATTTGCACAGGAGCCTGTGTTATTGCATGCTGATCCAGAATGTCCGTTCGTCGTACAGGCTGATGCTAGCGATGTTGCTGTGGGGGCAGTATTACTACAACAAAACACCCAGGGTAAGTTACAACCATGTGCTTACACTTCTAAGAAGTTAATGGACACTGAGAGAAGGTGGGCCATTTGGGGAAAAGAGGCTTTTGCAGTAAGGTGCGCCCTGACCACCTGGCGACATTTACTAGAGGGGGCGGAACATCCTTTCGAAGTATGGACAGATCATAAGAACCTGGCAGTCTTACAAACGCCCAGATGCTTATCCCCTAAGCACGTACACTGGGCACAATACTTTCAACATTTCCAATTTCAACTTAAATTTGTCCCCGGAGGGAAGAATTTCCTTGCAGACGCCCTATCCAGGCTACCACAATATGATAGCAAGAGGGAGGAGGTGGTGCAACCGATTATGCCCCCTTATAGCATTGGGGATAGGAAATTAGACTCATGTTCAAAGACAACATCGCTTGAAGATGAGATAAAAGCAGCTCTGCTGCAGGACGCCTGGGTAGCAAATAATCCCGGGTTACTTACACAACGGAATGGTTTAGCTTGGTACGGCAACAAATTATATATCCCTCAGGAGCTGCGTAACCGAGTATATGACCGTTGCCATGATTCCAAACTAGCTGGCCATTTTGGTTTGCTGAAGACGTTACATTTGGCCAGACGTCAGTTTTGGTGGCCTAGAATGAGACGTGATATTGAAACCTATGTGAAAAACTGTCACGTCTGTGCACAATCAAAAACCCACCCCGGGAGGCCAAGGGGATTACTCCAATCTGTATCCAATCCAAATCAGCTGTGGCAAGACATTGGGATGGACTTTATAGTGGACTTACCAGAGGTGCGGGGTTATACCGTGATTTGGACGGTGGTTGACTTATTTTTGAAACAGGCCCATTTTATACCATGCAAGGGGTTACCATCGGCAAAAAGACTTGCTAAAATATTTTTAGTACATATTTATCATTTGCATGGAGCACCACGTTGGATTATTTCGGACCGAGGAGTACAGTTTACATCTCAATTTTGGCGTCAGTTCGTCCAGTTCATTGGTTCCACCCAAGGCCTCAGTTCAGCATACCATCCCAGTACTAACGGGGCGGCGGAACGGGCCAACAGCGCTGTGGAAAGATATCTGAGAAGGTACATATCATATCAACAGACGGACTGGGTGGAGCTGGTAACGTTTGCAGAGGTTGCGTACAATAATGCCGTGCATAGCAGCACTGGCCTCACCCCCTTCCAGGTTGTATATGGCCGAGATTTCATTCCTATACCAGAGTGTGGGCCTCAGGATGCACAAACCTGTCAACCCAATGAATGGTTTACTTGGGTGGGTGGGGTATGGAGTCCGGTGAAATGGGCCCTGATAAAAGCAGCACAAACCGCTAAGTATCAGGCAGATAGACACCGTAGATTACAAAACCCCTTTCGGGTAGGCGATTTAGTGTATTTGTCAACCAAATATATAAAGCTTCAGATGCCATGTAAAAAATTGGCCCCCAAATACATCGGACCTTTTAGAATAGCTCAAATCATTAATCCAGTAGCTATGCGACTGTACCTACCAAAATTCCTAGGCAGGGTGCATCCAGTGTTTCACGTGAGCCTGTTGAAACCCATGGGGAACGTACCCCAGGGACAACCTCCGGGTCCTGTTACCCCAGGTCGGTACGAGGTTCAAGAGATCCTGGATTCTAAGGTAAGAAGGGGTAAACTTTGTTACCTGATTTTCTGGAAAGGGTATCCTCTGTCCGAAGCTTCCTGGGTATGGGATAGTGATGTGTCTGCTCCCAAGTTGATCCACAGATACCATAAGAGGTTTCCCTACAAACCAGGGAGGGTATCGATCACCAATGCCACATAAGTGCACAAATGCTAACTCTGTTGTGCTTCCTTCCAGGGGGACCTGTGGTAGGGGGGGCGAATGTCAGACCCTACGAGGCCCTGTCCAACGGAACGGGTGGAGACGCTGAATGCCTACCTCCTTGTGAGCAGCTCGCTGCACTGCCATTGTTAAGTCCGGCGCCATTGTAGCTGCTCGCCACCCCCTATTCTGATGTCTGATGTTGTTAGGGGGCACCAATGACGTCGTTAGGGAGCGCCCAGCTCTATTTTGTTGCCTGTCGGTCAGCATGCCTTTGGGAGCTGTTCTAGCCTCGCCAGGTCTGACAAACATTGTAGAGACGGAGGGTTGTGGAGACGAAGAGTAAAGGCGACGGACTGGAGTGCTGGTTTGAATAACGGCGGACTGGAGTGCTGATTTGAATAACGGGGAAGGCGCATTTGCATGGGGATAGGCATGGGAGGGGTAATCACTGCACAGCTGTTGTATATTTATCACACCAATCGTGGCTTGATGGAATGGGGCTGGGCTAGGTAAGGGTGGGGTTTGATGGGTGTGTACTTTGTTTGCTGTATATAGGGCACTGGGAGAAAACCACTCCCAGTGCTAACTTTGTTTCCACACAGTAAAATAAATATGGGGGTTGTTTAACGTTCCTGGTTTCTGGCTTCCCTCGGAGAGCACGTAGGACGTTATAACACCTAGTCCTTCTTTCCATTAGACTAGACATACCCCATTCCTGCAACTCTTCTTCGTGTTTTAGCCTCTGGCCCCCTAATCTTCTCTGTTGCTCTATTCTGCACTTTTTCCAGAGTCTCAACATCTTTTTTATATTGAGGCGACCAAACTGGATGCAGTATTCCAAGTGTGGTCTTACCAAACCATTATAAAGCAGTATTAACATTTCACGTGATCTTGATTCTATCCTTCTGTTAATGCAGCCTAGGATGGGTCTAGGTCATTTCACACCCTAAAAAAAGTGGTGTAACTGGATTAAAGGGATGGCTAAAAAAGCAAAACTGGAGAAACCACACTTTCTTTCCTCTGAAGCAAGCAAAATATTATGGCAAATATACAGAAATTAGGTAAGAGTATTTTTAAATTAATTAAGATTTAACAGGTAACAACTGTTCTGCAGCACAGGTAGTCCTCAACTTATGTCGGGAATTGGGACCTGAATTTCCATTGCTAAGTGATGAAGTCATAAAGTGGCAATTCCTGCAGTCCTGGCTGCCATTGTTAAATGAATCCCACAGATGTTAGGCAAGGCAACTTCCTGCCAGCTTCCCACAACCAATGTCAGTGGGGAAGCTAACAGGAAGCTGTAAGTCACAGGCTGGCAAGCAAGCAAGTGGCTGCTGCTGGGTAGGGGAGTGAGAGAGGCGGTGCACAGGCGAGGCACCACGAGGTTTCAAGGGATTGCACAAGAGTCACATTGCAGGTCAGGAACGGTGTGGTGGGAGTCAGGGAGGGTGGAAGGGTGTGCATAAGAGGATCAGTGTGTATCATATAGGGGGTGCACAAGAGGCAGGATGCAGATTGAAGGTGCATGAGAGACATGGTTTGGGGAGGGGATGTGGGGTGCAGTGTGGGACAGAAAGGGTGTGGGTGCACATGGGTGCAGTATAGATCAGGGAAGCTGCGTGGGTGGCCAATGCACTGTTAGCACAGAGGCTGGGGGAGAATAGTGGGAGGAGGAGACTTACCCCAGCAACTTGTGTCCTTCCCTGCCAGTTTCCCCATTTATTTTCTGGAGAAGCCAGCAGGGAAAATTGCAAATGGTGATCAAGTGAATGTGGGGTGCTGCAACTGGTGATAGGTGTGAACTGGTTGCAAAGTGTCCAGATTGTGATCACATGACCACGGGGGTGCTGGGATGGCCAAAACCAGTCATGACTACCATTTGTCCAGTGCTGTTGTCATTTTGAACATTTGCTGAATGGTCACAGGTCAAAGACTACCTGAACCTAAGTGTTGTTAGCAAGAATTCTTCATCGTATAAGACGAAAACAACAACAAAATGACTTTGTTACTGCTGGTTACCCTTTCTTCTTCTGTATCAGTCCTGATGGGCACCACCTGCCACTGGCTAAGCAGCAGTCATAACAAAAAAAAGTACAATGTTCAAATTATAGCTTCAGAAGTTATTCACTGTACAATTTAGGCAGAGAAAGCATTCATTCATTCATTCATTCATTCATTCAGGCACAATATATAGCTTCTGCTGGTTATTTCATGGTAAAAAGGCAAAGACATCTCCAGATTTTACCTACCAGACTAACAACAACAACAGAGTTGGAAGGGACCTTGGAGGTCTTTTAGTCCAACCCCCTGCTTAGGCAGGAAACCCTATACCATTTCAGACAAATGGTTGTCCAATCTCTTCTTAAAAACTTCCAGTGTTGGAGCATTCACAACTTCTGGAAGCAAGTTGCTCCACTGATTAATTGTTCTAACTGTCAGGAAATTTCTCCTTAGTTCTAGGTTGCTTCTCTCTTTGATTAGTTTCCATCCATTGCTTCTTGTCCTGCCTTCAGGTGCTTTGCACAATAGCTTGACTCCCTCTTCTTTGTGGCAACCCCTGAGATATTGGAACACTGCTATCATTTCACCCCTAGTCCTTCTCTTCATTAAACTAGACATACCTAATTCCAGCAACCGTTCTTTATATGTTTTAGCAGTGCTGTTGCCCAAGTCACGTCCCACACGCAGGAGAGTGCCGAACCCCAAGTCGGACCTGCTGCTGCTCTACCCTTCTACGACAGCGACAGTGAAGGAGAGAATGACCCAATGGTGAGTCGACATGTCCCACCTTTTTTGCTACCTGCCAAACTCATAATCCCTAAGACGGGGGCACAGGTAGATTTGAAAGTACTAGTTGACTCCGGATGCTCCCGGTGCATTATTAGCTTATCACTTGCCCTGAAAATGGTCATACGAGCAAGGCTGCTCTCCAAACCTGTGAGGTTTGAGCAAGCCGATAGCTCCCTAATGGGAGGAACTTTAGTCACGCAAGTGACCGAACCCCTATGCTTAGAAATAGGTGAACACTGGGAGTTCATTCGTTTCATGGTGGCTCAGTAAATGACTGAGGCTGTGATCCTAGGACTAGCCTGGTTAGACAAATGGAAACCATTTATCTGGTGGGAGAAGGGAATGAGGACTGTGAGGTTACCTATAGCAGGGCTTTTCAACCTTTTCACAGATTGTACCACTTTTAGGACATGACAATATTTGAGTACCACCAGTGCTTAGCAAGGTGTCAAAAACTTGATGACTAAAAAAAAGGGGGGGGGATTTGGGTTTTACTGATTAGATTCATTTGTTGTTATAGAAATGGCTAGTTTATAATATTATGGAAAAGTAAAAAGTTCAGGTTCAATGTTAATGCTTCCTTCTACTGCAACAGATGAAGTATGTTCTTTTTCCCTTCTCCCCCTCACTTTTCCCCCCTTTTTCCTCCCCACTGTGTCCTACTATTTGCTTTTGTATTTCTAATGAAATATTACAAACTGTAGAAAAAAAGAAAAAAGTACCAGTTTTAATTTCTTCGGTGGCTGTTCCTTTGCT
Source organism: Crotalus adamanteus (assembly GCA_039797435.1). Classification (NCBI taxonomy): domain Eukaryota; kingdom Metazoa; phylum Chordata; class Lepidosauria; order Squamata; family Viperidae; genus Crotalus; species Crotalus adamanteus. The sequence goes on along the minus strand of CM077935.1, from coordinate 23,495,449 downwards.
GAATCACTTTCCCTTTGCATTGACAAATGTATGATGAATTTATCCATGTTTATTAATATGCACCACCAGCAGCTAGTTCAGGTGTCTTCAAACTTGGCACTTTTAAGACTTGTGGACTTCAACTCCCAGAATTCCTCAGCCATCATGGCTGGTTGAGGAATTCTGGGAGTTGAAGTCCACAGGTCTTAAAGTTGCTAAGTTTGTAGACTCCTGAGCTAGCTGGTTTGCCATTCTGAGCTCTTCCACAGTGTAGTAAGAATTCACACACACACACACCCCAATCCCTTCCCTGTACCCTTAAAGACACAGGAATCAAGTGCAAAGCAAGAAAATAAAGAAACACAAACTCTGTTTTTTTTAAGCTGCCTCAGGATGTCAGGTGTCACAATGTTGCAATTCTAGACTGAAAGGCTCCGGCAATTGCAAAAGGCTTTAGCTTTAAATTAAGCCAGTTTACCTTCAAAGAAAACTTTCTAAAAGCCACAGACAGACTCAATTAAAGGGGGTAAAACTAATTAGTAATAGTAGTAATAGTAGTAAAGTTGGAAGGGACCTTGGAGGTCATCTAGTCCAACCCCCTGCTCAGGCAGGAAACCCTACACCATTTCGGACAAATGGCTGTCCAGTCTCTCCTTAAAAACTTCCAGTGTTGGAGCATTTACTGCTTCTGGAGGCAGGCTGTTCCACTGATTAATTGTTCTCACTGTCAGGAAGTTTCTCCTTAGTTCTAGGTTGCTTCTCTCCTTGATTAGTTTCCACCCGTTGCTTCTTGTCCTGCCTTCAGGTGCTTTGGAAAATAGCTTAATTCCCTCTTCTTTATGGCAGCCCCTGAGATATTGGAATACTGCTATCATGTCCCCCCTCGTCCTTCTCTTTGTTAAACTAGACATATCCAATTCTAGCAACCGTTCCTTATACGTTTTAGCCTCCAGTCCCCTAATCATCTTTGTTGCTCTTCTCTGTACTCTTTCTAGAGTCTCAACATCTTTTTTACATCATGGTGACCAAAACTGGATGCAGTATTCCAAGTGTGGCCTTACCAAGGCATTGAAGAGTGGTATTAATACTTCACGTGATCTTGATTCTATCCCTCTGTTAATGCAGCCTAGCACTGTGTTGGCCTTTTTGGCAGCTGCAGCACACTGCTGGCTCATATTTAGGTGATTGTCTACTAGGACTCCGAGGTCCCTCTCACAGTTACTACATTTGTTTAAAGGGATTAAACCTTTCCTGTTGTTTTTTTCCCCTTCCCCCACCCAAACCACATTCTTTTATAGTCTCTCCTCCCCCCTTAACTCGACGGACATTACAGGAGAACCTAGCCCACCCAATGAGCTAGCGCACATGGCTGCCTTGACTCAACCAGGTGAGCCACTCATCCCCAGTGAATACCAGGACCTAGCGGAGGCGTTTAGTGAGAAAGAATGCGACACTCTGCCTCCCCACCGGCCCAATGATTGCTCTGTCGAACTGTTACCGAGAGCCAAACTCCCACGATCGAGAATGTATGCTATGTTCCCCCTTGAGATGGAGGAGATGCAGCAGTATGTGGACAAAAACTTAGTGAGGGGATTTATCGAATGGGCCAAGTCTGCTGTGGGAGCCCTGGTGTTATTTAAATAAAAAAAGACAGGTCGCTTCATCTCTGCATAGATTATAAAGGTCTGAACGCGGTGAGCATGGAAAACAAATACCCCCTCCCCCTCCTGAAGGACTTACTGACCCACTGCTTTTAACTGTCCCATTGTGATTCAACTGTCCCATTGTGATTCAACTGTCCCATTGTGAAGCCCTTTGTGATTCAAGCCGATGTCAGCGACGTGGCCATCGGAGCTGTGCTACTGCAAAACAACCAGAGTGGGAACCTACAACCCTGCGCCTACACCTCGAAAAAATTCACTGACTGCGAGAGGAGGTGGGCTGTGTGGGAAAAGGAAGCTTTTGCAATCCATTGGGCTCTATTAAACTGGCGACACTATCTAGAAGGAAGTAAGGTGCCTTTTGAGGTATGGACTGATCACAAAAAACTAGAAGCACTAAAGACTCCCCGCAAATTGTCCCCAAAACAAGTACAATGGGTGCAGTACTTCAACCATTTTAACTTCACCCTAAAGTACACACCAGGAGGAAAAAACTTCTTAGCTCATGCTCTATCCAGACTGCCCCAGTACAAAAGCCAGTGTGAAGAGTTTAATGCTTCTCAACTTACGCTGTGCAGAGTCCCACCTTCAAGAGCCCCTAATCCCAATGACCCTGGGGCAAAGAAAATAAAACAAGAGCTCCTCACTGACCAATGGTTCAAGGACAATCAAACCTCCCTAACATGCAGGGATGGTATGTCTTACAAGGGGGGAAAACTATATTTGCCAGAGACCCTCCACCTTAATGCGCTCTGACATGGCCATGACGTAAAACAGGCTGGACACTTTGGATATTTAAAGACACTACACCTCATCCACCGTCAATTCTGGTGGCCGGGATTGAAATGGTACATGGAAAACTATGTCCGGAGTTGTGCTGCATGTGCCACCATGAAAAGAATTCCGGGGAAACCCCCTGGGTTATTGCAGACCCTTCCCGACCATAGGAAGAAATTGCTATGTATTTTATAGTAGATCTACCTGAAAGTAGGGGAAATACGGTCATCTGGACTGTGATATATCTGTTTTCAAAGCAGGCTCACTTCATTGCCTGCAAAGGGCTCCCGTCTGCCCAACGACTTACCAAAATGTTTCTGAAACACATCTACAGACTGCATGGCACACCTAAACGAATAATCTCTGACAGGGGTGGTGCAGTTCACAGCTACGTTTTGGAGGACTTTTCTTAAACTAATTGGCTCATCTCAAGGACTATCATCGGCTTTTCACCCGTCCACCAATGGGGCAGATGAATCTGCGAACTCAATGGTGGAGCAGTATCTCCGATGCTATATGGATTATCAACAAACAAACTGGACTGACCTCCTCCCTTTCGCAGAGGTGGCTTACAATAACTCTGTTCACAGCAACACCGGCTTCACATCTTTTAAAGTGGCCACAGGAAAAGAGTTCAGCCCAATACCCAAATACCCCCAAGCGCCCTCTGCTTCCCAAACTCTTGATCAATGGGTGAGGGGGTGGGAGGAAGTTTGGAAAACCACGAAAACTGCTTTGAAAAAGTCTTCCGAGACATACAAAAAACAGGAAGATAAAAAAGGGCTCCTCAAAGACCATTTGAAATTGGGGAAAAGGTTCATCTGTCAACTAAATATTTATGGCTTAAGTTACCTAGTAAGAAGTTAGGACCGAAGTACTTAGGACCCTTCCCCATTGTAAAGATCGTTAACCTGGTCACGGTGAAATTAAAACTTCCTAGGCTCTTAGGAAAAGTTCGCCGTTTTCCATTGTAGCCTGTTGAAACCTTTTCAGGGTTCCACCTTAAGACCTCCCCTAAGAAGGCACCCAGACCCCTCGTGGTGGCAGGACAGACTCATTATGAAGTAAAGCGTATTCTTGATTCTAGAATTTTTAAGGGGAAATTGCAGTACTTAGTGCAATGGAAGGGATATCTGTTGTCTGAGGCCACCTGGGTGAAATCTAGCAATGTAAAAGCTGACAGACTCATTAATAGGTTCTATAAGAAACACCCTAATAAACCAAGAGGCAACCCCTAACCTGTGCTTTTGTTTACATTGCAGGATTTGTCCTTTTTGTAAGGGGGGCGGGCAGATGTCAACACTGCCAACATCGGATGTTCTTGCTTTGACAACAGATGGAAATGTAGCCATCTTTTCTCTATCACTTTTAGAATTCATTGATGCTGGGAGGGGGAATGTGGATGAGAGTCCAGCTAGTCATAACAATAATAACTCAGCTGTGGGAACCCAAGGTTATTAGGTCCAGAGTTGATAGAAATTTGGTGGGCAGGAGAGATGGGGAGAAAGCCCATGCTTCAAGTTAATTGGGAATGTGATTTATGACTGTTAATTGGAGGAGGGAATTGTGCTTTGCTAATTTGTGCCAGGGGAGGGGAATTCAGTTTTTGGCTTCAACTATGTAGTGCCGATACTTTGTTTCTCGAATAAAAGATACTTTAAGGTAAACAATGCCTCAAAGTTCTTTTGAAGAGATTCATCTGTTGGAACCATGTCACTTGTTGCATCATACCCCAAAACATTGGAGGCTGTAATCACTGCCAAAGTACTGAGTGAAGGGTCTGAATACTTATGCCAATACTTGTTTTTTCTTTTTAATAAATTTACAGACATTTCTAAAATTCTGTTTTCACTTTCTCATTATGGGGTATGGAGTGTTGATTAAAGAGAAAAAAAATGAATTTCAACAACTGTAGAATCAGGCTACAACTTAACAAAATTGACAAAGGTGAAGGGGGTCTGTCTACTTTTTCAGTGCACTGTAGCAACAGTAATTTTGGGCTCAATTGTGATTGTAAGTCAAGGACTACCCGTATTTCTATGAATGGAGACATAGTTTCTCTAGGCCAGTGGTTCTCAACTTGTGGGTCGGGACCCCATTTGGGGTCGAATGTCCATTTCACGGGGGTCGCCAAACAACGTAGTCCGCCATTTTTCCCCCCCTTTTCCTTAGCTGTGCTACTCCCTTTTATTCTATTGGCTTTTGAAAGCCAATAGAATAGACTCTCTTGAATAGAGTCTAATTCTATTGGCTTTCAAAAGCCAATAGGAATTGTCCAGGCTGTCTCTGCCCTGCTGAGCCCGCCAAAAGTCCCATTCTGCAAACGGTGCTGCACCAGTTGAGTAGTCCTTGACATATGACCGGTTGAGTAGTCCTCGACTTACGACCGGTTGGGGGTCGCAGCATTAAAAAGGTTGAGAACCACTGCTCTAGGCTAAACCAGATATGAGTAATATGGAGAAAGATGGGGAGGCAGTGCTCTCACTCTCTTTCTCTCTCTGTACTGGGAGTCCAGGAACAGCTGTGAGAGCTGGGCGGGGAGATGGGAACCTATAAAAGCAGGTTTTGGCGGGAGAAGTGTAGTAAGCGAGCAAGCGCATGGCCTTTGGAAGTGACGGTGCAGACGGGTGAGTGAGGAAAGTAGGACGCGCGAGTTTGGAACTTGAGAATGCAAGCGAGGGAAGTAGGATGCGCGAATTTGCAGTCTGACAAGGCAAGTGAGGGAAGTAGGACGTGCGAGTTTGGAATTTGGGAAGGCAAGCGAGGAAAGTAGGACACGGAACGCAGGAAATGGGAGGCGAGACATGGGCATGCACAGTTAAACACACACACTGAAGTGAATTCACTGAATGACTAAGTGGGGAAAATGTAACGTTGCTATTAAATCCCAACATGACTCCCATGGAAGAAGCACAATGGAGGGGGGGCGGCAGGGGTCTGCTGCTATTCAGAGTAGGATTAGAGAAGGAGGGAACCAGCCTCCCTCTTCCTCCTCCCAAACTCATTTGCGATAAGCGCACACACACCAGTGCTGAATGAATCTTGGTCTTCCTCTGCAGAGATATCTTCAGTGCCTTGTCGAGGCTGCGGGAGTTTGTCATGCTGCAAGTCTGCTCTCTGCTCGGCGCCTGCTAAGGGCTGGCCGATGGCAGAGGGAGCGGTAGCCTTGCTATGTGCTCCTTGCTGGCCCACTCCTGGGCAAACTCTCCCGCTGACGGCGCCGAAGCGGCAGTCGCCGTCGCCACTGCGGCTGGCATCTTTGGCTTCCCTGCTTCTTGCGGCAGGAGCTGAGCAGCTCGGGGGGCCCCATGCTGAGGGGACTTCGACTCTCAGCTGCAAAACCAGGAAGGTTTCCACAATTGTTTTTTGCATTTTGGGAATATAATCACTATTCCCACAGAGTAACCCTCAAGTGGAGGACAGATCTATGGCTGCTGTGGAGAAGTGGTGGGATATAAGTCATCAAAAGCAAGTGTGCAATAAATTGTACAATCATTTGATTGGCATTATGCAGTGGTGCCTTCAAGATGTCTAAGATGGCTAACCTCTTCGGAAGACTGTTTAAATCCAGAGTCTTCAAAAGGAATCTGTTTGTTGGCCCATGGACTGTTGCGTGTGCAATTTCTTATTGCCTTCTATTTTCAAGAAGTGATAAAGGAGCAGGAACTAATTGTGTTCTATTCAAGCAGATCCAACCTGTTCATACAAAATCAAGAGTAGCGCTTCCTGAGCTCAGTTTTTGGCTGCAGCCTTAGAAATATATTAATCTTTTCTGCTGTAAGATCAGTACTACCACATAGTGATGGGACATGGGCAGCCCAAGAGCCAAATAGGAACAGTAAATTCAAGAGTAGGTGCTTGCCAAGATTCCCAACACCAGCAAAGGGATCAGTGTCCCATTACCTTGCACACACTGTTTAAAAAAACAGATGCCACTTAAGCTGGCCTTATATGTACAAGTTTATGCATATTGATATTCTCCAGCATGATTGGATGGAGAATACACCAATGGGTTGTCTTAATCTTCCTGCTCCAATCAGACTAAGTCAGAGTTAAAGTAACGCCTCTGTTGTGTCCCTATACCCAGTTTTCGACTTAGTCTCTTGCTCCTTAGACCTATTTTTCCATAGCTTAAACTTTAGTTAATTGGAATATTTCCTACCTTCGTTTTTTTCACTACATCTTCTGTTAATTGCTTCGATCTTCTGCAGCTTCCAGCTGCCCTGCAATTACTGAGTAGCTCCCAGCCGAAGATTGTGCTCCTTGTGAGCGAACGAGGCTTTCCAGCCACATCAGCTTAGGGAGACAGGGAATCAAAGCAGATCTGATTGCAACCTAGCTTGCTGCCTTCCGACTGCCAGCTGTTCTTATCAGCGACGGCAGAGGCCAGAGAGGATCGGAGCCTTCTTAAGTTGTCGAGGCCTCATTGGGAGGCTGTCGATCGTCGGAGGCCTTTGGGAACAGCCGCAGATCGTTGGAGACACCAGCTGATCGTCGGAGCCGATATCTGTGAGTCGGAGGCGTTCCGGTTGTCGGAAGCCTCCCTAAACAATCGGACGGGCTGCGCGACTTGGGTTGAGGCTTCTGAGGCCTCCCTGACTTTCTGGGGGTTCCCTGCAGGGCCGTGGAGCTGCACAGCAGGCCCTTTCCCAGCCGTTCATTGCAGGAGTTGGAAGCTTTCCGATTTGTCGGAAGCCTCCCTAATCAATCAGACGAGCTGCACGATTTGAGCTGAGGCTTCTGAGGCCTCCATGACTTTCTGAGGGTTCCCTGCAGGGCTGTGGAGCTGCAGAGCAGGCCCTTTCCCAGCCATTTGTTGCAGGACTGCAGGCTACATCGGGGATCATTCTAGAGGCCTCACCGGACAGGTTAGATTGCTGCATCATTTTTTTAAGGGGTCCAGAGGCTCCCTAACGGAGCAGGGCTCATTCTAGAGGCCTCAACTGAGCTGTTACAGTCTCTGAGGCAGATCGGCTGGGGATTTGGTGCGCTTTCTTACGGTCCTTTGTTGCAACCACCATCTTGGTCGGGCCTATTCACCATCAATTACAATCTGGCCTGGGGAGGGCAAGCTCATCCCTCCAAGGACACACTGCCTTTTATCTGACCCCCATCACCACCACCCCTCACCTGGGTGCAACGTTTTATTGCCTTTTGGACAGTCAGTGACTGATTACAACGCTCGAGGGGGGGGCGCTTCAGCACTGAATTGATCCTCCTGAGGCCTGTTACCTCAGCAATCTGGTCTGTTGTCTCAGAGCAGTAGGTGGCTTCCAGGAATTATGGCAGAGGATTCTTACCCTTCATCCTCAAGGATAGCATTGGACTACATCCAAGCCCAGGACAAGGTCTTCCAGGAGGCCTACGGCAGGCGGCAGGGAGGATTATGTCCCTCAGCAATCGTGGGAACAGAACTCATCCAGGGCAAAACCAACTACTCCAGGGGCCTTCCCTGCTGGAAGGTCCATAATCGAGCCCCTGTCATCTCATTGTAATTCTGCCCCAAGGGCCTGGTCTCCTCCTATGGAGGGGGGGCAGATTGACTCCAATAGGTCAGCATTGGAGTTAGGAACACAGGGTCCTGTTACTCAAGGCACATCTGGCCCTGCAGCCACCTTTACACCACGGCAGCGGGGTTTCGCCCTCCAGAGGTTCAGCCACTAAGACCAGAGCAGGTTCAGGCCATGATTGCTCAGGCTCTTGCTCAATTCGGGACCGCGTCTGACCCTCAACATCCCCCTCGAGCCACAGCTCCACATCCTCCTCCTTGTCCAGAATCACCAGGCCTCACAGAGGAGGATTCATCGAAGTCGGGATCGGAGGGTTACACTCCTCCCACCTGATCCTTTCGGATGATGAGGTCACTCAAGCTGCGGATCCATTACCACATACTGGGCTCTTCAACCATTCCCTCTTCAACTTCTTGCTACTCAAGGCGTGCACCACAGGCAACCTAAACCCAGAACAGGCGACCTCAGCTCCCTCCATGTCAAAGAGCCCCAATGCCTTATACGCTGAACCAGTGGTACCGCAGAGTCATGTTCCTTGTCCCCCTTTCTTCCTCAACACAGTGCAGAAGCAGTGGGATAATCTGGGTTCTCTTCCCAATTGGGGGTCCACAGAGAAGAGCTTGTTCAGCATGGTCCCCTCCCAAGTCTCCTTGTTGGAAGTTCTTCAGGTCGATGAGCCCCTGATATCCTTGTTTCCCAACATCCCAGTACTTGGCTGACGCTTCCTTACACTCCGCCAGGTACTCCTCATGGGCCATAACAGCAGATATTTCAGATTGCAGACTCCTGTGGCTCAGGAGTTGGTGAGCAGACCTCAAGGCCAAATGGCGTCTCGCCACCAAACCTTATGCTGGGGGTCATCTATTTGGTACGGCTCTAGAACCATACCTGATTGAAGGTAAGGACAAGCACAAGTCTCTAGTTAATACTAACAAGAAGGGAGACAAGCGCTCAAGGGCTGGGTCATCACAGAATTTCCAGCATAGACAGCCTTTGGCCGGCCTCAGACTGGGACTGCACACAGTCCAATCGCTCCTACTGCCAGCAACAGGACCATTCCGCACCAGATCCTGCCAACAGGTCCAATCCAAGCAGCCCCTTCGAGGACCGGGAGCGGAAAGGGATTCCTCGGACACACCTCCCATAGGAGGCCAACTGTTCCCTTACTATGATGCAGTCACAACCACAGACTCATGGGTCCTGAATACTATCTCACAGGGCCTAGAGTTGGAGTTGAGGTCCAGTACACCAGACCAATTCCAGAATTGCCCTGCCCCCCTGAACAGGAACAGAGCGACCCTCATGTCAGAAGCCATATCCCACATGTTGCAAATACGGGCCACAGAACCAGTGCCACCAGACCAGACCAGACAGGACAAGGGGTTTACTCAAGCCTGTTCGTTGTTCCCAAATCTTCGGGGGGTTGGAGGGCAATCCTAGATTTAAAGAGATTAAATCAATTTCCAATATACAGGAAGTTCAAAATGCTGCATATTCCTATCCTCCCTGGGCATTGCAAATTTCTCAGATTTTGCTATGCCCACCATCACAACCAGTACAGGGCCTTACCACTTGGCCTGTCTGCTGTTCCCAGAGTATTACGAGGGTACTGGCAGTGTTGGCAGCTCACCTGAGACAGATTCCGGTCCGAGTTCAATGTTATCTGGACGACATATTAATACAGTCCTCCTTCCAGAAGGCCCAGGCAGACGTCGTCCTTGCTGTCAGGACCTTTCAGGAGCACGGGGTTTCTGTTAATTTCCAGGAAAGCCATACTGTTCCCTCAACCTGGCTCCTTCAATTAGGGGCGATCATAGGCACTAGCAACTGCACGGTATAGTTGTCTCAAGACCGGCAGGACAGCATTAGGAACTTGGTACACCAGATTCGGAGGAACAAGGTAGTCACCTTAGCCTTATTATCCCAGCTCCTGGGGAAAATGGTATCCTGTGTACAAATCATACAGTGGGCGCGCCTTCATGCCCGGGAAATGCAGTGGACTCTTCTCCCGTTTCAGGAAGTACACATCAGCGCTTCCAGATAGAAGGTCTGAGTTCCGCGGTTGGCGTTGAACTCCCTTCGATGGGGGGCTTCTCCAGCGCTGTCACGGGGCACAGAGTCCAAGGAACCAGCCAGATATTCGGCTGGGGAGCACATCTCCAGTCGCATTGGGCTCAGGGTCGGTGGTCGCAAAGGAAATTGATGAGCAATATCAACTGGCTGGAACTCAGGGCCATACAGCTGGCCCTACAACATTTCAGCAACATAATAGCACCAACACGTCTTGGTGCTTACAGACAACATAGCTGCCAAGGCCCATGTGAATAGGCAAGCGGGGGACAAGGTCCAGGCCTCTCATGCAGGAGGCACAGCTGTTGGGGTCTTGGGCGGAGTTGAACCTTGCTTCCATCAGGGCGGAGCACATATCTGGAGTGACCAATCAGCAGGCGGACTCACTAAGCAGAGCCACAGTGGACCATGGCGAATGGAGACTGGACCCGGAGGTGTTCAGGGAGATCGTGGACAGGTTTGGTACCCCAACCTTAGACCTTTGCCTCCCCAACCAACTCCCAACTTACAAGATTCCTTTCTAGGTTTCCGTCTCCGGAAGCAGAGGGGACAGATGTCCTCCACAGCCCTGGCCTGGGTGCTCCTGTACACCTTTCCTCCCTTCCCTCTCGTTCCTGCTACGATCCACAAGATCTTGCATGAACGGGCAGAGGTTCTCCTGGTGGCTCCTTATTGGCCGAGATGACCGTGGTTCGCAGACCTGAGGGAACTCTCAGTTTCACCGACGTGGAGGATTCTGACAGGTCGTATTTCCCTCACTCAGGGGGAACTTCAGCATCCGGAACCGCAATGGCCCCAGTTGACCATTTGGCACTTGAGAGGCGGGCTTTGACCCAGGACTCATATTCGTCGAGGGTGATAGCGGTGATTCAACAATCAGGGCGCCCCTCGACAAATAGAATATATGATGCCACATGGGGGAGCTTCCGCACCTGGTGCACGGGACATAAGGTGGATCTCTCGGGTGTCACGGTTCCAAGTGTATTAGAGTTCCTAATGGATAGGTTAGATAAAGGGCTATTCCCGAACACTATCCGTAGACAGGTTGCTGCTCTCACTTCTATACTCAAGTGTGTCAGTGCCTCTCTCCTGACTCACCACCCCATGGTTTGTTCCTTTATAAAGGGATCATCCAACACCAGGCCACCAGCAGTTCAACGATACCCTTCGTGGGACCTTCACCAGGTCTTACAGGCACTCGTTGCTCCTCCATTCAAACCAATGGAGACATGCCCACTAGATCGGTTACCTATGAAGGTGGCATTCCTTGTGGCATTCACGTCGGCCAGACAAAATTAGGAACTGGCCGCCCTCTCCATCAGAGAGGATCTGTGCATTTTCTTCCCAGACAGGGTAGTCCTAAGACTTGACCCTTCCCTTATTCCCAGGGTAAGTTCCCTGTACCATAGATCACAGGAGGTGCTTTTAACAGTTTTCTGTCCTAGCCGTCTCAGGACCTTGAGAGACAATGGAACACTCTGGACGTCCGCAGAGCATTGCACATTACATTAATCGGACTTTGACTTCCACAGGTCCGAGGCATTGTTTATTTCCTTCCACCCTTCGACCAGGGGACAGAAGGCTTCTTCATCAACAATAGGGAGATGGATTAGTTCCTGCATTGCCTTGGCATACAGGGCACGATCTCTAGATTAGTTCCTACATTGCCTTGGCATACAGGGCACGATCTCTAACTGTGCCGTTGGGCCCAGAGTCCTACAATGAGTGTTGCCTTCTTGCGGGACACAGGTCCAAGCTGACTCCCTCCCTTAGGGACACAGGGCTTTGGTATGTCCCATTGGTGTATTCTCCATCCAATCATGCTGGAGAAGGGGCGTTGTCTTACCTGAACACCTTTTCTCAGCATGATGATGGAGAATACACTCCCTCCCAGTTAGGGTCAGCTGGCCATGATTCCATGATAGGCAAGCATGTGCGTGGATCTAATGTATGGTATCACCTTAGTCTCAAACTGGGTATAGGGACACAACAGAGGCGTTACTTTAACTCTGACTTAGTCTGATTGGAGCAGGAAGATTAAGACAACCCATTGGTGTATTCTCCATCATCATGCTGAGAAAAGGCGTTCAGGTAAGACAACGCCCCTTTACTTTATTGCAGAACAGGAAAGAATGATTGGGCCTGTACTGAAGGACCAATGGAGATGGATTTTTCTTTAATTTAAAATTAATATCCACCTCCATTGGTCCTACAGTACAGGCCAAATTAAATTCAATACAAATGAATTATCAATAAGTAAAGCAAAGTAGCTTCCTATAATGAATCTACATTGTAATTACCTATTCATTCAATTAATCCAATTTTCATATTTGCATCACTACACTTGGAGATGGAAAAGATGAATTTCCATACAGATGAGCATTTGGAATCTTCTCTCTCTCTCTCTCTCTCTCTCTCTCTCTCTCTCTCTCTCTCATCTTTTGCAAAGTGGAGCCTTCCGAAGGGACCTCATATTATCTTCTAGGCAACCTGCTGCTTACTTTGGACTGGTTTCCCTACGTGTCTAGAAAATCAGTACAGGTCCTGAAATTCAGTATTTATTTAATGAATGAAATTTATTTTTATTTATATCTCGCCTATACTATTTTTACAAATAGCTCAAGGCAATGAACATATCCAACATACCCTTCTCCTCCTATTTTCCTCACAACACACCTGGGAGGTGGATTGGGCTGCGAGAGAATGACTGGCCCAAAATCACCCAGCTGTTTAATCCTCTATCACAGAGTCCTTTCTGTGAGCACATGCGCCATGAACAGGGCAAGCGAGGGAAGTAGCACACACGTGTTTGGACTTTGGAGAAAGGGGGAGAAAGGGGGAGAAAGAGAGGAGAGAGAGAGGAAGGAGGGGAGGGAGGGAGGAAGGAAGGAAGGAGATGGGAATGAAAAGGAGAGAGGCAGGGAAGGAGGGGAGAGAGGGAGGAAGGAAGGAGGGAGGGAGATTGGAATGAGAGGGAGGGCCTAAGGGAAGTCCTGCCTTAGCACTTGGCCACCAATAGCCCTGTGGCCCTTTTGCCATCCCCTGGTGGTCTCCCATCCTATGCTGAGGATGCATTGGTTACAAAGCCAGGTCTCCTCACATGGAGAGGGAGTGGGCCTCCCTCTGACCCATGCACTTTGCCCTCCTGCACCCACCATGCCTGCACAGGCACCCCTGATGTGTCGTTGAGCTGGCCATGCCCACCCCAGCCACACCCACCCACTGGGCTATGCCCACCCACTGGGCCATGCCCCCCACCCCCCGAGGGCACCCTAATGCTGATGCGGCCCTGGCTCTTAGCGATAAATAAGTGGGTTTTGGGTTGCAGTTTGGGCACTTGGGGTCTAAAAGGTTTGCCATCACTGTCCTATACTATACCTGTGTGTTGAGTCCTTGGTTAATGGCAATGACGGTGCGAGACATTCTTGTTGTTTCAGGAACACTTTATTGGTCTTCAGTAGCCCCGTTACAACTCAAGGCAGCACAGATCTCTCAGCCTCTCTTAAGGACATTCCCCGGGCCAAAAAGATACATTTTGGCGCGCCTTGTGCCTCGCGCATGCGCGCGAGTGCTGGCGCCGACAAGTCTGGTCCTGGCCAGCTTGCAGCTGCCCAGGACCATTGCAACATCCCGAGCCTGCCTTCGCAGGCTCGGGACACAACACCCCTTCCCCCCTGGCTAAGACTACATGAACAATTAACGCGACCTCAACACGAGCATGGTAAATCCACTTTGCTCGAGGTACCAAACTATTGTTCTGGGCATTACTCCCAGTGTTTCCTTTTCTAGCTTTCACAGAAACACACTCTTATTGTTTCTGCCTGGCCAATAAGGTTATAAAATCTTCAAGATATTTGGGAGACTTCTTATCTCTCTGTGACCTGCGTAGGCCTGGATGATTTCCAAGTACACCTTGTCCCGTGGAGGTTATAGGTTCACTCCCCTTCTCAGGCCCTGGTGGCCCCCGTGGACCGTGCCCTGATGCCTGGCCTGCTTGCTTGCCCACCGGGCTCGTCAGGCCAGGACTTTGCTCTCTCTCTAACCTGGTTGACCTGCCTAGTTGCAGATGATCTGGCCCTTCTATTAAGCTGCCATTGTTGGGTAGCTCTGAATGGCCTCTCAAGCCCACACTGGACCTAACATGAGGCTGGCTTCCTCCACTCCCCAGTTCCATAGGAGGACTGTCTGTTATTTCAGTATTGTCCCAAAACTCAGTTGCCCCCTCCGTTGAACCAGAGGGTTCAATGTCTAAAATTGGCCCTTCTCCCACTTCCCTGTGGCAGTGTCCTTCTCTGGGAACTGTGGCTATGTTGGGCCAATTGTGTTGATTGTGTGCCAGCTCTCTTGCAATGTTTGAATTATTAGGGTGCTCCCCGTTATTCTCCCTGACTGGAGTGCTGAAAGGTGTAAGTGTGTAATGATTATGCCCCCGGGGTGACTCCCTGGCTGGAGTCTGCACTGTAGCCTGTGCGCTAACTGGTTCCCTTGAATTCCTGTTTGGAACACTCGCAAAATCTTGCAGTAGACCGTCTGTGGCCTCACTGTGAGAGTCTGAATGCTGCCAACACCCTTCCCTTTGCCCGTAGGGGTCCCCCTCCCCCCCCTGGAAAAGAACCAGGAGTCTCTGCAGGTGAGTCCAGCCTTGTACGCAGCTGGTCAATATTCCGTCGTAGAATACAACCGTCTTCCAAGGAGACCTCATAAGACAAAGGGCCTGTAACCTTGCAAACAGTGGCAGGAACCCATAAATGGCCTGGCCCGTAGTTACGGGTCCATACTGGGGCACCCACTTGCAATTGCCGCGGTGCCCTGGGTTGTGTACCCCTAGGCGGCAGTCTGTCCGGGTGCAACTGGTCAAGTTTAGTAATCAGTTTGCGCCCCCAACGAAGTTCAGCTGGGCTCCTCCCAGTAGAAGTGGAAGGTGTAGTGCGGTAAGCAAGGAGGAAGTCAGCCAACCTGTGATGCCAGTGCCCATAGGTCAGTCTCTTTAAAGCATCCTTGGTGATGCGGACCATCCGTTCAGCCATCCCGTTGGTGGAAGGGTGGAAAGGTGCAGAAGTGGCATGACGAATCATGTTGGCCTGTAAGAAAGCTTGGAATTCAGAAGAAGTAAATTGCGGGCCATTGTCAGACACCAAAACATCCGGGAGCCCGTGTGCAGCAAAAATTCCCCGTAGTACTTGGATAGTCTTTGCAGTGGTGGTGGACGAGACAGGTACAACCTCAAGCCATTTTGAATAGCTATCAACCAGGACCAAGAAGAATTGACCCTGAAAGGGCCCAGCATAGTCAATGTGCACCCTAGACCATGGAGACTGTGTTTCTTCCCACCTATGTACGGGACCCTGAGGCATTTCTGGGCGTGAACATTGACAAAGGTGGCAAGCATGCACCTTAGCCTCAATTTCCTTATCTAACCCTGGCCACCACAAGTGGCTGCGCGCAAGCGCCTTCATTCGAACAATGCCAGGATGGCCCTCGTGAAGGGACCCTAAGACTCTAGAACTCATTGAGGTAGGAATGACAACTCTGCTACCCCACAGCAAGCAACCCTGGAAAGTAGACAACTCGTTCCTTTTTAGCCAGAAACTCTGAAACTCAGAACCTGGACAACTCTCCGGCCATCCGGACAAAACCCAGGATAAGACACGAGAGAGTGTGAGATCTGTGGCTGATTCAGCAGCCACATCCCTGGCATTGAGAGGTGACTCAGGCAGTGCCTGAATTGAAAGGATGTTGATTGCTGGGGCGGGGTCAGCCTCAACAACCTGTAAGGGTAATCTACTGAGGCCATCAGCATGGCCCATTTCTTTGCCAGGTTTGTGAATTAAGGAAAAGTCATAGGCTGACAGGAATATTGACCATCTGAGCATTCTGGGGGATATGATATGAGGGGTCTGTTTGTTAGTTGTGAACAACCCCAACAGAGGCTTATGGTCAGTGTAGACCGTGAAATGTCTGCCATATAAGAAATCATGGAACTTTCTAATTCCAGCAACAACAGCTAAGGCTTCCCTGTCAATCTGGGCATAGTTCCTTTCAGCAGAAGACAAGGTTCTGGAGTAATAAGCAACAGGAACCTGAGTTCCATCAGGTCTAAGATGGCTGAGTACAGCTCCTACTCCATAAGGGGAAGCATCACAAGCGATGCACACAGGAAGAGTTTCATTAAAATGTGCAAGCACATTGTTGGATGTTAGCAAGGCCTTAACCTTATTGAAACTAGCTTCATGTGCTTGTGACCATTCCCACACTGCCTGTTTGTCCAGAAGTCTATGAAGTGGTTCAGCTACATTAGCCTTGTTAGGAATGAATGAATTGTAAAAATTCAAAAGTCCCAGAAAAGCTTGCAGTTCAGCTTTGGACTTAGGTCTAGGAGCTTGCGTGATGGCTCTTAATTTGGACTCAGCAGGATGAATCCCATTGGCATCAATTTTGAACCCCAGAAAATCTGTAGAAAGCACCCCAATTTTACATTTGTCCTTTTTTAGCTTGAGGCCTGTTTTCCGGAATCTCAGCAGAACAGCCCTCAATCTAAGCTAGGTTTTGGGTGGAGTCTCCAGCAATTAAGACATCATCAAAATAGGGGCAAACCCCAGGTATACCTCTCAAGGTATTTTCCATTACACTTTGGAAGATTCCAGGAGCCACGTTTACTCCGAATTGTAGTCTCTTGACCTTGAATGCTCCCCTATGAGTTACAATGGTTTGTGCCACAGCAGCAGCAGCATCAACAGGCAACTGTTGGTATGCTTGTGCTAAATCAAGCTTTGCAAAAACGCGCCCCCCCTTGAGGGAGGCCAGAATATGGCTGACAACAGGCACAGGATAGGCATGTTGTTGTAATGCCTTGATGAGAGTACATTTGTAATCTGCACAGATGCGAATATCCCCATTAGCCTTAAGACTATGGGAGTTTCCCATGGACTGGAGTCAACAGGTTCTAAGATTCCTTGCTGAATTAATTTGTCCAATTCAGTATCAATTTTCCCTTTTAAAACAAAGGGTACCCTTCTTGCCTTTACTCTGATAGGCGTGACACTGGGGTCCAACTTCAAGGACACTGGGGGTCCCTTGTATGTGCCCAGCTGTGGGCTGAAAACATCTGCAAATTCCTTGCAGACTTCCTGTAAGTCTACTGTTTGCAAACTATTGAGCCCTGTAACTTGTATTCCCAGAGCCTCAAACCAATCGAGTCCCATGAGACTCGTACGCTCCCCCCCCCACTATCATTACATCTAATGGCCCTTCAAAATCCTTATACTGTACGTTAAGGGTGGCCTCCCCCTTAACACACACTTTGGAGTTTTGAAAATCTGTGAGTACAATGTTAGAAGGCCTAAGCTTGGCCTGAAAACCACTACCAGAACAAATCTTTCTGAATGTGTGAATAGAAATGATTGAAAGTGCAGACCCAGTGTCTAGCTCCATGACCAATGGAACTCCTTGCAACTTCACCCTAAGTGACAATTTCTTTTTGAGTGGTCTGTGTGTGCCTGTCCTATAAATGCTTCTTCGTGAAGCACAGAAACCCACCCTGTTTTGGCTGGGGACTCTGGTACCTTTCAGGCGCAATTATTCTCGGGGTTGTACCTTCTGTCGGCCCAGACATACAGCTGCTATGTGGCCTTGCTTCCCACATGCTCTACAGATTGTAGAACGGAACTTGCAGTCGGTCCTCTTGTGGCGACCTCCACACCTGAAGCACTTGGGTACAGTTGAAGACTTTTCTTTGCCTTCCCTCTGCTTTCCTTCTTTGGTTGGGTAGAGATGATCTATTTCTTCATCAGGCTCCTCTTCTGAGCTTCCTTGAACTCCCTCGTGGTGCACGGAAACAGCTTCTGGAGAGCTTTTGATAGGCCTCATATTCTTGATTGCCCCACTTGCTGCCTCTTCTGCAGTAACCTCTCTCAAGGCATCCTGGAATGATATGTCCTCTTTGGCAAAAAGTCTTTGTTGTACATCTCTGTTTCTCAGTCCACATACCAATCTGTCTCTCAGTCTTCCCTCTAAATCTTTAAATTCACAATGCTTAGCTGCCCTTCTTAATGCAGCAATGTACTCTTTAGCTGATTCACCAGCCCGTTGATCCCGCTGTTCAAAAGTATGTCTCCAAGCAATAACAGACAACTTGGGTTGAAAATGCTCTTTCAGTAAATTCTTAAGATCTGTGTAGGTAACAGATTCAAGAGGTGCAGGGGCTACTAAGTTTTCAGCAATTTCAAATGCATCTTGACCACAAACACAGAGTAGGGTGGCGGCCTTTAAGCCATCTTCTCTTACTTGATTAACTCTGAAATAATTTTCTGCTCGGGCCACGTAAGATTCCCATCTTTCGGGATGTGAAATATCAAACTCTGAAAGTTTTCCAATCTTTGCCATCTTTAGTAAAGCAGGAAGGGTCTATCAGCCAGCTTACCTCCAACGAAGCTGTATTGGCAGGCAGTTGCTGAATTTAACGCCGTTTCCTCGCTGTGCTGGACTCCTGGGTAAGCTTACAATTGTCTGCGTAATTGCAAGGCGATCCCATCCTCGTCGCCAGTGTTGAGTCCTCAGTTAATGGCAATGACGGCGCGAGACATTCTTGTTGTTTCAGGAACGCTTTATTGGTCTTCAGTAGCCCCGTTACAACTCAAGGCAGCACAGATCTCTCAGCCTCTCTTAAGGACGTTCCCCGGGCCAAAAAGATACATTTTGGCGCGCTGAGCGCCTCGCGCATGTGCGCGAGTGCTGGCGCCAACAAGTCTGGTCCCGGGCAGCTTGCAGCTGCCCAGGACCGTTGCAACGTCCCGAGCCTGCCTTCGCAGGCTCAGGACACAACACCGTGCATTTGGTTTTTCTTGCCTAAATGTACTGTAGAACCTTACTTTTTTCACCACTGAATTTATTTTGTTAGATAGTGCCCAATGTTCAAGTCTGTCAAGCCTATCTTCTAGAAAGTTGGCTATTCCTGCCAGATTGGTGTTGTCTGCAAATTTGATGAGTTCCCCATCTATCCCCTCATCCAAATCATTGATGAAGATGTTGAAGAGCACTGGACCCAAAACAAAGCCCTGGGGCACCCCACTGCACACTTCCCTCCATGTAGATGCAGTTCCATTGAGGACCACACACTGAGTACTGCCGGTCAGCCAGCTACGAATCCATCTGGTGGTGATGTTGTCTAACCCACATTTTTCTATCTTATCAAGTAGTAGGTTGTGATCTACATTAGTGAAGTCCAAGTAAATTATATCCACAGCATTCCTCTGGTCCACTAATTTTAGGTGGCTAAGGTAAAAGTTGAAAGCAAGACTACAACACATTTTTCTATCCTTCATTCTGTAAAGGAGAGAGATCAGAGTGCCTCCATTTGTTAGATGCCTGGGAACAAAGCATGGTCTATTAAGCACATTTTAACTTGTTTCCTTGTACAGTATTTCCGAGCATGCTGGAGCACAGAAAGATTTGAGTACAATATGCAAGATCCTCAGTTTTATTCTAAAACTTTATTCCACATGCCTTCAAAATCAGGCTTATAAACAAGAAAAAAAACACATGCAGAGTATAAATCCACTAGACTATCCATAGGAAAGATAACTGACTAGATTTTGAAGACTTCAACAGCATTGCTTCACAAGTTCCATCCACCATTAACAGTGTAAATATTTCCATGTCACTGCTCTTATGCAATAATTCAGTGCTATAGAATTAACACTGTATTTACCTCACATTCATCTTACTTTACTATCTCAGCTACTGTACATATTGATTATATACCAATTTGCATGCAAAAAACAGATTGTACTGAAAATCCCAGCACTCAATCACTCTGTACAGCACTCAGTTATAGTGACAAGAGCCGTTAATTTATTATACTTAGACAGCCACTCAACTTACCTGCCATAACCCCAGGCAGCTCATGAAACAGCAGTAGGAACATTTAAACCCAGAACACCATAACATACATTCCTCCATATATCAACATTCAATTTTGCTGGCCTCCACCTTGACTTTACCCCAACACCTGGGGAAAGAGTCAGCTCTTTAAGGCCTTCTGGAAGGTTAAGAGTGTGTCAGTTATCAGAGGGAACAGAGGGCAGAGACTACTACAAAGAATACTTTAAAAATCAATTATATCAGCACCAAAAAAAAAGAGACCCAAATGCCATTTACTTGTACTTCCTAATTTGTGGGAAATGACCTTACTTAAACATTCCTAATGTACAAAAACCAGTACTTTCTTTTACTGATTTTATGCTTGATTACTCCCAGATTTATACAGTTACTGTATATTCTTATACTGCTACTTAGAGATAATCCCTTTTAGATAAGACATAGATAACATCCACATGCAGTATGTGGAGGATTTGTGTACCTCTAGGCAGCATTTTTATATTGAACAAATTATAATACAGTTTGAAACCACTGAATTCCATTGTAAAACCAACCTAAATGTACAGTGACAAAGAACCAGAAAATACAGGCAAAAGTTTTTCTTTTATATTTCTTAGTAGATTGTAACCTCGTTTACTAAAGTAAGATTCCTGTGGTAGCAAACTAAGGTAGTTTGTGTGAGATTGACTGGATTAATGAAAAAGGAAAAGTAATACTGTTTTAGCTGTGTATTTTGATCTTGGCTATACACCAATTCAAATGAAGCCTGGAATCTTTGTTGCTTCACTTTGTGTGCCATTGCTTCTAAACTGAATATCAGCCCTAAAAGAAATATTTACTAGGCTAAGGCTTCCTCAGGGAGCACAGATTAGTTTGTCAAACTTGCTATGATGGTTTATATAACCTTCCCCACCTTGACTGTCCACCAGGTAAGCTAATTCCTCATTTACCAACCATTGAATGACTATTCATAGTTGCAACTACACTGAACTAATGCTATTTCAACCAGTCTTTGAAGTTCCATGTGACAATGTCCCATGGTCACATGATTGCAATTTGGGTGCTTGGCAACTGGCTTGATATTACAAGGGTTGCAGTATCCCACTGTCATGTAATCATCATTTGTGACCTTCCCTGCCAGCTTCCCACGAGCAAAGTCAATGGGGAAGCTGTCAGAGAAGGTTGCAGTTGCTCTCGTAGGTCTCCCCGGCCCTCCTGTGTTTGCATGCCACCCACTCCCAGCCTTCCTGTGCTTGTGCTGTGCCATCCACAGTCTGGGCTTCCTGCACTCATGCTGCGCCATCTAACTTGTGGTCTTTCTGTGCTCACGTATAGTCTGCATTAGGCCTTCCAAGCCCTCTCCCAGCCTCCCCCAATTCATGTGTGGCCTGTGTCACGCCACCCTCCCATGGCACCTCCACGCTCCTTACCTGAGACTTCCACCAGTTCCCACTTAATGATCCACATGTCTTAGGGTTACAACGGCAACTAGCACTGTCATCACTAAGTGATGCAGTTGCATGATGTTGTGCTTTATGACTACATCTCTTAGTGACAGCAATCCTGATCCCAACTGCTGTTATAACCTGAGGACTACTTGTATTAGATTATAATCAAGCTTTCCGAGGATGAAAGATGTTTTATTCTAACATGCTTAGACAGCATTAAATTGGAGAAACTTGGGTTAATTTCCTGGGTTAGATTTGGGGAAACCCACATTCAGACCTTTGTTCACTGATAAAGCTCATAGATTTTTTCAGTAAGTTACCTCACTTGCATGAAACAAATATTCAATATATTTCATATAGAATATTCAATATATTCAAGGAGTATATACAAATATAAAAATTTTAAAAGCAGGAAACAGATAGGATCCCCAATGTTTACTGTATTCTCTAGGCCTTTATTTTCTGTAGACACTAACAGCATTTCCTCAGACATCCCATTTTCTGGGTTCAGGCAGAGATAGATTTTTATAACTCTTACACTTCTACCTTGAAAAAAGTAATGAAGTATCTCCCTTCCCAAACTGCAGCACAAGTGAGAATTCCTGAAGAATTCTCTATGCAGTTGGCATCTTACTGTCAGGCTCAAACAACCAGATCCAATCAATCAATCAGAATAGAGCTGGAAGGGATCTTGGAGGCCTTCTAGTCCAACCCCCTGCTCAAGCAGGAGATGCTATACGCTTTCAGATAGGTGGCTGTCCAGTCTTTTTTTTAAAAAAACCCAGTGATGAAGCACCAACAACTTCTGAAGGCAAGCTGTTCCACTGGTCAATTGTCTTCACTGTTAGGAAGTTTCTCCTTAGTTCTACTGGTAGGTTGTTTCTCTCCTTGATAACTTTTCATCCATTGTTTCTCATCTTGCCTTCTGGTGCTCTGGAACATAAGTTGACCCCCTCTTCTTTGTGGCAGTCCCTCAAATATTGGAAGACAGCTATCATGTCACTCCTAGTCCTTCTTTTCTCTAGACTGGCCATACCCAATTCCTGCAACCGTTCTTCATATGTTTTTGTCTCCGGGCCCTTAATCATCTTAGTTGTTCTTCTTTTCACTTTCTCCAAAGTCTCAACATCTTTTTTGTAACGTGGTGATCAAAACTGGATGGAGTATTCCAGGTGTGGTCTTACTAAGGATTTATAAAGCGGTATTGATACTTCATGTGATTTTGACTCTATGCCTCTGTTTATACAACCAAGGATTGTATTAGCTTTTTTGGCTGCTGCTGCACACTGCTGGCTCATGTTTAAGTGATCGTCCACTAGGACTCCAAGGTCCCTCTCATGTTTTGTCATGTTTTGCCTAATCTGTACTTGTACCTTTGCCTTTTCTTGCCTAGGTGTAAAACCTTGCTTTTCTCCACATTAAATTTCATGTTGTTGGATAGGACCCATTGTTCAAGTCTGTCAAAATCTTTTTGGATCCTGAACTTGTATTCTGGGGTGTTGGCTATTCCTGCCAGTTTAGTGTCATCTGCAAATTTGATGAGTTCCCCATCTATTCCCTCATCTAAGTCATTTATGAAGATATTGAAGAGTACTGGGCCTAAGACGGAACCTTGTGGTACCCCACTTCTTCCTTCCTTCCATGTAGATGTAGTACCATTAAGGACTACTTGTTGAGTACGGTTTGTCAGCCAGTTACAAATCATCTGGTGGTGATATTGTCTTTCCCACATTTTTCTAGTTTACCAAGAAGTAGGTTGTGGTCTACTTTGTCAAATGCCTTGCTGAAGTCCAAGTATACTATATGCAGAGCATTTTGCTGGTCTACTAATTTAGTCACTTTATCAAAGAATGAAATAAGATTGGTTTGGCATGATGTTTTTAAGAAACCCGTGCTGGCTACTAGTTATAATTTTGTTTCTAAATGTTCATAGATCTGTTTTTTTATTATTTTTTCCAATATCCCAGGTATTGATGTTAGGCTGATCTGTAGTTTCCTTGGTCTGATTTTTTTTCCTTTTTTGAAGATGGGAACCACATCAGCCCTTTTCCAATCCTCTGGTACTTCCCCGGTGCTCCAGGATTTTTTAAAGATATGGTACAATGGTTCTGAGATAACATCTGCCAGTTCCTTCAGAACTCTGGGATGTAAACCATCAGGTCCTAGTGATTTATATTCATCAAAGTCAGACAAGTGTTCTTTTACCATTTTCTTATTTTAATTTTTATTTCTAGTCTGTCTTTTACAGCTAAGTTTTTTTCCATTCACAGAGTATGTCAGTTTCTTGATATGTTGATGATCAACGTTTTGTGCAGCAGCAACCACAGCCTCCCAGACACTGTTCAGAGAGGTGTACTGTTTTCCTTCACCTTAAATCTCCTGTTTAAGAAGGACCAACAAGTTCTCAATAGGGTTTAGGTCAGGTGAGGAAGGGGGCCATGTCATTATTCTTTCATCTTTAAGGCCTTTACTGGCTAGTCATGGAGTGGAGTACTTCGATGCATGCTATGTGTTGTGTCCTGAGCCTGCAAAGGCAGGCTCAGGATGTTGCAATGGTCCCGGGCAGTTGCAAGCTGCCCAGGACCAGACTGAGTGGCGCCGGCTTCGCGCGCATGCGCGAGGCGTGGAAGGGCGCCACAATGTTACCTTTTTGCCCGGGGATGCTATTAAAGGAGTCAGAGAGGCCTGTGAGCCTCAGAGCTGTGACGGAGAGAGAACTACTTAAAATAAAGGGCTGTTGGAATTACAGAATGTGCTGTATTCATTCGCCATTGACTCGAGGACTCAACACTGGCGACGAGGATGGGATAGCTTACAAAAACAAAAAAGAAGAATTGTAAGCTTACCCAAGAGTCCTGGAGAGAGGAAGACGGCGTTAAACTCAGCACCTGGCCTGCCAGTACAGCGTCGCTGGAGGTAAGCTGGCTGAAAGACCCCTTCCTAACATAGAAGCAAGAATGGTGAAGATAGGGAGACTGTCTGAATTCGATGTCACGCACCCAGAAAGATGGGAGTCTTATGTTGCCAGAGTAGAAAATTACTTTAGAGTAAATCAAGTAAGAGAAGATGGCTTGAAGGCCTCTACTTTGCTTTGTGTCTGTGGTCAAGATGCATTTGAAATTGCTGAAAATTTGGCAGCCCCTGCTCCTCTTGGATCTGTCACTTATACAGATTTAAAAAAATTATTGAAGGAACATTTTCAGCCCAAGTTGTCTGTTATTGCGTGGAGACACACTTTTGAACAGAGGGATCAAAGAGCTGCTGAATCAGCTAAAGAATACATTGCAGCCTTGAGAAGAGCAGCTAAACCTTGTGATTTTAAAGACTTAGAAGAAAGGTTGAGAGACCGATTTTTATGTGGGCTCAGGAACAGAGACTTGCAACAGAGACTCTTTGCAAAGGAGGACATTTCATTCCAAGATGCCTTGAGAGAGGTCACTGCAGAAGAGACAGCAGGTGGGGCAATCAAGAACATGAGGCCTACCAGGAACAATCCAGAGGCTGTCTCCGTGCACCATGAGGGAGTCCAGGAGAGCTCAGAAGAAGATCCTGAAGATGAGGTGGATCATCTCTACCCAGCCAAAGAAAGGAAGCAGAAGGGAGGCAAAGAAAAGTCTTCAGCTGTACCCAAGTGCTTCGGGTGTGGAGGTCGCCACAAGAGGACCGACTGCAGGTTCCATTCTGCAATCTGTAGAGCATGTGGAAAGCAAGGCCACATAGCAGCTGTGTGTCTGGGCTGTCAGAAGGTACAACCCCGAGAAGAATTGCACCTGAAAGGTACCAGGGTCCCCAGCCAAAACAGGGTGGGTTTCTGTGCATCACGTAGAAGCATTTATAGGACAGGCACACACAGGCCACGTAAAAACAAACTGTCACTTAAGGTGAAGTTGCAAGGAGTTCCATTGGTTATGGAACTGGACACTGGGTCTGCACTTTCAATCATTTCCATTCACATTTTCAGAAAGATTTGCTCTAGCAGTGGGTTCCAGGCCAAGCTTAGGCCATCCAATATAGTCTTAACAGACTTCCAAAATTCCAAGGTGTGTGTTAAGGGGGAGGCCACCCTTAAAGTACAATACAAGGATTTTGAAGGTCCATTAGATGTATTGGTAGTTGGGGGTGAACGCATGAGTCTCATTGGACTCGATTGGTTTGAGGCCTTGGGGATACAAGTTACAGGGCTTCACAATTTGCAAACATTAGGTCTACAAGAAGTCTGCAAAGAATTTGCAGATGTCTTCAGCCCCCAGCTGGGAGTATACAAAGGCCCCCCAGTTTCCTTGAAACTGGACCCCACTGTCACTCCCATTAGAGTGAAAGCTAGAAGAGTACCCTTTGCTTTGAAAGGGAAAATTGATGCTGAATTGGACAAATTGATTCAGCAAGGTGTCTTAGAACCTGTTGACTCAAGTCCATGGGAAACTCCCATAGTCATGCCTTTCAAGGCTAATGGGGACATTCACATCTGTGCAGATTACAAATGCACTCTAAACAAGGCATTGCAACAGCATGCATATCCTGTACCTGTAGTCAGCCACATTTTGGCCTCCCTCAAAGGGGGGCGTGTTTTTGCAAAGCTGGATTTAGCACAGGCTTATCAACAATTACCTGTTGATGAAGCTGCTGCTGAAGCACAGACTATTGTAACTCATTGGGGGGCATTCAAAGTCAAAAGACTACAATTTGGAGTAAATGTAGCTCCTGGAATTTTCCAAAGTGTAATGGAAAACACCCTGAGAAGTATACCAGGGGTTTGCCCCTATTTTGATGATGTCCTAATAGCAGGAGAATCCACTCAAAATTTAGCTGAGAGATTGAGGGCTGTTCTGCCGCGTTTCAGGAAAACAGGTCTCAAGCTTTAAAAAGACAAATGCAAAATTGGAGTGTCTTCTACAGATTTCCTGGGATTCAGAATAGATGCCAGGGGCATTCACCCTGCTGAGTCTAAATTAAAGGCTATACTGCAAGCTCCTAGGCCTAAGTCTAAAGCTGAATTACAAGCTTTTCTGGGCCTCTTGAATTTTTACAATGCATTCATACCTAACAAAGCTAATGTAGCTAAGCCACTTCATAGACTCTTAGAGAAACAGGCATTGTGGCAGTGGTCACAAGCACATGAAGAAAGCTTCAATGAGGTCAAGGCCTTACTTACATCAAATGATGTGCTTGCACATTTTAATGAAACTCTTCCTGTGTGCATCGCTTGTGATGCTTCCCCTTATGGGGTGGGAGCTGTACTTAGCCATTTAAGAACTGATGGAACTCAGGTTCCTGTTGCATATTACTCCAGAACCTTGTCCTCTGCTGAGCGAAACTATGCTCAGATAGATAGAGAAGCCTTGGCCATTTTTGCTGGAATTAAAAAATTCCATGATTTTCTATATGGCAGACACTTCACGGTCTACACTGACCATAAGCCTCTGTTGGGGTTGTTTACTATGAACAAACAAACTCCCCATATCATCTCCCCTAGAATGCTGAGATGGTCCATCTTTCTGTCAGCCTATGACTTTTCCTTGGTTCACAAACCTGGCAAGGAAATGGGCCACACTGATGGCCTTAGTAGATTACCTTTACAAATGGTAGAGGCTGACCCTTCCCCTGCCATCAACATTCTTTCCATTCAGGCGTTGCCTGAGTCTCCCTTAAATGCCAGGGATGTGGCTGCTGAATCAGCCACGGATCTCACACTCACTCGTGTGTTGTCCTGGGTCTTGTCTGGATGGCCTGAGAGTTGTCCAGGTACTGGGTTTCAGAGTTTCTGGCTCAAGAAGCATGAGTTATCCACTTTTTAGGGTTGTCTGTTGTGGGGCAGCAGAGTTGTTATTCCTACCTCAATGAGACCTAGGGTCTTGGCTTCCATTCATGAGGGCCATCCTGGCATTGTCAGGATGAAGGCGCTTGCGCGCAGCTATTTATGGTGGCCAGGGTTAGACAGGGAGATAGAGGCTCAAGTGCATGGATGCCACTTGTGTCAGTGCTCATGCCCGGAAATGCCTCAGGCTCCTGTATGTAGATGGGAGGAAACACAGTCACCTTGGTCTAGGGTGCACGTAGATTATGCTGGGCCCTTTCAGGGTCAATTCTTCTTGGTCCTTGTTGACAGCTATTCAAAGTGGCTTGAGGTTGTACCTGTCTCTTCCACCACTGCTGCCAAGACCATTCAAGTACTGAGAGGGATTTTTGCTGCACATGGGCTCCCAGATGTCCTGGTGTCTGACAATGGTCCTCAATTCACTTCTTTCGAGTTTCAGGCTTTCTTGCAGGCCAACATGATTCGTCATGCCACCTCTGCACCATTCCACCCTTCCACCAACGGTATGGCTGAGCGGATGGTCTGCATCACCAAGGATGCTTTAAAGAAACTGACCTATGGGGACTGGCACCACAGGTTGGCAGACTTTCTTCTTGCTTACCGCACCACACCTTCAACTTCCACTGGGAAGAGCCCAGCTGAACTCCGTTGGGGGCGCAAACTGATCACCAAACTTGACAGGTTGCACCCGGACAGACTGCCTCCTAAGGTCACCCAACCCAGGGAACCGCGGTGTCTGCAAGTGGGTGCCCCAGTATGGACCCGGAACTACAGGCCCGGTCACTTGTGGGTTCCTGCCGTAGTATGCAAGGTTACTGGTCCATTGTCCTACGAGGTCTCCTTGGACGATGGTCGTGTCCTTCGGCGGCATATCGATCAGCTGTGTACGAGACTGGACTTACCCTCTGCAACTCCTGGGCTTTCTCCAGGGGGGGAGGGGGACCACTATGGCAAAGGGAAGGGTGTTGGCAGCAGCCGGGGCCAAACGGAGAGGCCGAAGACGGCCTGTTCCAGGGTTCCTCAAGTGTTCCAAACAGGAATTCAGGGGAACAAGAAATAATACAGGCACCAGTGCCTACTCCAGCCAGGGAGTCACCCAGGGGTCATACTCATCATTCACAACTACCATTCAGTACTCCAGTCAGGGAGAATAATCGGGAGCATCCTAATAACCCAAACATTGCAAGAGAACTGGCACACAAACAGTCAAGTTGGCCCAGTACTGCTACTGCTTCCAAAAGGAAGTCTTCACACAGGGAGGTGGTCAGAGAGGCAAATCCCAATTCTGGCACCTCCGGCATAGATTGGGGGGCAACTGAGTATTGGGGCACTGCAGAAACCCCAGACAATCCCGTTACGGGGCTTGGGAGTGAAGGGATGCGTTCCCTTGATAGGTCCATTGCGGACTTGGAGGGTTCTACAGAAATGCCAAACATTGGCAGGCATACAGAGGGGCCCGAGAGCCTACAGTTAGGCAGGTCAACCAGGTTCATGGGGGAGCAAAGTCCTGGTCTGACGAGCCCGGTGGGCAAGCAAGCAGACCAGGCAACGGGACACAGTTCACGGGGACCACCAGGGTTTGAAAGAGGGGGCAACTCCACTTCATCTTCTGCACAAGAGGAAGTAGGGGGTTCTCAGAACCTGAGGAGGTCACAGAGAGTAAAAAGATCTCCCAAGTATCTTGAGGCCTTTGTAACCCTGCTGTCAAAGCAAGGAAAGTGAGAGGGTGCCTGCTGTTGTTGGAAAACTGGGAGTGTGAGTATTGGGTAGTTAATTCCAAAACAATAGCCCAGTACCATTTGTGGTGTGGCTATTGCACAGCTGCAATAGATGTGCAGGTTTTGGGTTGGCACACCACGCTCGTGTTGAGGTCGCGTATAACTACCTATATAGTTAATAAGTCTCATCCGGGGGGGGAAGGGGTGTTGTGTCCTGAGCCTGCAAAGGTAGGCTCAGGACGTTGCAATGGTCCCGGGCAGTTGCAAGCTGCCCGGGACCAGACTGAGTGGCGCCGGCTTTGCGTGCATGCACGAGGCGCGGAAGCGCGCCAGAATGTTACCTTTTTGCCCGGGGATGCTATTAAAGGAGTCAGAGAGGCCTGTGAGCCTCAGAGCTGTGACGGAGAGAGAACTACTTAAAATAAAGGGCTGTTGGAATTACAGAATGTGCTGTATTCATTCGCCGTTGACTCGAGGACTCATCACTATGGAACATTGTCCTGCATAAAAATCATGGACTTCTTGAAAGATGTAGACTTTTTCCTGTACCACTGCTTGAAGAAAGTGTCTTCTAAAAACTGGCAGTAGGTTTGGGAGTTGATTTTGAGTCCATCTTCAACCCAAAAAGGTCCAACTAGCTCATCTTTAATACCACCAGCCCATACCATCAGAATTTCAAAGATGGCGGTTCCTGGCTTGGCTGCAGCTGCATCGGCTCTTCAAGGTGAAAAGTTTTTAGAGGAATATAAGGGATATAGACTTCATGGTCTGGAAGTTTTTGATGTGTTTGAGCAAGGCAATAGGACTAAGCTAGGATATGACCGACAGTCTCTGCTGGCATGGCAAGCTTTTAGCTTTTTCAGAACTGTTGGTGAGACTGATAAAAGTTGTTTGCGCTGTTTGAAACTGTTCTGCCAGCAGCAAGATCTGACTGCTGGTGCGGCGATGGATCTTCTTACCAATCGGGGCTGTTTTTGAGGGAGGCAGATGAGGAGAGGCTTACGGGGCAAAGGGATTGGATGTGACTGTTAGCAGGCCCAGAAAGGGGGAGCGAGGTTTTTTGAATAGTTGGAGGCAAGCTTCGGGGTCAAGAGGGAGTGATGGCCCTTTAAGAAAAAGGTGGAAGAGCCATGATCAGAAAAGGAGGCATGGTTGTCGTGCAGGGATACAAACTAAACTGAGGGCTAATCCGCACAGTGCGCCAGTTCCATCTGTCCTGTTTGCCAACGTTCACTCCCTAGAGACTAAAATGGACAAACAGGGAAGTGAGATACTGCTGTGCTATAATCCTGACAGAGACATGGTTAAAGTCATCTATTCCAGACAATGCCATCGGTATGATGGGTTTTTCAACATTTCGGCTGGATAGGAGCTGTGCTTTGAGTAAAAATCCTGTGGTGGTGGTGTATGTATTTATATTAATGAGAGATGGTGTACCAATGCTAAGGTAGTCTCCAGCCAGTGCTCTCCTGATGTCAAGTGTTTGGCTGTTAAATGTAGACCCTTTTATCTGCCAAGAGAATTCACTGTCGTTCTAATCATAGCTGTGTATATTCCCCCCAGTGCCAACAAGAATGAAGCCCTGAGTGCTCTTTATTGCACTATCATTGACTTGCAAACCAAGTCTTCCTGGGGTCTTTGCTTTGGAAATTTATCCAATCAGGGGATTTTTATTTCTAAGTGCACAGGGAAGAGAAATAAGAAACAGTCTCACCCAGATCTCCACACGTTGTTGACAATCAGCTGTTTGGTGGCATGCCACAACGTGCTGCGGTTTTTCGCTTTCCCAGTTGTCTATGACTTGGGCTGCCTGTGCATTTACAGGCAGCCTTTCTTCCGTCCATTTGAAGAGTTTCCTCAGTTCGTTTGGGCCGACCACTGTCGACTCCAAGCTCCCAAGGCTTCCCTTCCTCTTTGTCGCCTCTCCTGGGCAACTTTCCGACCCCTTGGGGTCTCCAGATGGAGCGAAATCGGGCTAGAAAACTGGAGCCCCGATTTCTTTTGCCCGTCTCGTCATGACACCAAACCGAAAGTCCCTATGTGCTTCATCTTAGCTTGGTGCACCTGGAGAATACTCATGTGCGAATGCTATTTGTTGATTTTAGTTCGGTATTCAACACAATCATTCCTCAGCATTTGGTGAACAAATGGGGCCTATTAGGTTTTAATACTCCTTTATGTAATTGGATACTTGATTTCCTTATTGATAGGCCCCAGGTTGTGCGACTTGGAAGAAAAGTTTCCAATTCCATCTCCTTGAGTATGGGTTCCCCACAGGGCTGTGTCTTGAGTCCATTACTGTTCACCTTGACGACTGATGACTGCTGTGCCAAATCTGCTACAAATCATATTATGAAGTATACAGATGACACGGCAGTGGTGGGTCTTATCCGGGACGACAATGAAGATACTTATAGGGAACAGGTGAAGGCTCTGGTGGATTGGTGCAATAAAAGTAACCTGGTTCTGAATGTCAATAACACAAAGGAGATCATTGTAGATTTTAGAAAGCTGGCATAGCCATACTCCACTGTATATCAAGGCTGCAGCTGTGGAGGTGGTCAACAGTTTTAAGTAGCTGGGGGTGCAGATAACTAACAATCTGACTTGGTCTCTCCACACATCATCCTTAGTGAAGCGTGCAAACCAGTGTCTGCATTTCTTGCATCAGATGAGGAGAGCACATCTTTCTCCTTCTGTCCTGGACACTTTTTACAGAGGCACAACTGAGAGCATCTTAACAAACTGCATCACTGTTTGGTTTGGTGGTAGCAGTGCCTCAGATAGACAGTCCATACAGAGAGTGGTAAGGACAGGTGAGAAGATTATAGGAAGCCCGCTTCCTGCTATTCAGGACACTGCTAATAAGCACTATGTGCTTAGAGCTCAAAGCATTTTTAGAAACCCCACACACCCACTCGCCATGTATATGTATACATCCGAACTAGACTGTGTTGTTTCTCTGGGCCACATATGTGTATGTGGGTATATGCATAATTTTTGTCATGTTTATGCAGTATATATTGGAGGTGGTTACCCTTTAAGAGCTGTATGCAACAAAATCTCCTTTTAATGTATGCTGATTAGTGTACATTTAAAGTAACAATAAAGTTATTATTCTATTCTTGTCAAGCCTCTGGGGGCTTGCCATGCAAACGGGGGAGGGGGGGTGTACACGGCAGCCCACCACCACCGGGATCCGCCATACCGCCCGTCGCCACGGCAGTCGCCCAGACCGAACAGAGGCTCGCAACAGCCCATCCCTGGGGCCCACGTGCTGCAGCGGCCGTGCACATGCAGACGGCCGCAAGTCTAAGCGTGGGCCCAGCTTCTTCCGATGGACAAAACCCATCAGACACATGGAGGACTGCCGGCACGCCTGCGCGGGACCAGAGCGGGACGCCATTTCCTGGGCCAGTGCCGAGAAGCGTGGGGGACTGCCGGGACTCCGTGACGCCCCTACAGGCGTGCCCGGACAGGGTAGAGGGTGGGGAATTCTTACCAGGCTGGTCGGATGAGGAGCGGGCAGAGCTCGGTAACAGCACACAGGAACCTGCTGCACGGACTGAGGAACGCGGAGGCGGAGTCCCGTTGGTGGAAGGGAGGGCACAGGGAGAGGACAGGACCTTTATCCGGTTTGGGCGGATGTTGGTTTGGGGTTGGGGGTGGGGACACAGGGTGTGGAAAACCTTTATGAAGCACTGGGAGAAAGCCACTCCCAGTGCTGAC
This sequence comes from Crotalus adamanteus, assembly GCA_039797435.1. Classification (NCBI taxonomy): domain Eukaryota; kingdom Metazoa; phylum Chordata; class Lepidosauria; order Squamata; family Viperidae; genus Crotalus; species Crotalus adamanteus. The sequence goes on along the minus strand of CM077935.1, from coordinate 23,462,866 downwards.
TTTGTTTCATCAGAAGAATAAAACTAGTTGATGAGTTCAGTGTATACCGGCGTTCCTGCCTCTTCATTTCGGACGACAACGGATACCACTGACAGTAAGTCAGCACTCACCTAGCTTTCTTTTTGTCCCCGGTCCTGGGGTGAGAGAGATGGTGGAAGGCACGCAGGACGTTCCCCAGGGACAGGGGGAGGCGGACCCTGGAGTGGCTGCAGAATCCGTTCCAGTACTGGAACAGGCACCAGACCAACCCGTGGTGCGGCCGAAGCTGGTGCTAGCCACGAATCTGGGGGGCGGAGTGGAGGAGGTTGTAGCTGCTAAACCCCAGGAAGAGTGGTGGCAAAGCCCAGCGGTGGCCCGTGCGCAGACCGGGCAGCTCCTCACACCCAGACCCAAAGCCGCTCATTCGGAATGGAGGGAGAGGCACGTCACGGGTGACGACGACGAGGAGTGGAGCTACTCCATGGCCCCAGGCCAAGATACAATGGATGTTTTGCGTAACCGGTTCGGTGAGGCCAGCTACCGGGGTTCTGCGGCATGGCAACAGGAGGATGGCTCCACGGCATGCACCCCATCGTCCAGGTTCCGATGGAGTAGCCCGAGGTTGCGTCTGCCGCCTCAAGCAGGTGGGTCAGTAGCCACGGGTCTCCTGTCAAGCAGGCCACCGGCGCAGTCGCAACCAGCACAGCAGGGAGGGTCCAGGAGTGTGGCCAGAGGCCCTCTAATCAGGAGAGGTGTAGAGTCCCAAGGTCTTGGTTCTGGGCACTTCAATATCATGCCGGGCCAGCCTGCGGGACCATGGGCCCCAGGAGGTCTATGGCCCCCCCATTCCTATAACTTTTGATGGCAGTCCTGATCAACTGGCAATGTTTTTAGGTCAGGCAATAAGCCATTTAGACCAGTACGCCCAATTGTACACTTCCCAGTGGGCCATGGTGGTAGCGGTTACCGCTGCTTTACGCGGAGAGGCGGCAGCTTCGGCTGCCGACCTTTATAGTGACCATGCCCGGGAATTGGGTAGTGCAGGACTATTTTTGGATGCTCTACATGTGCGGTTCGAGGATCCCACACGGCTCCAAAGAGCAGAAGCAGAACTCCTTGCATTAACACAAGGAAAGCGTCCGGCCATAGAGTATGTTCGGGACTTCCCCAGATTGGCCGGTCGATTGTGTTCTTCGTGGCCGGAGCGTTTGCTTGTACATCACTTTCGAGCTGGGTTGGACTACGACCTGCGCCAGGCTTGTGTATACAGGGGGGTTCCAAACAAACTCCGGGACTGGTTCAAGGTAGTTGTCGATCTGGAGGTAGGCCTCAAAGAGGTGCATAGAGGAGGGGGGACACCCCTCGCTCGCGACGTCTGGGAGAAAGGCCACGAGAGGTAAGCCAGGGGCCGCTGTTAACAACGCCGAAGCCCCCTAGTGCAGCTGGGGGGTCGGTTTTCCGTTGTTTCCGATGCAATCAGCCGGGTCATCAAGCAGCCGAGTGCCCAGCACCCAGCCCATGGAGTTCCGCAGCGGTCAGCAGCGCTACCCCAACAAAGAAATTCGTGGAGAGATCGAGAGCTGCTAAGCAGCAATCAAGTCCTGTGGTTCAAAAGGGGTCCCTGATTGCAGTGGAACCCATAGCGATGGCACGTTATCAACCAGCGGACGACGAGGACAGTCCAGACGACGTGTCCACCGATCCAATGGTAAGTGACCCCATTAGCCCATTTGTTCTACCCATAGCCTTAACGAGTCCCCTAACGGGGGTGCGTAGGAAATGTCAGGCCTTGATAGATACCGGATGCACATGCTGCCTGATTAGTAGGAAGGTAGCAGTGGAAAGTGGCATCCGGATACACAAGTTAGTACAACCTATCTGGTTTGAGCAAATGGACGGGTTCAATACCTCCTTAGATGGAAGGGGTACCCACTCACGGACGCAACCTGGGTGGGGGAGGAGGACATCAACGCCCCTAGATTAATCCGAGCATTCCACCGTAGGTGTCCGGGGAGGCCAGGGATAGATGGATGCAACGCTATATGCTCAACCTCTCCATTTTCCTTTCCAGGAGGAGCCATGGTAGAGGGGGCCGCATGTCAAGCCTCCGGGGGCTTGCCATGCAAACGGGGGAGGGGGGTGTACACGGCAGCCCACCACCGCCGGGATCCGCCATACCGCCCGTCGCCACGGCAGTCGCCCAGACCGAACAGAGGCTCGCAACGGCCCGTCCCTGGGGCCCACGTGCTGCAGCGGCCGTGCAGATGCAGACGGCCGCAAGTCTAAGCGTGGGCCCAGCTTCTTCCGACGGACAAAACCCATCAGACACACGGAGGACTGCCGGCGCGCCTGCGCGGGACCGGAGCAGGACGCCATTTCCCGGGCCAGTGCCGAGAAGCGTGGGGGACTGCCGGGACTCCGTGACGCCCCTACAGGCGTGCCCGGACAGGGTAGAGGGTGGGGAATTCTTACCAGGCTGGTCAGATGAGGAGCGGGCGGAGCTCGGTAACAGCACACAGGAACCTGCTGCACGGACTGAGGAACGCGGAGGCGGAGTCCCGTTGGTGGAAGGGAGGGCACAGGGAGAGGACAGGACCTTTATCCGGTTTGGGCGGATGTTGGTTTGGGGTTGGGGGCGGGGACACAGGGTGTGGCAAACCTTTATGACTTTGTTTCATCAGAAGAATAAAACTAGTTGATGAGTTCAGTGTATACCGGCGTTCCTGCCTCTTCATTTCGGACAACAACGGATACCACTGACAATTCTATTCTACCAGTACTCCACCTCCACCTTGCTGACATCTGAGTGAAAGTGGAGCTCTGTGCCTGTTACTGATGCAGCCACGGGCCCATCCATCTGGTCCGTCAACGGTCACTCTCATCTCATCAGTCCATAAAACCTTTGAAAAATCTGTTTTCAGATATTTCTTGACCCAGTCTTGCCATTTCAACTTATGTGTCTTGTTCAGTGATGGTCGGGTTTTAGCCTTCCATACTTTGGCCATGTCTCTGAGCACTGAACTCCTTGTACTTCTGGAATCTGACAGCACTGGAGGATAATGGGTTCCTGGTAGCTTCATGTTTGATTCTTCTCAAATCTTTGGCAGTTAATGTGTGTCTTTTTTTCTCAACACATTTCTTGTGACCCTGTTGACTATTTGCAACAAAATGTTTGATGGTTCTGTGATCACGCCCCAATATCTTAGCAATTTCAAGAATGCTGCATCCCTCTGAAAGACTTTTTGCAATTTTTGACTTTTCAGAGTCAGTTAAATCTCTCTTTTGGCCCATTTTACCTCAGGAAAAGAAGCTGCCTAATAATTATGCACACCTTGATATAGGGTGTTGATCTCCTTAGGCCACACCCTCCCTCATTACACAAATACACATTACCTGATATGCTTATATCCAATAAGCATTCAAGTTTATACAGCTTTGAAGTGGAAAATATGCATGACAATGATGATATGGTCAAAGTACTCACTTACCTAATAACTGTGCACACAGTGTAGTAGCAGAGTTTGGCTGTTTATCATCCAGGTTTAAGCCTCCTACACAGCTGTTTCTGTTTCAGTTAATGATTGTTTCAATCTACATGTGAAATTGATGATCATTAGCACCTTGGTATAATGGATAATCGTACACCTGACTCTAATCCTACAAAATCCCTGACTTTGTGCAAGTGTAAGAATTGATGTTATTTTGAAGGCAAAGGGTGGTCACACTAAATATTGATTAGATTTGGATTTCTTTTGTTCATTTACTTTCCATTTTGTTAATTGATAAAAATAAACTATTAACAGTTCTATTTCTGAAAGCATTCTTAATTTACAGCATTTTTGCACAACGGCCTAACGCTTTTGCACAGTACAGGTAGTCCTTGACTTACAATTGAGCCCAAAATTTCTGTTGTTAAGCAAGATATTTGTTAAGTGAGTTTTGCCTCATTTTACGAACTTACTTGCCATAGTTGTTAAGTGAATCACTGCAGTTGATAAGTTAGTAACCTGGCTATTAAGTGAATTTGGCTTCCCCATTGACTTTGCTTGTCAGAAGGTTACAAAACGTGATCACATGACCTTGGGACACAGCAACGGTCATAAGTCTGAACCAGTTGCCAAGCATCTGAATTTTGATCACATGATCATAGGGATGCTGCAAAGGTTGTAACTGTGAAAAACGGTCATAAGTCACTTTTTCAGTGCTGTTGTAACTTTGAACAGTCACTAAATGAACTGTTGTAAGTCAAGGACTATCTGTACTGTATATGAAAATAAACTCCAACAAACAAAATGGGATTTGAATACACTAGAGCAGGTGTCAAACTCACGACGTCATGTGACATCGCACAACGTATCGGGCCGGTTTTGCCACTGCCAGCAATGGGGTGGCCGCAGCTTCCACGTGACGCACCCGGCCCATGGGCCGGCAGTTTGACACCCCTGCACTAGAGGAAAAAAGGATCTTGGCAACCCAAATTTCTGTTTACTAAAATATCTCAAATTCTGTACCCTGACCAAGGCAAGGGTCCTGCCCTTTGAGTTGAGATTGATTCCTTGTCACTTTAAGGACACATAATTTTCTTGGCATTTTCTAGAAGGGTTTAGCCACTAATTCTTTGAATTATTTTACTTCCCAGTCTAGCCTACAGCCTTGGTGGTCCCCCATCCAAGTTAGTTAGCCCAAACCTGCTTAGCTTCCAAGCCCATCAACTTCAGCCAGGTAATGACACTAGCAGTGATCTCCGATGTTATAAAACAATCTTGCTTGAAAGACCAAAGGCAAATGTATCCTGCCTTTCATAATATGCCCATGGGCATATTTGGAAAGATAGTAGATAAACGTAAGGATAATTGTATTTCTAAAATTTTGTCATCTATCTACCTACCTACCTACCTGACAAGGCATGAAATCAAATTATATCCAGCATCAGAAGCTCTTCTCTAATTCCTTTAGTTTACCAAGTTTACAGTTAAATAGTCACCAACAGGTGACACTTTTTGCTAAGTTGGCTTTAGAGCCTTTTTTTAAATGTAAACCTAGTAGCAAGAAATTCTAGATCTACTGCACTCACCCCAATTTATTGACCATGGTTTCAAAAAATAAGGAGCATACCCTCTAGTTTTAATGTTTTAACTAAATCCATCATTTTCTAATCAAGTTCAAGTACCAATTAAAAGAGAATTGAAGTTGAAAATCATATTTAGGACAAGTAAGTAACCCTTTTCTTATTCAGGAACAGTGAATTTGAGAGAAAGAGAAAGGGGGAGGGAAGGCAGACAAACATCCAACCTGGCCTGCTCCCTCTCAGCCATTGTTTAAAAAGGGATGAAGAATTTTGTAAATCTGAGCCACTGGTACAGAAGAGCTTTATCTGCAAAATGATATGTCTCCCATTTGTATTCGTATTTCTCAAACAATATCCTAGTACAAAAATAGCCAATAATCTCTCAGGTTTGACCAAGTGACAAAATTAGTGGATCAGAGGAATGCTGTGGACATAATTTACTTGGACTTCACTAAGGCATTTGATAAAGTAGACCACAACCTACTACTTGACAAGATAGAAAAATGTGGGGTAGAAAGCACCACCATCAGATGGATCCGTAGCTGGCTGACCGGCCGTACTCAGTGTGTGGTCCTCAATGGAACTGCATCTACATGGAGGGAAGTGTGTAGTGGGGTGCCGCAGGGCTCTGTTCTGGGCCCAGTGCTCTTCAATATCTATATCAATGATTTGGACGAGGGGATAGATGGGGAACTCACCAAATGTGCAAACGACACCAAGCTGGCAGGAATAGCCAACACTCCAGAAGACAGGCTTAAGATACAGAAGGATCTGGACAGACTTGAACACTGGGCGCTATCTAACAAAATGAAATTCAATGGTGAAAAAAGCAAGGTTCTACATTTAGGCAAGAAAAACCAAATGCACAGGTATAGTATAGGGGGTACCTTGCTCAATAGTAGTAACTGTGAAAGGGACCTCGGAGCCCTAGTGGACAATCACCTAAATATGAGCCAGCAGTGTGCTGCAGCTGCCAAAAAGGCGAACACAGTGCTAGGCTGCATTAACAGAGGGATAGAATCAAGATCACGTGAAGTGTTAATACCACTTTACAATGCCTTGGTAAGGCCACACTTGGAATACTGCATCCAGTTTTTGTCACCGCGATGTAAAAAAGATGTTGAGACTCTAGAAAGAGTACAAAGAAGAGCAACAAAGATGATTAGGGGACTGGAGGCTAAAGCATATAAGGAACGGTTGCTGGAATTGGGTATGTCTAGTTTAATGAAGAGAAGGACGAGGGGGGACATGATAGCAGTGTTCCAATATCTCAGGGGCTGCCACAAAGAAGAGGGGGCCAAGCTATTTTCCAAGGCGCCTGAAGGCAGGACAAGAAGCAACGGGTGGAAACTAAGCAAGGAGAGAAGCAACCTAGAACTAAGGAGAAACTTCCTGACAGTTAGAACAATTAACCAGTGGAACAACCTGCCTCCAGAAATGGTGAATGCTCCAACACTGGAGGTTTTTAAGAAGAGACTGGACAGCCATTTGTCCAAAATGGTATAGGGTTTCCTGCCTGAGCAGGGGGTTGGACTAGATGACCTCCAAGGTCCCTTCCAACTTTGCTATTATTATTATTATTATTATTATTATTATTATTATTATTATTATTATTATTATTATTATTATTATTATTATTATTATTATTATTATTATTATATGGGCAGATCACAACCCTTTGAAAATAGTGTGGACAGGTCAGAAAAAAGTAAAGAGAAGGTGGACACTCAATACTCAAATTTTAAAGGAAAGAGAATTTATCGTAAGGATTAAAAAAGAAATGGAACTATTTTTCAAAGAGAACACAAAACAACAAACATCATTACAAATCATATGGGATACTGCCAAAGCTTATTTGAGAGGTATAGCAATAGCATATACAGCTAGGAAAAACAAGGTGAAAAGGCAGACACAAAACATACTTTTGGAAGAGATTAAAAAATTAGAATCTAAATTACGACGGGAGCCACAAGATGAAAGGATTAAAGAGGAAATGACTCTGGCCAAACATAAATTAAATTTAGTAGAACAAGAGGAATTGGCAAGAGAACTGAAAGTAGCTAAACAAATTTTTTTCGAACATGGAAACAAACCTGGGAGGTGGCTCGCATACAAATTAAAAAAAGAGAAGGAAAAAAGATTTATTCAGGAACTACAGGACAAAAATGGAGAGCTGCAATATAAAATAGATGAAAAGAAAAAAATAATTCAGAACTATTATTATCCTACCATTTTACCATTGTTACACATGAGGATTACATATTAAATGCAATAACCCTTCACCAGATGTTTTGTATGATTTTGGGTAATCAGTTCTCCATATACAAAGTACCACAAACAAGGTTTTTAAAAAATCAGAACCTCAAACATTCCTTGCATGTGGAGGAAATGAGAGAAGAAACCACAAATATTTTTTAAAAAAAATTAAGTCTCAGTAAGCTACAGAGAACTTTAAACTTGTTTCAAACAATCTTTTTCTATTTACACTATCAGCAAATATAATAATTAAAAGGAAAAATCATAGAATTAAAGAGCAGAGAGACCAGAAAAATAAGATGTAGCATTCCAATCCCCTGTAGGTTTGCTTCAACCTTCACTGGCTATTAACCTGCACAATCCCAGAACAAGTACAGAACTGGAACAGACATGATACAGTACAGCAAGTACAGCTCCAACAACTCAGTTAATGCTCCTTATATAGGAAAAAAAATAACTTTAGCCCCTAGGATTTTCATTCTTTTTCAGGTAACTGCACATATACATCAGATTTTTTCATCCCTTTTTTTAAGGCTCCTATTCCCACCATAACATATCCATACAACTAAATCAGTTACTTTTTATATTTTAAAGGTTTAGAACAGTCCTTATTTCTAAAGTTTTGTTTAATCAGCCTAAGTCTTAATTCAAACATTTCATCTATCTAAGAAAAGCAGTTTCAAACCAGAGGGACACCTATTTATTTTGGGATGGGATTTCAAATCAGGATGGTTATGTCCAGTTCTATTTTGCAGGTTTGTTTTTTTTCTTGGATACCAAATGTCCACCGTTCTTCAATGACAGATTCAGCATGTACCCTAAACAAAAAGTCTCCAGATTGACCTTCCCCAATATTCCATACACAAATGGCAAGATTTCAAAAGTCATCCTAATAAGCTCAAGCCAGCACAAATGGGACTAGATGCACACTCCACCTTCCCTTCAGTCCTATATAAACCAAACCCAATTGGGAAGATTGTTTGACCACGGTCTAAGGCAGCCCTGGACAGCTAGTAATGCTGTCCCACAAGATAATAATATATTAAAAAGGTAGGTTGTTATTTATATACATTAACTACATTATATATTTTATATGCTGTCCAAGACAATTCCTTTTCACTCAATGTGGCTCAGGCAAGCCAAAAGATTGGGACACCCATGGTCTAAGGTGATTCACCGAGAACAATTTCTCACCTTTATCCTGAGAGCAAGACAGGATTTCTTCTTCTTTGCAGTTAGTCACCTGGGTGATAATGGACGAGTTGTCCATGGAAACTGAGCGCGCTTTCACCTGGCTATTTTCCACCCAGAGGCAGCTTTGGTCGGCACATTTTGATTGGTTTTCCTTTTAGAAAATCAAGAGGCGGATTTATAGGGGGGGGGGAGAGAGAGAAATACTCGTCCAAAACGAAGCCAAGCCACCCCCACCCTACAAACTGGGGGAGGGGGAAATGCAATAGTTGGCCAAGCTCACCCAGGTCTCTTCGGTCAGTCTTCCATGGTGTTAGAAGTAAGTCTTCATCCTGGTTCATCCAAGCCGGGAATAAATAGGCAACGTGGAGACTGCTTTGGGAAGAAGGTTACAGTTTATTGAAGAAGCAGAAAGATGGTCCTTGCAGGAAGGAGCAGAGGAGAGGAAAGAGAAAAAGCACATGGGCAGTAGGGTTTTTTTTATACCCTCTCTAGCCTTGCTTGGAATAGTTTCCTGTTCCTGTGGCATGAACCTTGAGGCTGTTTCTGAGTGTTTGTCTAGGCCTTGATATCTGTGTTTTAATCCTATTATCATATCCTGCTTCCCAGGTGATGGGGCTAATGACTCCTAGAGTTTGGGTGGGGTATGCAGATCTTCTCTTTTGTCTTCTTGATTGCTCTGGCTCCAACTTTCTGATGGTTTTACATCTGTATTTGTATGGGGCTAAAGTCTTGCTTGGGGCAGAGAGATAGATTTGGGGCCAGGTTTGGTTTTAAAAAGTCCTTTTGAGGAAAAATATATTTTTCTGCCTTTTTTTTAATATTTCCTTCTCTGGGCTAACTTCCCTCAATGGGCAGAGAGAATTAGAAACCCAGCAGAAAAAGAAGGAAAACCCCGGTCTGAAAACTGCTCCGAAGGCAAAATTATCCTGGCCCCGCAGCTAAAGGATCCAAAATACCTGCATTAAAACGGCAAGCCAGCCGCGGCCCAGGACAGCCGGCCCACTATGACTTGTCCCAGGCCCCAGTGGGGCTGCTGAAAGGGCGGAGGGGCCCCAGGCACCCCCTGGGCCCGTTCATCTCATCAGGTGGCCATGCTGGCTAGAAGAGCCCGCAGGGGGGGAAGGAGGAGGAAACAGCCCCCTCACATGCCCCCCATTACCTCATCCAACCACGGCCGGCTCTTTCCCGCTGAGGAGCGCCCGAGGCCAGGAGCCTCTGTCCCTGCTGCGCCACAGTCACCCTCAGCGCCCCAGTTGACCTGCCCGCCATCCGCTCCGCGGCTCAGACGAGGAGGAATGGAAGAGCAAGGGCCCCACCGCTGTTTCAGGCATCACCAGGGAGGCGGGAAGCCGGTGGTGCCTGCTCACTAGGCCGCCTCGCACCCTCCAGCCGGTCCAGTGGACCAGTAAACAATGGGGTGGGGCCTCTCGGTCTCACGCTGTCAATCCAGCGGAGGGAGAGGTCTTGAGGAGGATGGGGCGCCTCAGTCTTGCCCTGTCAATCTAGCGGATTGTATATCAGTAATTGCATGACCTCTGTAGATGCCATATGCTAAATAAATAAAAATAATTTAGTGGAGAGAGGAAGGGCTCGGGAAGTGGCGGGCCTTCGCCACGGTCTGTCAATCCAGTGGAAGCAGAGAAAGGAGGGAGGAGTTTCTCCGCAGTGGCTGTCAATCCACCGATCACAAAGAGGACTTTTCGAAAACGGGAAGGAGCTGCTTCACCGCAGCCTATCAATCCAGCGGAAGGGGAGAAGGGACTGACGGCTCTCTGCAGAGAGGGCGGGGTCTCTGTGCTGCGGCCTGTTCACTCAGCGGAGAGGGCGTGGAAGGGGAAAGGTCGGGCAGCCAATGGGTGGGGCCTTGCTGGTTGTGGCGACAGCGGCTGCTGCTGCTGCTGCTGCTGTGTGCAAAGACGGTGTGCGTTTTCTTTAATGGCTGAAAAATTTCCTCTTCCTGGATGCAGCAGGCGTCCTGAATAATCGATACCAATGAGGAGGGTGTTTCTGAGCATGCATGGAAGGAATCACTTCTGTTTCTCCTGTAGAAGTGATCCCCCTAAGAACAGAAACACCCCCCCCCCTTTAGAAATAATTCCTTAAAGAATAGAAAGAAATCCCTATAAGAAGAAGGAATCCTCCCCATCTTTCCCCATATTACTCATATCTGGTTTAGCCTGGACTCGAGAAACTATGTCTCCATTCATAGAAATACAGGTAGTCCTTGACTTACAATCACAATTGAGCCCAAAATTACTGTTGCTACAGTGCATTGAAAAAGTAGACAGACCCCCTTCACCTTTGTCAATTTTGTTAAGCTGCAGCCTGATTCTACAGTTGTTGAAATTCATTTTTTTCTCATTAATCAACACTCCATACCCCATAATGAGAAAGTGAAAACAGAATTTTAGAAATGTCTGTAAATTTATTAAAAAGAAAAAACAAGTATTGGCATAAGTATTCAGACCCTTCACTCAGTACTTTGGCAGTGATTACAGCCTCCAATGTTTTGGGGTATGATGCAACAAGTGACATGGTTCCGACACATGAATCTCTTCAAAAGAACTTCGAGGCATTGTTTACCTTAAAGAATCTTTTATTCGAGAAACAAAGTATCGGCGCTACATAGTTGAAGCCAAAAACTGAATTCCCCTCCCCTGGCACAAATTAGCAAAGCGCAATTCCCTCCTCCAATTAACAGTCATAAATCACATTCCCAATTAACTTGAAGCATGGGCTTTCTCCCCATCTCTCCTGCCCACCAAATTTCTATCAACTCTGGACCTAATAACCTTGGGTTCTCACAGCTGAGTTATTATTGTTATGACTAGCTGGACTCTCATCCACATTCCCCCTCCCAGCATCAACGAATTCTAAAAGCGATAGAGAAAAGATGGCTACATTTCCATCTGTTGTCAAAGCAAGAACATCCGATGTTGGCAGCATTGACATCCGCCCCCCCTTACAAAAAGGACAAATCCTGCAATGTAAACAAAAGCACAGGTTAGGGGTTGCCTCTTGGTTTATTAGGGTGTTTCTTATAGAACCTATTAATGAGTCTGTCAGCTTTTACATTGCTAGATTTCACCCAGGTGGCCTCTGACAACGGATATCCCTTCCATTGCACTAAGTACTGCAATTTCCCCTTAAAAATTCTAGAATCAAGAATACGCTTTACTTCATAGTGAGTCTGTCCTGCCACCACGAGGGGTCCGGGTGCCTTCTTAGGGGAGGTCTTAAGGTGGAACCCTGAAAAGTTTTCAACAGGCTACAATGGAAAACAGGGTGAACTTTTCCTAAGAGTCTAGGAAGTTTTAATTTCACCGTGACCAGGTTAATGATCTTTACAATGGGGAAGGGTTGAATCACAATGGGACAGTTGAATCACAATGGGACAGTTAAAAGCAGTCTTCCACTCATCTCCCTCCTTTATCCTCAACCGGTAATAAGCCTCTCTCAAGTCCAACTTAGTGAAGACCCTCCCCTTTGCCAGGTGGGTCTTTAAGTCCTTCAGGAGGGGGAAGGGGTATTTGTTTTCCACGCTCACTGCATTCAGACCTTTATAATCTATGCAAAGACGAAGCGACCTGTATTTTTTTTTTATTTAAATAACACCGGGGCTCCCACAGCAGACTTGGCCCGTTCGATAAATCCCCTCACTAAGTTTTTGTCCACATACTGCTGCATCTCCTCCATCTCAAGGGGGAACATAGCGTACATTCTCGGTCGTGCGAGTTTGGCTCCCGGTAACAGTTCGATAGAGCAATTATTGGGTCGGTGGGGAGGCAGAGTGTTGCATTCTTTCTCACTAAATGCCTCTGCTAGGTCCCGGTATTCACTGGGGATGAGTGGCTCGCCTGGTTGAGTCAAGGCAGCCATGTGCGCTAGCTCATTGGGTGGGCTAGGTTCTCCTGTAATGTCCGTCGAGTTAAGGGGGTGCTTGGGTCATATAGGTAACCTCACAGTCCTCATTCCCTTCTCCCACCAGATAAATGGTTTCCATTTGTCTAACCAGGCTAGTCCTAGGATCACAGCCTCAGTCATTTTCTGAGCCACCATGAAACGAATGAACTCCCAGTGTTCACCTATTTCTAAGCGTAGGGGTTCAGTCACTTGTGTGACTAAAGTTCCTCCCATTAGGGAGCTAGCGGCTTGCTCAAACCTCACAGGTTTGGAGAGCAGCCTTGCTTGTATGCCCATTTTCAGGGCATGTGATAAGCTAATAACGCACCGGGAGCATCCGGAGTCAACTAGTACTTTCAAATCTACTTGTGCCCCCATCTTAGGGATTATGAGTTTGGCAGGTAGCGAAAAAGGTGGGACGTGTCGACTCACCATCAGGTCATTCTCTCCTTCGTCGTCGCTGTTGTAGGAGGGTAGGGCGGCAGCAGGTCCGACTTGGGGTTTGGCACTCCTGCGTGAGGGACGTGACTTGGGCAACAGGTTCCTGCATGATCCAGTTGGATTTCTTTCGCCGGCTGCTGGGCTGGTTTCTTTCTCGCTGGTGGTCCCGGTCTATTCTGTTGCTGAGAGTAAGGGACTGGGCAACTCGGTGCTCAATGTCCCTGTTGTCCACATCTGAAGCACTTGATCGGTGGGCCTGCAGGTAGCCTGGGATTGTCAGTAGCCGTGGCGGTTGGAGGCTTTCAGGGGGGGTGGCTGTTGTTTGGGTTGATCTGGCCTCGGCTTGGCTTCTTGTGCGGGTGGCTTCTTATAGCGGGTGAGCTGAACATCCAGTCTTACTGCTGCCTGGTACCATTCTTGCAGCTGATTAGGTACTACTCGATAGATACAAGCCTGGGAGAGGTGGTCGTTCAGTCCCTCCTTGAAGTGATGGACTAGGGATTGCTCGGGACACCTCTCTATTGGGCCCGCTATCTTGCGAAACTCTCGTACGTATTCCAGTGCAGGCCTGCTGGCTTGCTTTATTTTGTGGACTTGCTCCTCTGCTTTGAGGGCAATGGATGGGTTCTCGAACCTTGCTCTCAGTCCTAGGAGGAAGAGATGGGGGTCCTCCAGCTCGGGTGCTTGCTTATTATATAGATTGTTCAGCCACTCAGATGCTTCCCCTTCCAAGCTGGAAGTAACCACGTCGACCATAGCAGCTGGGTTCAGGTAGAAATAGGCACAGTGGTTCAAGTGAGAGCGCACCTGGTTGAGGAAAAAGATCACCTTCTTCGGGTCCCCATCAAAGGTTGCTCTAAGAGGTGGCACCATCAGTGGTTGCTGGCCTCCCCACTGTGGATGTTGCACCCCCACCGGTTGCTGCCCCCCCCATGGGGGCTGCTGTATCCCCAATTGCTGCAAGCCTCCCAGTGGTTGTTGCACATTCGGGGGCTGTTGCCACCCCCACAGATGTTGCTGCATTGCCAGTGGCTGCGGCATCCCCAACTGCTGTACAACCCTCAATGGCCTCAGCGGCTGCTGTGTTGGCACCCCCAGTTGCTGCCGGCCTCCCAGTGGTTGCTGCATGTGTGGAGGCTGCTGCCATCCCCACTGTTGCTGACCTGTGGGCGGTTGTGGTATCCCCAGTTGTTGTAGGCCGCCTTGTGGCCTTGGAGGTGGTTTTTGCTGGATCCCCATCGGTTGCGGGGCCCTCAGCGGTTGCTGCACAATCGGAGGTGGTGGCCAGCCCCACTGCTGCTGCTGTACTTCCAGGGGTTGCAGACTTCCTGGTGGCTGCAGCACCCCTGGTTGCTTCAAGGCCCCCATCTGCTGCTGCACATTTGGGGGCTGTGGCCACCCCCAGTTCAGTTGCTGCGCAGCCAGCAATCGCTGGCTTCCTATCTCAGGAGGCTGTGACATCCCACATTGCTGTATGGGCCCCAGGCTGGGTAGCCGATAAGCGTGTTGATCCAGGGTTTGGCTGTCCCGGTGACGGCTCAGGCTCTTATCTTGGCAGCGATCAGGGCTTCTGGAGGGGCGACGACTGGAGCTATCTCTCCCAATGGGGCTGGAGGCCATGGTTGGTGGCTTCGAGGATGGGGAAGCTGCCTGAACAACACAGGTGGGACTGGGGCTTCCCCTTGGTATCAGTGTCCTTACCAGTCCCTGATTCCCACAGACACAAAAAGAGGATGACAAGGTGACTGGCAAAAAGGAATAGTCTGACAAGCGGTTTATTCCGGCAAACAAAGTCAGCGCTGGGAGTGATCTGCTCCCAGTGCTTTACATACATTCCCTCCCTGCAGCCCCACCGCCCCACACAGCAAGCCAGCATCTGGCGTCTGTCCTCAAAAGGCAGCCCTGCAGGGCCCCGTCTCTCCCCTGGCCTGCCATCCTGTCTCTGCTGGGGCCATTCTGCAGCACCGGTAAGCTCCCTACTTCCCTCTCGGGCACCGCCACAGTCATTGCTAGCCCAGCGTCAGCTCATGGGCCTCAGCTGATTGGTGGCCGCCCAGCCCACTGGCAGCGCCTGTTCCAGGCCGCTGGGTCTCCCTATCCATTTCCGGCTTCACTGGGGCCGAGCCGAGGGGCCGCCGAGCCGTTTGATGGATTTCCTGGCTGGCGTTGCTGGGGCCTTGCCAGTGTTGCTGGGACTGCACCACAAGGCTACCCAGGTGGTTGATGCCATCAGTCCTGGTCTGTGAGGCATCCCTGTCTGGCAGCATTGCTGCGTTTGTGTTGTGAGGTACATCTCTGGTGGCGCTGGTGCCTTTTCCCCCCCTCAAGTGTCAAGCCAACGGGGCTTGACAGGCAGCGCCCTCTACCAGGGCTCCACCTGGAAGGCGAGGGGAAACATGTAAGCATTCACCCGCTGTGGCGGACTGTTCAGCTGACCCACCACCCAGCTTACTAGAGCACTGCAGGGCTGCCTTTTAAGGACAGACGCCAGATGCTGGCTTGCTGTGGGGGGGGGGTCGAGCTGCAGGGAGGGGATGTATGTAAAGCGCTGGGAGCAGATCACTCCCAGTGCTGACTTTGCTTGCCGGAATAAACCGCTTGTCAGACCGTTCCTGTTTGCCAGTCACCTTGTCATCCTCTTTTTGCGTCTATGGGAACCAGGGACTGGTAAGGACACTGACAGAAAGTCAGCACTCACTTTGTTCATCCCTACCCATTACCCTTGTGTGCTAACCAGGGAATGGCTGAGAGAAACAGGAAGCAGCACCTGTGGCTGAGGGAGGAGAGCCAGCTGAGGCACCAGGGCCAATGCCAGAGGCTGGGGATGTTCAGCCAGTGGTGAGGCCCAAGGTGCTTGAGACACAGCCTGCAGGTCCGGTGAGTGAGACCTAGGGCACAGGGCCCTCAGGGGAATGGTGGCATAGCTCAGCAGTCACCACCAACCCGGCTGCCAGCCACACACATACACTGGGGGCAGAAGGGCCCCTGCTGGAGTGGAGGGAGAGGCATCTCACCAATGATGACGATGGAGATTGGAGCTACTCCATGGCACCAGGACGACACACCATGGATATCCGGAGGGACAGGTTCGGTGAGGCCAGGTTCCAGGATCCTCCCTCATGGCCAAGATGGGCAGTGGGCCCTGAGACGGCTTTGTGGCCCCAAACAGAGATGCAGCCAGCCCAGTCAGGACCACCCCGGTTCCGTCTGGCCAGCTCGAGACTGAGGGTAGCACCTGGGCATGTGCTTGGTACACTGCAGGTGGGGGGCCCTGACCAAGGCGTGCCAACAGGCCACCCATGGCCTGTGTGGGAAGATAGGTCACGGACGGAACTAGGCGGAGCCCCCACCAGGCAGACGGCTCAGCCAACTGGATCCTCAGTCCGACGAATAGTAGGGTCCGGGGAACAGCAGTCTCCACCTGTGGCTGACACTTTCCGGGGAATGGGTTGGTCTTCGGGGCCATGGGGTACAGGGATGGCTTGAGGTCCGCCGCCAGTGCCAGTGATGTTTGGTGGGAACCCGGACCATATGGCGATGTTCCTCAGCCAGGTTATAAGCCATCTGGATGATCACGTTCGCTTCTATCCATCCCAGTGGGCAATGGTGGTGGCGGTAACTGCAGGATTACAGGGCGAAGCAGCAGAATGGGCGGCGGACCTCTACAGCGACCATGCCAGGGAACTGGCCGACGCTGGCCTGTTCCTGGAGGCTCTGCGGTCCTGGTTTGAGGATGTCTCCCGGATCCAGCGGGCTGAGGCGGAGATACTGGTGCTAAAGCAGCAAGGTTGGTCTGCGGCTGAGTACATCCGTGAGTTCTGGTGGGTGGCCGGCAGGCTGCATTTCTGGCCAGAATGTCTACTGGTCCACCAGTTTCAAGCAGACTTGGACCAAGATCTGCACCAGGCATGTGTCTTCCATGGTGTCCCAAGCCGGCTCCAGGACTGGTTCCGTGTAGTGGTGGACCTGGATGCAGGCCTGCAGGAGTTCAAGCCAAAAGGGTGCTATGCAGGGCCATGGAGAAACTGAGGGACGAAGGACAGAGGGCCCAGGGTCCGGGCCAGGGTTCCTCTGGTTCCAATCTCTGGGTGTCATTCAGGTGTTTCCGGTGCAACCAGCCGGGGCATCGGGCAGCAGAGTGTCCAGTGCCCATTCCATGGGGGAACCTAGTTACCCCTGGAAAAGCCAGTCCCACACCCAAGAAGACCCCGGAGAGGCTAAGGGCGGCACAGCAGACAGAAGGACCCCCCCCTTCGACAGGCAACTTCGGTGGAGGAGGAGGCAACGGCGACTGCCAGATACCAGCTGGTGGCCTAGGATAGTGAGGACAAGCCAACAGATGACCCAATGGTGAGTGAGCCAATACAACCCTTCGCCATCCCCATTGTGTTGACAAGTCCGCAGACAGGCCATCGGGGGGAATACAGGGCCCTGATAGACTCCAGCTGCACCCGTTGCCTGATCAGTAAGGCTGTGGTGGCTGAAACAGACATTAGAGTGAGGCAGCTGGCCAAACCAATCCTATTTGAGCAGACGGATGGATCCCTCCTGGGGGGGCTCCGGCTACCCTCATAACAGAGTCCGTCAGTGTCATGCCTCCGTCTGAGCCTGACTCTGAGGAAGACATGGAGTTCCCTGTTGAGGCCCAGGAGGGGGTGTCTGTGGCTTTGGAGGACTGTGGGGAGGAGCAGGTTGAGGCAGGCCAGGGCCCTTCAGGTTTGGAACAGGGAAGGCAGAGTTTAGGCGAAGAGCAAGGCCCCTCCCCACCTGATCCTAGAGCAAGGAGAGCAGAGAGGAGGGAACAACAGAGGCAGGCTCACTTGCTCGGGAGGAATGTCCTGCCCCACTCCACAAGGCACACCTGGGGAGTAGGATTTAAGGAGATGCTGTGGGGTGGGGCATTTGCCGGGAAGAAACGTAAAATCTTGAGATAGTGTGCTCTTGTAACCTGGACACTTTGTATTTTGGACCAGTTTGCTTCCTGCTGATCTTGCCTTGCAGTCTGAAGTTTGCAGTTTGCAGTTCACAGGCAAGCTGGGAGTTAAAAGGATTATACGTTTGCTTGTTATCTGTCTTGCTTTAAGAACAGTGTAAACTTCCCTGGCTGTTTTGTTTGAACTCGTGCCAGCATATGTGAGGGCTGTTGTTATGAACATTGGCAGTGATTAAAAGACTATTGCTCTGGCCAGCTGATTGCTTTGCCTTCGTTTGGGGCCCTGGGTCATCACAGTCAGGCTAGAGATGGGGGCCCATTGGGAGGTCCTCTGCTTCATCGTGGTCCCTTCCATGACCGAGGCCATTATCCTGGGACTGGCGTGGCCAGACAAGTGGGGTCCCACGATTTGGTGGGAAGGTGGGTATTGAAAGATACGGCTCGGTGTTGGTCCTCGGCCACCAAACCAGGAACTGGGGAAAAGGGGTGGAGAAGGGAACAGGGAGGCAAAGGTAGGCCAGGAGAGCACAAGAGGGGAAACCACCTTCCCGGTGGTATACGCTGACCTCGCTGAGGTGTTTAGCGAGCATGAGTGCACTCCCTGCACTTGTGTGTAGACTTCCACGGCACCAACGGGGTTTGCGTGGAAAACATGAACCCCCTACCACTAATGAAGGACCTGTTGGCCCATTTGGCAAAGGGTAGTGGTGAACACGCCAGCCCATCCCTCCTTGTCAGTAGGGCTTGATGATCCAGTAACCAGGGGTCATTCTGGACCACCTGGTGCAGCTCCGGATCAAATCGATGAGTTGGTGGCTGCTTCGCTGATCATCATGATCACTCGTGTATGGGGAATGGGAGGGTTGTTCTCCACTTCTCATTTCTAGCTCTTCAAATCTCTCCACCAATTTCTCCACTGATTGACTACGGGCTGCAGACAGGTACTTCCACTCACTCGAGTCCTCAGCAGTAGTTGATTTTGTGGTTCTCCACCGGTCCAGGGAACATGACGTGCAGGAAGCCCCTCTTTGCAACTCGACTTCATCTGCCTTTGAAGCACTTGATCATGGCAAGGCCGTCTCGAGGTGTCTAGTGTCTCCAGTAAGGTGCATTCTGACAACCAGATCAGCTGTCCTTGCGGCTTGGGTCTTGCTCCCAAATGAGAGGCCTGAAAAAGTTCCTTTCCTGGGCTGAAACGATGGCAAAGATCGGCTGGCTTTCAGAATTTGACACAGCTCACCCAGAACGCTGGAGCTCATATGTGGCCCGGGTCGAGAACTACCTCCGGGTGAATCAAATTTGTGAAGATGACCTCAAAGCTGCCATGCTGCTGTGTGTGTGTGGGCAAGAGACCTTCGAGACTGCAGAGAATCTGGTCGCCCCAGCACCACTGGAATCAATCACCTACACAGAATTGAAGAGGATGCTTCAAGAGCATTTTGAACCCAAGCTCTCAGTGATTGCCTGGAGACACGCATTCCAGCAGAGGGACCAGAGGCCTGGTGAGTCTGCAGCAGAGTTTGTTGCGGCAGCTAGGCCCTGCGAATTCAAAGACTTGGAGGAGAGACTGAGGGATCGGCTGGTCTGTGGCCTGCGAAGCCGGGAGTTGCAGCAGAAGCTCTTCGCGAAGGAAGGCCTCACGTTCCAAGATGCCCTGAGGGAAGTTTCAGCTGAAGAAGCAGCAGGCAGAGCTGTGAAGACCTTGCGGCTCTCCAAGCTCCCTCAAGTTCCAGCCACCATCCATCAAGAGGTTGCTCACGAAGAATCCGAACAGGATCCAGAATTGGAAGTGGACCGGCTGCATCAGACTCCACGGAGAAGGCCTGTTGGAATATTCATGAACAGGAAGAGTCATGTGGTAACTCAGTCAGCCAATGTGAAGAAAGTGCTACTGAGTCTGTGCAAAAGAGTATTGAGTTAGGAGCTGGATTTCCAGTCTCAAGGTTTGTCTCTGTAAGAAGTCTTCAATTAAGCTATGTTGCTGTAAAGAAGAATGTATGGTAATGTAAATATTTTGATATAAAGAAGTTATTTTGAATCAGCTAAATGCAGTCAACTGTGAGAGCTTCTGATTTATTTTTCACCAATAGAGAAATTAAAATTCTCTAACAGGTTATGGGCCCAGAGCTTACTAAGGACTGCATTGTAATTTAAAGCTGGAAGAAATTGCCTGTGTTTAGAAAGTATAAGAACAAGGCAGAATAAGCAGAATGGCTGCAATGGAATTTGAGGAAAACTCTGTGCCTCATTTGGGCCAGAAGAATTACATTGTGTGGGCTGCTAAAATGGAATGTTTGCTCAAAGCAAAAGAGCTGTGGTATATTGTTGAAAATCCACCACAAGTATTTGCAGCTGCAGATCAGAAAAGCCATGATCAAGCAATGGCTTATCTCATCTTGAATTTAGATGACGCACAATTTCTAAATGTTGCAAATTTAAAGACTGCAAAGGAGATTTGGTTGAAGTTGAGAGCTGTGCACGTGAATGTTTCTGCATGCAATATAGTGCAATTGTCAAGAAAACTTTACTTTTTTGTTTCAGATGATACCCATTTTAAAGAAGGATGCCAATTTGGATGAGTGGCAGAAGGGTATTAATAAATTTATTTGGGGCAGGAAGAAATCAAGGGTAAAGTTTAAGATTTTACAAGATGCTCGAGAAAGAGGTGGACTTAAAGCACCAAATTTGAAATTATATTATGATGCGGCCACTTTAACTTTAGTAAGTGACTGGCTTAATTTAACAAATAGAGATATTCTTTTGTTATTATTAACCCTGTATTCTGCTCTGGGAAGTGAAGGGAGGGGGGTTGGGGGTGGGAGGGAGGGTAAGGGGGGGGTAAGTGTAGTATAGATAATGGTTGTTTATAGGAGTGCGGCCCGGGCACTCCCCTTATGCTGCGTTCATGGGTTTGATAGGGATGAGAGGAGAGAAAGTGTAGAGAGGAAGTAGGGTATTGAGAGGAGAGGGGGAGGGGAAAAGAGTAGGAGGGGAGGAGAGAAAGAGGAGGGAAGTAGGGAAAGTTTTAAGAAAGGGTGGACGCAGCCTGGGGGGAATGGGCGGGTCGCACCAATGGTTATGAATTTATCTTATTTTAAAATTGTATTGTATTTTTATAATGTTTAAATGGAAAAAATAAAAATTTTCAATAACAAATAGAGATATTCTTGTTCTTGAAGGGTGGGATTTATTATATGGTTGGCATGCATATTTAATTTTTGATAAGAAAGTAGATTCGGTCTTTAAGTCACATATTTTAAGATATGCTTTACTTCGAGTTTGGAAAAAATATTATTATAAGTTAAATTATAAAATACCTATTTGGGGGATCCCTGGACAAGCAATCCAGGGGGTTTCCAAGGGGGTGGATTTTGACAACATTTCGTATAAAGAGTTACTTATTTGGTCGGGTACTGATTGGCAATTAAAGTCTTCTGATGTGTTAAGGCAAGAAAACATTTTACAATCGTGGTTTCAATATTTGCAAATCATGCAGAGATGGACTTTGGATAAGAAAGTGGGAATTACTTTAGTAGATGAAAATTTGGTAATTCAGATCAAGGATCAGAAATGTGCTCATATTAAAAGAATTTATAATGAGTTAATAAAATCGGATTCAGAAAAAGAGTTAGTTAAAGATTGTATGATTAAATGGGCCCAGAATATTCAAGAACCGATCTCGTTGGACTTATGGGAGGTAATTTGGACTAGAAATGTTAAAATTACGCAGGCTCAAAATTTGAGGGAAAATTTTTATAAAATGTTTTATAGATGGCATGGGTTGAAGTTTAAGTAGTTCAGATAAAGTAGAAATAGTCTTATTGTATATAATATTAATGTTTTAATTTTGAGAGAGGAACTGCTCGGGCATTTCCCCTGGACCGCATCAACAGGGAGAAGAAGAAGGTGAGAAGTAAGTAGGAAGGTGGAGGTGAAGGAGGAGAGGGGGTGAGTGAAGCAAAAGAGGGAAAGAAGTAAGTTGGTTTGAGGTGGGATGCGGTTTGGGGGGAAATGGGCAGGCAAGACCGAATGTGGTGTGTATCAATTTGTTTTATTTTTTATCTGAAGTATTTGTAAGATTGTTATGTATTGTAAAATTGAAAATAAAATTTTTTACAAAAAAAAAAAGAAAACTTTACAGGGCCTGTTTGCAACCAGGTGAATCTGTGGAACAGCATTTAAATAAAATGCAAAGTTTATTTTTGGACTTAGAACAATGTGGGATTAAATTCCCTGAGTCCCAGAAGGTTTTATTGGTGTTGAACAGTTTAGATAAAACCTGGGACACAGTTTCTGCAATATTTGAGTGCAAAGAAGAACAAGACTTAAAGTTTGAGGCTTTAAAGGCATGCTTGCTTAATGAAGAAGAAAAACGCCATTTTAGAAGCAGCCATGAGGAGGAGAAATTCCTGAGGAGGGGGTCCAGACTGCAAGTCTCCAGAGGAGAAGAAACAAGCAGATCGGACCCGGACCAAGTTGCAACAAAGGAGAGATTTTGCAGGCAGAGAGCTAAGCTAGAAAAGAATTGCTACATTTGTGGAGAAAAGACACATTTGCAAAGGAACTGTTTGCAGAGGAACTGTTTGCAGCAAAGGACATTTGTGCAACCAAAAAGGACTGCTTTGCAAAAGGAACATTTTGGTGTTGCAAAAGTTTGCTATAGCAACAACAGAGACAAGTGGCTAATAGATAGTGGGGCAAGTCAAACAATTGTTAATGACTCTGAATTATTTTGCAGGTTTGTTCCAGTAGCACAAGAAGCTGTGGCTTTGGCAAATGGCCAGAAAGCAAAAGTCATTGGAAGAGGCGATGTAAAAATTCCATATTTGGAATCAAAGTTTACCAATGTGCTTTGTGTACCTGAGATGGAACATAATTTGTTAAGTGTGTCTAATTTAGACAATCAAGGTTTTGAGATCATTTTTGTAAATGGGAAGTGTCTCATCAAAAGGAATGGGAATATTTGTGCAGAAGGCATAAAGGAAGATAATCTATATGTATTGCAGGGACAAAAGGTTCAATGTTCCCATATATTTAAGAATGTTGCAGAGCATGATTCATGTGTTCATCTTCTACATAGAAGACTTGGCCATGCAAGCTTTAAAGTTTTGCAGCAAATGCAAGATTTTGCAGAAGGGCTAAATTTGAAGGGATGCAAAACATATTTGGACTGTGCAGTATGCAAAGCATCGAAGTCAAAGGCATTCCCAGTTAGTAAATGTAGCACAAGACAAACAAAGAGTTTTAGAGCTGGTCCATGCTGATCTGGTGGGACCTATGCAAGCCAGTTTGGGAGGAGCAAAATATGCACTGGTAATTGTTGATGATTATAGCAGGTATTCGTTTTGCTACTTGCTTAGAAGTAAGACAGAGGTGCTACAACAATTCAAACAGTGGGTAAGTTTTGTAGAGAGAAGGTACAGACAACAAGTGTGTTAGTTGCAAACTGACAGAGGTACTGAATTTATGTCAAATAAATTCCAACAATGGTTGGGGCAGTTGGGGATAAGACACAGACGTACAAATCCTTACACAGCTGCAGAGAACGGTGTAGCTGAAAGAAGGAATGGTGTTTTGCAAACAATGAAAGATTCATTGTTAGAGGATTCTGGTATGAGCAGGTCATATTGGGGAGAAGCCATATTGACTGCCAATTATATAGTTAACAGGCTGTGGAGTTCCTCCATTAATAATACTCCATATGCCATTCTATATGGGAGAAAGCCATCACTGGCACATTTGAGAATTTTTGGAAGTACTGCATGGGTACATATTCCAAAAGCAATCAGAAGAAAGGGACAGAAAAAGGCAAGAAAGCTCAGGTTTGTGGGCTATGAACCAGGGTCAAAAGGATATCGCTTTAGCGATGGAAGTAAAAGAGTTATAATTTCAAGGTCTGCTAATTTTGCAGAACAAAATTGGGACAGAATTAATGCAAATTCTGGGTATGTCTCACTTAATGACGGCGATCTGTTTAGTGACAATAACTCATCTAATGATGAAAAAATGATTATAGAAGATGTCCATGTTCAGGGAGGAGAGGCTGAACAAGACATGAAACCAGAAAGACTTGAGACACAGGAGCAGTTAATACCACATAGGTCAGAGCGATGTAACAGAGGAATTCCGCCTGACAGGTATTCTGCCAGCAAGGTAAAGGTTTGCAATGTGTGGTATGAGCCAAGAAGATATAAAGAAGTGTTGGCATTATCAAAAGCTGAACAAGAAAGATGGAAGGAGGCCATGGATAAAGAGATGAAATCCATGGGAGACCATGAAGTATTTAAATCAGTGACTTTGCCACAGGGAACCAAAGCTGTGGGTTGTAAGTGGGTATATAAGAAAAAGGTATTGCCAAATAATGATGTACAGTATAAGGCCAGGTTAGTGGCACAAGGTTTTTCACGATTAAAGAATGTATTAAGTTAATAGGTCTGATGTCTCTTCCTGTCATGAAGGGAGGAGTGTTGGAATATTCAGGAACAGGAAGAGTCATGTGGTAACTCAGTCAGCCAATGTGAAGAAAGTGCTACTGAGTCTGTGCAAAAAGAGTATTGAGTTAGGAGCTGGATTTCCAGTCTCAGTTTTGTCTCTGGTTTAGTCTCTGGTCTGTCTCTGTAAGAAATCTTCATTAAGCTATGTTGCTGTAAAGAAGAATGGTATTGTAAATATTTTTATATAAATATAAAGTTATTTGAATCAGCTAAATGCAGTCAACTGTGAGAGCTTCTGATTTATTTTTCACCAATAGAGAAATTAAAATTCTCTAACAAGGCCTCACGGAGGGAAGGCCCAGCCAGCATCATCCCCTCAGTGCATCGGGTGTGGAGGCCGCCATCGCCGTGCAGACTGCCATTTCCGCTCCGCCATCTGCAGGGCCTGTGGGAGGCAAGGCCACATTGCCTCCGTCTGTTTGGGTCGCCAGAAGGAACGTTACCCAGAAGAATTGTCTCAGAAAGGTACCAGGGTCCCCAGTCAGAACAGAGTGGGCTTCTGCACATCACGTAGGAGCGTTTTTAGAATGGGGGTCCACAGGCCATTTAGGAAGAAGCTTCAGATCAACGTGAAGTTGCAAGGGGTCCCCTTGACGATGGAGCTGGACACTGGGTCTGCTCTATCGATCATCTCCCTAGACACCTTTAACAAGGTCTGCAGCAGAAGCGGCCTATGGGTGAAACTCAGGCCGTCAAACCTCATCCTCACAGATTTCCAAAATTCCAGAGTCAATGTGAGAGGGGAGGCCACACTCAAGGTGCAGCGTAGGAATTTTGAGGGGCTACTGGATGTAGTTGTGGTTGGGGGAGACCGTACGAGTCTCATTGGACTCGACAGGTTTGAGGCCCTGGGAATTCAGGTGACTGGAATACACAGAGTGCAAACAACAGGCCTGGCTGGGGTCTGCAAGGAGTTTGCAGATGTGTTTAGTCCAGAACTTGGCTCCTACAAAGGGCCTCCTATTTCTCTGAGGCTAGACTCAGCCATAGCCCCCATTAGAATCAAGCCACGCAGGGTGCCCTTTGCCTTAAAGGGAAAAATAGGTGCAGAGCTGGATAAACTGATTCAGCAGGGTATCTTAGAGCCTGTGGACAGTAGTCCATGGGAAATGCCCATAGTTACGCCACTGAAGGCCAATGGTGAAGTCCGAATCTGTGCGGACTACAAGTGCATGCTTAACAAAGCGCTGCAGCAGCATTTGTACCCAGTACCAGTGGTCAGTCACATTCTAGCCTCCCTCAAGGGGGGCCAGATCTTTGCTAAGCTTGACCTGGCTCAGGCCTATCAACAATTGCCAGTTGATGAGGAAACGGCCAAGGCCCAAACTATAGTGACTCACAGGGGGGCATTCAAGGTAAAAAGATTGCAATTTGGGGTAAACGTGGCCCCTGGCATCTTCCAGAGTGTAATGGAGCGAACGCTCCGAAATATCCCTGGCGTTTGCCCGTACTTTGACGATGTCCTCATCGCTGGGGACTCAGCTGACAATTTAGCCGAAAGGCTGAGAGCCGTTTTGCTACATTTCCGCCAAGCGGGGCTGAAGCTTAAGCAAGACAAGTGCAAGATCGGGGTTACCTCCACAGAGTTTCTAGGATTCTGCATTGATGCTCAGGGCATCCACCTTGCTGAATCCAAGCTGCAAGCAATTCAGCAGGCCCCAAGTCCTAAATCCAAGGGCAAACTTCAGGCCTTTCTGGGACTGCTAAATTTTTACCACTCATTCCTTCCTCACAAGTCTGCAGTGGCTGAGCCGTTACACCAGCTCTTGGACAAACAGTCCCCGTGGCAGTGGACACAAGTACATGAAAAGAGCTTCAAAGAGATCAAGGCCTTGCTCTCTTCAAATGTGGTCCTCGCGCACTTCAATGAGAACTTGCCAGTGTGCATCGCCTGTGATGCGTCCCCTTATGGGATTGGGGCTCTGTTAAGTCACTTGAAGGCTGATGGAACGCAAGTCCCAATAGCATACTACTCTAGAACTCTATTATCAGCTGAACGCAATTATGCACAGATAGATAGGGAAGCCTTAGCCATAGTGGCTGGCATAAAGAAGTTCCATGACTTCGTATATGGCCGCCACTTCACGGTCTTTACAGACCATAAGCCACTGCTGGGGTTGTTCACAACGAACAAACAAACCCCACACATAATATCCCCCTGAATGCTGAGGTGGTCTATCTTCCTGTCTGCATATGACCATACACTGGTTCACAAGCCAGGCAAAGAAATGGGTCATGCAGATGGTCTCAGCAGGTTGCCATTACAGCAGATAGAGGCAGATCCAGCACCTGCCAATCGCATCCTGTCTATTCAGGACTTGCCTGAATCGCCCTCAGTGCTAGGGATGTGGCTGCAGAAACAGCCACCAATCACACGCTAACGCGCGTGCTGACTTGGGTGTTGTCTGGATGGCCTGACACATGTCCAGGCTCAGAATTCCAGAGCTTCTGGCAGAGGAAGCACGAGATTTCCACCTTCAAGGGGTGTGTCCTATGGGGTAGCCGGGTAGTAATCCCAACCTCATTGAGGACTAGAGTCCTGCAGTCTCTGAATGAGGGACATCCAGGAATAGTCTGGATGAAGGCGTTAGTGCACAGCCATCTTTGGTGGCCTGGGCTCGACAAAGATGTCGAGGCCCAGGTCCACGGGTGCACTGTCTGTCAACAGTCAAGGCCAGAGATGCCCCAGGCCCCAGTTCATAGGTGGGAAGAGACTCATACCCCATGGTCGAGGGTCCATATTGACTACGCTGGGCCCTTTCAGGGGCAATTCTTCTTAATTCTCGTGGACAGCCATTCCAAGTGGCTACAGGTCGTGCCTGTCTCCTCCACTACCACTGCTAGGACCATCCAGGTGCTGAGAGGGATCTTTGCTGCACATGGACTTCCCAATGTCCTTGTCTCCGACAACGGGCCCCAATTCACGTCATTTGAGTTCAAGGCATTCCTCCAGGCCAACATGATCCGGCATGCCACATCGGCACCATTCCATCCAGCTTCCAACGGCCAGGCTGAACGAATGGTGCGCACAACCAAGGATGCCTTAAAGAGGATCACTCACGGGACCTGGCATCACAGGCTAGCGGACTTTCTTCTGTGCCACCGCACCACACCTTGCACAGCTACTGGAAAGAGCCCAGCTGAACTCCACTGGGGTCGCCGCCTCATCACGAAACTGGACAAATTGCACCCAGACCGGGTGGCTTCACAGGTGTCACAGCCACGGGCACCTAGGAGACTACAAGTGGGAGATCCGGTCTGGGCAAGGAACTATGGACCAGGACATATCTGGGTCACAGCAGTGGTATGCAAAGTCTCTGGGCCGCTGTCATACGAAGTGGCCTTGGACAATGGTCATGTGATCTGACGTCACATTGACCAACTGCACTGGAGGCTTCCCAGCAACTCTTCCGCTCCTAGCTCTGCTCTCGGGGGGGAGGAGGACCACAATTACGATTGTGGACCACGGTCTCTCCAACATCCCCAGGCTTCAGCTATTGCTCCAAACAGGGAGTCCGCAGAAAGGGGGTTCACCATGGAGGCAGCTCTGGCCTCTGGCACTCAGGCCACTCCAGCTGCTGGTCTAGGGCTCAAGGGACAGTGCTCCCAAGAGGAGTCCAGTGGGGACTTGGGGAATTCCACCCCACCACTGGACTTGGGGAATTCCACCCACCCACCCCCAAGGAACCCTGGCTTGGATTTAGCAGATCCAGCCAGTCAGCAGCTGGGTGGGTCCCCTGGGTCTTTGGGGCAACAAAGTCCTGGTCTGCCTAGCCTGCCAGGTGAGCTGGCAGGCCAGGCACACACACTGGCCATGAGAAGATCAGGGCAGGCCAGAGTTCCTCCCAAATACTTACAAGACTATGTACGGTCCTTGTCAGTTCATGGGCAGGCCTGGTAGTCTGGGTTAAGTAATGCAGCTCAAGGGGAGTGGGGAGCATGGCGATAGCAAGACTGTAGTGTTGTGTATATATAGATGCAACGTACGCAATGTAATGGAGTGTTGGAGTATTTAAAATAATAAGTGTGCCTTATTATTTTAACCAGGGGGGGAGGGGTGTTATGTCCTGGGCCAGCAGATACAGGCTGCAGTGATTGGCCCGGGCAGACCATGTGGATGCTCGGGACAAGAAAGGCTGCTTCCAGCCTTTGCAATGATTGGCCAGCAAGGTATTGTGCTGCCTGGGACAAGAAAGGCTGCTCCCAGCCTTTGCAATGATTGGCCAGCAAGGTATTGTGCAGGGGGGCTATAAAAGGGGGCCGCACCATTTTAAAAGCTGTTCTGTTGGTGTTGCAATAAAGGAGACTGTTGGAACTCATTGCTTTGTCTCAATGCCTCTTTTCCTGAAACAGAACAGTTGTTAAGTGAATCACTGCAGTTGTTAAGTTAGTAACACAGTTGTTAAGTGAATCTTGCTTCCCCATTGACATTGTCAGAAGGTTACAAATGTGATCACATGACCCCAGTGTTTGGAATGTGGCTTAGGTTTCCAAAGACAAACAAACTCACTTGGGATTCCAGGAACAAAGTGTTATTGAAATACAGCTTTTGCAAAAGCTGGTGGACTTAACTCATGAAGGAGAAAAAGCCACACCCATAAATTTTAAAAGCACATATTTATATCCTCACACGAAGCTGGTTCCTCCCCCACCCCATCGCACTCAGCCCACCTGCTCATCCTGATCTTCATGGTGGGTGTCAGTTTGCTTCCTGTATGGATTGGAGGGGTTTAAAGTGGCTAATGATGCAGCTGTGATCCGGTTTCTGGTTTGTGGTCGTGCCTCATCATCGGTGTGGGTTTGGGTTTGCTTTTAGCGTGGATGTGTGGTGGTGACATCCTGTGTGGTTTTTGTGAGTGTGGGTCTGGTGTCATTCTTTGTGTTAGGGACTCGTTTGTCAATAAGGGCGGGTTTCCAAATGGCTGGTAGGTGGGAGGTATCATCTCGTTTATTCATGCTGTGTGGGCGTTTTTCTATCTCAATGGCTTCTCTGATTATTCTGTTATTAAAGTGTTCAGTTTTGGTGATAGTTCTGGTCTTTTTAAAGTCAATTTGATGTCCTGTGGCTTTAAGGTGTTGGACCAGGGAAGAGGTTGGTTCCTCTTTTTTGACTGAGTTCTTATGTTCTTCAATGCGTGCACTTATTCTTCTGTTGGTTTGTCTGATGTATGTGGTGGGACAAGCGGTGCATGGGATTTCATATACTCCTTGATTTATTATTGTATATGTATACAGTTACTGAGCCGCCAGGCAGGTCTGGTGGGCAGCATTGCCTTCCACTTTTCCTGCTGCAGCAATGGCTGCTGGTGTTGCCCTCCTGAGAGGAGGGCGCAGTGATTGGTTGGCAGCCACGCCACAAATGGGTAGTCCGCTGTTTTCAGCAGCGCTTCTGATCAGCTGCAGCAACCCTAACCCCATCGCTGTCAAAGGAAAAAAGTGGAGTCTGCCTTGCCCATATCAGCCAGGCTCCCCATGGCATGCTGCAGCTGATCAGAAGCACTGCTGAAAACAGCGGAATCTGTGTGCACGTCTGCTATGCGCTCACCTGTCAGCCATGCTCTCCATGCCTCAGATCAGCTGCAGCACGCTGTGGAGAGCAAAGCTGATGCAGGCTAGGCAGGCTCACAAAGAGACTCCGCTTTTTTTGGCAGGGCTCGGCCAATTTCCCTTTCTTCTCCCCGTTCCTCCTCCTCCTTTGACAGTGGTGGGGTTTGGGGGATGATCAATCCCCATTTGCGGCATGGCCACCAACCAATCACCGTGCCCTCCTCTCAGGAGGGCAACACCAGCAGCCAATGCCACAGCAGGAAAAGCAGAAGGCAACGCTGCCCACCAGACTCGCCTGGTGGCTCAGTACCTGCACTTCTCCTCAGCTCCAAGAAGCTTGTGCAATGGAAACTTGATGGTGAGGGCCATGGGGCGCTCGCTGAGGGAGCTGCTACCAGTAACGGAGCTGGGGAAATGGGCTGGGTGGGGGGAGCTGCCAATGCCGCTGCCCTGAGGCTTGGCAGATCCCCTCTCCAGCCAGCCAGCCAGTATCCCCTATTCCCTATTCTTTGCCTGGCCGGCCGGCTGGCACAAAACCTCACCATCCTTGTCCTCAGCGGCGGCAGCCTAATGGACCTGAGCAAGCTGCTGCTGGTGCTGGCCCGAGGCACAGGGGGCAGGGGGAGGATTTTCGCTGCCAGACTCTTTAACTTTTTAAAAGTTTACTTGATGCAGAATACATATCCTTCCCTTTCTGCATCAAGTTAAACAGTCTGGTAGCGAAAATCCAATAGCGGGGGAAAAAACCCAGTCTCATGCATGGGGAATCTGCACCACCTGCCTCCCCCTCCCCCCGTGCCTTGGGTCAGCATCACCAGCATCTCGCACAGGTCCATTAGGCTGCTATCACCACCCGGAGGTGTGGCCTGCCCAGCACAAAGGAGGCAAAACAGCTGGCTAGCAAGCCCCGTGTAGAGGTGGTAGAGCACACCCATGCCCAGCAAGCCAAAGGCCACCCTGAGCAGGGAAAGCCGGAACCCCATTGGCGCCATGGCCCCTGTTGGAATATTCATGAACAGGAAGAGTCATGTGGTAACTCAGTCAGCCAATGTGAAGAAAGTGCTACTGAGTCTGTGCAAAAGAATATTGAGTTAGGAGCTGGATTTCCAGTCTCAAGGTTTGTCTCTGTAAGAAGAGCCGAGGTGGCGCAGCAGTTAGAGTGCAGTACTGCAGGCCACTTTAGCTGACTGTGTTCAGCAGGTCAGCGGTTCAAATCTCACCGGCTCAAGGTTGACTCAGCCTTCCATCCTTCTGGGGTAGGTAAAATGAGGACCCAGATTGTTGGGTGCAATGTAAATATATATATATATACATTGCTTACTGGTGTACACCGCTTAGAGAGTGCTTGCACTTAAAGTGGTATATAAGTCTCATAAATAAATAAATAAATAAATTAAGCTATGTTGCTGTAAAGAAGAATGTATGGTAATGTAAATATTTTGATACAAAGAAGTTATTTTGAATCAGCTAAATGCAGTCAACTGTGAGAGCTTCTGATTTAGTTTTTTACCAATAGAGAAATTAAAATTCTCTAATAGCCCCCCAGTCCCAGCCAGGATTATGTGCTTCCCCCATCTCTGCTGGGCCTGGGTGGCCATGACGCTGATGGGGATCTGGCTTTCCCCGCTCAGGGTGGCCTTTTGCCTGCTGGGCATGCACCTCTACGCAGGGCTTGCTAGCTAGCTGCTTCACCTCCTTTGTGCTGGGTAAGGCTGCCCCCCCACCCCGGCATGGATCGCCCTGCCGCCACTGCCGTTTCCCCCCCCCAGCACGGATCACCCTGCCCAAACTTTCTGCACCACCTTCCCCCCTCCACCGCCCCCCCCATAAATCTTAAGAAGGGCTTTCAATCATCTTGCACATTTTACTCACCGCCTAAACTCCGCGATTCTCACCCCTGCAGAGTTTTGCTGCAGGAGGTGGGAGTCGCTCCATGCAGAAAGGAAGGAGCTCCTCTCCCGAGCTGGAGGGCTAAATTTGGCTGCCCCCGATTCAGAGGTTCCCCTTCCAATGTGCGCTTAATTTGGCCCCCTGAGAGAAGCCGGGCCTCCCCTTCCCCAGCTGCCCATGCCAAAGTGCCCCTTAGCTAAGGGGAGATGGGAAGGTGGAGGGGGAGCAGCCATTCTCGCGAAGGCACCACAAACGCGCACAAAGAGAACTCAGCGACTCCTGGTGCAGAGAAAGAGAGTGAAAGCGCTAGCGCACGTGGAGAGGGGGAGGGGAGCAGCATGGCCCTGCGTCCCTCTGCAGTGATGGCGCGCATGCCCACAGGGATGGCTCTGCATGCCACCTGTGGAACACGTGCCATAGGTTCACCACCACGGAACTAAAGTATAAATACAGTCATCCCGGGTTTTTTTCTTTTTCTTAAAATGTATCAACCATCCCTTGTGACCCCCCTTCAGTGGCTGCTTCTGTGTCCTAGCTATTGCTTTCAACATCTGTCTCCCATCTGGCAACATTCACCTCCCACTTTCTTCTACTTTCCATTTTTCTATACATTTGAGCTGACCACGTTAATGGCAGTCTCCCTGCTCCCAACAATTTTCACGTCTGTGCAAACCAACTTAAAAGCAACTTTCCTGTTTTTTTCTTACTATTATCCATTCCTTCCCTTCCCTTCTGCCACTCTGGCCTAACTTCTTTCTTTTCTTTTTCCACAAGTACACCTTCTGTGCTTCCTCCAGAAGCTCATTCATGATGATGATGATGATGTTGGAAGGGACCTTGGAGGTCATCTAGTCCAACCCCCTGCTCAGGCAGGAAACCCTATACCATTTTGGACAAATGGCTGTCCAATCTCTTCCTAAAAACTTCCAGTGTTGGAGCATTCACAACTTCTGGAGGCAGGTTGTTCCACTAATTAATTGTTCTAACTGTCAGAGAAATTTATCCTTAGTTATAGGTAGCTTCTCTCCTTGATTAGTTTCCATCCATTGCTTCTTGTCCTGCCTTCAGGCGCTTTGGAAAATAGCTTGACTCCCTCTTCTTTGTGGCAGCCCCTGAGATATTGGAACACTGCTATCATGTCCCCCCTCATCCTTCTCTTCATTAAACTAGACATACCTAATTCCAGGAGTCGTTCCTTATATGTTTTAGCCTCCAGTCTCCTAATCATCTTTGTTGCTCTTCTCTGTACTCTTTTTAGAGTCTCAACATCTGTTTTACATTGTGGTGACCAAAACTGGATGCAGTATTCCAAATGTGGCCTTGCCAAGGCACTGTAAAGTGGCATTAACACTTCACATGATCTTGATTCTATCCCTCTGTTAATGCAGCCTAGCACTGTGTTGGCTTTTTTGGCAGCTGCAGCACACTGCTGGCTCATATTTAAGTGATTGTCCACTAGGACTCCAAAATCCCTCTAACAGTTACTACTATTGAGCCAGGTACCACATATACTATACCTGTACATTTGGTTTTTCTTGCCTAAATGTAGAACCTTACCTTTTTCGCCACTGAATTTCATTTTGTTGGATAGCGCCCAGTGTTCAAGTCTGTCCAGATCTTCCTGTATCTTAAGCCTATCTTGTGGAGTGTTGGCTATTCCTGCCAGCTTGGTGTCGTCTGCAAATTTGATGAGTTCCCCATCTATCCGCTCGTCCAAATTGTTGATGAAGATGTTGAAGAGCACTGG
This sequence comes from Crotalus adamanteus, assembly GCA_039797435.1. Lineage (NCBI taxonomy): Eukaryota > Metazoa > Chordata > Lepidosauria > Squamata > Viperidae > Crotalus > Crotalus adamanteus. Next base: position 23,429,414 of record CM077935.1, on the reverse strand, counting down.
GCCCAGAACAGAGCCCTGGGGCACCCCACTACACACTCCATGTAGATGTGGTTCCATTGAGGACCACACGCTGAGTACGGCTGGTCAGCCAGCTACGAATCCATCCACCGGTGATGCTGTCTAACCCACATTTTTCTATCTTGTCAAGTAGTAGGTTGTGATCTACTTTATGAAATACCTTACTGAAGTCCAAGTAAATTATATCCACAGCATTCCTCTGATCCACTAATTGTGTCACTTGGTCAAAGAATGCAATAAGATTTGTCTGGCATGATCTGTTTTTGACAAACCCATGTTGACTTTTAGTAATGACTTTGTTTGCCTCTAGGTGTTCGCTGATTCATTGTTTATCTTTTCCAGAATCTTCCCAGGTATTGAGGTCAGGCTGATAGGTCTGTAATTTCCTGGATCTGTTTTTTTCCCTTTTTTGAAGATGGGAACTACATCAGCTCTTTTCCAGTCCTCTGGTAGTTCCCCAGTGCTCCAGGATCTTTGAAAAATATAGTTCAGTGGTTCTGAGATCACATCTGCTAGTTCCTTGAGAACCTTGGGGTGTAATCCATCTGGTCCTGGCGATTTGAACTCGTCTATGCTGGACATGTGCTCACTTACCATTTTCTTGCCTATCTTAACTTGTGTTTCTATCCTGTTTTTTATGGCACTATTTTTGATAGGTTGCTCTGTTTTTTTCCCTTTGTGTAAAGACAGATGCAAGAAATGAGTTAAATAGTTCTGCTTTCTCCCTGTTGCTTGTCACCTTCTTGCCACTTTCCCCAACTAATGGACCAATCATTTCCTTCACTTTTTTCTGTTTTTTTACATGTTGAAAGAAGCTTTTTTTGTTATTTTTGACTTTGGTCGCAAGCCTTAGTTCATTTTGAGCCTTAGCTTTCCTCACTTTATCTTTGCAGGCTCGGGCTATTTGTTGATATTCTGACTTAGTTATGTGCCCCTCTTTCCACTGTCTATACTTGTCCTTTTTATCTTTCAATTTATCAGAGAGTTATTTATGCAGCCATGCTGGTTTCTTTTGAGAGCTGTTATTTTTCTTCTTTGTTGGTATTGTGCTAGACTGGGCTTTTATTATCTCACTTTTCAAAATTTCCCAAGCTTCTTGAGTTGTTTTCTCCTTGAGGATTCTTATCCATGGAATCCTTCCCAAACCCTCTCTAAGTTTATTGAAATTAGCTCTCTTGAAGTCCAAGACTCTAGTTTGACTGTGTTCTATTGCTTGTGCTTCCATAATGTTGAATTCCAATATTGCATGATCACTTCCTCCCAAGGTTCCTGTGGCTTCAACACCTTCTATCATTTCATCTCTGTTAGTGAGAATTAGATCAAGAATGGCTAATCCCCTAGTTCCCTTCTCTACTTTTGGGGAGACAAAGTTGTCTGCTAGGTTTGTCAGGAATCTATTTGATCTTCCACTTGGTGCAGAGTTTGTCTCCCAGTTGATGTCAGGGTAGTTAAAATCCCCCATTACTATTGTGATGTGCTTCCTACATACCTTAGTTAGCTGACTAGCAAAAAGTTCATCTATTTACTGTGTTTGGTTGGGTGGCCTATAGTATACACCTATGGCAATGTCATTTCTTGCCCCTGTTATATTGACCCAAATGCATACTTTCTACATAACCTGTGTGGTGACTGAGTTCCCCTATTTTCTTACCTCCTATTTGGTTAGTGCACTTTGTGTGGCACACACTATTAAAAGCTTGATTTTGCTTGACAGCAAGGTTGATATTCTTGTCCACACACACATATATGTTACATGCACTGATAGCCCTATAATTTTTAGATTGCCGGGGACAGGGATGTTCTGTATCAATTAACTCACTGTCCCCGCTGTTTAGTTTAAATATTGCTCCAGAAAATCTGAGAATTTATTGCCGAGTAACTCAGTCCCTTTCTTGGATGGATGCAAACCATCTCTTTTGTACATTTTTTCTTTGGACCAGCTACAGACATCGTGACTAATATAACCAAAGCCTTCCCTTTTACACCACTCCTTTAGCCACATATTGAATTCTGCTATACGCTGGCCTTTTCCATTTTGCTCCTTATAGACTGGTAAAAGCTCTGAAAAAGTAAGCCTACAGCCTATTCTGCTAAGTTCCTGCCCCAAACTCTGGAAATCGTTCTGCACAGAGAGTACATCTTTTTGGGACAGATCGTTAGTGCCAAGATGTACTATAGCCTCCACATCACAGTCCTTGCTGGCATTCTTGATTATTTTAGAAATACGCTTCTTGTCCTTACTGGCAGTAGCACCTGGAAGACACCTGACCTCTTTTGAAACCTCTGTGTCCTTTCCTAAATTTACATCCCTTATAATTGAATCACCTACCAGAAGGTAGCTTCTCTTTTTGGGAGCCTTTCTATTCTTGTATAACTGATGTGCAATACCTGATTCGCACTTCTCCCTGTCAAAATCTAGTTCTTCATCTCGGACCACAATCCCCTGCTTATTTGAGTTATCTTCACAAATACCTTTACCTGTCTCCTTAATGTCCCTATTAAGGTCAGCAAGCGCACTGTAACTGTTGTGCAGGGACACAGCGAAAGCTTTGTGTTTATGGTTCACAGCTCTCACCCTGCCAGATCCCACAGTTGTCCACACTGCCCTTCTCCTGCAGGATCTTTGTGGTAGAGGGGGATGATAGTGCAGAGGCTCGATAGAGTAGAAGGGCTGAACTGGACACCTAATTTCTGCCTGAAGAGCACAGATTACAGACCCTAGATAAATAATCTGTTCTTGTAGACTAGTGATTTGTTTACAGATAGGACAGTTTCCAAGTTTGAAACGGGTACTGCGAAAGACAGCTGCAAAACAAGTGTTGCACTGAACTAAGCCAGGCATTCTGAGCTACAAGGAATCTCAGATGCACTTGCCCTGAATGTACCGCTGCTGTTTTTGATTTTTAGTTATATGATTCACGCACCGTTAGGTGTGTGGGCTGCTATTTTTCTGCTCCACCCTCCTTCTTTTTAACTTACAGTTTGTAGCACTTCCCAGCAAGCTCTGGGCAGCTTAACTGCAGTTTAAATGCAATGTCCAATCAGCAAGGCCTCAGCTTCTTTTCTGCTCCACCCCCTTCTTTTTAACTTACAGTTTGTAGCACTTCCCAGCAAGCTCTGGGCAGTTTAAATGCAGTTTAAATGCAATGTCCAATCAGCAAGGCCTCAGCTTCTTAGACTTCTTAGACCACCCATCAATCTTTTGCAGCTTTCTGCTTATATCTGGCCAACTGTTGGCAACATAATCAAGTTTCAAAAGGGCCTGGGTAGTTTCTTCATCAGGATCCATTCCTGAGTACTTCCTTATAGTATCTTTTAGTCTTTCCAAAACTCCATAGGAGTTTCATCCTTCTGTCTAGCTCTGACACTTTAAAAACATTTTGGGATTTTGGTACTGTTTTTCCAATTCTCTTTATGATCGTGTTTCTAAGGTTTTCCATATTTTGCGTATCTGCCAGTACATTGTTATTCCAATTTGGCCTAGCAATTGGGTATTTTCCTTCTCCATCAGCATTATTTCCATTCTCCCTGTTATATACTCTTAATTGTTCAGGTTGTTCCAGGGACCGAACTTGAGGCACAACCTGAGTCAAAGCCTGGGGCAAGGCTTAGGGTAAAGCCTGAGGTAAAACCTGAGGCAATTGTTGGGGTTATAGGGAGGAGGCAAGTAATATTTGTTAAAGTCTTTTCTCTCCCTTCTGTCTCTTTCTTCTGTTATTAGTTCCTGTTCCTTTAATTGTTCTTTTATTTGGCAGATTTATTTTCCACCTGTTCAGGTTCCTTACTTAGGAACAGATAGCTGTCTCTGGAGGCCATTTATCTGGCATCCAAATGAGGGCATAATTAAGCTCCTCAGGGGTCTTATCTTTCTTATTCAACACATAATCATACAAAGACTGACACAGAAAGAAATTAAAACTACCTAATCTTGGCCACTGTGTTCCCTCATCTATTTGTTTTTGTCCCCAAATAAAATAACAATATTGTATCATCAAGTCTTTATCTAAATCTTTCACTGTTCTGGACCAAGCAGTTAGATGAGTCTGTATGTTAGAGTTAGATGGGTCTGTATGTTAGAATGTTTGGCATTTATTGGGTTAAGTGCTGTCTCCTTAAGAGATGGCTTATGGGTAATGTAGTTTAGCTATTCAGCAAATACCATGTTAACAAATCAGTAGGAGGAGCTACTAGGTTCATCACAGGATATCCTGGCTGCATGCCAGTTTGGAATGTTCTTTGTCTGAGATAAGCATGAGACCACTGGAGGACACACAGGGTCCTATTCCACGCTAGAAGTTGATGTGGAGGTAGTTAGGAATGCATTGCTACAGACTTGGGAAAAAATAAAACAAAAACATTATATAAGAATTCCAATGTGGTTATCCCCAACAGAAGCTCTGAAATACCCAAACCTATTGGATATAAATAAGATAATTAGATACAAGGAATTAGTAAATGAACAGGGAAATTTGAAAACAAAACAAGAATTGGAACAAGACATTGGCAGAGAGATTGATTGGTGGACATTTACACAAATTCAATCTAAATATACAGAGGACAAAAAATTATATGAAATCCAAAAAGAGATGCAAGAATTGGATAAAATTATACATGGAACAGAAATAAAATTAATTAGCAATTTATACAAATACCTATTGAGATATAAAATGGAAGATGAGGTTGTCAAAGACACAACGATTAGATGGGCAAAAAATTTCGGATATAATATAGAATTGGAGAAATGGGAAAAAATATGGGAAATAAATATAAAATTGACTATGTCAGTGGCATTCAAGGAAAACCAGTTGAAGATGTTTTACAGATGGCATCTTCCACCAGCAAAGCTTGCCAAGATGTTCCAGAATAATTTGCCAACATGCTGGAAATGTAAAAAAGTACATGGAACATATTATCATTTATGGTGGACATGCCCAGTTGCAAAAAAATACTGGTCTACAATAAGAAAATGGATCCAAGAAATAATAGACCAACCCGTAGACTGGAAACCAGAGATCTTTTTGTTGGGTATTTTAAACAGAAAATATAGTAAAGAAATATGGTACTTAATTTTACATATAATAACGGCAGCAAGAATAGCATATGCACAGTGCTGGAAAAATGAGAATATACCATCAGAGGAAGAAGTGATAAGAAAAATCCTGGACTGTGCTGAGATGGACAAATTAACAAAAGAGATAAAAGAAAAGGAAGACACAGAGTATTATATAATATGGAACAAGTTGTATGTCTGGTTGGAGACTAGAAATAATAGAGGAGAATAAATATGGAAAGGTCAAAAGTGAAAATATGTGTATAATAATGTATAATAATAATATGAATTATTCTTAGTAAGAAGTAGAACATGAAGGAAGAAAAATGTAAATAAGAAATAACGGGGCTATAAGGACAAATATACTAAAGAAGAATAAGGGGGAAATGTAAATAATAGATTACCGTTACGCAATTGCTGTAAAAAAAAAGGAGGAGTATATATTGTGTGTGTATGTGTGTTATGTTTTGCTTTGTTTTGTTTTGTCTTGTTGGTTAAAAATTAAAAAAAAGAAGTTGATGTGGAGGAATTATTGATTTTTTAGCTATAAGGATGAACAGATGTGCAGTATCCAGATGAAACTACCAAGAAACATGAGTTCAGCAGTATTCCTGAATAAATGTCTGTTTTATAATCATCTTTATTGAGTCATCTGTCTGATCTTGAATTGCAAAGCATCTTAGTTCTGTATCAGAACAGTAAAAAATCAATACTTTTCTTTACATCAGCAGTTAAAATCAGCATTATCTATGTATCAGCTTTAAAGGAAGAAAAGTAAATTGACAGAGCTAATTTCCTTTAATTGCCAGTTTCATCTGCCTGCCCTCTTCGCTAAAAGTAAAAGTTAATGAGACTTGTCTATATCCTGCTTGGATGAAGTGAAGATTGTGTGTGTCTTCGTTAAAGTGAAGAAACACTTTGTTAAAGTGAAGAAATCAGTTTGTTACTGATTCTGTTGCCAGTCAACATTTTACAGTAAAGAAATAATACATGTTTCTCCCTTGCTGAGTAAAAGAGGACAAGAGATTACTGTCTGTGTTGCTAAAATCAATGGAAAGGTGTCTGTGTTGAAACAGCTTGCTACCAAGAACGACTCTGCGAACAGGCTAATTTGTTACTAAGGGAAGCAATCAGGTTGCCAAGGACAGTAACAAAGAGATCGCTCTTAAATGCAGAAAGAGCAAACAGATCACATAAACAATAGAAGCAAGCTTATTTCTACAAAGAAACAACAGTCAGTTTCTTGGCAAGTAAGAAAGAGAGCTAATTGATGTCGTATATGAATGTTTTGTTTGTATGCCTTGCCCAAAGGATTTCAGAACTTCATTTCCTTTGTCTGCGTGTTGCTCAGAAAGATTCACGCCAGAGGGGGCCCCAGTCCCACCAGTCAGCAATAAAGTAATCACTCTCTTCAGCTAACCTAGCAACTGGTGGAGCAAAGCTGGTTCTCCCCCCCCCTTTTTTTCTCTTGGAATTGAAAGAATTTGGACGGGGGCAGGGAGAAGGGCATCTGGTTTCAGAGGCACAACCAACTCCACTAGCAAATGCAGTAGCATCCCCTGGTGGCCAATCTACACACAATGCCTATTCAGCCTTTTATCCCTGCTGGAAATACAGCACCCTACCCCACCTTGGTAGCTGATCAGCAAATAGCAGGCTTGCTGTAACCCAAGTTAATAGCACTCCCCCAGAGGTGAAAGAAGGTACTTCGCTGAAATTTCTAACTATGCAGAGAGGGTCTCTGATAGGAAAGAGCCAAGTTCCCTGAATTCATCCAAAGTAACCAACACCCCCTAGAGGGCAAACAGTGAACTTCACCCAAAGTAATCACTCACACAAGCAGTCATCCCTAGTGGTGTCTTTGCTGAGGGCAAATTAAGGAGAAGAAAAAAAGACAGCAAATTAACCTTGCTAATTATGCTTATTACCGACCAAGCGGATATTATGGGAGCTAGCTGGAGCTCAGTAATTTCCCAAGCAGTCCACAGCTTGCAATGTAATGACCATGGTGGGGATTTATGGGAGCTAGCTGGAACTCAGTAATTTCCCAGGTGGCCACTAAAGTGCAACGTGGTAGTAAAGAAAGAATTTTGGCTGGCCTTTCTTCAAGCGCCCCCTAGTGGTTAAAGGAGGAACTCCACGCAAGCCTTTAATCATGCACAAAGAAAGCCCTCTAGTGGACAAAGGGTGAACCTCGAAGGAAGAGCACCCTGGTGACTGACCTGCAAGAAGTGACCCCTAGTGGTCAAAGGGTGAACTGCACTGAAGCACCCACGCACACAGAACACAACCAGTGGTGCCTCCACCCACAGACAGCACCCCAGTAGCTGATCTGCACGTAGTGACCCCTAGTGGTCAAAGAGCAAAGTTCACCGAATTCGCTTCAAAATAGCTAGGAAGTTTACTGAACCTGTCCTAGCCATGGTGGAGTGTCTCCTTGATTTAGAACAGTGGTTCTCAATCTTTCTAATGCCATGACCCCATAATACAGTTCCCCATGTTGTGGTGACTCCCAACCACTTATACATCACCGGGTGCCAGGGGCGTGGCGAAGTGGGTGTGGCTGAGTGGGCATGGCCACCAAGTGGGTGTGGCCACCAAGTGGGCATGGCAAGAAAAACAATGCAAACAATGTGTTCTGTCCCAGCCTATAGCCATCCTTGTGAGTCCTCAGGGTCTGACTCATCTTCCCCACACAGCTGTGTCTCATCCTGACCACGATTGGAGGGGCTAGACTCTTCATCAGATTGTGAGTCTTGTAACTCATCAGAGCCTCCATCCGGCTCTGATGGCTCTCCAGACCCTTCTTCCTCCTCCTCCTCTGATTCCCAAGACTCAGCTGCTGGGTCCACTGGCTGGCACAGACTCACAACACTATCCCGCACCACAGGACGCTTCCCCCGGGTCTGCTGGGCTGGGTGCGGTCGGGATGAAAACTGTTCATGAAACGCAGTCACCAAGGCAGGAGCATGAATGGTGGTTGCATGAATGCTGGCGACCTCTTACTTGGGAGTGCTTTCTCTGTCACGTTGTTCTGGTGGGGGAGGTTCTGTTCGGCGGAGTGGACACACCGGTTGCTCGGGGACCAGCAGCAACTGGTGAAAAACTGGATGCACCCACAGCGAACATGTCGATAGGCGACCAGATTGATGACCGCCTCGATTGGGAACGGTCCTAGATATCGGTGGTCTAACTTCTTGGCTGGCCAGGTTGACGGTAGGTTCCTGGTGAACAGCCATACCCGGTCTCCCACCATTAGTGGAGGCGTACCCCGCCTCGACCGATTGGCCACCTTTTTGTAATCGACCTTGGCCTTCTCCAACTGTCATCGTACCAATCGATGGATCGCCTGTAACTCTGCCATGAAATCATTTGCTGCTGGAACCAGTGAGTCTAGCGGCAAAGAGGGAAAAACCAGAGGTGATATCCCACATTGGCCAAGAATGGGGTCATCTGCGTGGAGATATGTTGCAAGTTGTTGAATGCGAACTCGGCTACTGCAAGTTAGTTTGCCCAATTGTTCTGCTGCTGATTTATATAGCAGCACAGATATTGCTTGAGAATTCCGATGACCTTCTCGGTCCCACCATCAGTTTGGGGGTGATACGCAGACGACAGGCAGATCTTGACATCCAATGCCTTAATCAACCCCTGCCAGAAATGGGCTGTGAATTGGGCCCCTCTATTGGACATGACCCTATCAGGGAGGCCGTGCAGCCAGAACACCTGCTGGATGAACATACGACAGGTGGCATGGGCTGATGGAAAGCCATGGCATGGGATGAAATGCGCCATCTTGGTCAGCATATCCACCACCATGAACACTGTCGTAAATCCAGAAGACAGGGGTAAGTCCATCAGGAAGTCCATGGACACAGCCCCCCAGGGTATTTTGGGTGTCGGCAAGGGCTGCAATAGTCCAGGCAGGGCTCCCGTCGCTGACTTGGCCTGCCTACATGGGGTACAGGATGTGATGTAGGCCTGGATGTTGTGTCAGACTCAGGGCCACCAGAAGGTACGGGAGACCAAGTTCAGGGTCTTAAATAGGCCAAAATGCCCCGCCACTGATTATTGTGACACTGGCTGAGGATGAGTCCCCTGAGTGGCCCTCCTGGAACATAGAGCCGGTCACGATAGTGTAAGAGTCCATCCGTGACTGTCCATGGGGGATCTGGCCCCACCTCCTCCTTTCGCTAAGCCACCCATGCATCCTGCTGCTGGGCCTCCTGAATCCGAGCCCATACATCTATAGGCTCCCGCACTGCAGCAAAAGCCTCAATGGGGAGCACTGTCCCGGGCAGAAGCTTGTCTTCTGCTCGGGAATATTCAGGCTTCCTGGACAGAGCATCCACTCTTTGGTTGCAACCGCTGGGTATGTACGTTACATGGAAATTGAACATTGCAAAGAAGAGAAACCACAGAATCTGTTGTTGGTTCAATTTCTGAGCAGTCTACAGGCTTTCCAAATTCTTATGGTCTGTCTGGACCTCGATTTGATGCCGTGCCCCTTCCAGATAATGCCTCCAGGCCTCAAACGCCACTTTAATGGCCAGTAACCCAGATGGTATAGTTGCGCTCCGCCGGATTCAGTTTCCGTGAGTAGTACGCACAAGGGAAGAGGGCACTGCCGGGTGTCATCGCCTGGAGTAACACCGCCCCAATGGCAATGTCAGAGGAATCCGCCTTCACAACAAATGGCCGTTGTGGGTCAGGATGCTTCAAGATGGGCTCCTTCATGAAGGCTTCCTTCAAAGCCTGGAAAGACCATTGTTCTGGAGCGTCCCACTGAAACCAAGTCTTTTTCTGCAGGAGCCGAGTAAGGAGGGCTGTCATGGTAGCAAACCCGGGGATGAAAGCTAGATAGTAGTTGGCGAACCCAAGAAGTTGCTGGACATCCTTCACATGATGTGGGGGTTGCCAACTCTGCAGAGACTCAACCTTACCCGGCTCCATTGTGATGCCCTCAGGAGAAATGTGGTGACCCAGGAAATTGATGGTCCTCTGGTAGAACTGGCACTTCTCCAGTTTCGTGTACAGCCAATGTTCTCGGAGCCGCTGCAGGACCTGACGAAGATGCTGATGGTGCACCTCTCACGATGGGGAGTAGAGCAGGATGTCATCCAAGTAGATCACGACAAACTGCTCTAACAAGTCCCGGAAAATGTCATTCATAAAATGCTGAAACACTGCGGGGGCATTCGTCAGGCCAAACGGCATCACCGTGTATTCGAAGTGCCCGTACCGAGTAGCAAACGCCGTCTTCCATTCATCACCCGACCGAACTCTGACAAGGTTGTAAGCTCCATGCAAGTCTAATTTCGTGAAGATCTTTGCCTCCCAGAGCTGGTCCAAGAGTTCAGGGATGAGGGGCAGCAGGTATCAATTGCACACCGTGGCGACATTTAATTTCCTGTAATCTCAGCAAAGCTGCAATTCGCTGGACTTCTTTTTAACAAAGAGCACGGGTGCAGACACTGGCGAGGATGAGGGCCGAATAAAACCCTGAGCCAAATTCTTGTCCAGAAAGTCCCGCAACGTGGCCAACTCAGGGTCTGACATAGATTACAAATGCCCCACTGGGAGAGATGCATCAGGGACTAAATTGATGGGGCAGTAATAGGTCCTGTGCAGGGGCAATTGATCCGCCTCAGTCTCGCTGAATACATCAGTGTAATCTGCCAGTTCAGAGGGTAAGAAGACCCCCATGGGACCCTCTACCTGGCCAGTACATATTTGGTGGGTGTGGTCCATGCACTGTAAGCTTGGGAAGGTGACCAAGTTCTGTGACCAATAAATCTGTGGGTCATGCGTCCGGAGCCATGCAAATCCCAAGACCATGGGGAAATGCAGGTCTGAGGTGATATAGAACTGGATGGCCTCCTCATGTGAACTGATGGCCATACATAACAGTTGCGTGGTGGCCTTAATTGGCCCAGACAGGAGCACTCGACCATCAATGATCTCCATTAACATCAGCGGTTCCACCGGGCATTGGGGAACCACCCATTTGGCGACAAATGCTGCATCCATAAAGTTCGTGGTGGCCCCAGAGTCAACCAACGCATGGACAGGAATCCCCTTGGGCAACCCAGGGAGAATCAGGCGCGCCTCCAGTATCAGATGCCATGGAGGTCCGTGGGCAGGATCTGAAGGGCGTCGCTCAGTGTTGTGGGATGCCCGACCCAAAATGCCCTTCAGGTCGGGCTTGGGCTGTTTCCCAACAGAGGAGCAGGTGGCTTTCTCGGGGCAGGCTCAGTCACAGATGCCCTTCGTCGCTTCTTAGGCCAGAAAGCAGCCAAATGCCCAGGGTACCCACAGTAAAAACACAACCTCCCCAAATGTCGCCTGTTCATTTCTGCCATAGATAGGCGAGGTCTGGCAGCACCTAACTCCATTGGGTCCTCCATCTGGAGTGGGATCTTACACACCATGGGGGCCTCACGGGTTTCTGGGGTGGCATGGTGATTCCTTCGCTGCTGCAGCCGAGTGTCAATCTGCAGACAGAGATGGATGAGCCCATTGAGGTCCGAGGGAATATCAACACGGGCCAGCTCATCCAACATCTCCTCCGACAATCCATCCTGGAAAGCATCCATGAGCGCAGCCTCATTCCAGGCTGAATTTAGGCTCAGCAGCCAAAAATCGCTGTTATAGGCCTGTAGAGGGAGTTGGCCCTGCTTCAGAGCTTTCAAACATCGGGTAGCAGTCTGTGTCTTAATGGGGTCCTTGTACATCATCCGCATGTAATCACAAAACCCCACAAAGTTGTCCAACAATGGACTAGGTTGGGCTAGCAGGGGGTGTACCCCAACGAGCTGCAGTACCAGAGAGGAGGCTTATCATGAACCCCACTTTATCCTGGTCAGTGGGGAAATCAGCCATTCTCAGGCTGATAAATAGCTGGCATTGTCCCAGGAAAGCAGGAAACATATCCGGATTGCCATCAAATTTGTCCGGCATCGCAACTGGGCATTTTTTCCTGGGTTGTGGAGCAGCAGGGGCGTGTGCTTGCAGCTGGGCCACTTGGGCTGATAACAAAGCCAGCTGCTGGGAGAGCTGGGCATTCTCCACACGTAGCTGCTCCATAATAGTAGGGGGTGGGTAGCTGAAAGCAAACTGTTCTGTCCCAGCCTATAGCCATCCTTGTTAAATGCACAAGGACAAAAACCCCTTTGAGAAATAGGCTGGAGACTCAGAAGAAAACAAAACCCCTTTTAATATTGGCAACAAACCTGCCAAATGGTCCAAAAACAAAAGCAACAAAACACAATCGAAATGCAGGAAATTGTCCACATGAAACACAATGCAAAACAAGGAATTCTTCACCGGCAATACCAACAGAACATGATCCCATGAAGTACTTTGTAACGGTTGCCTTCAGCAACCAGCACCGCCCACACCTTCCCTTTTTATTAAGCAGCCCCAAGGCGTGGCTTCTCAATGCCTTCTCCTCCTCCCTTGGAGTTGCCATATTGACTCCCTCTGACCTGCTCTAGTTAACTGCCTTTATTTACAAGTGTCTTTAATCACTTTCAGCTGTGAGTCCTCAGGGTCTGACTCATCTTCCCCATACAGCTGTGTCTCATCCTGACCACGATTGGAGGGGCCAGACTCTTCATCAGATTGTGAGTCTTGTAACTCATCAGAGCCTCCCTCCTCCTTTGCTGGCTCTCCAAACCCCTCTTCCTCCTCCTCCTCTGATTCCCAAGACTCAGCTGCCAGGTCCACTGCTGGCACGGACTCACAACACAATGACTCTGAGGCGGCTGAGAGTGACTATGAGAATGACCACTTGGTAAGTGGCCCAATTGACCCCATAACTGTGCCCCCTAGAACTGTCCATACCGGGTGCCGGGAAGAGAGTAAAATTAGCAGCTTTGTTGGGCTTGGGCTGCACCTGCTGCTTAATCAGTCCAGAACTAGTGGGGAAGATGGGAATACCCCTCAGGAGATTTAAGACCCCAATCACTTTCTGCCAACTCGATGGGTCTGTTGCAGGGGGAGTCCCCACCAGTTTTGCCACCAGGCCCCTGCAGATTGCCATGGGAGACCACTCAGAGACTTTAGCATGTGTTGTGGCTCCTAACATGGAATGGCCATTAGTACTAGGCTTGATGTGGTTACAGAAATGGAACCCCATAGTTGATTGGAGGGAAGGGTGCTTGAAATTCCTGAATAAGAGGGCCCTTCCTCTCTCCAAAGGAAAGGGTGGAAGGAATGGACTACATCACGAATTAGCCTCCACCCTCAGCAAACAGGAATTACAAAGACTCCCACCAGAATACCGGGACCTAACTGAAGTGTTCAGTGAGCAGAGGTCGGATGAGCTTCCGCCCCACAGACTGTGCCATTGAAATTATCCCAGGGGCGAAGCTTCCAAAACACAAGATGTATTCCATGACCCCTAGGGAACTGAATGAACTTCGTAAATTCATTGACAAGAACTTAGCGCGGGGTTTCATCCTGCTTGCAAGACCCCGGGTGGTGGCCCCCATGCTATTCAGAGAAAAGAAGGATGGGCTGCTTCGTCTCTGTGTGGATTATAGGGGTCTGAATGTGGTATGCATGGAAAACATGTACCCCCTCCCCTCATGAAGGACATGTTAGCGTACCTGTCAAAAGGAAAAATTTTCTGGACTTCCGGTTTGATGTTGCGGCATGATGGATGCAGGCAGATGGGGCTCCGTCTTCTGTGTTCGATTTCGCCCTGCTGGGGACCCTAAAAATGGTCAAAAGTCACCCCAGAGAGGCGATGAAGAAGGAGGGGACCCTCATTGATCGCAGAGGTGCTGCGGCCCTTCTGTTTGATCAGAGGAAGCCCTCCAAACTGGCGGGGGGAAGACTGACTACATTCATGTAGCCAGTCAGAAGCTGCTGACAACCGAAGGAAATAAGCACTAACGAGCAACTTTTGAGCAACGTGGATGAAACTGGGTGAGACTCTATCCTCTCTTTATAACTTTAAGATTTTTTCCTGAAAAAAAAAACGCCCAAAGCAAAGAATCCACCCCAATGAGAGAGGGAAAGGGTATTTCCGCCCCATTCCCTCAGGGAAAAAAAAAGTGGCGAACTGTTTGGGGGGAAACGGAGAAAATTATAAGATTAATTTGGAATCAATATAGATATATAGCCTTGAAATTTGGGGACTAAAAGTGCTTTTGAGACTTCTTTAGAAAAGAGACTTGAAAAGCTTGCAATATACTTTTGAAGCTGAAAGAAGGCCTTAACAACATCTAGTGGCAAACCACGACACTACAATTTATTATGCTTAAAGGAAATTTGGCCTGAAGCCCAGACTCAGATAAGACTTTGGGTGTCCTTGGAAACTTTCACTTTTGAAGACTGCAGCTGGAGAAGGAAAAAAAATACTCTTGGGCTGCTTATCTACGTGGCAGAGATGATAAACTATTTTGAAATTGGTCTGTTTGGATTATGAATATAAATACTAACTGACTTTTAGAGCTGTGTCATGGAACTATTCCCCTGTAGAAGAAACAGGCATGACTGATCAAGATGATGGAACACTTTGGATTATAAACTTTTGATTGATGAATAACTTAATTGTTTCGTTTCTCACTGGACAGAAAGGATATGTTTTTCATTGGACAGAAAAACCTGGACTTTGCTTATATTTGTTTAGGGGAGGCCTAAGGATGGACTGACAGGCTGGCTGGATAATTTGGAGTTCAAATGACAATTGACTGAAACTTTTAAAATCTCAAAATAGATTGGACTATAAAGACCACATACAAAAACAAAATGGATGTTCCACACTTAGTCTTAAATGGTAAAAAACCATCTCTAACATTTGTCCCCAAAAACCCCAGCTTCACATACCAACAAGAAAATTATGAATCTCAAAAAGAAATTCTTTCTATGTTGAAATCAATGCAAGAGACAATTGTCTTAGCTCAAGATGAGACTAAAAATAATGCAAAGGAGATAAAAGAACAACTTTCTAATCTAAACTTACAAATTCAGAAAATGACTACAAAGAAGGAACCAGTAACCCAAAAAATAGAAGGAAAATTAGAGGAAGCAGATCCAAAGATGGAGGACCTAAAGGAAGGAATTAACAGACAGACTCAGACAAATGAAGAATTAGAAGATGCAGCGATAATACCGGAAATGGAAAAGATATCTTACTTGTCAAGAACTCAGAACACATTTGAGGATAAGGAAGAAGAGCTGATTAAATGGAAGATAAAGCTGTCAGGAGAATTGTGGAAAATTGGAGAAGGAGGGAGGCTGTTTAATGAATATAAATGGGCTGAATGTTCTTCCAAAAATACTTTAATCAAATTGTCTTTCTTACTTTAAACAATATGCACAAAAATAGGGGAAGAACTACTTGAGGAGTCAAATGCATTGACTTGGAAAGTTAGTTGGCAAAGGAAGAAAGCCAGAGTAAGACTGAAGAAAATAAAGGTTTTGACCCATTAGATGGGACATTGTATTATTAAATAGATGTTTGAACATGGCTAAGAGAATAGATAATTGTTAGAAATAAAAGTATTACTATAACTAGAAAGATAGGCTATGCAATTAGAATACTATATTTTGGTATGAGAAGGGAAATATGAAAATGCCAAGAGGGTCTGAATAAGGGAAACTTTTGGTTACCCAAATATAATTTACTATGAGAAAACTATAAGCGATAGAGATGGGATATTATATTATTAAACAGATGTTTGAATATGGTTAAGAAAATAGATAACTGTTAGAAATAAAAGTATTACTATAACTAGAAGGATAGGATTTCTAACTAGAATATTATATTTTGTTATGAGATGGAAAATATGAAAATTCTAAAAGGGTTTGAATAAGGGAAGCTTTTGGTTACCCAAATATAATATATTATGAGAAAATTATAAACGATAGAGATATTTTGAACATTGATGGGAAATTAATTTTTTTTAAAAAAAAAAAGTGGGAAAAACAGGATACTGATGGAGCAAATGGATTTTAAGTGCAAATGCAATTGAGATATGTTTTGGCTAGAAAAGATATTATAAACTGACATTATCAATATTATGTATAATACCAGGGGGGTTCCGGTGATGTCGCGGTAACACAGGTGCAGGGGAACAAAGCTCCTTTCCCCAAGCCTGATTTTTACCCACTGGGGGGGTGGGTCCACCAGTACCAAAAGTTGCCCCGTAGAGGCAACTGGCCAAAGGGCAAAACTTTGTAGATCGCGGGCCAGTGGTAGCTGACCTGCTTGATCCAAAGAAGCCCTCAGGACCGGCAAGAAGAAAGGCTGACCAAACCCATGTGGTCAGCCAGAAGCTGCTGATCGTTGGAGACAACAAACACAAACAAGCGGAAAACAAACAGCTGATCTGGGTGAGACTACTTTCCTTACCTCTCTACAAGTGAAAAAATACCGGTTCCAGAAAAAGCTCCCAAAAGCAAGAAATCCCCAAGCTTTAGGGAGGGGGGGGGTTCCTCTGCCCCTCCCTCCTGAACTATAAGCAGTGGTTTAAGCTTTGGGGGAAATTAAATCTGACTTATAACAACATTGTGAAGACAACTGAGGGATAGAAGACGGATATTTTGGGAAACTTTTGCATTTATAAATCTTTTTTTTATTCCTTGCTTGGAAACCATTGAATTTTAACTTTCTAAACTTTTTAAAGTTTGGTGGGAATGGACATCTAATGTCATCTAGTGGCAAAACTAAGAACTGCATTTAATCTTGCATTTTTAACCTTATCAAGCTGTTTTTTTTTAACAAAATATTATTAAATTTATATAGGTAAGGAAAAATAGGAAAAATACAGGTATGGTAAAGGGAAGGGTAAAAAGGAAAGGGGGAGGGGAAGGAAAGAGGGGATTAGGGTAAAATAAGGATAGGTACAATCACATATTTCAACAAACAAGCAACTGTCCGGTTCATAATAATGTGTAAGTATCATATTCAACCATTTTTAACAAAGCTTAAACTGTAACATATTAAAAATAATTAGTAAACAAATACGTTAATCTATTATGTAAACACTACTAATAAAATCACACACAAAAAATAAATAAAATAAAAAAATAAATCTTAACAATCAAAAGTAACAAATAAAAATCAGTAAGTCAGGAAAAGTAATCGTATCATCAAAATGTTAGTTAAAACTCAATTAAAAATCAGCCATCTATTCTAAAATATTAAATCCTTCAAGTTCTAACGTGTCTCTAACCATTGATAAAATTTTTCCCAAGTTCTAAAATAAATTGAATCATCTTTTTCTTTCATTTCTAATGTTAGTCTATCCATTTCTGCACACTCTAGAATTTTGGTGATAATAATCTGGTCAGATGGTAGATTCTCATTTTTCCAAAATTGGGCAAATACTATCCTTACAGTAGTTAAAATATGCAATATCAAATAGTCATTCTCTTTACCATAATTAGGTCTTAATATTCCTAACAAAAACAATTCTGGTTTAAATTCTATTTGTAGTTTCATCATCTTTTCCAACCATCTATGAATCTTAGACCAATATTTCTTAGCGATAGGGCATGTCCACCAGGCATGGTAATAAGTGCCTGGCTGTTGTTTACATTTCCAGCAAGTATCCGAAACATTTTTAAACATTTTCGCTAAGCGAACTGGTGTCATATGCCATCTATAGAACATCTTATATAAATTTTCTTTATATGCTACCGCTTTTGTAAGCTTAATGTTTTTATCCCAAAGTTTTTGCCAGTCTTCCAAATCTATAGAATATCCAAAATTCTTTGCCCATACTATCATTGTTTCTTTCACTTGTTCTTCTTCCATCTTCCAGTTTAGAAGAAATTTATAGAGTTTTCTAATCAAATTCTCATCTGTTTTTAACAAAATTTTATCCAATGGGGTCTGTTCTTTGTAAAAACCTATCGATTTTATATCTTTTTCGTATCTTGTTTGAATTTGCAAGTAGGACCACCATGTCAAATCAATACCTTGTAATTGTAAAGTTTGCCTGTCCTTACGTTTTCCCTCTTTATCTAAAATATCTTTATAACTAACCAGTTTGTCATAATTAATCAGATTTGGATAAGAAAATGCTTCCATTGTTGAAAGCCACTCAGGTATTTTCATGTATATTTTATGTTTAATTTTCTCCCATTCTGAAAGTAGTACGTTTCTTATCGCATGATTCTGAAAGTACTTATGTGCTTTAGATTTCTCATACCATAAAAAAGCATGCCAACCTAGCTGAAGGTCACGTCCCTCTAAATAGAGCAATCTTTTGTTTCTCAATACAATCCATTCTTTAAGCCAAAGCAAAATAGCCGCTTGATAGTAAAGTCTCCAATCTGGAAGTCCAAAGCCCCCTCTATCCTTAGATTCTTGTAACAATTTACATTTGATTCTCGCCTTCTTTTTTTGCCATATAAATCTTAAAATCATTGCATTTAAATCGTCAAAAAAATTCTTAGTAAGTTTAACAGGCACTGTTTGAAGTAAGAAAATTAGGTTTGGTAAAATGTTCATCTTAACCGTCGCTATTCTTCCTAAAAGTGATAATTGAAGATTTTCCCATCTTTCCAAGTCCATTTTTATTTGTTTCATTAATCTCTCATAATTATCTTCTTTTAGTGTAGTATATTTCACCATTAAATACATACCCAAATATTTAACTTTTTTAACTATTTGAAGATTTGTCACTTTAGTGAGTTGAGTTTTCTGTTTGTCTGTTAGATTTTTTGTTATTACTTTAGTCCAGTGGTTCTCAACCTTTCTAATGCCACGACCCCATAATACAGTTCCCCATGTTGTGGTGACCCCCAACCACTTATACATTGCCGGGTGCCAGGGGCGTGGCCAAGTGGGTGTGACCGAGTGGGTGTGACCACCAAGTGGGTGTGGCCACCAAGTGGGCGTGGCAAGAAAAACAGCCCCGGCCAGCATTAATGCTGTGCCGCCGCTGCATGTATTTTAATGCATGTTTACCCTGCCTTTAAATGTGGGACCAAAATTGACAGAAAGTTAGTAAATAATAAATAAGAACAGGCTGCTTTCATTTGAACCATAGATTATAGTGGGGACCTGGAGGGATTTTCTTTCACTGAAGATGAAAGAAAGTATATGAAAGAGAGGGAATAAAAAGCAAAGCAGAAAGGAATAAGAAGAGTGAGAAATGGCATGGAGGTTATAGGTTTCGTGGATCAGAAATAAACAAAACAATTAAATCAGTTTTAAGAGAATAAATGGCAACAAATGGAAGATTCAAACTAGTTTTAAGGGAATAAAAGGAAATAAATGGAAGTATTAAACCACTTTAAACAATAAATGGAAGAATCAAAGCAGTTTATAAGCAGTTTATGAAGGGGAAGGGATGGAGATGGAGATGGAAGGAAGGAAGAAAAGAAGGAAGATTGAAGGGGAAAGGAAGGAGATGGAGAAGGAAGGAGATTGAAGGGGAAGGAAGGAGGGAGGGAGAGAGAGATTGAAGGGGAAGGAAGGAAGGAAGGAGAGAAAGATTGAAGGGGAAGGAAGGAAGAAAGGAAGGAAGATTGAAGGAGAAAGGAAGGAGATGGAGAAGGAAGGAGATTGAAGGGGAAGGAAGGAAAGAAGAAAGGAAGGAAGATTGAAGGGGAAAGGAAGGAGATGGAGAAGGAAGGAGATTGAAGGGGAAGGAAGGAAGGAAGAAAGGAAGGAAGATTGAAGGGGAAAGGAAGGAGATGGAGAAGGAAGGAGATTGAAGGGGGGAGGTGCTGCCAAGGACGCACAAGCAGCTCAGCACAATTGCCCAGGGACGGGGGGGGGAGGCTCTGGTGGAGAGCTTGGTGGAGAGCCAAGCGGTGGCACATTTGGGGCCTCGGAAGCTGCGCAGAGGATCTGCGCACCTCGGAACCGCTGGCTGCCCTCTCACACCCGCCAACCTGGAGTCCCCCATCCTCATCCTGGCACCTCTTGCCCTCTCCCAGCCGCCCCCGGCACCTGCCCGCCCCTCCAGCCTCATGAGTGCCATCACCCTCCGCACTGGCCAAAGCATTGCCTGACGTTACACCTGACGGGTGCAGGTCCGGGGATCGCCAGCTGACGGCGCAGGAGGTAGGTGCCGTGGCGGCCTCCCAGCTGCCTGCTTCTTCGGCTGGAGCAGATGCCAGGGCTTGCATGGTCGCCGGCTGCAGGGAGCGCATCAGCGGCCCTTGAGGACCATGCAAGCCCTGGCAACTGCTCCAGCTGAAGAAGCAGCCCCGGCATCCTCCTGCCGGCTGCAGCACGGCCGGCGATGCTCTGCGGGGCCTTCCTGCGGCTGCCTGCCCGCCCCAGGATCGACGGGGAGGCCGTCCGGGAGCGGGGTCCGGAGAGGCACGGCTGCCTCACCCAAGCCAGGCCCGCTTTCCCACAGGTGCAGCACCGGCACCCGCGGGCCGCACCGGCCGCTGCCAACTCCTCACCCAAGGATGGCGGTTTCCGGCCAGCCACCGGCGTGGGCCCCAAAGATGCTGAGGAGGAAGGCGGGTCTGCAGAAAAGCTGCCGCGCCCACCGCGTCTCCCTTCCCGCCCGATGGCAGCCCGGAGGTCCGACCCTGGTACCATGGCTGGCCTCCGACCGGCTCCCCATGGCCGGCCCTGAGATCAACGGACGACTCCCGCCCAGCGCCGCCTCGGCCCCAGCTGCCTCACCACCCGCGGCCGGGCCTCCTGCGGGAGTTTCTGCCGCGCCGAGCACTCTCTTAAGGTTATGCCCAGTTGCAAAGCGGGCAAGGCTGCCAATAACGCCACCAGGGACTGTCCCACCTGACTCCCAGGCCGAGGGGCGCCCCAGTTCCCAAGCGGCCATGGCCGGAAGCGGCGAGCGCGTCTGCGGAGGGACCGCGGGACGCCCACCAAGCACGCTGGCTTTGGCCCCTTCCCACGAAGAAGCTGGAACGCCAGGCAATGCTTTGGCTAATGCAGAGGGTGAAGGGGAGGCCGCCGCAGTGCCAAACTCCTCCACCCATCAGCTGGGAGGTCTGGCGACGGAGCCGGCTAGCGTGGAGGGCGATGGGGAGGCAGCGGCTCGGTGGAAGTCGAACCTCTCCCCCCCTCCTCTGCTCTCCGTCTCACGTCCTTCTAGATTTGCCGCAGCGAGGCGCAGGGCAACCACCGGCTGGGCCACCAGCTGGCCCAGCCCAAGGGAGGTAAGCCACCCGCTGGGCCCCACGCGTGCCAGCAACCCTCCCTGTGCCCACCGGCCTCCCACCTCCCTCCCCTGGCCCTCTTTTACTTACTTTTAGTAGTTGCTCAGCAAGGAGGGAAGCTTTCCAGAAAGTTCGCCTTGCAGCACTGTTTGCAGACTGGGGCTTTTGGCAGGCTCAGCAGGGCAGAGACAGCCTGGACAATTCCTATTGGCTTTTGAAAGCCAATAGAATTAGACTCTATTCAAGAGAGTCTATTCTATTGGCTTTTGAAAGTCAATAGATTCTATTGGCTTTCGAACGCCAATAGAATACAGTTTCTTGAATAGAATCTATTCTATTGGCTTTCAGAAGCCAATAGAATAAGAGGGAGTAGCACAGCTAAGGAAAAGGGGAAAAAAATGGCGGACTGTGTTGCTTGGCGACCCCCGTGAAATGGTCGTTCAACCCCAAATGGGGTTGTGACCCATAGGTTGAGAACCGCTGCTTTAGTCTTTTCCCTGTTTATTTTTAGACCAGCCACTGCTCCAAATTTCTCAATTTTCTGCAAGAGTTTATTAGGTGTTTGCAATGGCTCCTCCAGAATGAAGACCAAGTCATCCACAAAGGCCTGTAGTTTATATTTCTGATCTTTAATCTCCAGGCCCTTAATTTCTGTGTCTTGTCTGATATTTCTTGCCAGAACCTCTAAAGTAATAATAAGCAACAGAGGAGACAACAGGCATCCCTGTCTAGTGCCTTTTTTAATCTCAAATCTATCTGTGTAATCTCAATTTAAAAGTATTCTTGCTGTTTGTTTCTTATAAATTGCTTGAATTGCTTTATTAAAATTTTCACCAAAGTCCATTTCTTGGAGTTGTTGAAACATAAATTGCCAATTTAAATTATCAAGGGCTTTTTGTGCGTCAAGAAATATAAGTGCCATCTGATTCCCTGGATGGATTTCATAGTACTCCAGGGCGTTTAAAATAATCCTCAAGTTATTCTTTATCTGTCTTTTTGGTAGGAAACCATTTTGGTCTGGGTGTATAAATTCATTCCAAAAAATTTTCATTCTTTCTGCCATTATTGCAGCAAAAATTTTGTAATCTACATTTAATAGCGATATTGGTCTGTAATTTTTAATTAGTGTATGATCAGTATCTTCTTTAGGTATCAAAGTAATATTAGCTTCAGTCCATGAGTCTGGTATTTTTGTATGTATAAAAACTTCATTACATAAGTCTTTCAGAGTTGGAGTAATAGTATCTTGTAACGCTACATAAAATTCAGCAGGAAGACCATCAGGTCCTGATGCTTTATCTTTCTTTTGCTTTTTTATTGCCTCTGTAATCTCCATCATTGAAACATTCTCATTTAGCCTCTGACGCATATTCTCAGGAACCTTTGGGAGATTTGCTTCTTTTAAATAAGCCTGAATTACATCTTTAGAAACCGTCTCCGCCTTATACAGTGTCTCATAATATTCCTTCGTAATTTTTTTCATTACGTCATTATGACATTGTAGGTCACCATCCGTATCCCGTAGCTTACTTATTAATCTTTTTTCTCTTTCTTTTTTAAATCTATATGCAAGCCATCTCCCTGGTTTATTAGCATTTTCAAAGAAATTATGTTTAGATCGTTTGTGCCATTATATTTGTCTCAAGTAAATTTAATTTGTGTTTTAATAATTCCATTTGTATTTTCAGCTTTTTCTTTTGTGGGTCTAACTGTAGCTCAGATTCCAGAATACAGGAGTTCCTGTATGACGTCGTTGATCCTAGACCCTGGGACACAACTCTCTGTGCCCAGGGTCCGAATTTCTGTTGCTGGCGGGCCCATCAGGGCTGAATACCACCCTGGAGGGGTGGCCACCGAGAGGTGAACTCTTTGAGGAACTCAAAATAGCCTCTGGAACTGGCAAGAGAAAGGCGGAGAGCTTTGCATCTGCCACCATCTTCAACAGATCATCGGGGACAGGAGTCAGCTGTTTAAGGACACAAGCAACTGAGCCGGGTGAGATGACAGTAGTTTTTGATGCAAAGTGGTCCTTTAAGAAAATTTCCTGCCTTTAAGGATAAGCTGGAAGCCTAAAGGGAGGAGGAGGGGATTTTTTGCTTCTCCCCCCTCCCAAAAAGCGGCGTTTTTGGCATTTTTAAAAGCTTCTGAAAGTGCTTTGAATTCAAGCTATATTGAAGGAACCAGCTTGTCTCATTATAGAGAAGAAAGACCTATTATTATTCTAATAGGGAAAAGCCACCTTAACTGCCCTTTCTGAAAAATTTTTTGATTGTTAACTTTGTGTATTGGCTCACGGAACTTTCTCTTTTTTTTTTACTTTTTTTACTTTCTCCCTAAGTAAACGGTGAGGGAAGAAACAGTGTCCCCTGGTGGTTATTTTTATAATTTTTTTCTTTTTGTTCTCTTGCTACATTATCTCTTATGCTTGGTTATCTTGTGTTGAATCAGCTGTGGTGTTTGGCTTAATGCCAATACACTTGGCTGACTGCCCAGACATCTTTACTTCGTTTGAAGACTACTAAGAGAGACTGTTCTCTATTCTATGTTTTTGTTTTTGTCTCCTTGCTTGCTGTTTGATTCCCCTTTTGGATTGATTTTATTCTTTGTAAAATAAGGGAACCATAGAAGAAGGCTTTTTTTTTTTATGTCTACATTTGGATTATAAATTAAATATTCTTTTTTATTTTGTTGTCTTTTTTGTTTTTCTTTTTTTTGTTAGTCAATCTTTTTGTGTCAGCCTTGTTGTGTGGATATAAACATATTTTTTATTTTTCTTCTTTTTCTATTTGCTTTTTTTTTGGTCTAGAGAGCTACTATTTCTTTTTATATTTTCTCCTACTTTTTCATATTACTATTGCTGGATATTTTTATTTTTTTCCGGTGGATTCTGGATTACATATTATTTTTTTTTAGTTTTTTTAAAAATCTCCTCTCTGTTGAGCTTTTTGGTGGATTATAACTGGCCATTGGGCCCTATTTCTGGATTACAATTAATTGGGCCATTGGGCTTGATGTTGGATTATAAATAACCACAACAAATACAATAACTAAGATGAGCACTTCAAATTTGGCGAAAGGGGCGAGGAAGGGATCCTCTGCTCCCGCATCAACCTCAGTTAGTCCAGCGCCTCAAAAATCGATTACAAGTTTTCTACAGCCCGACACGCAGCAGAAGGACATGCAAGCCGTTCTTCAGGCAATTACGGATTCTAAAATGGAAATGAAGAAGGATCTCGATGACTTGAAAAATGATCTGCTTAAGATGGAACAAAAAATGGAAGCTTTTCAACAGGCAATGTCAGATACTCAACAACGAAGGCAAAATATTGAAGACAAGTCAGTAGTAGTAGACCAGAAATTAGAGGCTCTCCAAGATGAAAATCAGAGATTGGCGCAATCTAATGCAGAGCTGGAAGAAAGCGTGGCAAGGATGGAGTTTGAATGCGCATCATACTTTCTAAGATTCCAAAATGTGATAGACGAGAGTGATGAGAACCTGTTATTATTGATGACTGAGTTATTGGCAGACTTACTTGGAATGGAAATGGATCAAATTAAAAGAGAAGTTGATCAAGTCTATAGAGTGAATTCAAATTATGCAAGAAGAAATAGAGTGCCCAGGGAAGTTCATATTAGATTCAGCAAAAGAGCACTTCAGGATGAGATCCTGAGACTAGTGAGGGACCAACCCCTGAAATACAAAGATAAAGAGTTGGTAGTTCTGAAACAGATCCCAAGAAGAATTAGAGAAGCTGGAAGAGAATACCAATTCTTAATGAGGAAATTGATCAGTAAAGGAGTGAATTTCAGACGGTTAGTCCCAGAAGGACTATTAATTTTGGGGACACAAAAAGATACAGATTGAACACCCCACAACAAGCAGAGGATTTCTTTAATGATCATAGAGACTTCTTAGAGAGAGGTGAGGTGGAACCTAAGAAACCAGAGGAAACGACTGTAGGAACATCAAAACAAATGGAGGAAGTTGCACCTAAAAAGACACAACCAGAGGAAGATGTGAGGCCTAAAGATCAGAGACAGATAAGCTCTCCTAGAAAATTGAGACCGCAATACAATTGAAATTATGGAGGAAATTGGAATTCTTTCAATAAATATAAATGGTCTTAACTCTCCATCAAAAAGGAGTAAAATATTTCATAGACTACAAAAATTAAAAATGGATATAATTTGTCTCCAGGAGACAAACATTAAGTTACAACATTCTAGAATACTTGAACAATTAAGACTTGGCAAACTTTATTTTTCCTTGGCATCACAAAAGAAAAGAGGAGTAGCGCTTTATATAAAAGAAAAGATGAATCCAAAACTAATTTATGCTGATGAAGAGGGAAGAATACTGATGGTGGAGATTACATGGAATCAAAAACAAATATTGATGGTGGCGATATATGCTCCCAATGAGAAACAAGATCAATTCTTTCAGCAATTATATGATAAACTTGTGGACTTAAACTACCATAGCTTGTGTATTCTTGGAGACTTTAACACAATTGTTGATCCAGTACAGGACTATAAAAGTCACAAACAGAGGAAAGGAAGTAATGTTTTACCTAAATCCTTTCTAAGAATGAAAGATGAACTTTGTATACAGGACATTTGGAGAGAGATGTACCCGGAAAAAGCACAATACACCTTTTACTCTAATAGACATAAATCGTGGTCGAGAATTGACATGATATGGACTTCTATGGACTTAAAGGCCATAATACAAGAAATTGAAATATAATCTAACATTTGGGCAGACCATAATTCAATGGAAATGACCTGGAAAGGACTTAAGAAAAGACCTTATCAAGTTGTTTTGACTGGAGCCCAAACAGAGCTTATAGTTTAAACTTTTTGATGTCCTTGGAATCTATAGTCCTGGAGATTGTGGCTGGAAAAGAGAAGAATATTTTTGGATTGCCCTTTTCTACAGGATGGATTACAATTATAAATAAAAGTTGTTTTGAAGTCAGCTGACATCCCTGGATTACAAATACACCTTGACCTGGAATTTTTACAAACTGTTTTGACAGAGTGAATAACAAGAAATTTCTACTAGCAGAATGCCTTGGATTACAAATTTTGGTATATTTTTTCCTTTTTTCCTTTTTGTTCTTTTTTATTATCTATTATTTTTTACTATTTACCTCTCCTATTTATTAGGAGACTATTGGATTACAAATTCTGATTTACTTGGTGGATTACAAAGTATGATTAAAAGTTAAAGATGAGCGTCCCAAATCTATCTAAAGCTGGAAAAAAAGTAACTTCTGCTCCCTCCTCTGCTTCTGCAAGTCCAGTTTATCAGAGATCAATTGATACAATGCTCCAACAAGAAAAGGCTAATAACTTCCAAAAAGAAACTCAAGCGATGCTACAAGCAATTCAAGAGGCAATTGCTACTCACATGGCAACTACAACGAGAAAACATGAGGATATGATCTTGATAAAATGAACCAAAAAATTAATAACATGGACTCTCAATTTGAAAATTTTAAACAACCAACAAAGAATTCAAAAAATAGAAGATAAATCAACTGAGGTTGACCAGAAATTAGAAGTCTTAAAAGATGAAAACCAGAAAATGATGCAAATAAATGGAGAACTAGAAGACTTGATAGCTGGGATGGAGATGGAAAGAGCCTCATACTTTTGGGAGATTTCAAAATATAATGGAAGATAAGTAAGAGGACCTTCTAGACCTGATAACGGAATTATTGGCAGATGCATTAGGAATTCGGAAACAGGAAATGGAAGGAGAATTAGATCAGATCTATCGAGTCAACTCAAACTATGCTAGAAGAAATAAAGTCCCCAGAGAAGTACACGTTAGATTTCTTAAAAGATCCATAAGAGACAAGATTCTGAGAAGAGTAAGAGATGAACCTCTAAAATACAAAGAAAAAGAAATTGTAGTTCTCAAACAAATCCCTAGGAGAATAAGAGAATCCCAAAGAGAATACCAGTTTCTAACTAGGAAATTAATTGAAAAAGGAGTGAATTTCAGATGGCTGATTCCAGAAGGGATTTTAATCTATTGGGACATGAAAAGATATAGACTGGATACGCCACATAAAGCAATGGAATTCTATGACAACCATAGAGTGTTTCTGGAAGGAGGTGATTTTGAACCTGGGACAATGAGAGAAACAAAGAAACAGGAAGAGATGGCAGTAGAAGGAGCAGTTAAACCAAGTGAGGAGGAAGAAATTAAAAATACATACATAGAAGAAGGAGCAAGAGCAAGAGAACAGAGACAGATAAGATTGACTAGAAGATTAAGACCTAGATATAATTGAAAGAGATGGAGAAGGAAAGTGGGATTTTGTCAATGAATATAAATGCACTAAATTCTCCCTCAAAAAGGAAAACATTTTTACACGACTACAAAAATTAAAAATGGATATAATTTGCCTCCAAGAAACTCATATTAAGAGAAAACACTATAAATTGTTAGAACAACCGAAAATTGGTAAACTTCACTTTGCATTAGCACATCAAAAGAAAAGAGGAATAGCTCTATACATTAAAGAAATGATGAACCCTAAACAAATTTTTGCGGATGAAGAGGGAAGAATATTAATGGTGGAAATAATGATGAATCAAAAATAGATACTGATGGTAGCAATATATGCACCAAATGATAAACAAGAACAGTTTTACCAAAAATTATATATAAAAATATTAGAATTGGACTATCAAAATCTTTGTATAATGGGAGACTTCAATGCAATAACAGATGGAACTTTGGACTATAAAAGCACCAAACAAGGGAAGAAAGGAAGAAATATATTACCTAAAGTGTTTTTAAAAATGGCAGAAGCTGTAAGATGGCCGATCACCCTGCTGCACCAGCCGAAAGTCACATTGTCATCTAAGCGTTAATGACCCACCACGGATGATCCGAGTGAGACCCCTTTTGTTCCTCTCCATACCCCTGCTGTTTTTGCCTGTAGAAGCTGTTTGTGCCATTATTTCCCCATCTGGAGAAAGCGCCTTTAGTAATCGTGGGAACAAACACGTTTTACAAAAAGGACAGAAAAAATAAATAAATATTCATTTAAAGGCTATACTCTATTCCTACTTACATTGTACTGTAGAAAAAACTTTTTTGTGTGTTTTTTGGAGCGGTATTATTTTGGCAGAGTATTTCTTTTTCTATTCTCCCTTTAAAAGATAGAAAAAAGGAAAAAAACTGGCGTTTGAAGGTTTTTTTAGCTCACTGAGGACACCTACTGGTCAAAAGTTAATATTGGATTGTTGTTTATTTGGAGATGAGAGAGCTTTGGCCTTCAAACTGTTTTTCAAGAAAAAAGATAATTTGAGCTAGCTGTGTGATCTGTGGGGGTGGACAATGTTCAATTGTAACCTTCACTAAAAAGGAAAAGGATTTTTCTTCAACTGTTGCTAAAATGGAGAAGCCTCAATCACACTTAAACTGTAAACTTATACTGGAAAAGATCTATGAGGCTAAAGAAGAAATATGTACTACAATAAAAGAGGCTACTACAGAACTAAGAGCCAGAATCTCTACTTTAAAACTTAAAACTGACTCCTAGACTACACTTGACTACTCTACAAAACAGATTATACAAGAAGAGGTTTTAACTGAGGATAAGGAGAATCTTATTTTGCCTTACAAGCAAGACCAGGAAAAGCAAAGACCGAACTTTGGACTTCTGAAGCAACGAGGCTTTATGGACAAGAGAAACAGAGGATTAAATCAGAGACCAAGATGGTCGGTATCGAATCAAGTGACACTACAAGCAACAAAAAGAGACCTATTATCTGGAAGGGAAGCCCTGTTATGGAAACCTACCTGGCAAAAGAGGAAAGCTAGAATAAGATTGAAAAATGAAATTTAAAATTTCTTAAATTGGATTAAAGGCAACCTAGAACTATGGACTGATGTAAGGACTGAGATTTGGAGTTTGAAGTAAAAAGATGTCTTAGAGTTGGAGTGAATCAATAATTAATTGAATGTTAATTAAATAAGACGACTTGTTTGTCCTATAATATGTGAAATTTAAACTTTACTTAAAGGATTGAAATGATTTAAGGTTTGATATTAATTTGTTAATTCAAAGAGATTGATTAAGTGAAGGATTAGATATCTATAGAATAGTTTGATAAATACATACATTTAGATGTGTCTAGGATAGATTAATATTTTTGTTTAAAAACGAGATATCTTTCTATATAAGGGATTAAAGACAATTTAGAATACTAGGAATGTTCCTTTTAGAATGTTAGGTTTATTTCTATGAAACTTATGATGTAATGGAATGACGAAAATTGAAGAGATGTTTCAGATTTGAAGTGAACTAATAGTTAATTGAAATTTAATAAGATGATATGATTTTCTGATGATATGGATGTTATTAGTCATGGTAATTAATTGGAGATTTGAATTTTGTTTAGTAGAATGACATGATTTAAGGTATGATATTATTTTTTAGCTTGAAGAGATAGATCAATTGATAGATTTGATAGGTACAGGATAGATTAATATTTTACTCTAAATAAGGGAGAGTAATGGAAGAAGAAACAAATAAGATTTTGATAAAATTAAGAAAGTAGAACATATGTGGAAGGGATATTTGAATTGAAAATGTTTTTATTTAAAGTTAATTTGATTATGGTAGAAATTGATGAAGCTTAAAAACAGGTTCAGGTTGAATAAATTTAAGCTAGAATTGGATATTCTAAATATATTATGCTATTTGAGGGGAAAAGAGAGGGAATATTTGACGTATTGATTATATTATGTATATATGTCTTGTTTTAAGATGTTTGATTACCCCAACACCACGGTGTGTCCTGAATATGTTGCTTTAATAACTTAAACAAACCAATAAAATTTGTTTAAAAAAATGGCAGAAGAACTCTGTATCCAAGATATATGGAGAGAATAAAATTCAAAGAAACTACAATATACATTTTACTCAAATAGACATAAATCATGGTCTAGAATTGATATGATATGGACATCCTCAGAACTTGGCACGATGATACAAGAAATTGAGACAGAAACTAATATCTGGGCAGATCATAACTCAATAAAGATGACTTAGAGAGGAGCCAAGATGGTCCTTGAACAAATCTATATTGAAAGAAAAAGAATTCATACAACTAGCACCAAAGGAAATGGACTTTTTAAAAAAATAAACAAGAGAGGCTTCCGGTACGAGGCGACGGCGATGGCGGCTATCTTTTAGCCGTCCAGCTGGGGAAGTGTTAGAGCCGCGGAGCGCAGTGTGCATCAGCTGGCCCGCGGCTCGGAATTCCCTTCCCGGGCAAAGGGAAGGGACAGAGAGTACAGGGATAGAGGTAGAACCCCCGAACCCCCTCTGGATTTATTTCTAGAGGGGGTGAAAGGAGTGTTCCCTCGGAGCCCCTGTTGATCTCCGCCTCCCAGCTGTTTTTGCTTCCTAGGAAGCAAAAGAAACCGCCGCTTCTATCTCCGTGTTTATAGTATTTTGGTGAGTAATTTTTAAACGGACGGAGCAGTTTAAAGGATTTTTGTTATATAATTTAGGTGTTTATTTTTTTTATTATTTGATTTTTATTATTTTTCCTCCTTTTCTTTGTTATATTAGTGAAAGGATTTAAGATGGCGTTTTGAAAGTGTCGGAGTTTTTTTTTCCCTTTCTCTTTTGTTTTACTTTCCCTTTTTAAGGACTGGTTTTTGCTTTTGCTTTTGCTTTTGGTTTAGAATTTTTTCTTTTGAATTGTTTGCTTTTTTATTTTTTATTCTTTGGATTTACTCTGGACTTTCAAGGACTATAGTTTGTCTCTTTTTTAAAAAAATTTTTTTTTTCCCTCCTCCTTTCTTGTGTGGAGGGGAAAGGGAAGTGTGAACTGTGCTTTTTAAAATGGCTTCAAAGAGGCAGCAGCCTTCCTCAATACCTAAGGTTATTTCTTCTCCTATAACTTCCACTGCACAATTACAACAACAACCTAAACATGTACCACCGGCTCAGCCACCACCCTCCCCTCCTCTACCTGGACTTTCAGCACAAGAGGTTAGAGGTATAATGGGAGAGATTGTAGTTCAAATGAGAGAGGAAATGAATCAATTTGTCTCACAGATTAAATCAGAAATTAAATCTGATCTTAAAGAAGAGATAACGGGGATAAAGACTAAACTGCAAGAAAATAATAATGATTTGCGACAAGATATACTTGCAGCTGTTTCAGGTTTGGCTACTGTGGTGGTTAAGCTCGATGCAAGGCTTGAGGAAGTGGAAGACAAAGTTGATTCCTTGGATGACAAAATTCAAGATGTGGAAAGGAAGGTGGACTCCTCACAAGAAGATATTTTGATGTTTCAGTACAGACAGATGGAGTATGCCCTGAGGATCAGAGGCCTCAAGGAAGATATGAATCAAGACTTGGTGGAGGTGGTCCTTACTGACCTGGCGTTGGCCTTGGATATGGATAAAGGAGAATTACATAGAGAAATGGAAAAAATTTATAGACTCAACTCCTGGATTGCTAAGCAGAAGAATTTGCCTAGAGATGTGGTGATTTATTTTACAAAGAAGTCCCTGCGGAATGAGATTATACAAGCTTTTTACAACAAAAGATTTCAGATTGCTGCCCAAGATGTCATCATTCTAAAGGAAATCCCATCCAAAATTTTAAGAAGTAGGAAAGACTTTGCTTTCTTAACTAACGAGCTTAAAGCTAGATCGATGCCATTTAGATGGGAAATCCCGATGGGTATTGTTTTGAGCCATGCTGGGACACGCTACAGATTGAATATAGTTGACAAAGCTAGAGACTTTTATACTTCGGTCCTGGGTGCAGGCTCAACTTCATCTGGTCAGAAGCAGATGAGTGGCAAGGAAGCTGAGCAGCAATCTGAGGCATTAGATTTGGTTTCCGCCGGGATGAAAGAAGATGTAAGGCAACGCCAGACGGAGGTTAAAGAGCAGAGGATGACTCGTGCAGCTTATAAGCGTAAAGAGAAGGAGCAACGTAAAAAAGAGCCTAAAGAGAGTTCTTCTGGAAGTGCATCATCGCCGGTGGGAGGAGCAAGACCCAAGAGTTATGCAACACACGCAGCTCTTTCAGATTTTGATGGTGTCTTCTCCAGGCTGCGTGCCAAGGGAGATGGCAAAGTTTTTGACCTGGAATGTTAATGGATTGAATTCTCCTCAGAAACGGAAAAAAATCTTTTATTATTTGAAGCAACATACCAATGATGTTATTTGTTTACAGGAAACTCATATTTTACTTAAAGATCAGAAATATTTAGTCAATGCTCGTTTGGGATCTCATTTTATATCTTCTGCTCCTGGGAAGAAAGGGGGAGTTGTTATATATGTTAAACAAAATCTACCAGCTTGTCTGGTTGAATCAGATCCCCAGGGGAGATATGTGATGATTGAACTTGGTATATATGGTAAGAAAGTACTTATAGTGGGACTTTATGCTCCAAATCAACAACAGGAACAATTTTATAAGCAGTTACATCAAAAAATAACATTGCTTGACTATAGATCAGTGGTATTAATGGGTGATTGGAATGGTGTCTTAGATATACAAAGGGACAAGAAAGGTTCCTCTCCTTTTCTTAAACAAGCAAGGTTACCTAAAGCCTTTTTTGATATGAAGGAAGACTGGGAATTAAGGGATTATTGGCGGGAATGTAATCAAGAGGAGAGAGACTTCACTTTTTTTTCTGATAGACACCAATCTTTTTCAAGAATTGACTTTTTTTTGATTACTACTGATTTGTATAATAAAGTAAAGAATGTAAAGATTTTTCCTAGATCACTGACGGATCATAGCCCAGTTTGGATGGAGCTGACCCAAGAGAAAGAGGAAAGGAGATCCTGGAGAGTTAATGAAAATTTGTTTAGACAAGAGAAGAATGTTCAAAAGTTAAAAGAGTGTTTAAAGGACTATTTTGCTTTGAATATGTATAAGGGGACTTCAATGTCAATGGTATGGGATGCAGGTAAAGCATTTATGCGTGGTGTTTTGATAAAAATGAATAATTGTTACAAGCGGAAGCAGATTCAGAAACGTAGAGATCTTGAAGATGAAATTAAATTAAAAGAAAGGGCTTTGATTTTAAATCCTTCTGATGAAAGTGTTAAAGAATCTTTAAAGTTATTAAAGTCACAATTTAATATGTTGATAGCAGATCAAGTTGCAACCAATTTACTGTTTATGAAACAAAATACATTTTGTAATGCTAATAAGCCTGGGAGATGGTTGGCTTATCAATTAAGAAAGAAACAGAGACAAAGAATAATAGAGAAAATAAATTATAAGGGTAAACTAGTTTTTCAGAAGGAATTGATCAAAAAATCCTTTTTGGATTATTACCAAAAGTTATACAAATCTACTAATGTGCAATTGCTAGATATAAATAAATATCTAGCTGAGGCAAGTTTTCCTAAACTGACTGAGGATCAGAAACATGAAATTAATGGTCTAATTACTAAGGAGGAAATTGCCTCAGCAATTCAACAATTGAAACTAGGGAAAGCACCGGGTACGGATGGGTTAACAGCGGTTTATTATAAAGTTTTAATGGAGGAGATGATCCAACCATTAAATGATCTTTTTAATGGTATATTACAGGGTTTAGAGATTCCTCCTTCATGGCGTAGTGCGTTTATATCATTGATTCCAAAGGAGGATCAAGATCTTACTTTACCAAAAAATTATAGGCCTATATCTCTTTTAAATGTGGATTATAAGATATTTGTTAAAATTTTGGTAAATAGGCTTATGAGGGTGGTGCATCATCTTGTGCATAAAGATCAATCAGGGTTTATAACAGGAAGGTATATGAAAAATAATGTTAGACAAATTATTAATTTATTAGAATATTTGGACAAGAACAACCAAGTTCCTGCAGGGCTCATATTTTTAGACGCTGAAAAAGCATTTGATCAATTGAATTGGCACTTTATGTTAAGAGTAATGGAAGAAATGAATTTTGGCGAAAAGATATTACAAGCCTTTACGGTAATATATCAAAAACAAACGGCTCAACTTATTGTTAATGGAGGTTTGTCGGAGGTTTTTACAATAGAGAAAGGTACTAGACAGGGGTGTCCTTTGTCGCCACTGTTGTTTGTTTTAACACTGGAAATATTATTGATCAAAATTCGAGAGTCTCAGGAAATTAAAGGAATAGAAGTTAACAAAAAAGAATATAAGTTGAGAGCTTTTGCGGACGACTTGGTTGTTACTTTGTCGCAACCTGAGCATTCTGTAGTAAACTTATTACAGTTGATTCATCATTATGGTTTGGTTTCGGGTTTTAAGATTAATGTAAATAAGACTAAAATTTTATCTAAAAATATGTCTAGTCAGGAGAAGCAGATTTTGGCTAACTTGACAGGTTTTGAGATTGTTAATAAGGTAAAATATTTGGGGGTGATGTTGTCTGTTTCTAATGTAAAATTATTTAAAAATAATTATGAAAGGTTGTGGGTCAGGGTACAGAAGGACTTGAAGAATTGGGAGAAGTTGCAATTATCCCTCATGGGAAGAATTGCAGTGATAAAAATGAATATTCTACCCAAGTTTCTTTTTTTGTTTCAAATGCTACCGATTTTGAAAAATGAGATTAATTTAAGTGAGTGGCAAAAGGGTCTTAATAAATTTATTTGGGCAGGGAAAAAGCCAAGGGTTAAGCTTAAAATTATGCAAGACTTCCGTGAGAGGGGTGGACTTAAGGTACCAAATTTGAAATTATATTATGATGCGGTGGTTTTAACACTAATTAGTGATTGGGTAAATTTGACAAATCCTGAGATACTTCATTTAGAGGGATGGGATTTACTTTATGGGTGGCATGCCTACCTAATATTTAATAAAAAAATGGATTGGGTCTTTAAATCTCATATTTTAAGAATTTCTCTACTTAGGATTTGGAGAAAATATTACAAAAGTGATTTTAAAGTTCCATTATGGGCTATACCTTGGCATGCGATAGAAGGAATAAAAAGAGGAGTAAAAATGGATATGGTGTCTTATAGTCAATTGCTCAGATGGGATGGGCAAAAATGGCAATTGAGATCACGGGAAGATTTAGCGCAAGAAAATATTATTTATTCTTGGTTTCAATATAGGCAACTAGGAGATAAATGGAAGGTGGATTGTAAATTGGGTTTTCTTAGAGAAGATGGAAATTTTATTAAACAAGTTAAGGACCAAAGACAAACCCATATTAAGAGAATTTATGGGGTATTAGTTGAAATGGACTCAGAAACGGAATTAATTAAAGATTGTATGATTAGATGGGCGCAGAATTTTGGCGAGCCAGTTCCATTGGACATCTGGGAAACTATATGGGTGAGAAATGTCAAATTTACACAAGCACAGAACCTTAGGGAGAATTTTTATAAAATGTTTTATAGATGGCACCTTGATCCGCAAAAAATGTCTCTTATGTACCCTGACGTGCAACCTAAATGTTGGAGATGTGGTTATAAGGATGCTTCCTATTATCATATTTGGTGGTCATGTAGAGAGATAAAAGTATTTTGGATCAAAATATGGTGGAATATCCAGAGAATTTTTAGAAGGAGGGTAAAATTTACTCCGCAATTATTTTTGTTAGGTATTGTTACAGATTGTGATGCAAAGGAGGTTGTATTGATGTTAAATTTGATTACAGCCGCTAGGCTGTTAGTAGGACAATATTGGAAGAAGGAATCTTTGCCTACATTGCAGGAATGGTTTTTTAAAGTAGCTTATTTGGCGGAAATGGCAAAGATTTCGGCTTTCTTAAAGCAACAAACCCAAGAGAAGTTTATTGCTGTTTGGGACAAATGGATAAAATTTACACAATTTAGATTGGGTATACAAAAATATCATATAGCTTTTTCATAAGTTTTATTCTATATACATTTATAGGTATTTTTTTTTCTTTCCTTTTTTATACATAAATATAAAATTTTTAATTTAATTTTTTAATTTTTAATTAGGCCTATATTCTGCTCTGGGAAGCTCAGGGGGGGGAAGGGAGGGTTTTTTGTGTGGGGTGGGGGATGGGGGGGTTTTTTTTTATATGTAATGTTTAGTTTTCTTTTTGTATATGTTGTTTTTTGTTTTGTATTGTTCTTGTTTTTTTGTAAAATTTATAAAACTTCTAATAAAAAAAAAAAAAAAAATAAACAAGAAAGAAGAGACATTGCTTCAAAATGTGTGGGTCACGGCTAAAGCATATTTCAGAGGGTTGGCTATAACTTATACTGCTAAAAAGAATAAAGAAAAGAAACAACAACAGTTAAAGTTGAAGGAAGAATTCAGAAAATTAGAATCAGAATTACAAATAGACCCACAAAAGAAAATACTTAAGAAGTGAATGGAGATAATAAAACATAAATCAAACATAGCTGAGACGGAAATAATGGCTCAACAGATTAAAAGGGCTAAACAGAACTTCTTCGAAAATGCCAACAAGCCAGGGAGATGGTTAACATATAGACTGAAAAAAGAAAAAGAGAAAAAACTGATTAACAAGCTGCAAGATCCAAAAGGTGAAATACAGTTTCAAAATGATACAATTAAAAAAATTATCAAAGATTATTATGAGATACTTTACAATGCAGAGGAAATTCCAAAAGAAAAAATACAGCAGTATTTAAAAAAAAGCAGACTTACCAAAAATTTCAGAGAATATTTGAAATATATTAAATGGAAAAATATCAATGATGGAGATTATAGAGGCTATAAAAAGGCAAAAAAATGATATGACTCCAGGTCCAGATGGATTACCTGCAGAACTTTATAAATCATTACAAGATGTATTAAGTCCTATTTTGAAAGAACTGTGTAATAAAATACACCTGGAGGCTAAAATACCAAATACATGGACTGAAGCCAACATTACTTTAATATCCAAAGAAGACTCTGATCTAATGCAAATAAAAAACTATAGACCAATATCGCTATTAAATGTAGACTATAAAAATTTTGCCTCAATAATAGCAGAAAGACTAAAGAAATTTTTGACCAAATTTATACATACAGACCAAAATGGTTTTCTACCTAAAAGACAGATAAAAAACAATTTAAGAATGATTCTTGATGTGTTAGAGTACTATGAAATTCATCCAGGGCAGCGGTTCTCAACCTGTGGGTCGCGACCCCATTTGGGGTCGAACGACCATTTCACGGGGGTCGCCAAACAACGCAGTCCGGCATTTTTTTTTCCCCTTTTCCTTAGCTGTGCTACTTCCTTTTATTCTATTGGCTTTTGAAAGCTAATAGAATAGACTCTCTTGAATAGAGTCTAATTCTATTGGCTTTCAAAAGGCAATAGGAATTGTCCAGGCTGTCTCTGCCCTGGTGAGCCCGTCAAAAGTCCCATTCTGCAAACGGTGCTGCAAGTTGTCTGCAGTGAAGGTGAGCTGTCTGGAAGTTTCCACCCCTCCCTGCTGAGCAACTACTAAAAATGTAAGTAAAAGAGGGCCAGGGGTGGGAGGCCGGCGTGCGCAGGGAGGGTTGCTGGCGTGCGTGGGGCCCGGTGGGTGCCTTACCTCCCTTGGGCTGGGCCAGCTGGTGGCCCAGCCGGTGGTCGACCTGCTCCATCTCTGCTGCTTGCCAGCTACACCTCGGCCGGCGCAGGGGGCGGCACCACGCATGCGCGGCGCTCCCGGGCAAGGAAAGTCCTCGACTTATGACCAGTTGGGTAGTCCTTGACTTACGACCGGTTGGGTAGTCCTCGACTTACGACCGGTTGGGGGGTCGCAGCATTAAAAAGGTTGAGAACCACTGATCCAGGGAAACAGATGGCTTTAATATTCCTTGATGCACAGAAAGCATTTGACAATGTAAACTGGCAATTCATGTTTCAGCAACTTGTGGAAATGGACTTTGGAGAAAACTTTATAAATGTAATTAAAACAATTTATTGTAAACAAACAGCCAAAATAATTGTAAATGGAAATTTTACAGAAAACTTTAACATTAAAAAAGGCACAAGACAGGGATGCCCACTATCTCCATTACTATTTATACTAACACTGGAAGTATTGAATAGAAACATCAGACAAGATATAGAAATTAAAGGACTGGAGATAAAAGATGAAAAATATAAACTACAAGCTGTCATGGTTCCAAAAAGAAGCAGCTTTTCAAAGAACTTTGAGGCTTATTTACCTTAAAGAATCCTTTTATTTCTGCATAGCTTCGGCACATACAAAGTTAAGGGGGGCTGGATGTCAAGACTGCTAACATCGGATGTTCTTGCTTGCCATATATGAAGAAGCAAACATGTTTTGTTTAACCTGCATATCACTTCTAGAGTTAAAGCAGACAATACTAGCCTAGTGGATGGGAAAATATGCTAGCTAACCATAACAATATCTCAGCACAGCATTGCCAAGATCAGCTGTAACAGGAGGCGTACAGGAGGGACAATTCACACTTCACATTAATTGGAGAATGTGATTGATGACTATAAAATGAAGGAGTGAGTTATGCTCTATTACAGGTGATTGGGGGAGGGAGGATTCAGTTTTTGGCTTAACTTTGTATGTCATGGTTCTGAAAAGAAGCAGCTTTTCAAAGAACTTTGAGGCTTATTTACCTTAAAGAATCATTTTATTTCTGCATAGCTTCGGCACATACAAAGTTAAGCCAAAAACTGAATTTGCAGATGAGTTGGTTTTTATATTGGAAGATCCATTGGAAACAAGCACTAAACTTATGGAGAAAAGAGACAAATTTGGAGAAGTGGCAGGGTTGAAAATAAACAGAGAAAAGACTAAAGTGCTAACAAAGAATCTAACAGAAAAACAAAAAAATCAACTAACAAAAAAAATAAATCTTCAAACAGTTTAAAAAGTTAAATTCTTGGGAGTTTATCTAACAGCAAGATGTGTAACAATAAAATAAGATAATTACCTAAGATTGCTAAAACAAATAAAATTGGATCTGGAAAAGTGGAAAAACTTACAACTTTCAATGCTGGGGAGAATAGCAACAGTGAAAATGAATATCTTACCAAAAATACTCTTTTTATTTCAAACAATTCCTGTAAGGCTGGGAAAAGCCTTTTTTGATAAACTGAATACAACAATACTGAAATTTATCTGGCAAGGAAAAAAAGCTAGAATTAGACTGAAAATGCTACAAGAAGCGAAAGAAACTGGAGGATTTGGACTGCTGGACTGGATGTTATACTACCAAGCAACTATTTTAACATGGCTTAAAGAATGGATAATGCTTAGAGACAAAAGACTATTAAACCTAGAGGGGCATGACCTACAAATTGGTTGGCATGCCTTTCTGTGGTATGGGAAGAATAAAATACATAGATACTTTCAAAACCACTTTATAAGAAATGCACTTCTTTCAGAATGGGAAAAAACAAAAGCAAAAATTTATATTAAGATACCTGGATGGTATGTGGTGATTTATTTTGGGAAAAGATCTTTACGCAATGAAATTATACAAGCATTTTACAACAAGAGATTCCAGATGGCTGCTCAGGATGTTATAATTTTAAAGGAGATTCCATCAAAAATTTTAAGAAGGAGAAAGGATTTTGCTTTTCTATCAGATGAACTTAAAAAATGACAGATGCCATTCAGATGGGATATTCCATTTGGAATTGTGGTGAGTTACGCGGGGACACGTTATAGACTTAATACTGTTTCTAAGGCAAGAGAGTTTTATATTTTGGTCCTGGGAGCGCGCTCATCACCACCTATAATGTTCAAAGCTTTGGAAGTGAAGGAGGGAGAGCAGTTGGCTGAAGACGCTGTATCAATGAAAGTTGGATTACAGGCTGAGTTGTTACAGCAGTCTGAGATGAAAGAACAGAGAATAACTCGAGCAGCGCATAGACGAAAAGAAAGGGAACAACAGAAGAAGGAAATTAAAGAAGTTATACAAGAATCTGCTTCTGAGCCTGTGGGAGGAGCAAGACCTAAGAGATCTTCATTGGTTCAATCCTCAATGGCAGATCTTCAAGCAGTCTTCTCTAGGCTAAAGGATGGAGGAGATGGCAAAGCTCCTGACCTGGAATGTTAATGGCCTTAATTCTCCACAGAAAAGGAAGAAAATATTTCATTATTTGAAGCAACATAATAATGATATCGTTTGTTTGCAGGAAACCCATATTATTTCAAAGGATCAAAAATATTTGATTAATGCTCGATTGGGTTCTCATTTTGTATCATCTGCTCTTGGGAAAAAAGGGGGTGTTGTTATTTATGTTAAGAAAAATATACCAGCTATATTAATTGATTCTGATCCTCAAGGGAGATATGTTATGATTGAAGTAGGAAAGTATGGGAAGAAATTGCTTATAGTGGGTTTGTATGCCTTTAATCAACAACAAGAACAGTTTTATAGGTTTCTTCATCAAGAATTGATTTCATTGGATTACAGATCTGTTATTTTGATGGGGGATTGGAATGGAGTTCTGGATACACATAAAGATAAGAAAGGATCTTCTACTTCTTTTAAGCAAGCCAAACTACCTAAGGCTTTTTTTGATTTGAAGGAGGATTTTGAATTGAGTGATCTTTGGCGGGAACGTAATATGGAAGAGAGAGACTTTACCTTTTTTTCTGATAGACATCAATCGTTTTCAAGAATTGATTTTTTTATTATTACAATGGATTTATATTTTAGGGTTAAAAATGTAAAGATTTTTCCAAGGACATTGACAGATCATAGTCCAGTATGGATGGAATTGGTTGCTGAGAAAGAGGAGAGAAGATCTTGGAGGTTGAATGAAAATTTATTCAGACAAGAGGCGAATGTTCAGAAACTTAAAGAGTATTTAAAGGAATATTTTATTTTTAATATGCATAAGGGAACCTCAATGGCAATGGTTTGGGATGCTAGCAAGGCTTATATGCGTGGGGTTCTGATTCAAATGAATAAAGCTCATAGGCAAAAACAGATGCAAAAGCGCAAGGAATTGGAAGATGAGATTAAAATAAAAGAAAAAGCATTAATTTTGAATCCTTTGGATAAGAATGTAAAGGTTTCCATAAATTTGCTTAAAACACAGTTTAACATGTTAATGGCTGATCAGGCAGCAACTAATTTACTTTATATGAAACATAATACATTTTGTAATGCAAATAAGTCAGGGAGGTGGTTGGCTTATCAATTAAGGAAGAAACAGAAGTCGAGAATTATAGATAAAATAAATTATAATGGAAAAGTGGTTTTTCAGAAAGAATTGATTAAAAAATCTTTTCTAGATTTTTATACAAAGTTATATATGGGTAAGAAGGTACAGAGTTCAGATATAGATAAATATTTACAAGATGCTCATTTTCCCAAGTTATCAGATGATCAAAGAGATGCGATTAATGGATTTATCACTGCACAGGAAATTATTATGGCAATTAAACAATTAAAAGTTGGTAAAGCACCTGGTATTCATGGATTGACATCAATTTATTATAAGACTTTAAGTGATGAGATGATAGAGCCCTTAAAGGAACTTTTTAATAATATATTATTGGGTTTAGAGACTCCCCCATCTTGGGGAAGGGCTTTTATATCTCTGATTCCAAAAGAGGATCAAGATCTTACTTTGCCAAAAAATTATAGACCTATATCTCTTTTGAATGTAGACTATAAATTTTTTTCAAAAATTTTAGCCAATAGACTTATGATTGTATTGAACCAAGTGATACATATTGATCAAACAGGTTTTATAACCGGGAGATATATGAAGAATAATGTTAGACAAATTATTAATTTAATAGAATATTTGGATAAAAATAATCAGATTCCTGCAGGATTGATTTTTTTAGATGCTGAGAAAGCCTTTGATCAGGTTAATTGGCAATTTATGATAAGGTTGGTTGAAGAGATGAATTTTGGAGATAAAATTTTGCAAGCTCTTCGAGGTATTTACCAAAGACAATCGGCTCAACTTATAATTAACGGAGGTTTATCAGATGTTTTTCAAATTGAAAAGGGCACAAGACAGGGTTGCCCATTGTCTCCTTTGTTGTTTGTTTTAACATTGGAAATTTTGTTGATTAAAATTCGTTAATCATCTAAAATAAAGGGAATAATGATTGATAAGAATGATTATAAATTAAGAGCTTTTGCAGATGATTTGGTTGTTACCTTGTCTCAACCAACTTATTCTGTATTGGAGTTGTTACAGCTGATAAATCAATTTGGACATGTTTCTGGTTTTAAAGTCAATAATAATAAAACTAAAATATTACTTAAAAATATGACTAATTTGGATAAGGAGACGTTGGTTAAATTGACGGGCTTTGAAGTTGTAAAAAAGGTCAAATATTTGGGGGTTTATATAACTGCTTCTAATGTAAAATTGTATAAAAATAATTATGAAATGTTATGGTCTAAAATACAGAAGGATTTGAATGATTGGAAAAAATTGCAACTATCTTTATTAGGGAGAATTGCTACAGTTAAAATGGATGTTTTGCCAAAGTTTCTTTTTTTGTTTCAAATGATACCTATTTTAAAGAAAGAGGCAAATTTAGAAGAATGGCAGAAGGGTATCAATAAATTCATTTGGGCGGGGGAAAAGCCAAGAGTAAAGCTTAAGATTATACAAGATGTTCGAGAGAGAGGTGGACTCAAGGTGCCGAATTTGAAATTGTATTATGATGCGGTGGTTTTAACATTGATTAGTGATTGGATTAATTTAACAAATTTAAATATACTCTCTTTGGAGGGATGGGATTTATTATATGGATGGCATGCCTATTTAATTTATAATAAAAAGGTGGATAGGGTTTTTAAGTCCCATATTTTGAGAATTTCTTTATTGCGAGTTTGGAAGAAATATTATAGATCAGATTTTAGAATACCGTTGTGGGGAATTCCAGGGCATGCAATAGAAGGGATAAGGAAAGGAGTGAAAATGGAGAGCATTTGTTATAAACAATTGCTTAATTGGGATGGGAATAATTGGCAATTAAAATCTATGGATGAATTAGCGCAAGAAAATATTAATTATTCTTGGTTTCAGTATAGGCAATTATTAGAAAGGTGGAGAATAGATCAAAAAGTGGGTTTTATTAGGGAGGATGTGAATTTGATGAAACAAATTAAAGATCAAAGTCGATTTCATATAAAAAGAGTTTATAGTGTATTAGTGGAATTGGATTCAGAAACAGAATTAGTTAAAGAC
The DNA here is from genome assembly GCA_039797435.1 of Crotalus adamanteus. Classification (NCBI taxonomy): domain Eukaryota; kingdom Metazoa; phylum Chordata; class Lepidosauria; order Squamata; family Viperidae; genus Crotalus; species Crotalus adamanteus. The sequence goes on along the minus strand of CM077935.1, from coordinate 23,386,101 downwards.
TTATGGTACTGGGGGACTTTAACCTACCATCACTCGGCGAGCGCTCAGAGGCAGTGCAGGAGTTCATGGCTTCCATGGCAACCATGGACCTGACCCAGGTAATCCAGGATCCGACTCATAGGGGTGGTCACACACTCGACCTTGTGTTTCTCTCGGGGCAATGGAGACATGATCTGGAATTAAGGGGAATAGAGATCTCGCCCTTGTCATGGACAGATCATTTCCTATTGAGGCTGGACTTCAGAGCATCACTCCCCCATCGCAGGGAGAGGGAGCCGACTAGGTGTTTCCGCCCCAGGCGCCTAATGGACCCAGATCGGTTCCAGGAGGAGCTTGGGGAAATACCTGACTCCCTTGTCCACAACTCGTCCGGGTCCCTGGTTGCGGCCTGGAATGAGCCGGCGTCCGGGGCCCTGGATCGAATTGCGCCTTTGCGACCTCTCTGTGGTGGTGGTCCCCGGAGGGCGCCTTGGTTTACTGAGGGGCTCCGGGAGATGAAGCGCCACAACAGACGTCTAGAGTGACGTTGGAGGGCCAGTAACTCTGAATCTGACCGATCACTATTAAGAGCGGTATTGCAGTGGTTCTCCTCCTACCTCTCTGACAGGTCGCAGTCGGTGTTGGCAGGCAGACAGAGATAAACCCCTAGGCACCTCGATCATGGGGTGCCTCAGGGCTCGGTCCTGTCCCCCCTCCTTTTTAACATCTACATGAAACCGCTGGGTGAGATCATTCGGCGACACGGGGTGAGGTATCATCAGTACGCGGATGATACCCAATTATATATCTCCACCCCGTGTCCTTTCAGTGAAGCAGTCGACGTGATGTGCCGGTGCCTGGAAGATGTGAGGGTCTGGATGGGGGTGAACAGGCTTAGACTCAACCCTGACAAGACCGAGTGGCTCTGGGTCTTGCCTCCCAAAGGTCAACTGGATGGTCCATCATTAGTCCTGGGGGAGGCAAATTTACCTCCCTCAGTGCAGGCATGCAACTTGGGTGTCCTCCTGGACTCACAGCTAAATTTGGAACAACATCTATTGGCTGTGGCCAGGGGGACCTTTGCCCAGGTTCGCCTGGTGCACCAGTTGCGGCCTTATTTGGACCGAGAGGCTTTACTCACGGTCGCTCATGCCCTTGTCACCTCAAGACTGGATTACTGTAATGCGCTCTACATGGGGCTACCCTTGAAGAGCGTTCGGAGGCTGCAGTTGGTTCAGAATGCAGCCGCGAGAGCGATTGTGGGCGCGCCAAGGTACACCCACGTGTCACCTATCCTCCGCGAGCTGCACTGGCTTCCTGTGGGTCTCCGGACGCAATTCAAGGTGTTGGTTATCACCTTTAAAGCCCTTCATGGCATAGGGCCAGGTTACTTACAGGACCGCATACTGCCGCACAGTTCCCAGAGACCGGTGAGGTCCCATAGATTGGGCCTCCTTCAGGTCCCGTCGGCCAGACAATGTCGGCTGGTGGGCCTTCGGGGAAGGGCCTTTTCTGTGGTGGCTCCGACCTGGTGGAATCAACTTCCCCCCGAGGTTCGAACAACTCCCACCCTGCCGGCCTTTAAGAAAGCCGTTAAAACTCTCCTGTTCCGGCAGGCCTGGGGCTGATGTCCCCGGGGGGGGCGGGATATGATCGGACTTGCGGTATGATTGTATTATTTTATTGTTTTATTGTTAGATGATTGTTTTAATTTTGTACGCCGCCCTGAGTCCTTTGGGATTGGGCGGCATATAAATAAAATTAAATAAATAAATAAAGATTGTGTGGTTAAATGGGCTCAAAATTTTGATGAGCCGATTTTATTAGACATATGGGAGATGATTTGGGTGAGGAATGTTAAATTTACTCAAGCTCAAAATTTACGAGAAAATTTTTACAAAATGTTTTATAGATGGCACCATGATCCACAAAAGATGTCTCGTATGTATCCAAATGTGCAGCCCAAATGTTGGAGATGTGGTTGTTTGGATGCAACGTATTATCATATTTGGTGGTCATGTAGAAATATAAAGGCTTTTTTGATCAAGATTTGGTGGAATATTCAGAAGATTTTTAATAGAAGGATAAAATTTACACCACAATTGTTTTTGTTAGGTATTATTGATGACTGTGATGGTAAAGAGATTATTTTAATGTTGAATTTAATTACAGCAGCAAGGCTGCTGATTGGGCAATACTGGAAGAAGGATTTTTTGCCTACTTTAGAAGAATGGTTTCTTAAAGTTTCTTATTTATCTGAAATGGCAAAAATTTCGGCTTATCTGAAAGACCAGTCGCAAGAGAGATATATTTTGGTGTGAAAAAGATGGGTGAATTTTATACAGAATAAATATGATATTAGAAAGTATTATTTAGCTTTTGAATGATGTATATTTAAGGGTAAGTTTTTGAATAACCTATGTTTAAGGATGGTAATTTCTGTTTTTATGTACTGGAGTTAAAGTGTTTAAAATTTTGTTTTTGGGATGTATGTATAATTGTTTGATGTTCATTTAAATTCTATGTTTTTCGTTGTTTTTAACACTGCATTTAGCTCTGGGAAGTAGGGGGGAGGGGGGTGGGGGGTGGGGGGGTGGGAGGGGGGAGAATTTTATTGTAAAATTTTATAAATTTTTAATAAAGAAAAAGATACCTGGATGGCTTTCAAGAATGGAAGCTTTCACTTACCCAAATTTAATTAATTACGACAAAGTTGTGACTTATAAAGATATTTTGGACAATGAAGGAAAATTGAAAGACAGACAAGATTTACAAGAACAAGGTATTGATCTATCATGGTGGCCATATCTGCAAATTCAAACGAGATATGAAAAAGATGCTAAAACAATGGGATTCTATAAAGAACAGACAGAATTTGATCAGATACTGTTAAAAACAGATGAAAAGTTGATTAAGAAACTTTATAAATTTCTGTTAAACTTAAAGATGGAGGAAGAACAAGTAAAAGAAACGATAATATGGGCAAAAAACTTTGGACATAATATAGAATTAGAAGACTGGCAAAAGTTATGGGAAAAATGTTAAATTAACTAAAGCAGTGGCATATAAAGAAAACTTATATAAAATGTTTTACAGATGGCATATGACACCAGTGAGATTAGCAAAAATGTTTAAAAATACTTCAAACAAGTGTTGGAAATGCAAACAAAGACCAAGTACTTACTATCATATCTGGTGGACATGCCCTAAAGCAAAAAGATTTTGAGTAAAAATACATTTATGGTTGGAGAAAACGACTAAAAGACAAATAGACTTTAAGCCAGAATTATTTTTGTTAGGAATAATTGGAGCAAATTATGAGAAAGATTATATATATTTAATTCTACATGTACTAACTGCAGCAAGAATTGTATTTGCCCAACATTGGAAAAATGAAAATTTACCAACTGAAGAAGTATTAATTAAGAAAATTTTAGAGTGTGCAGAAATGGACAGATTGACTTTAAAGATAAAAGAGAAAGAAGACTTGGTGTATTTTAGAACATGGGATAATTTCTATCAATGGCTAGAAATGTGAGTTAGAGAGAAAGGAATGTGACATGTAACTTTGAATATATATTAGCAAGAAGAAGACTATCGAGTGATTAATTAACATATTGTTTATGATAATTAACTATTATTTATTATTTTTTGTTAAACACATGAACCCAGACATTATGCTGTTTGCTAAATATTGAGAATGTTATTTGGAAAAACCCTAACCCAACCCTAATCCTAACCCAAATCCCAACCCCAATCCCGACCCCACCTCATTTCTAACCCTATAAAAACTAATAAAATGTATACAAAAAAACCCACAAAAATACTCCTCAGGAGGTGGTGAGTTCTGTCATTCCCAGTAGGCAGCAAGCGGTGTAAGTGACAACCAGATGGCAGGAGAAAAAGAGGAGCTTACCCCCCACCGATGCCTTCGCACAACAGCTGAAGCAAGAGCTGCAAACCGATGCATGGTTTGTAGCTCATCAGAAAGAATGGACCACGAGGGAGGGGGTTGGCATGGAAAAGGGACAAATTGTATGTCCCAGACCATCTATGACTGCAAGTCCTGAAATGTAGCCACGATGCCAAGCTGGCAGGCCACTTTGGGTTCCTGAAGACACTGCATCTCTCTAATTGTCAGTTCTGGTGGCCAAAGATGAAGGACACTGAGGACTATGTGGTGAGCTGTGCAGTCTGTGCGGCCAGCAAAAGGCTACCAGGGAAGAGTCCAGGACTGTTGCAGCAGGTGGCTGACCCGACCAGACCCTAGGAGGAGGTAGCCATGGATTTTATAGTGGAGCTACCGGAAAGTGGAGGAAACACCGTAATATGGACTGTGATAGACCCATTTCATTCCATGTGCAGGACTCCCCTCAGCCCAGAAGCTAGAGATGATGTTTTTGCAACATATCTACCGGCTACATGGGGCGCCTAAGTGCATCTTTTCAGATCAGGGGGTCCAATTTACTGCTAGGTTTTGGAGGGAGTTCGTAAAGATGATTGGGTCTTCCCAGGGGCTCAGCTCTGCTTTTCATCTGAGTACGAATGAATCTGCAGAACGAGCTAACACAATAGTGGAACGGTACCTGTGTTGCTATGTCAACTATCAGCAAACAAACTGGTCAGAGCTTTTGCTGTTTGCAGAAGTGGTGTATAACAATGCAGAGCACAGTAGTACTGGTTTCATTCCATTTAAGTTAGCCACAGGGGTGGAGTTCGTGCCTGTTCCAGAATGCCCACAAGAACCCACATCCTCAACCACCTTAAGTGACTGGGTGGGTTCTTTCCAAAGGGTTTGGAGCGATGTGAAGAAAGCTTTGAATAAGGCAGCCAAAAGCCTGAAAAAACAAGTGGATAAGAAACGAGCTCCACAGGATACGTTCCATCTAGGAGATAAAATGCATCTGTCTACTAAGCATCTTAAGTTAAAACAAAGTTGCAAGAAGTTAGGGCTGAAGTTTGTAGGTCCTTTCCCTATCGTAAAAATCATAAACCCAGTGACAGTAGAATTAAAACTACCGAGTCTGTTAAGTAAAGTGCACCCAGTATCCCATTGCAGTTTACTGAAGCCACACAGGGGATCCACAATGAAACCAGTAGGGGAAGCAGCCCCAGCCCCAATAGTGGTAGAAGGGGAAAAGCACTATGAGGTCAAGCAAATCCTCAATTCTAGAATCCACAAGGGAAAGTTGCAGTACTTAATCCAGTGGGAGGGTTACCCAATGTCGGAAGCTAGATGGGTAAAAGCCCAGCATGTGGATCATTTGGTGAAGCAATTCCACACTAAGTACCCCCAGAAGCCGGGGCCAATGCAAGGGGGAACTAAGAAGCAATAATGTGTGTTCTTTTTGTTTTCCAGGTGCCCTTTCCCTTTTAGGAGGCCAGCCTGTCAAGCTATGAACCTTACTGTCTTTAGGACCACCGTAGTGCCACTAGCTTGCCAACAGTTATGGGGAGGGGGGAAGGAAGAGTTTGGGATTCACAGGTGCTTCCTATCAGTGTGAGAGCTGAAACCATTGAGAGAATGTTTTGACAGACCGAAGTTTCTTCTCATAACAATTGCTGGAAGATTTATTGGACAATGTGACCTAAACTGTCGGGGGGGGGGGGAGTTTTACTCTTTAAATTATCTGTTTCCCACCATAGTTTCAGAGTTAGCTTTCATTCTATCTTGACAGATTGATTATGCCTAATAAAGTTAACATTGGAGTTCATAATGTCTCTGGTGTTTTGCTGGGTTCGGCTTTTCAGCCAGAATATGACATTAGTATTCATTGTCACACTTCTAGTCTGGACTACCTTAGAGGGCTGACATTGCTGAGGGGTTACAGTAAAAGACTACAAAACATGTAAAAACGGGGGAGGCCTTAACTGTAATTGCACTGTTGTAGCCATCATATTGACTGTTTTTACCTCCCTGTGGATCTCCCTGCCCCTTTGAAAGAGCATGTGATGACCCAGGGCCCCGAACGGAGGCAAAGCAATCAGCTGGCAAGAGCAATAGTCTTTTTAATCACTGCCAATGTTCACCCAAAAGCCCCCACATATGCTGGCATGTGTTCAAACAAAACAGCCAGCGAAGTTTACACTGTTCTCAAGGCAAGACAGATAACAAGAAAACGTAGAGTCCTTTTAACTCTCAGCTTGCCTGTGAACTACGAACTGCAGACTGCAAGGAGAAATCAAGAATGTAGTCTGTGGTCATACAGCAGGAAACAAACTGGTCCAGAATACAAAGTGTCCAGGTTACAAGAGCACAATTCACACTATCTCAAGATTTCATGTTTGTTCCCGGCAAATGCCCCACCCCACAGCGTCTCCTTAAATCCTACTCCCCAGGTGTGCCTTGTGGAGTGGGGCGGGACACTCTCCTCCCGAGCAAGTGAGCCTGCCTCTGTTGTTCCCTCCTCCTCTCTGCTCTCCTTGCTCTAGGATCAGGCGGGGAGGGGCCTTGCTCCTCGCCTGAACTCTGCCTTCCCTGTTCCAAATCTGAAGGGCCCTGGCCTGCCTCAGCCTGCTCCTCCCTACAGTCCTCCGAAGCCACAGACACCCCCTCCTGGCCCTCAACAGGGAACTCCATGTCTTCCTCGGAGTCAGGCTTGGATGGAGGCATGACAGAGCAACTGAGGAAAAACATCTTGAAGAACAGTCCCAGAGGACACTTGGCCATGGGTTGGGGAGTCTGCAACTTCATTGATCTAATATAAGAGCTCCAGAATAACAGCATAACAGAGTTGGAAGGTTTGCAATAGTGGCGAATATCTGTAGCTTGGGTGTAGGATGAGGGTGAAGGTTCATTCTCCGAGCTTGAGGGTTGGTTTCTGAACGTTTTGTTACCAGGCTAGGTAACATCTTCAGCAGCGTTTAGTGGATGTCTGTGTCAGTGTTCTACTTATATAAGGGCTTCAGGTGTGGGAGTGTCAAGTGAGGGTCTTGTGATGGGCCAGGTATCAGTCATCAGAGAGAGGCTTGTGATGGGGAGGTATTTCAGGTCAGGGTCGTTGGAGGGTGTGAATTAGTGGATCAGGAGTGAGTCATCAATGGGAGGCTGGTAATGGGTCTTGTGATGGGGAGATTATATCAGGTCAGGGTCATTGGAAGGTGAAATGCTGGGGGGAGGGGCTTGAGGGTTGGTGCCCTCTCTGGATGGTTGTTTGATTGATTTGGATTCTGAGGGGTTCATATGCTGGTTGTAGATCAATATGTATGTTGATGGAATTGTTTGTGGAGTGCCAGGCTTCGATGAACTCCCAAGTACTGCTGAAGATGTTACCTAGCCTGGTAACGAAACATTTGGAAACCAACACTCAAGCTAGGAGAACAAACCTTCACCCTTACAGTTGGAAGGGACCTTGGATTTCTTCCAGTCCAACCCCCTACTCAGGCAGGAAACCCTATACCATTTCAGACAAATGGCTGTCCAGTCTCTTCCTAAAAACGTCCAGTGTTGGAGCATTCACCACTTCTGGAGGCAGGTTGTTCCACTGGTTAATTGTTCTAACTGTGAAGAAATTTATCCTTAGTTCTAGGTTGCTTCTGTCCTTGATTAGTTTCTTTCCATTGCTTCTTGTCCTGCCTTCAGGTGCTTTGGAGAATAGCTTGACTCCCTATTCTTTGTGGCAACCCCTGAGATATTGGAACACTGCTATCATGTTACCCCTAGTCCTTCTTTTCATTAAACTAGACATACCCAATTCCAGCAACTTTCTTTATATGTTTTAGCCTCCAGTCCCCTAATCATCTTTGTTGCTCTTCTCTGCACTCTTTCTACAGTAGAGTCTCAACATCTTTTTTACATTGTGGCGACCAAAACTGGATGCAGTATTCCAAGTGTGGTCTTACCAAGGCATTCTAAAGTGGCATTAATACTTCACGTGATCTTGATTCTATCCCTATGTTAATGCAGCCTAGCACTGTGTTGGCTTTTTTGGCAGCTGCATCACACTGCTGGCTCATATTTAAGTGATTGTCCATTAGGACTCCAAAATCCCTCTAACAGTTACTACTATTGAGCCAGGTACCACCTATATTATACCTGTGCATTTGGTTGTTCTTGCCTAAATGAAGAACCTTACTTTTTTCATCATTGAATTTCATTTTGTTAGATAGTGCCCAATGTTTAAGTCTGTCAAGATCCTCCTGTACCTTAAGCCTATCTTCTGGAGTGTTGGCTATTCCTGCCAGCTTGGTGTCGTCTGCAAATTTGATGAGTTCCCCATCTATCCCCTTGTCCAAATCATTGATGAAGATGTTGAAGAGCACTGGGCCCAGAACAGAGCCCTGGGGCACCCCACTACACACTTCCCTCCATGTAGCTGCAGTTCCATTGAGGACCACACACTGAGTACGGCGGGTCAGCTAGCTACGAATCCATCTGGTGGTGATGCTGTCTAACCCACATTTTTCTATCTTGTCAAGTAGTAGGTTGTGGTCTACTTGATCAAATGCCTTCCTGAAGTCCAAGTAAATTATATCCACAGCATTCCTCTGGTCCACTAATTTTGTCACCTGGTCAAAGAATGCAATAAAATTTGTCTGGCATGATCTGTTTTTGACAAACCCATGTTGGCTTTTGGTTATGACTTTGTTTGCCTCTAGGTGTCCACTGATTCGTTGCTTGATTATCTTTTCCAGAAACTTCCCAGGTATTGAGGTCAGGCTGATAGGTCTGTAATTTCCTGGATCGATTTTTTTCCCTTTTTTGAAGATGAGAACTACATCAGCTATTTTCCAGCCCTCTGGTAGTTCCCCGATGGTCCAAGATCTTTGAAAGATATAGTTCAGTGGTTCTGAGATTACATCTGCCAGTTGGTTGAGAACCTTGGTGTGTAATCCATCTGGTCCTGGTGATTTGAACTTGTCTAGGGTGGACAGGTGCTCTCTTACCATTTTCTTGCCTATTTTAACTTGTATTCCTAATCTATTTTTTACAGTACTGTTTTTGATAGGTTGGACTGCTTTTTCCTTTTGTGTAAAGACCGATGAGTTAAGCAGTTCTCCTTTGTCCTTGTTGCTTGTCACCTTCTTGCCACTTTCTACTATTAATGGACCAATTGTTTCCTTGACTTTTTTCTTGTTTTTTACATGTTGAAAGAAGCTTTTTTTTGTTGTTGTTATTTTTCACTTTTGTCACAATGCTTAGTTCATTTTGAGCCTTAGCTTACCTCACTTCATCTTTGCAGGCTTGGGCTATTTGCTGATATTCTGCCTTAGTTATGTGCCCATCTTTCCACTTTTTATACTTGTCCTTTTTGTCTTTCAATTTATCAGACAGTTCTTTTTGCAGCCATGCTGGTTCTTTTGAGAGCTGTTATTTTTCTTCTTCATTGGTATTGTGCTAGAAATTAGAGCATTGTGATGGGCCAGGTGAACTGGGGATGAATGAGAAGTTACGAGATGGAGGTGTTTCCTACCCTTACTTGAAACTGCCACCAGCCCAGAAAATGTTTTCCCCTGCACAATATCCCACACATCTCTTTCCCCTATATATGATAACTGCAAAAGTTTAACCCCGCCTTTATTGGCTACAGGTAGTCCTCAACATATGACCGTTACTGAGCCCGGAAGTATGGTTGTAAGTCATGCCGGTTGCTAAGTGGGACATCATGTGACTGACCAGATTTTACTACATTTTTTGTGGCTGTCATTAAGCAAATCACCATGATTGTTAAGTGAATCTACAGTCACTAAGCAAACACAGTTGTTAAACCCATTGTCCACAATGGGTGTTTTTTGCCAGAAACCAGAAGTAAACCCCAGTTACATCATTAACTTGCATTGACATGATTGTGGAATGCTGCAAATGGCCACAAATACAGGCTGGTTGCCAAGCACCCAAAATACAGGTCATCCCCCAGGTACGAGCATTTATTTAGCGAGTTTTCACAAAAACAAATTAATTCAGAAAGGATACTTACATTTAGAAATTCAAAATTGCAACCAAAAAGAGGCCTGTGTAGCCATGTGACTTGGTTGCAGTCTCTACTGCAGCAGGGTCTCTTGAAGAAGCTGCAGAAATGGAGAACCTGCAGCCTCCCTAAGAAGTCTGTTCTAATGTTGCACAGATATGATCATCTTGATTTTTTTGCTGACAACAATTATGGGGATCAATGTTGATTCTTAGTGATGATGTAGATAGCTTTTCTCCATGACATCTTCAATGGGGTCCTTCAGGTCTTCCAATGGTGCTCCCATCAGCAATGTAACTCAGACCATCCCTGTTGATGCCAGTCATTCTCTCCTTTTTCCTTCCACATTTTCCAGCATTATGGACTTTTCAACAAAGCTGGGCAATTGATCGATTATGTGCCTTCAAGTCAATGTTGACTTTTTATTATTATTATTATAAATTTTTACAATTTTACAATAAAAACCCCTTCCCCGATCCCTCCCAACCCACCCCAAAACCCTCCCCCATTCTTCCCAGAGCTGAATACAGGGTTAACTATAACTTATAAGAAAAAACTTTTAAACCCAAATAAACCTCAAGCAAGTATAATCACATTCAGTAAACAAATTATTAAATACTTTAACTCCATTATATATAAAAAAACAAAAAGAGAAAAAGAAGAAAAGAAAAATAAATAAATAATAATAATAATAATAATAATAAACAAACAAACTATTCTACACTTCTAAATAATATCTTAAACTTTAAATATAAATTATTCAAAAGCTAAATGATATTTTCTTACATCATACTTATATTGTATAAAATTTATCCATCTTTTCCACACCAAGAGATACTTCTCTTGCGATTGATCTTTCAAATAAGCTGAAATTTTTGCCATTTCAGCTAAATAAGAAACTTTAAAAAACCATTCCTGCAAAGTAGGCAAAGATTCCTTCTTCCAATATTGCCCTATTAACAACCTTGCCGCTGTAATTAAATTTAACATTAAAATAATCTCTTTGTCATTACAATCAGAAACAATACCCAACAAAAACAGTTGTGGGGTAAATTTTATCCTTCTTTTGAAAATTCTTTGAATATTCCACCATATCTTAATCCAAAAGGCTTTTATACTTTTACATGACCACCAGATATGATAATACGTTGCATCCAAGCAACCACATCTCCAACATTTAGGCTGCAGATTTGAATACATACGAGACATTTTTTGTGGATCAAGGTGCCATCTATAAAACATTTTATAAAAATTTTCCCGTAAGTTTTGCGCTTGTGTAAATTTGACATTCCTCACCCAAATAACCTCCCATGTATCTAATGAAATCAGTTCATCAAAATTTTGAGCCCATTTAACCATACAATCTTTAACTAATTCTGTTTCTGAATCCAATTCCACTAATACACCATAAATTCTTTTTATGTGGGTTCGGCTTTGATCTCTAATTTGTTTTAGCAAATTCTCATCCTCTCTAAGCAAACCCACTTTATAATCTATCTTCCACCTTTCCAATAATTGTCTATACTGAAACCATGAATAATTAATATTTTCTTGTGCTAATTCATCTATGGATTTTAATTGCCAATTTTTACCATCCCACTTAAGTAATTGTGTATAAGAAATACTATCCATCTTAACTCCTTTCCGTATTCCTTCTATTGCATGCCATGGAATAGCCCATAATGGAATTCTTGAATCAATTCTATAATATTTCTTCCAAACCCGAAGTAAAGAAGTTCTTAAAATATGATACTTAAAAACCCTATCAACTTTTTTATTATAAATTAAGTAGGCATGCCATCCATATAATAAATCCCAGCCCTCCAAAAGGAGTATATCTACATTTGTTAAATTGACCCAATCACTAATTAATGTTAAAACCACAGCATCATAATACAATTTCAAATTTGGTACCTTGAGTCCACCTCTCTCTCGTATATCTTGTATAATTTTAAGTTTTACTCTTGGTTTTTTCCCTGCCCAGATAAATTTATTGATGCCTTTCTGCCATTCATCTAAGTTTGCTTCTTTTTTTAAAATAGGTATCATTTGAAATAAAAAAAGAAACTTTGGCAAGACATTCATTTTAATCGCTGCTATTCTCCCCAATAGAGACAATTGCAGCTTTTTCCAATTCTCTAAATCCTTTTGTATTTTAAACCACAGCCTTTCATAATTATTTTTATACAGTTTTGCATTGGAAGCAGATAAGATAACCCCCAAATATTTTACCTTATTAACAACCTCAAAACCTGTCAATCTAACTAAAATCTCCTTATCCAAATTGGTCATATTTTTTGACAATATTTTAGTCTTATTATTATTGATCTTAAAACCAGAAACTTGTCCAAACTGATTTATCAATTGTAACAACTCCATTACAGAATGAATTGGTTGGGACAAAGTAACAACCAAATCATCTGCAAAGGCCCTTAATTTATAATCATTTTTATTAATTTCTATTCCTTTTATATTAGGTGATTCACAAATTTTGATCAGCAAAATTTCCAATGTTAAAACAAACAACAAAGGCGACAATGGACAACCCTGTCTAGTCCCCTTTTCAATTGGAAATACCTCTGATAAACCTCCATTAACTATAAGTTGCGCCGTTTGTTTTTGGTAAATGGCTCGAAGAGTCTGTAAAATTCTATCTCCAAAATTCATTTCCTCAACCAATCTTAACATAAATTGCCAATTTAACTGATCAAAAGCTTTTTCAGCATCTAAAAATATCAATCCTGCAGAAATCTGGTTGTTCTTATTCAAATATTCTATTAAATTAATAATTTGTCTAACATTATTTTTCATATATCGTCCAGTTATAAAACCAGTTTGATCCATATGTATCAATTGATTCAACACAGTCATAAGTCTATTAGCTAAAATTTTCGAAAAAATCTTATAATCTACATTCAAAAGAGATATAGGTCTATAATTTTTTGGTAGAGTAAGATCTTGATCCTCTTTTGGAATCAAAGATATAAAAGCTCTACCCCAAGATGGGGGAGTCTCTAATCCCTGTAATATATTATTGAAAAGTTCCCTTAAAGGTTCTATCATCTCATCTATCAAAGTCTTATAATAAATTGATGTCAATCCATCAGTACCCGGTGCTTTGCCTACTTTCAATTGTTTAATTGCTGTAACAATTTCCTCTATAGTAACCAATCCATTAATTTCTTGTTTCTGATCTTCTGTTAACTTAGGAAAATGAGCATCTTGTAAATATTTATCTATATCTAAAGCCTGTACTTTCCTACCCATATATAATTTTGTATAATAATCTAAAAAGGATTTCTTAATCAATTCCTTCTGATATACCAATTTACCATTATGATTTATTTTATCTATAATTCTCAACTTCTGTTTTTTTCACAATTGATAAGCCAGCCATCTCCCTGGCTTGTTAGCGTTACAAAATGTATTATGTTTCATATAAAGTAAATTGGTTGCAGTCTAATCCGCCATTAACATATTAAATTGCGATTTAAGCAATTTTATAGATTCCTTAACCTTCTCATCTGTAGGATTCAAAATTAAAACTTTTTCTTTTAATTTAATCTCATCCTCCAACTCCTTACATTTTTGCACCTGTTTCTGTCTATAAGCCTTATTCATTTGTATCAAAACCCCACCCATATAAGCTTTACTTGCATCCCATACCATTGCCATTGAAGTTCCCTTATGCATATTTAAAACAAAATATTCCTTTAAATGCTCTTTAAGTTTCTGAACATTCATTTCTTGTCTAAATAAGTTTTCATTCAACCTCCAGGATCTCCTCTCCTCTTTTTCAGTAGCCAGTTCCATCCACACTGGGCTGTGATCTGTCAATGTCCTTGGAAATATCTTTGCATTCTTTACCCTAAAATATAAATCCGTTGTAATAAAAAAAAAGTCAATTCTTGAAAAAGATTGATGTCTATCCGAGAAAAAGGTGAAGTCTCTCTCTTCCATATTATGTTCTCGCCAATAATCTTGCAACTCCCAGTCCTCTTTCAAATCAAAAAAGGCCTTAGGTAATTTGGCCTGTTTAAAAGAAGTAGAAAATCCTTTTTTATCTCTATATGTATCTAAAACTCCATTCCAATCTCCCATTAATATAACAGATCTATAATCCAATAAAGTCAATTTTTGATGTAACAACCTATAAAATTGTTCCTGTTGTTGATTTGGTGCATACAAACCTACTATAAGTATTTTCTTGCCATACAATCCCACTTCAATCATTACATATCTCCCTTGAGGATCAGAATCTACTAAACAAACTGATAAATTTTGCTTAACATAGATAACTACACCCCCTTTTTTCCCAGGAGCACAGGATACAAAATGAGATCTCAATCGAGCATTAGCTAAATATTTTTGATCCTTAGAAATAATATGCATTTCCTGCAAACAAATAATGTCATTATTATGTTGCTTCAGATAGTGAAATATTTTCTTTCTCTTTTGAGGGGAATTAAGGCCATTAACATTCCATGTCAGGAGCTTTACCATCTCCATCATCCAATAGCCTAGAGAAGACTGCTTGAAGATCTGCCATTGAGGATTGCACCGAAGATCTCTTAGGTCTTGCTCCTCCCACAGGCTCAGAAACAAATTCTTGTAAGACTTCTTTAACCTCTTTCTTCTGTTGTTCCTTTTCCTTACGTTTATGTGCAGCTCAAGTCATTCTCTGCTCTTTCATCTCAACTTGTTGAAACCACTCAGCCTGTGGTTTTCCAGCTTTCATCAATACAGCTTCTTCAGACTACTGTTCTACCTCCTTCCCATCCAAAGCTTTAAACATTATAGGTGGTGATGATGAGCGTGCTCCCAGAACCGAAGTATAAAACTCCTTTGCTTTAAAAACAGTATTAAGTCTATAACGTGTCCCCGCATGGCTCACCACTATTCCAATCGGAATATCCCATCTGAATGGCATCTGCCTCTTTTTAAGTTCATCTGCTAAAAAAGCAAACTCTTTTCTTCTTCTTAAAATTTTAGATGGGATCTCCTTTAAAATTATAACATCTTGTGCAGCAATCTGAAACCTCTTATTATAAAAAGCTTGTATGATTTCATTACGTAGAGATCTTTTCCCAAAGTAAATTACCACATCTCTTGGCAGATTTCTTTGCTTTGCAATCCAAGAATTGACTCTGAATATTTTTTCAATTTCTCTGGATATTTCCTCTTTTTCTCTGTCCAGAATCACAGCAAAATCATTTACTACCATCTCTCTCAAACCTCTAATTCTTAAAGCAAATTCCATCTCTCTATATTGAGACATAACAATTTCATCTTGTGAAATTTCCACCTTTTTTTCCATTCCTTCAAATTTTTCCCCCAACACCTCCACTTTATCTGCAACTTCTTCAACACGAGAATCCAATTTTTCAACCACAGAAGCAAGTCCTTTTAAAGCCAAAACTATATCTTGCCTCAAAATACTATTGTTCTCCACTAAAAGCTCTTTCACTTCACCTCTAATTTGAGATATAACATTTCCCATTATATCTTGCAAGTCTTTTACCATTATTGGTTGCAGGGGAGGAGAAGATGGTGGTGTGGCTTTAGGTTGTTGTGCTGGTAATATCGCAGGAGAAGAAGCCACTTTAGGTACTGTAGAAGTTACTTGGTGCTTTGAAGCCATCTTTTTTTTTTTTTAAAAAAAAAAGTTTATTTCTTCTTTCCTCCTTCTTAAAAAATACAAAAAAAAAATCCCTTGAAAAAAATTGAACAGAGAGGGAAAATAATCCTCCTAAAATCCAAATCCTCCTTCAAAAAATCATTATATAAAAAAAAAGTAATTAAGTAACCAAGTCCGTTCCGTTCCGTTCCCTTAAAAAAAGAGTAAACTGCCAATCGCCATTTTACTTTCCCTCTCAACAAAAGAAAAAAAATAAAAATAAAAATAAATCTTTAAAATTAAAGTCCAGATAAAATCCAAAAATAAAATCCTCTGTTCAGCTCTGTCCGCTTTTTAAATAACTCACCAGTTCTCCTTAGTCGCGGAGGTGGGAGCGGCGTCTTGCTTTGTCCCCAACAGCGAGAGACAAAGACAGCTGAGAAGCGGAGACTCCCTGAACTCCGTGGGAGCACTCTTTTCACCCCCCAAAAAAGATTCTTTTGGGGATTTCAGAGGCTCTACCACTATTCAGGGTGATACTCCCCTCCCTCCCTTTGCCCGGGAAGGAGGTTTTAAACCGCAGAACAGCTGATGCCTGCTGTTCTCAACGGTTCTAACACTTTCTCAGGAGGACGGCTACAAAGTAGCTGCCATCGCCAGCGCAGCGCCACCGGAAGTCCGCTCAATGTTGACTTTTAGTGACCACACTGATAAATCTTCTCCAGGAGAATCTGTCCCCAACCTGGTCCTTCAGTGCTTCCAATGAAGCCCCCATCACATCTGTAATGGCAGCCATCCTCTTGTCTTTCTTTCTACCTTTCCCAGCATTGGAGCTTTCTTCAGAGAACTGGGTCTTGGTATAATGTGTCCAAAGTGGGATAATTTGACCCTGGTCATTTGTGCCTCCAATGACAACTCTGAGTTGATTTGTTCAATCATCCATTCCTTTCTTTCCTTGGCTTTCCATGGTATTCTCAGGGGTCTTCTCCAACTCCAAAGCTCAAAGACATCAATACTTTTCTTCTCCTGCTTCTTTAAATTTCAACTTTTGCTTCCTTTGAGGGTCCCAGGGAAGACCATGGCTTGGGTGATCAGCTTCAGTCTATTCTGATTCTTTGTGTAGTTGGCTCAGCCTTTTGGAGATCATCCATTATTACATTGTATATTTTTCTGAATCAGGATCCATTTTTATGAATGGCAACACTGTACAGGTAGTCCTCGACTTACAACAGTTCATTAAGTGACCAAAGTAACAATGGCACTGAAAAAAGTGACTTATGACTATTTTTCACATGCTTGGCAACTGACTTATATTTATGACGGTTGCAGTGTCCTGGTGTAAGAGGTAAATATATATATATTAGAAATTGCTTAATGACATTTAATCTTAATAATCTTAGCTAAAAATTAAGGAGTGAGTTTAACAATTATAAAATGGAGTAACTTGAGCTTTTAACAGTAGGAGCTTTGGCACATGCAAGATAGCTGTTGTGGTACATATAAGTAGGTCAACAGAAGCTAGACATAACTGCAAGCAGAGGAAACACAAAAATAAAGATAGAGCTTATGCCAGCAAAAGGTTATGGTTAAACGGTACAGGTACAACAGGTGTGAGGGGCTTTTTCCTGGGAGGGTATGAATAAAATTTATTGTTTAGGCACTTCGGATTAGCTGATCAGGATGAGCAGGTGGGCTGAGTGCGATGGGGTGGGGGAGGAACCAGCTTCGTGTGAGGATATAAATATGTGCTTTTAAAATTTATGGGTGTGGCTTTTTCTCCTTCATGAATTAAGTCCACCAGCTTTTGCAAAAGCTTTATTTCAATAACACTTTGTTCCTGGATTCCCAAGTGAGTTTGTTTGTCTTTGGAAACCTGAGCCACGTTCCAAACAACTTGGGGGCTCATCCTGGGATATCCAAACAGTCCCTGGACCCCGGGGGTCACCACCCCCACAGGGAACAGGTGCCACATTGATTTTGATGGTTTCCAGAGGGTGATGACAACTGGCCCGGCACCCGTGAGGAGCCAGATGTCAAATAGTTGATTCCTGGACCAAAGTTGGTCAGGTCATTCTAGAAATTGATACAGAGGTGAGTCATATATCCAACGCCATGAAACTCTGTGCATAGACCCAGGTAAGAAAATAAGGGAGTTTTCACATTCACCTGGGTGGCTGGATAGGTAGGTCAGTCTGAGTCTGATATCCGTGAGAGTGTGAATGAGACACCCCGAGGGCCATTAGGGCTGGCAAGGCGAAACAACAGTGGACTCCTGAGTACGTGTTACCAAACTTCCGCGAGGATGTTGGCCAGAAACAGAGAAAGCGACTCGGTGAAGTGAAAGGTTGTCTCATTAGATGAGTCAGGACTTGAGGGCTGAACGGTAACCATCCATGGGTAATAAACTTTCCAAAAAGGATCAAGAGAAGGTGAAGGGGGCGATGGATAAAGTTTCCATACCCCCTAACAGTCCCCTTGCTGTTTAACCCTGCTACCTGCGACATCCATGTTTGAGGGGTGTGTATACTTTCTACCCCTTGTGGCCATTCAGGGATAGGAACGAACTCCATACCATGTACTATCCGAAAGGGGGTAAACCCGGTACTGCTATGGACAGTATTATTATATGCCACCTCAGCAAACGGTAGGAGATCCACCCAATCCGTTTGCTGATACGTGACATAGCTATGGAGATATCGCTCAACCATCGCATTTGCTCTCTCTGCTGCCCCGTTAGTGCTGGGATGGTACGCCTAGCTAAGTCCTTGGGATGAACCCACCAGACGGATGAAATCGCGCCAAAATTGTGCGGTGAACTGTACCCCCCGGTCCGAAATAATCCGTCGAGGTATTCCATGAAGGCGATAAATATGTTGTATGAAAAGTCTTGCTAGACGACGTGCTGATGGTAATCCTCTACATGGGATGAAGTGTGCCTGTTTGGAAAAAAGATCGACCACTGTCCAAATCACGTTGTAGCGCCAATTTTCGGGTAGTTCTACCACAAAGTCCATGGCGATCTCTTCCCAGGGTCAGGATGGGTCGGCTACCTTCTGTAGAAGGCCCATTGGCTTCCCCGTTCGAGGATTTGCACTAGCACATACATGGCACTCTTTTACATACTTTTCTACGTCTGGTTTTAACCTGGGCCACCAAAACTGCCGACGCACTAAGTGCAGGGTCTTTAGAAATCCAAAATGGCCGGCCTGTTTGGCGTCGTGGCACCACTGGAGAACGGTTTGTCGTAGGCGTTCAGGCACATACATCTTATCACCTTTCCAGGCTACACCGTCTCTTTGGGTTAACACCCCTGGATGTTCACGTAACCACTCATCATCCAGCACAGCCACTCGCATGTTAGCAAGCTCACCAACCCCCCCCACCTTGTAACACAACTTTGGTTACCTCTTGTCGACCAAGGGGCATTAATGCCTGTACCACATGTTCCCTTTTGCTGTGGTACTGTGGCATCCGTGACAATGCATCGGCTAAGAAATTCTTTCCCCCAGGTACATATCTCAGAGTGAATTTAAACCGGGCAAAGTATTGGGCCCACTTGATGTGTTTAGGGGCTAGGCGTCTTGGTGTCTGTAATGCTTCTAAATTTTTATGGTCTGTCCATACCTCGAACGGTATCACTGTCCCCTCCAAGAGGTGTCGCCACATCGTGAGGGCCCACCGAACCACAAATGCCTCCTTCTCCCAGATGGCCCAACCCCTTTTGGTCGTGGTAAACTTCCGGGAGGTATAGGCACAAGGTTGTAACACTCCGTCTTCACTCCTCTGGAGGAGTACAGCTCCCACGGCCACATCGCTGGCATCGACCTGTACTACGAACGGAACATCTCGATCCAGATGGCGCAACATGAGTTCTTTGGCAAACAAGGATTTTAGGCTCTCGAAAGCTTTTTGGCAGGTCATGGTCCATTCTAATGGTTGACTGGGACGGGGTTTTCCACCTAAATGCTTTGTTCGTAAAAGTTCTGTTAGGGGGTGAACTACTGTGGCAAAGGAAGGGATGAAATGCCGATAAAAATTGGCAAACCCCAGGAAACTTTGGACCTGACGCCTCGTCCTGGGAGCCTGCCATTCCAACACAGCCTGCACTTTGCTAGGATCCATCTCCACCCCGTCCCCTGAAATTCGGTATCCTAAATAGTCCAATTGCTTTTGATAAAATTTGCATTTTGACAATTTTACGTACAGGTGAGCATCAAGGAGTTTGCGTAACACCTGCCTGACAAGGCTGATATGCTCTTCCATGGTGGTTGTATATATCAGAATGTCATCGAGATACACAAGGACCCCCCAGTACAAATGCTCATGCAACACTTGATTGATCAGTTGCATGAAAACCGCAGGTGCCCCTTGTAACCCGAAGGGCATGACACGAAATTGGAAACTGCCTAGTGGACAATTGAAAGCTGTTTTCCATTCGTCGCCATGTTTGATCCGTACTCTGTAATATGCTTCTTGAAGGTCC
The DNA here is from genome assembly GCA_039797435.1 of Crotalus adamanteus. NCBI lineage: Eukaryota > Metazoa > Chordata > Lepidosauria > Squamata > Viperidae > Crotalus > Crotalus adamanteus. Next base: position 23,366,114 of record CM077935.1, on the reverse strand, counting down.
AGTTTGGTAAGTATTTGGCCTTTTCCCCACTGTGCTAGCAAATCTTTCATGAGGGGGAGAGGATACAGATGTTCGACACACACTGCATTCAGTCCCCGGAAGTTGACACACAACCGCAGCGACCCGTCTTTCTTCTCCTTGAAGAGGGCTGGAGCAGCAACTCAGGAACGGGCTGGCTGAATGAACCCTCGTTCTAAATTCTGGTCGATGTACTGACGCAATTCTGTTAACTCTTTCGGCGTCATAGCGTACATTCGGGGTTTTGGGAGTTTGGCCCCCAGTATGAGCTCAATAGCGCAATCCGTCGGTCAGTGAGGCGGCAATTGGTTACACTCCCTTTCACTGAACACTTCTGCTAAGTCATTGTACTCCTTAGGGAAAGGGTTATTTCCTCCTCCCTCCTGGGGTTGTGCCATTGCCACCTTTACAGGAACCTGATCCCCGGAACATGGGTCTAACGGTTGGGGTCCGATCTCAAGACGTACTCTATGGTAGCCACCCTCCCACCATATGGTGGGAGTCCACTTATCCAACCAGGCCAGTCCCAATATTACAGTTTCTGTCATGATGGGAGCAATGATGAAACGAAGGACTTCCCAGTGTTTTCCCAATTCCATATGAACTGGCTTGGTAACGTGGGTGGCCGGAGCTCCCCCTAGCAATGATCCGTCCACTTGCTCAAAGTGGATAGGTTGTGCTAATTTGTGTAACTGGATGCCACTTTCCACTGCCACTTCCCTGCTGATCAAACAGCGTGTGCATCCGGTATCTATCAGGGCTTGGCACTCCCTTCGCACCCCAGTTTGAGGGCTCGTTAAGATTATGGGTAGAACAAATGGGCTAATGGGCTCACTTACCATTGGATCGGCTGACACATCCTCTGGGCTGTCCTCATCATCCACCGGTCGATACCGTGCCATCGCTGTGGTCTCTGCCGCAGCTGGGGATCCCCGCTGGACCACTGGACTCAGTTGCTGTTTAGCAGCTCTTGATCTCTCCACACTCTTCTTTGAAGGGGTAGCCCCACTAGCCACCCCGGGACTCTGTGGACTAGGTGCTGGGCACTCGGCTGCCTGATGCCCCGGCTGGTTGCATCGAAAGCAATGGAAGGCAGGCCCCACAGAGGGGCTAGGGGGCTTAGGCGTTCCTACTGCCGGCCCCTGGCCTCCCTCTCGTGGCCTTTCCCCCGGTCATCGTAACCGAGTGGTGTCCCCTCCCTCTCTATGGACCTCTTTGAGGCCCATGTCCAGATCGACTACTTTGAACCAGTCTCAGAGTTTGTTCGGTACCCCACGGTACACACAGTCCTGGTGTAGGTCGTAGTCCAGGTCGGCCCAGAAATGATGTACAAGCAAACGTTCCGGCCAGGAAGAACACAACCGGCCTGCTAACCTGCGGAAGTCCCGAACATACTCTATTGCAGGACATCTTCGTTGGGCCAGCGAAAGGAGTTCTGCTTCTTCTCTCTGGAGCCGCGTGGGATCCTCGAACCGCACATGTAGAGCATCCAAAAACAGTCCCGCACTACCCAACTCTCGGGCATGGTCACTATAAAGATCGGCGGCCCATGCTGCTGCCTCTCCACACAATGCAGCTGTGACCGCCACCACCAAGGCCCACTGAGAAGTATACAACTGGGCGTACTGGTCTAGATGGCTAATTGCATGGCCTAGAAACATCGCCAACTGGTCAGGATTCCCATCAAACGTTATTGGGATGGGAGGGGGCCCCCACAGACCTCCTGGCCCCCATGGACCTGCAGGCTGGCCAGACATGGCACCGGGGTGCCCAGGACCAGGACTTTGGGACCCCGAAACTCCCCCAGTCGAAAGGCCTCTAGCATCTAGCCCTGACCCACCAAGCCATGCTGACCGTGCCTGAGCAGTTGCCCCACGTGACAGGGGGCCAGCAGCTACTGACCCACCTGCTTGGGGTGGCAGGCGTAGCCTCGGGCTGCTCAGCCAAAACCTGGACGATGAGGTGCGTACCGCTGAGCTATCTTCTCGCTGCCACGACCCGGGACCCCAGTAGCTGGTTTCACCAAAATGGTCACGCAATATGTCCATCGTATCCTGGCCTGGAGCTGTTGAGTAACTCCTCTCTTCTTCGTTGTCCCCCGTGACGCGCCTCTCCCTCCATTCCAAATGAGCGGGTTTGGCCCTGGGCATGAGCAGCTGTCCGGTGTTCACACGGGCCACAGCTGGGCTTTGCCACCATTCTTCCTGGGGTTTTGAAGCTGTAGCCTCCTCAACCCCCCCCTCCAGGATTTGAGGTCTGTACCAGCTTTGGTCTCACCACTGGTTGTTCTGGTTCCTGTTCTGACACTGGGGCAGGCTCTGCTACCTCTCCAGAGGCCACTTCCCCCAATCCCTGGGGGAGCGTCTTGAGTACCCTCCGCCATTTCCTCCACACCAGGGGCAGGGGAGAGTATACAGGAAAATAAGGAGTGCTGACTTACTGACAAAGTATCCGTTGTTGTCCGGAAGGAAAAATCCAGGAACGCCGGTATACAGTGCAATCATCAAAAGGTTTATTCTTTGACAAAACAAAAGTCAGCACTGGGAGTGGTTTGCTCCCAGTGCTTTATGTAGGATTGCCACACCCTGTATTCCCACCCCCAGTTCCAAACCAACATCCGCCCAAAGTGTATAAATGTTCCTCCCTCGCCCTGTCCACGCCCTCCCCCAGATGCGGATCCGCCTCGCTGATCTCCACCATGGCCAGTAAACCCCTGTGCGATGCCTTCGGGAGCCACCCAGTCCCTGTCAGTCCGGTCAGGTAAGACCCCCCCTATACCACCCCCTACACTGTTCAGGCAGGCCTCCGAACCAGCCAAGGAGCCCAGACAGGCCTCCGCTTCTCCCAGCGACGTCCCTGTGTCAGTGCTTGTTACCAGCGCTCCACTATAGGCGCACGCAGGCGCATGTCCGTTCCGGGTGCTTTTCCCGCCTGGCAGCGACGCACGACGGCTGTCAGGAGAAAATGGCGCCGCACCATGGTCCATCTTCGCCTCACCAGCGGTACATTGTGAACGCCGGAACCGCCCGACCGTCGGGACACGTGAAAGATGAAGACCGGAGGCTGCGGTCCCCGGCCAGGAAGAGACAGTTGGTGTGGCGGCGGTTGGTGTGGCGGCAGTTCTCGGCATCAGTAGGCTCCATTGCGCATCACCCCCCACCACCACCACCTTCGAATGGCAAGCCCCGTGGGGCTTGACAGAGGTCATCTGGAGCACGATCAGTGGCTTTTGGGTGGACCTCATAAACATTGTTTCCAAGAGCAGGGAAACGTGGTACAGATGGCTGGCATTTTTCTTCAGAAAACTTCTTGTTTCGGTTAACTTCCAGTGGCACAGACGAGGAACCTTGAAGGTCTGGCCTGAATACTTCTGCCTTTACATTGAGCTGAGGAGGCCTGACATCTTGTGTGCTTACTTGTTGGAGGGTTTCTCATCTTTCAGGTGGTGCGTTGCTGGCTCTCTGGTAGGCTGGCACAGCTGGTGGTTGAGATTCTCCTCTCTGGTCAGGTCTGGGGGCGGTTCCTCGGGATGCTGCTTCCTGTTGCTGCAGTAGGGACTCTAGTCTGGCTCGAGCTCTTGCAATCTCATCCCCGAGCGGCAGCTGTTCCTGCTGTGGGGGTGTCACCATTGCAGGTGAACCCATTCGGTTACCATCTGTGGTATGGTTCATTGGGGTCAATGGTGTAGCAATGGTGGGAAGATCTCATGATCTAGATGTTGCGACGTCAACTCTCTGGCTGATTGGCACATCTGGCCGTTGAGATTCTTCTCCTTGTCTACTTGGTCTTGAGGGGCTTGTGGATAGCCGTGGCGCTCTCACCTGTTCACTTTGGTTGTCCACGTAGGCCTGCACACGGCTACGCCATTCTTCATTCTCCAGTTGTTCCCAATTGGGCGAGAAGGTGGTGTGTTGGAGTGTTCTCTGAAGGCCTTTCGCTCTTGCCGTTTTATCTGCCACTTGTTTTTGGCTTTGTATGAGCTCAAGCTCGTCTTGAGTAGCCTTTAGTTTGGCCTTGATTTGGGCTTCTTCAGCTTTTCGTTGCACTGCTTCAGTTTATCGTTTGGCCTCCAATTTAGCTGCTTCAGCTTCTCGTTGTGCTGCTTCAGCTTCTCGTTTGGCCTCCAATTGAGCTGCTTCAGCTTCTCATTGTGCTGCTTCAGCTTTTTGTTTGGCCTCCAACTGAGCTGCTTCAGCTTTCCATTGCGCTGCTTCCACTCTTTGTTTGGCCTCCATTTGAGCTACTTCAACCTCCACCACCGCCAATTCCTTCTTTTTCCACTGCTCCTCTTCTAACACGCGAAAGACTGCATTGGCAGCTTCAGCTTCGATGTTTGCTTGCTCTGCCTTTGAAACTCGGGGTGCTTGGCTATGACGAGAAGATGCTTTTGAATGGTGGGAGGCACCTGTAACGTGAGATTGTTGTGACACGCTGGAATATGCCTGGGCTCGTGTTGAGTTCTGGCGAAAGGATGAGGCTTTTCCAGAGGCGTGAGATGGACCCACATGTGATCACTGGGATGGTTCATGCGAATGGCGGGAAACTTCGGACTCGGCCCTCTCGACTGGTCTGTCTTTCATGTAAGGCTTTGGCTCTGGGTGAGGTTTTAAACTCTCTAGAAACTTATTACACTTTGTTTTTTAGCTTGAGGCTTTGCATCATGCTATCGACTGTTGGGTCTCCTAATTGCGCCTGAATCTCTTCGAGGTGGCGTTCGGAGTCCATACATTGCAAGAGAGCGTCTTCCTTATCATCTTTCAATGAGTGCACACGTTCGTGGGAGAGCTCCTCCTTAGGCACTTGGTAGAGTTTGTGTAATTTCTCCCAGTGTCTTTCATGGCGCTTGTAACTCGACTACCATCCTTCCATCAAATGTGAGTGCATGGCTTCTGTAGGCTTTCTTTGTTGCCTCAGGTCATAGGGCACCTGTGATGTCCTTGGTCTCACTGAGGCTTGAGCATCAGCCTCTGTGTACAGGTCAAGGTTAGCTGATTGCAGCATTTCTCCTTGGCTGGCTGGTTCGGGTGTCTCATCTAGGCTGGTTGGTTGTATCCCTTATTCTAAATCAGCGGTTCTCAACCTATGGGTCACGACCCCATTTGGGGTCAAATGACCATTTCACGGGGGTCGCCAAACAATGCAGTCCGCCATTTTTTTCCCCTTTTCCTTAGCTGTGCTACTCCCTCTTATTCTATTGGCTTCTGAAAGCCAATAGAATAGATTCTATTCAAGAAACTGTATTCTATTGGCGATCGAAAGACAATAGAATCTATTGGCTTTCGAAAGCCAATAGAATAGACTCTCTTGAATAGAGTCTAATTCTATTGGCTTTCAAAAGGCAATAGGAATTGTCCAGGCTGTCTCTGCCCTGCTGAGCCTGCCAAAAGCCCCAGTCTGCAAACGGTGCTGCAAGGTGAACTTTCTGGAAAGCTTCCCTCCCTGCTGAGCAACTACTAAAAGTAAGTAAAAGAGGGCCAGGGGAGGGAGGTGGGAGGCCAGCGGGCACAGGGAGGGTTGCTGGCGCGTGTGGGGCCCGGCGGGTGGCTTACCTCCCTTGGGCTGGGCCAGCTGGTGGCCCAGCCGGTGGTTCCCCTATGCCTCGCTGTGGCAAATATAGAAGGACGCTAGATGGAGAGCAGAGTAGGGGGGGAGAGGTTCGACTTCCACTGAGCCACCGCCTCCCCAAGCCAGCCGGCTCCGTCGTCAGACCTCCCAGCTGATTGGCGCGGGAGTTTGGCGCTGTGGCGGCCTCCCCTTCGCTCTCCGCACCGGCCAAAGCGTTGCCTGGTGTTCCACCTTGTTCATGGGAAGGGGCCAAGGCCAGCACGCCTGGCGGGCGTCCTGCAGTCCCTCTGCACACGCGCTCACCGCTTCCGGCCGTGGCTGCTTGGGAACTCAGGTGCCCCTCGGCCTGGGAGTCAGGCGGGACAGTCCCTGGTGGCGTTATTGGCAGCCTCGCCCACTTTGCAAGTGGGCACAGCCTGAAGAGAGCACTCGGCATGGCGGAAACTCCCACAGGAGGCCCGGCTGCGGGGGGATGAGGCAGCTGGGGCTGAGGCAGCGCTGGGCAGGAATCGCCCGTTAATCTCAGGGCCAGCCATGGGGAGCTGGTCGGATGCCGGCCGTGGTACCAGGGTTGGAGCTCCGGGCTGCCATTGGGTGGGAAAGGAGACGCGGTGGGCGTAGCAGCTTTTGTGCAGACCCGCCTTCCTCCTCAGCGTCTTTGGGGCCCACGCCGGTGGTTGGCCGGAAACCTCCGTGCTTGGGTGAGTTGGCAACGGCCGGCGCGGCACACAGGTGCCGGTGTTGCACCTGTGGGAAAGCGGGCCTGGCTCCTGCCATATGGAATGGGTGAGGTGGCCGTGCCTCTCCGGACCCCGCTCGGTGCCAGCACAGGGAGGGTTGCTGGCACGCGTGGGGCCCAGCGGGTGGCTTACCTCCCTTGGGCTGGGCCAGCTGGTGGCCCAGCCGGTGGTTGCCCTGCGCCTCGCTGCGGCAAATCTAGAAGGACGTGAGACGGAGAGCAGAGGAGGGGGGGAGAGGTTCGACTTCCACCGAGCCGCTGCCTCCCCATCGCCCTCCACGCTAGCCGGCTCCGTCGCCAGACCTCCCAGCTGATGGGTGGAGGAGTTTGGCACTGCGGCGGCCTCCCCTTCACCCTCTGCATTAGCCAAAGCATTGCCTGGCGTTCCAGCTTCTTCGTGGGAAGGGGCCAAAGCCAGCGTGCTTGGTGGGCGTCCCGCGGTCCCTCCGCAGACGCGCTCGCCGCTTCCGGCCATGGCCGCTTGGGAACTGGGGCGCCCCTCGGCCTGGGAGTCAGGTGGGACAGTCCCTGGTGGCGTTATTGGCAGCCTTGCCCGCTTTGCAACTGGGCATAACCTTAAGAGAGTGCTCGGCGCGGCAGAAACTCCCGCAGGAGGCCCGGCCGCGGGTGGTGAGGCAGCTGGGGCCGAGGCGGCGCTGGGCGGGAGTCGTCCGTTGATCTCAGGGCCGGCCATGGGGAGCCGGTCGGAGGCCAGCCATGGTACCAGGGTCGGACCTCCGGGCTGCCATCGGGCGGGAAGGGAGACGCGGTGGGCGCGGCAGCTTTTCTGCAGACCCGCCTTCCTCCTCAGCATCTTTGGGGCCCACGCCGGTGGCTGGCCGGAAACCGCCATCCTTGGGTGAGGAGTTGGCAGCGGCCGGTGCGGCCCGCGGGTGCCGGTGCTGCACCTGTGGGAAAGCGGGCCTGGCTTGGGTGAGGCAGCCGTGCCTCTCCGGACCCCGCTCCCGGACGGCCTCCCCGTCGATCCTGGGGCGGGCAGGCAGCCGCAGGAAGGCCCCGCAGAGCATCGCCGGCCGTGCTGCAGCCGGCAGGAGGATGCCGGGGCTGCTTCTTCAGCTGGAGCAGTTGCCAGGGCTTGCATGGTCCTCAAGGGCCGCTGATGCGCTCCCTGCAGCCGGCGACCATGCAAGCCCTGGCATCTGCTCCAGCCGAAGAAGCAGGCAGCTGGGAGGCCGCCACGGCACCTACCTCCTGCGCCGTCAGCTGGCGATCCCCGGACCTGCACCCGTCAGGTGTAACGTCAGGCAATGCTTTGGCCAGTGCGGAGGGTGATGGCACTCATGAGGCTGGAGGGGCGGGCAGGTGCCGGGGGCGGCTGGGAGAGGGCAAGAGGTGCCAGGATGAGGATGGGGGACTCCAGGTTGGCGGGTGTGAGAGGGCAGCCAGCGGTTCCGAGGTGCGCAGATCCTCTGCGCAGCTTCCGAGGCCCCAAATGTGCCACCGCTTGGCTCTCCACCAAGCTCTCCACCAGAGCCTCCCCCCCCCGTCCCTGGGCAATTGTGCTGAGCTGCTTGTGCGTCCTTGGCAGCACCTCCCCCCTTCAATCTCCTTCCTTCTCCATCTCCTTCCTTTCCCCTTCAATCTTCCTTCCTTTCTTCCTTCCTTCCTTCCCCTTCAATCTCCTTCCTTCTCCATCTCCTTCCTTTCCCCTTCAATCTTCCTTCCTTTCTTCTTTCCTTCCTTCCCCTTCAATCTCCTTCCTTCTCCATCTCCTTCCTTTCTCCTTCAATCTTCCTTCCTTTCTTCCTTCCTTCCCCTTCAATCTTTCTCTCCTTCCTTCCTTCCTTCCCCTTCAATCTCTCTCTCCCTCCCTCCTTCCTTCCCCTTCAATCTCCTTCCTTCTCCATCTCCTTCCTTTCCCCTTCAATCTTCCTTCTTTTCTTCCTTCCTTCCATCTCCATCTCCATCCCTTCCCCTTCATAAACTGCTTATAAACTGCTTTGATTCTTCCATTTATTGTTTAAAGTGGTTTAATACTTCCATTTATTTCCTTTTATTCCCTTAAAACTAGTTTGAATCTTCCATTTGTTGCCATTTATTCTCTTAAAACTGATTTAATTGTTTTGTTTATTTCTGATCCACGAAACCTATAACCTCCATGCCATTTCTCACTCTTCTTATTCCTTTCTGCTTTGCTTTTTATTCCCTCTCTTTCATATACTTTCTTTCATCTTCAGTGAAAGAAAATCCCTCCAGGTCCCCACTATAATCTATGGTTCAAATGAAAGCAGCCTGTTCTTATTTATTATTTACTAACTTTCTGTCAATTTTGGTCCCACATTTAAAGGCAGGGTAAACATGCATTAAAATACATGCAGCGGCGGCACAGCATTAATGCTGGCCGGGGCTGTTTTTCTTGCCACGCCCACTTGGTGGCCACACCCACTTGGTGGTCACACCCACTCGGTCACACCCACTTGGCCACGCCCCTGGCACCCAGCAATGTATAAGTGGTTGGGGGTCACCACAACATGGGGAACTGTATTATGGGGTCGTGGCATTAGAAAGGTTGAGAACCACTGGACTAAAGTAATAACAAAAAATCTAACAGACAAACAGAAAACTCAACTCACTAAAGTGACAAATCTTCAAATAGTTAAAAAAGTTAAATATTTGGGTATGTATTTAATGGTGAAATATACTACACTAAAAGAAGATAATTATGAGAGATTAATGAAACAAATAAAAATGGACTTGGAAAGATGGGAAAATCTTCAATTATCACTTTTAGGAAGAATAGCGACGGTTAAGATGAACATTTTACCAAACCTAATTTTCTTACTTCAAACAGTGCCTGTTAAACTTACTAAGAATTTTTTTGACGATTTAAATGCAATGATTTTAAGATTTATATGGCAAAAAAAGAAGGCGAGAATCAAATGTAAATTGTTACAAGAATCTAAGGATAGAGGGGGCTTTGGACTTCCAGATTGGAGACTTTACTATCAAGCGGCTATTTTGCTTTGGCTTAAAGAATGGATTGTATTGAGAAACAAAAGATTGCTCTATTTAGAGGGACGTGACCTTCAGCTAGGTTGGCATGCTTTTTTATGGTATGAGAAATCTAAAGCACATAAGTACTTTCAGAATCATGCGATAAGAAACGTACTACTTTCAGAATGGGAGAAAATTAAACATAAAATATACATGAAAATACCTGAGTGGCTTTCAACAATGGAAGCATTTTCTTATCCAAATCTGATTAATTATGACAAACTGGTTAGTTATAAAGATATTTTAGATAAAGAGGGAAAACGTAAGGACAGGCAAACTTTACAATTACAAGGTATTGATTTGACATGGTGGTCCTACTTGCAAATTCAAACAAGATACGAAAAAGATATAAAATCGATAGGTTTTTACAAAGAACAGACCCCATTGGATAAAATTTTGTTAAAAACAGATGAGAATTTGATTAGAAAACTCTATAAATTTCTTCTAAACTGGAAGATGGAAGAAGAACAAGTGAAAGAAACAATGATAGTATGGGCAAAGAATTTTGGATATTCTATAGATTTGGAAGACTGGCAAAAACTTTGGGATAAAAACATTAAGCTTACAAAAGCGGTAGCATATAAAGAAAATTTATATAAGATGTTCTATAGATGGCATATGACACCAGTTCGCTTAGCGAAAATGTTTAAAAATGTTTCGGATACTTGCTGGAAATGTAAACAACAGCCAGGCACTTATTACCATGCCTGGTGGACATGCCCTATCGCTAAGAAATATTGGTCTAAGATTCATAGATGGTTGGAAAAGATGATGAAACTACAAATAGAATTTAAACCAGAATTGTTTTTGTTAGGAATATTAAGACCTAATTATGGTAAAGAGAATGACTATTTGATATTGCATATTTTAACTACTGTAAGGATAGTATTTGCCCAATTTTGGAAAAATGAGAATCTACCATCTGACCAGATTATTATCACCAAAATTCTAGAGTGTGCAGAAATGGATAGACTAACATTAGAAATGAAAGAAAAAGATGATTCAATTTATTTTAGAACTTGGGAAAAATTTTATCAATGGTTAGAGACACGTTAGAACTTGAAGGATTTAATATTTTAGAATAGATGGCTGATTTTTAATTGAGTTTTAACTAACATTTTGATGATACGATTACTTTTCCTGACTTACTGATTTTTATTTGTTACTTTTGATTGTTAAGATTTATTTTTTTATTTTATTTATTTTTTGTGTGTGATTTTATTAGTAGTGTTTACATAATAGATTAACGTATTTGTTTACTAATTATTTTTAATATGTTACAGTTTAAGCTTTGTTAAAAATGGTTGAATATGATACTTACACATTATTATGAACCGGACAGTTGCTTGTTTGTTGAAATATGTGATTGTACCTATCCTTATTTTACCCTAATCCCCTCTTTCCTTCCCCTCCCCCTTTCCTTTTTACCCTTCCCTTTACCATACCTGTATTTTTCCTATTTTTCCTTACCTATATAAATTTAATAATATTTTGTTAAAAAAAAACAGCTTGATAAGGTTAAAAATGCAAGATTAAATGCAGTTCTTAGTTTTGCCACTAGATGACATTAGATGTCCATTCCCACCAAACTTTAAAAAGTTTAGAAAGTTAAAATTCAATGGTTTCCAAGCAAGGAATAAAAAAAAGATTTATAAATGCAAAAGTTTCCCAAAATATCCGTCTTCTATCCCTCAGTTGTCTTCACAATGTTGTTATAAGTCAGATTTAATTTCCCCCAAAGCTTAAACCACTGCTTATAGTTCAGGAGGGAGGGGCAGAGGAACCCCCCCCCCCTCCCTAAAGCTTGGGGATTTCTTGCTTTTGGGAGCTTTTTCTGGAACCGGTATTTTTTCACTTGTAGAGAGGTAAGGAAAGTAGTCTCACCCAGATCAGCTGTTTGTTTTCCGCTTGTTTGTGTTTGTTGTCTCCAACGATCAGCAGCTTCTGGCTGACCACATGGGTTTGGTCAGCCTTTCTTCTTGCCGGTCCTGAGGGCTTCTTTGGATCAAGCAGGTCAGCTACCACTGGCCCGCGATCTACAAAGTTTTGCCCTTTGGCCAGTTGCCTCTACGGGGCAACTTTTGGTACTGGTGGACCCACCCCCCCAGTGGGTAAAAATCAGGCTTGGGGAAAGGAGCTTTGTTCCCCTGCACCTGTGTTACCGCGACATCACCGGAACCCCCCTGGTATTATACATAATATTGATAATGTCAGTTTATAATATCTTTTCTAGCCAAAACATATCTCAATTGCATTTGCACTTAAAATCCATTTGCTCCATCAGTATCCTGTTTTTCCCACTTTTTTTTTTTAAAAAAATTAATTTCCCATCAATGTTCAAAATATCTCTATCGTTTATAATTTTCTCATAATATATTATATTTGGGTAACCAAAAGCTTCCCTTATTCAAACCCTTTTAGAATTTTCATATTTTCCATCTCATAACAAAATATAATATTCTAGTTAGAAATCCTATCCTTCTAGTTATAGTAATACTTTTATTTCTAACAGTTATCTATTTTCTTAACCATATTCAAACATCTGTTTAATAATATAATATCCCATCTCTATCGCTTATAGTTTTCTCATAGTAAATTATATTTGGGTAACCAAAAGTTTCCCTTATTCAGACCCTCTTGGCATTTTCATATTTCCCTTCTCATACCAAAATATAGTATTCTAATTGCATAGCCTATCTTTCTAGTTATAGTAATACTTTTATTTCTAACAATTATCTATTCTCTTAGCCATGTTCAAACATCTATTTAATAATACAATGTCCCATCTAATGGGTCAAAACCTTTATTTTCTTCAGTCTTACTCTGGCTTTCTTCCTTTGCCAACTAACTTTCCAAGTCAATGCATTTGACTCCTCAAGTAGTTCTTCCCCTATTTTTGTGCATATTGTTTAAAGTAAGAAAGACAATTTGATTAAAGTATTTTTGGAAGAACATTCAGCCCATTTATATTCATTAAACAGCCTCCCTCCTTCTCCAATTTTCCACAATTCTCCTGACAGCTTTATCTTCCATTTAATCAGCTCTTCTTCCTTATCCTCAAATGTGTTCTGAGTTCTTGACAAGTAAGATATCTTTTCCATTTCCGGTATTATCGCTGCATCTTCTAATTCTTCATTTGTCTGAGTCTGTCTGTTAATTCCTTCCTTTAGGTCCTCCATCTTTGGATCTGCTTCCTCTAATTTTCCTTCTATTTTTTGGGTTACTGGTTCCTTCTTTGTAGTCATTTTCTGAATTTGTAAGTTTAGATTAGAAAGTTGTTCTTTTATCTCCTTTGCATTATTTTTAGTCTCATCTTGAGCTAAGACAATTGTCTCTTGCATTGATTTCAACATAGAAAGAATTTCTTTTTGAGATTCATAATTTTCTTGTTGGTATGTGAAGCTGGGGTTTTTGGGGACAAATGTTAGAGATGGTTTTTTACCATTTAAGACTAAGTGTGGAACATCCATTTTGTTTTTGTATGTGGTCTTTATAGTCCAATCTATTTTGAGATTTTAAAAGTTTCAGTCAATTGTCATTTGAACTCCAAATTATCCAGCCAGCCTGTCAGTCCATCCTTAGGCCTCCCCTAAACAAATATAAGCAAAGTCCAGGTTTTTCTGTCCAATGAAAAACATATCCTTTCTGTCCAGTGAGAAAGGAAACAATTAAGTTATTCATCAATCAAAAGTTTATAATCCAAAGTGTTCCATCATCTTGATCAGTCATGCCTGTTTCTTCTACAGGGGAATAGTTCCATGACACAGCTCTAAAAGTCAGTTAGTATTTATATTCATAATCCAAACAGACCAATTTCAAAATAGTTTATCATCTGCAAGACATGATGGGAAACATTATATCTCAAATTAGGGGAGAAATGAAAGAGATTTTAGAGGAAAATAATAAGATTTTGAGGCAAGAGATAGTTTTGGCTTTAAAAGGAGTTGCCTCTGTTCTTGAAAAGCTGAACTCTCGCGTAGAAGAGGTAACCGAAAAAGTGGAACTGATGGAGGGAAAATTTGAAAGCATGGAAAAAGAGATGGAAAATTTTCAAGATGAGATTCTTATCCTTCAATATAGACAAATGGAATATGCTTTAAGAATTAGAGGCTTGAGAGAGTCTGTGCAAGGAGATCTGAGAGAGATGGTTGCAAATGACTTTGCTGTGATTTTGAATAGAGAAAAAGAGGAAATACTTAGTGAAATTGAAAAAACATTTAGAGTTAACTCTGTGGTGGCAGAGCAAAAGAATTTGCCAAGAGATGTGGTAATTTACTTTGGGAAAAGATCCCTGCGCAACGAAATTATACAAGCTTTTTATAAGAAGAGGTTTCAAATTGCTTCACAAGATGCTATAATTTTAAAGGAGATCCCATCTAAAATTTTACGAAGAAGAAAGGAGTTTGCTTTTTTAGCAGATGAACTTAAAAAGAGACGAATCCTGTTCAGATGGGATGTTCCGACTGGAATGGTGGTGAGTTACCTGGGGATACGTTATAGACTTAATACTGTTTTTAAAGCAAAAGACTTTTACACTTCGGTCCTGGGGGTATGTTCATCGCCATCTATTACGTTTAAAGCTTTGGAAGAGAAGAAGGTAGAATTGCAGTCTGAAGAGCCTATACTTATGAAAATTGGGAAATCTCAGTTCGAGGGGCCCCAACAAGTTGAGATAGAGGAGCAGAGGATAACCTGTGCAACATATAACTGTAAAGAAAAGGAGCAACAGAAGAAGGAGGTTAAGGAAGCCTCACAAGTATTGGTTTCTGAATCTGCGGGAGAAAGGCCTCAACAAGTTGAGATGAAGGAGCAGAGGACAACTCGAGCAACATATAAACGTAAAGAAAAGGAGCAACAGAAGAAGGACAACAGAAAGGAGGTTAAGGAAGCTTCACAAGTATTGGTTCCTGAGTCTGTGGGAGAAGCAAGATTTATAAACTTTTTGGAGCAACCTTTAAGGGCAGATTTTAAAGCACTTCTTTCGAGGTTTATGGATAAGAGAGACTGATAAGGAATGTGTTTATTGTGGATGGAATTGGTTATTGGTAAAGATTTAAATATGTACAAGGGAATTTTAATGTTTTAAGTAATGTTTAAATTTGTGTTTTGGAGGGAGTTTATAAAGAATGATGGATAATAATATAAGTATGATATTAGCAAATGTTTAGAGTATATTATATTAGATTTGCTTAGGATTTATATGTGTTTTAAGTTTTTTTTGATAGGAGAGAAGATGGAGATCGAATGAAAAATTTTAGGTAAGAAGTTTAAGTTTAGCAACTTAAGGACTATTCAAAAGAGTATTTAGTCTTAATGGTATAATGAATGTTTATATGTCTATATGTTTATTTTTGTGTCTTAGGATAAAGAAAGAGGGAGAGATTAGATTTTATATTGTATGTATAGATATCTAAGGAGTATTTAAAGGAACATTTTGCTTTAAATATCTATAAGGGAATTTTAATGTTCTAAGTAATGTTTAAATTTGTGTTTTGGAGGGAGTTTATAAAGAATGATGGATAATAATATAAGTATGATATTAGAAAATGTTTAGAGTATATTACAACGTGTTTAATGAGTGTAATTATTATTTTTAAAAGAAGATAACTTGTTTAATTTAATGTATTTAGATTTGCTTGGGATTTATAGGTGTTTCAAGTTTTTTTGAAAAATTTTAACTAAGCCTGCACTCAGCTCTGGGAAGGTTGGGGGAGGGTATGGGAGGTTTGGGGAGGCGGGGGAGGGTATGGGAGGGTTGGGGGGGTTTGGGGAAGGGAATTTTTTTGTAAAATTTGAAAATTTTCAATTAAAAAAAATAGTTTATCATCTCTGCCACGTAGATAAGCAGCCCAAGAGTATTTTTTTTCCTTCTCCAGCTGCAGTCTTCAAAAGTGAAAGTTTCCAAGGACACCCAAAGTCTTATCTGAGTCTGGGCTTCAGGCCAAATTTCCTTTAAGCATAATAAATTGTAGTGTCGCGTTTTGCCACTAGATGTTGTTAAGGCCTTCTTTCAGCTTCAAAAGTATATTGCAAGCTTTTCAAGTCTCTTTTCTAAAGAAGTCTCAAAAGCACTTTTAGTCCCCAAATTTCAAGGCTATATATCTATATTGATTCCAAATTAATCTTATAATTTTCTCCGTTTCCCCCCAAACAGTTCGCCACTTTTTTTTTCCCTGAGGGAATGGGGTGGAAATACCCTTTCCCTCTCTCATTGGGGTGGATTCTTTGCTTTGGGCGTTTTTTTTTTCAGGAAAAAATCTTAAAGTTATAAAGAGAGGATAGAGTCTCACCCAGTTTCATCCACGTTGCTCAAAAGTTGCTCGTTAGTGCTTATTTCCTTCGGTTGTCAGCAGCTTCTGACTGGCTACACGAATGTAGTCAGTCTTCCCCCCGCCAGTTTGGAGGGCTTCCTCTGATCAAACAGAAGGGCCGCAGCACCTCTGCGATCAATGAGGGTCCCCTCCTTCTTCATCGCCTCTCTGGGGTGACTTTTGACCATTTTTAGGGTCCCCAGCAGGGCGAAATCGAACACAGAAGACGGAGCCCCATCTGCCTGCATCCATCATGCCGCAACATCAA
Source organism: Crotalus adamanteus (assembly GCA_039797435.1). Lineage (NCBI taxonomy): Eukaryota > Metazoa > Chordata > Lepidosauria > Squamata > Viperidae > Crotalus > Crotalus adamanteus. The sequence continues at coordinate 23,350,198 of CM077935.1, read as the reverse complement.
ACCGGAAGTCCAGAAAATTTTTCCTTTTGACAGGTACGCTAACATGTCCTTCATGAGGGGAGGGGGTACATGTTTTCCATGCATACCACATTCAGACCCCTATAATCCACACAGAGACGAAGCAGCCCATCCTTCTTTTCTCTGAATAGCATGGGGGCCACCACCCGGGGTCTTGCAAGCAGGATGAAACCCCGCGCTAAGTTCTTGTCAATGAACTTACGAAGTTCATTCAGTTCCCTAGGGGTCATGGAATACATCTTCGGTTTTGGAAGCTTCGCCCCTGGGATAATTTCAATGGCACAGTCTGTGGGGCGGAAGCTCATCCGACCTCTGCTCACTGAACACTTCAGTTAGGTCCCGGTATTCTGGTGGGAGTCTTTGTAATTCCTGTTTGCTGAGGGCGGAGGCTAATTCGTGATGTAGTCCATTCCTTCCACCCTTTCCTTTGGAGGGAGGAAGGGCCATCTTATTCAGGAATTTCAAGCACCCTTCCCTCCAATCAACTATGGGGTTCCATTTCTGTAACCACATCAAGCCTAGTACTAATGGCCATTCCATGTTAGGAGCCACAACACATGCTAAAGTCTCTGAGTGGTCTCCCATGGCAATCTGCAGGGGCCTGGTGGCAAAACTGGTGGGGACTCCCCCTGCAACAGACCCATCGAGTTGGCAGAAAGTGATTGGGGTCTTAAATCTCCTGAGGGGTATTCCCATCTTCCCCACTAGTTCTGGACTGATTAAGCAGCAGGTGCAGCCCAAGTCCAACAAAGCTGCTAATTTTACTCTCTTCCCGGCACCCGGTATGGACAGTTCTAGGGGGCACAGTTATGGGGTCAATTGGGCCACTTACCAAGTGGTCATTCTCATAGTCACCCTCAGCCGCCTCAGAGTCATTGTGTTGTGAGTCCGTGCCAGCCAGTGGACCTGGCAGCTGAGTCTTGGGAATCAGAGGAGGAGGAGGAAGAGGGGTTTGGAGAGCCAGCAAAGGAGGAGGGAGGCTCTGATGAGTTACAAGACTCACAATCTGATGAAGAGTCTGGCCCCTCCAATCGTGGTCAGGATGAGACACAGCTGTATGGGGAAGATGAGTCAGACCCTGAGGACTCACAGCTGAAAGTGATTAAAGACACTTGTAAATAAAGGCAGTTAACTAGAGCAGGTCAGAGGGAGTCAATATGGCAACTCCAAGGGAGGAGGAGAAGGCATTGAGAAGCCACGCCTTGGGGCTGCTTAATAAAAAGGGAAGGTGTGGGCGGTGCTGGTTGCTGAAGGCAACCATTGCAAAGTACTTCATGGGATCATGTTCTGTTGGTATTGCCGGTGAAGAATTCCTTGTTTTGCATTGTGTTTCATGTGGACAATTTCCTGCATTTGGATTGTGTTTTGTTGCTTTTGTTTTTGGACCATTTGGCAGGTTTGTTGCCAATATTAAAAGGGGTTTTGTTTTCTTCTGAGTCTCCAGCCTATTTCTCAAAGGGGTTTTTGTCCTTGTGCATTTAACAAGGATGGCTATAGGCTGGGACAGAACAGTTTGCCTTCAGCTACCCACCCCCTACTATTATGGAGCAGCTACGTGTGGAGAATGCCCAGCTCTCCCATCAGCTGGCTTTGTTATCAGCCCAAGTGGCCCAGCTGCAAGCACATGCCCCTGCTGCTCCACAACCCAGGAAAAAATGCCCAGTTGCGATGCCGGACAAATTTGATGGCAATCCAGATATGTTTCCTGCTTTCCTGGGACAATGCCAGCTATTTATCAGCCTGAGAATGGCTGATTTCCCCACTGACCAGGATAAAGTGGGGTTCATGAAAAGCCTCCTCTCTGGTACTGCAGCTTGTTGGGTCACACCCCCTGCTAGCCCAACCTAGTCCATTGTTGGACAACTTTGTGGGGTTTTGTGATTACATGCGGATGATGTACAAGGACCCCATTAAGACACAGACTGCTACCCGATGTTTGAAAGCTCTGAGGCAGGGCCGACTCCCTCTACAGGCCTATATCAGCGATTTTTGGCTGCTGAGCCTGAATTCAGCCTGGAATGAGGCTGCGCTCATGGATGCTTTCCAGGATGGATTGTCGGAGGAGATGTTGGATGAGCTGGCCCGTGTTGATGTTCCCTCGGACCTCAATGGGCTCATCCATCTCTGTCTGCAGATTGACACTCGGCTGCAGCAGCGAAGGAATCACCATGCCACCCCAGAAACCCGTGAGGCCCCCATGGTGTGTAAGATCCCAGTCCAGATGGAGGACCCAATGGAATTAGGTGCTGCCAGTCCTCGCCTATCTATGGCAGAAATGAACAGGCGACATTTGGGGGGGGTTGTGTTTTTACTGTGGGTACCCTGGGCATTTGGCTGCTTTCTGGCCTAAGAAGCGACGAAGGGCATCTGTGACCGAGCCTGCCCCGAGAAAGCCACCTGCTCCTCTGTTGGGAAACAGCCCAAGCCCGACCTGAAGGGCATTTTGGGTCGGGCATCCCACAACACTGAGCGACGCCCTTCAGATGCTGCCCACAGACCTCCATGGCATCTGATACTGGAGGCGCGCCTGATTCTCCCTGGGTTGCCCAAGGGGATTCCTGTCCATGCGTTGGTTGACTCTGGGGCCACCACGAACTTTATGGATGCAGCATTTGTCGCCAAATGGGTGGTTCCCCAATGCCCGGTGGAACCGCCAATGTTAATGGAGACCATTGATGGTCGAGTGCTCCTGTCTGGGCCAATTAAGGCCACCACGCAACTGTTATGTATGGCCATCAGTTCACATGAGGAGGCCATCCAGTTCTATATCACCTCAGACCTGCATTTCCCCGTGGCCTTGGGATTGGCATGGCTCCGGACGCATGACCCACAGATTTATTGGTCACAGAACTTGGTCACCTTCCCAAGCTTACAGTGTGTGGACCACACCCACCAAATCTGTGCTGGCCCGGTAGAGGGTCCCATGGGGGTCTTCTTACCCTCTGAACTGGCAGATTACACTGATGTATTCAGCGAGACTGAGGCGGATCAATTGCCCCCGCACAGGACCTATTACTGCCCCATCAATTTAGTCCCTGATGCATCTCTCCCAGTGGGGCATTTGTAATCCATGTCAGACCCTGAGTTGGCCACGTTGCGGGACTTTCTGGACAAGAATTTGGCTCGGGGTTTTATTTGGCCCTCATCCTCGCCAGTGTCTGCACCCGTGCTCTTTGTTAAAAAGAAGTCCAGCGAATTGCAGCTTTGCTGTGATTACAGGAAATTAAATGTCGCCACGGTGTGCAATCGATACCTGCTGCCCCTCATCCCCGAACTCTTGGACCTTGCATGGAGCTTACAACCTTTTCAGAGTTCTGTCGGGTGATGAGTGGAAGACGGCGTTTGCTACTCGGTACGGGCACTTCGAATACACGGTGATGCCATTTGGCCTGACGAATGCCCCCGCAGTGTTTCAGCATTTTATGAATGACATTTTCCGGGACTTGTTAGAGCAGTTTGTCGTGATCTACTTGGATGACATCCTGCTCTACTCCCCATCATGAGAGGTGCACCATCAGCATCTTCGTCAGGTCCTGCAGCGGCTCCGAGAACATTGGCTGTACGCGAAACTGGAGAAGTGCCAATTCTACCAGAGGACCATCAATTTCCTGGGTCACCACATTTCTCCTGAGGGCATCACCATGGAGCCGGGTAAGGTCGAGTCTCTGCAGAGTTGGCAACCCCCACATCATGTGAAGGATGTCCAGCAACTTCTTGGGTTCGCCAACTACTATCTAGCTTTCATCCCCGGGTTTGCTACCATGACAGCCCTCCTTACTCGGCTCCTGCAGAAAAAGACTTGGTTTCAGTGGGACGCTCCAGGACAATGGTCTTTCCAGGCTTTGAAGGAAGCCTTCATGATGGAGCCCATCTTGAAGCATCCTGACCCACAACGGCCATTTGTTGTGAAGGCGGATGCCTCTGACATTGCCATTGGGGCGGTGTTACTCCAGGCAATGACACCCGGCAGTGCCCTCTTCCCTTGTGCGTACTACTCACAGAAACTGAATCCGTCGGAGCGCAACTATACCATCTGGGTTACTGGCCATTAAAGTGGCGTTTGAGGCCTGGAGGCATTATCTGGAAGGGGCACGGCATCAAATCGAGGTCCAGACGGACCATAAGAATTTGGAAAGCCTGCAGACTGCTCAGAAATTGAACCAACAACAGATTCGGTGGTCTCTCTTCTTTGCAACGTTCAATTTCCATGTAACGTACATACCCAGCGGTTGCAACCAAAGAGTGGATGCTCTGTCCAGGAAGCCCGAATATTCCTGAGCAGAAGACAAGCTTCTGCCCAGGACAGTGCTCCCCATTGAGGCTTTTGCTGCAGTGCGGGAGCCTATAGATGTATGGGCTCGGATTCAGGAGGCCCAGCAGCAGGATGCATGGGTGGCTTAGCGAAAGGAGGAGGTGGGGCCAGATTCCCCATGGACAGTCACGGATGGACTCTTACACTATTGTGACCGGCTCTATGTTCTAGGAGGGCCACTCAGGGGACTCATCTTCAGCCAGTGTCACAATAATCCAGCGGCAGGGCATTTTGGCCTATTTAAGACCCTGAACTTGGTCTCCCATACCTTCTGGTGGCCCTGAGTCTGACACAATTTCCAGGCCTACGTCACGTCCTGTACCCCATGTAGGCAGGCCAAGTCAGCGACGGGAGCCCCGCCCGGACTATTGCAGCCCTTGCCGACACCCAAAAGACCCTGGGGGGCTGTGTCCATGGACTTCCTGATGGACTTACCCCCGTCTTCTGGATTTACGACAGTGTTCATGGTGGTGGATATGCTGACCAAGATGGCGCATTTCATCCCATGCCATGGCTTTCCATCAGCCCATGCCACCTGTCGTATGTTCATCCAGCAGGTGTTCTGGCTGCACGGCCTCCCTGATAGGGTCATGTCCGATAGAGGGGCCCAATTCACAGCCCATTTCTGGCAGGGGTTGATTAAGGCATTGGATGTCAAGATCTGCCTCTCGTCTGCGCATCACCCCCAAACTGATGGCGGGACCGAGAAGGTCATCGGAATTCTCAAGCAATATCTGTGCTGCTATATAAATCAGCAGCAGAACAATTGGGCAAACTAACTTGCAGTAGCCGAGTTCGCATTCAACAACTTGCAACACATCTCCACGCAGATGACCCCATTCTTGGCCAATGTGGGATATCACCTCCAGTTTTTCCCTCTTTGCCGCTAGACTCACTGGTTCCAGCAGCGAATGATTTCATGGCAGAGTTATAGGCGATCCATCGATTGGTACGACGACAGTTGGAGAAGGCCAAGGTCGATTACAAAAAGGTGGCCAATCGGTCGATGTGGGGTACGCCTCCACTAATGGTGGGAGACCGGGTATGGCTGTTCACCAGGAACCTACCGTCAACCTGGCCAGCCAAGAAGTTAGACCACCGATATCTAGGACCGTTCCCAATCGAGGCGGTCATCAATCTGGTCGCCTATCGACATGTTCGCTGTGGGTGCATCCAGTTTTTCACCAGTTGCTGCTGGTCCCCGAGCAACCGGTGTGTCCACTCCGCCGAACAGAACCTCCCCCACCAGAACAACGTGACAGAGAAAGCGCTCCCAAGTAAGAGGTCGCCAGCATTCGGGACTCTCAGTGGCTGAAAGGGTGCTTTCAGTACCTGGTTGAGTGGAAGGGCTACAGACCGGAGGATTTCACCTGGGAGGATGCGACCACCATTCATGCTCCTGCCTTGGTGACTGCATTCCATGAACAGTTTCCATCCTGACTGCACCCAGCCCAGCAGACCCGGGGGTAGGGTCCTGTGGTGCGGGATAGTGTTGTGAGTCCGTGCCAGCCAGTGGACCCAGCAGCTGAGTCTTGGGAATCAGAGGAGGAGGAAGAAGAGGGGTCTGGAGAGCCATCAGAGCCGGATGGAGGCTCTGATGAGTTACAAGACTCACAATCTGATGAAGAGTCTGGCCCCTCCAATCGTGGTCAGGATGAGACACAGTTGTGTGGGGAAGATGAGTCAGACCCTGAGGACTCACAAGGATGGCTATAGGCTGGGACAGAACACATTGTTTGCAGGAGCCGGAGCTTGACCCTCAGCCCCATGGGCTCAGGGAAGCTCTACGGTCTCCTCGAACGCCATCATTGGCTCTCTTGGGCGCGGTGTTAAAGTGGGAGGCTGGAAAAATACTGATTGTCTGACAGAAATTGTGGGTGAAAGGGAGGTTTTCCTGTTCCCCAGACCACACTTAAATTTAGAAATGCCATATCCTGTTTTTAACTCTGCACATGATATATTGCAAACTGCTAAAAGCATTCCTATGTTAGAATAAGGAACTATAGAATGTAACCATGTATGAAATATGTCTTGATCAGGAAATACTGATGTATTGGGGGTTATAAATATGATCATCTATGCCCCGGTCTGTGTTCAGACTTTTTAAGCTGTGAATAGCTCTCTGAACCTGCGCAATAAACTTTCCTTCCACAAAAGAGCTGACTCAAGTCTCTCACTTCTACAACAGTTTCTGGTGCATTGGCTGGGAAACTTGTGTAAGGCGATGTTTCGCTGAGGACTGCTTGACCCTTCGGACCTGCTGGAAAGCCATCTCTGAACAATTCTTCAGGCGCCGTGGGGGTGTGTTTCCTCCAGGAGGCAGCTTTGGCTTCTCAGTAGAGCCGACTGTGCTGAGAGCCAGTCCAAAAACCCTTTGGGAAAGGAAAGGAGGTCTGAACCTGCTCCTGGCCAGGACAAGTGTAACAACAAGGCAGGCGAGTATGTGTTTAAACTAATTGTACCTATCTCACTTGAAGATAGAAGAGGGGACCTGATCAATCCCCTGGACTCGGGACGGCGATCCTAAAGAAGTCCGTGTTAGGCTGTGTGGCTGGTTAAGCCAGTGCATTCCCTACTAGTGACCGTTGGAATGTCCAGCACTGTAGGTCATTGGCAGTGTGTTAGGATGGGGGGGCGTAGTAGTGTTCCCAGCACACCGCTGGAATGCATGTTAAAAGGATTTGATAAGTATTTTAATCGTACCCAGTATAGGGTCCCCTACCCTAAGGTAACTAGGGATAAGCTGCAGTATTTATGTGAGCATCAATGGCCTTACATGGATGTGGGGTGGCCCCCGGAGGGAACTTTTAAGCTCCAAATCATTGATGATCTCACCTCTCTGATCGCAGCCAATGAAGAAAACTATCCTAACGAATTTCAGTATATCGATCAGTGGGGGGATGCAATTGCAGGGCAGGCAGAAGATTTATTGGAATGTCAGGCTGAGATGGTTCGTTTGTGTGTGGCTAGACCTAAAGGGAAAAAGCTTCAAGTACAAACTAAAAGAGTCAAGGATGTGAAGATTTCAGAGACCAAGGTGTCAGATGCTAAGAAAGAGATAAGAATGGAAGTAGAGGAATTGATTCTCAGACCTCCTCCCTACGTTCCGCACCTCTCCCCCGTGCCCCCAGTGCCGGCTGCAGCAGCTGCTGTGCCTGGGGAGGGGCTGATTGCTCCTGCTGTGTCCGAGGCCATGCAGCCAGTTGTGAGACAAAAACAGAAAGGAAAGCTGTCAGCCCCAAAGGAGGAAAGGGAGCTGAGGGAGACAGATCTCCCTTTGGAAGTCAGGGAGGAACTGAGTGAGGAGGACGAGATAGAGAGCGATGCTGGAATAGTTGTGGCTTCTGGAGTAGTGACAAGATCGGCTGCTGCAAAGGCTAAGACTGCAAGACCAGAATTGATAGCCCCCCTGAGGCAGGTTGATCAGGCAGTGCCAGACCGGCAGGGAGCCATACAGATCCAGTCCATGTTTCAGTATGTTCCTTTTACCACGACAGATTTATTGAACTGGAAGGAGCATTACGGGCCTTTATCTTCTAAGCCGGCCGAAATGGCAAGCTTGTTTCAGACCATTATGCGGATCCACAATCCAATGTGGCAGGATGTGCAGCAGTTGTTAGACACTTTGTTGACTCCTGAGGAAAAGGAGAAGTGGAGGGCTGCTGTTAGGCAGTGCTTGAAAGATAGATTGCCAACTGTTCATGATATTCAGCCAGAGTTAGACGCAAGGGCACCAGAAAAGGATCCAGAGTGGAATGCACAGGATCCACCACAGATGACATTGCTGAAGGACTATCAGAATTTAGTAGTAGAGGCTCTTCGCAAGGCTGGAAAGCCTCCAGTGAATATGTCAAAGCCTTCTTTAGTGCTGCAGGAAGCAGATGAGAGCCCGGAAAGTTTCCTGCAAAGATTGATTGAGGCTTATGAGCTTTATACCCAGGTTGATCCAAGGAGTGCAGACAATGTGAGAATGTTGAATAATAGGTTCATAGCACAGAGCTATGATGACATAAGGAAGACATTGCAGAGGTTGGAAGGAGCATTAGGAAAAAACACTACAGAGTTGTTGGAAGTGGCAAGGAAAGTGTTTGTTAACAGAGAAAAGGTGGAAAAGAAAGAGAGAGATGCGAGAATGCATAAGAAGACAGAGTTGTTGGCTGTAAAGGAGGGATCATGCTGGGACCTAACCAGTGTGCTAATTGTAAGGAGGAAGGTCATTGGCAAAGAGAATGTCCTAGAAGGCAGATGAGAGGAAGAGGTTGGAGAGGAAGAGAAGGTAGAGGCCGTGGAGGTGTTGGCAGTGGACCCCCTATGCACTCTCCCTTTAGGGGAAGAGGGCAGAGAGGGGCTCAAGGGAATGTAAGAGATTGGAGTAGAGACAGGGAAATTGAAGGAATTGGATTGGCAGGGACTAGCTGGTCAGATTGACGGGGACCTGGCTTAGAGGAGCCCCCCCCCCCCCGAGCCATTGGTTACTTTAAACATAGGGGGCAAACAGGCAACGTTTTTGGTGGATACAGGAGCAGGGAGATCAGTTGTGAATAATCAAGATGATAAAATAGGACCCCATAAGATACAAGTTCAAGGAATGTCAGGACAGATTTTAGGGCGACCAGTTCTACAGCCTGTCACTTGTGTGTTTGAAGGATCAAAGATTCAACATAAATTCTTATATGTCCCCGAATGTCCGGTGCCTCTGCTAGGTAGGGACCTACCTAGCAAGCTAGGGGCCACTATTTCTTTTGATGATGGACAACAGACGCTTCAGATAAAACACCAACCTGAGGCTATGTGGAGACTGATGGTTAATAGGTCTGTTGAGGAGGAGGATGTGGATGAGAGATGGAGGGAGTTTGGAGTGCCGGGGCTGTGGGCTGAGGATAACCCCCTGGTTTTGCAGCCCCCCCCCCCCCGGTGATTGTGGAAATGAAACCTTTAGCAACGCCTGTGCGTATTAGGCAGAGATCTTGCTCCAAGGAGGCTATCACCACTATATATGAGAGCATCCAAAAATATTTAAAAGCAGGCATTTTGGTGCCTATTCAGTCACCTTGGAACACACCTATTTTACGTATAAGGAAGCTTGATGGTTCCTTTAGACCCACTCAAGATCTCCGAATCATAAATTCCATAACTGTCACGATCCATCCTGTTGTGCCAAACCCCTATACATTGTTGAGCTTGATTCCTCCAACTGCTAAGTGGTTCTCAGTTGTAGATTTGAAAGATGCTTTTTTCACGATTCCCATCCATAAAGTTAGCTAGCCTTTGTTTGCTTTTGAGTGGGAAAATCCAAACACAGGGCAAAAAGCACAATATACCTGGACCAGACTGCCACAGGGTTTTAAAAATTCACCCACCCTGTTTGGAACTGCCCTAGCAGAGGATTTATAGCATTTTGTGCCCCGGTAGAGGGGTGACATGATTCTGCAATATGTAGATGATGTGCTAGTGACAGGCAGGACAGAGGAGACATGCTGGGAGAACACAGAATTCCTTTTACATTGGTTGCTGAAGTGCGGCTATAGGGCTTCCAAAAAGAAGGCACAATTGGTCAGGCAGAGGGTGAAGTATTTAGGGTATGACATTGAGGAGGGGCATAGAGCTTTAGGCTGGGAAAGGAAGCAAGCAGTGCTAGCTATTGCTGAACCCCTGAATAGGCGACAGTTAAGGGATTTTTAGGTTTGGCAGGATTTTGTTGAATATGGATACCAAATTATGCCTTATTAGCAGCACCTCTTTATTTGGCTACAAAAGGGGGTGATGGTGAGCCCTTTGAATGAGAGGGAGAACAAAGGAGAGCTTTTAAGGAAGTGAAGCAACCCCGCACATTGGCACCACCCTTGGCTTTGCCTAACTTAGAAAAGCCTTTCAACCTATATGTAGACACTAAAAAGAATATTGCATTGTGGGTGTTGACACAACAATTGGGGCAGTGGCAGCGCCCGGTGGCATACTTATCTAAGCAATTGGATGGGGTGGCCACATTGTTTGAAGGTTCTTGCTGCTATAGCAGTCCTTTTACAGGATTGCAATAAATTGACCTTCTCAAGTCCCATAAGTGTCCACACCCCTCATGCAGTCCATTCTATCTTGGATATTAAAGGGCATTTGTGGATCAGCAGTCAAACCCTGCCACCCTATTGCCCACAGAAGTTGAATCAGAACATAACTGCTTACAAGTTTTAGAGACTGTGTACTCAAGCCGTCCAGATCTATCTGATATCCCTCTTCCGGATGCTGCCCTGAATTGGTATACAGATGGCTCTAGTTACATGCATGATGGCAGAAGGGTTTCTGGATATGCTATTGTGGATGATGAGGAGGTGGTGGAAAGTAGTTCGCTTGGGGCTGGCTATAGTGCTCAAGTAGCAGAACTATAGGCATTAATTAGAGCATTGGAAAGAGCAGAAGGGGAAACTTTGAATGTTTGCACAGATAGTAAATATGTTTGGTTTTTTTTTTTTGACTTTACATGCTCATGGTGCTGTGTACAAAGAGAGAGGATTTAGGGATTCTGCGGGCAAATATGTGTTACATGGTAACTTGATAAAGTGTCTTCTCGATGCAGTACAAAAGCCAGCAAAGTTTTCAGTTGTGCATTGTAAAGGGTCATCAGGGGGGAGTGTGGACTCTGGAAATGGTGCAGGAACTGAATAGGCAGGTGGAAAAATTTAGAAACTATGTTATTGAGCAAACACCGCCTAGGTTAGTAACAAGATGTCATCCCTTTAAACCTGGGGATAAGGTGTGGGTGAAACATTGGAAACGTGAACAACTGGAAGGGAGATGGAGAGGGCCTTATGAGGTGATAATTGCCTCTCCTTTAGCTATAAAGATTGCAGAATCTAAGTCCTGGATCCACTGGACCAGAGTTAAGGCAGCAGCAGAACCCCTGTGGACAGTGACCAGGGATCCAAAGGTTTCTACCAAACTCACTCTTAAACGTGTTCAATGTGTTTAATGAATATTTTATTGTTTGTATAACAGATATTATAGTAGCACAAGTGTATCCTGCACATATATCTACGGCTGTTCAGCTGGAATTCAACCCCTTGCTAAGCCACCCCGGAAGCTGGCTTTCTACGCACGGGAGAAGAAAGGATGAAAGGACTATTTCTGCTTTTATATAGTACTATTGTTGCATGTAATAATGTTTGTCTTTTTAATTTAGGCCAATGGAGCAAGCCAGAAGAAGCTCCCCATATTGTTCAATCTTATGCTATAGGCACTGGCACTTGTGATGGTCACCCCCCTATTGGTTTTTCACCAGAATGCTGGAATGGTATCTTGCCTCATCCTTGTCAATTTCCACTAGTGTTTGACAGAATAGTTAAAGAAACTTGCATGACAAGACAACCTGTCAACCCCGAAGCCTGTCAATATGCTGGATATATCCTTAGGAAAGGCATATGTGTGAGGGCCCCATATAAGAAGCCTCCTCCTCCTGTCACATTGGAATGTGGGCCTCCTTTATTTTGGGGTTGGGAGCAAGTCACCCTAGTCTCGCAGTTAAAAACGGGATGGAAGGGGACTTGTATTGTACGTGCAATTCCAGTGGAGTTTGGAGTCACTATCCCGAAACCCCAGAGGAAACGCCCAGAGAAAAAACGAAGTAAAAGGTCCAACCAGAATAAGGATGTGCCCCATCCATTGGAGTCAAGGATGCAATATAATTTGTGGGTCCAGTTGGCTAAAGTAGCCAACACAACAGATTTTTGCCTTTCTGAAGCATATGACATGGAGAATTTACTGTCCACATGTTTAATACCAGTGTGTGTTCCAGTCACAGTGGCCAAGGAGTTTGGTCACTATGTATTTAAAGGGCATATAGGATATGAATGTAGCCATTCCAGAAGACTTACAATGTGCACATATTACAGGTTGTGAGCAAAGTACACCTCTACCTCATTGCCTGAAGGTGAGCGAAGAAAAGCTGAATTGCACATCTTTCCAATCAGTGTCCTTTGGTTATGCCAACATATGGTTGCCCAGGGGGTGGTTCTTCACTTGTGGAAAAGACACTTTTAATTACATTCCTGCCAATCTAAGCACAACATATTGCTGTCTAAGTAGGCTGACTACCTTCCTACCAGATAGATCACTTTTTACCTCCTCTAACACCACACGTTACAAGAGGGCAGAAGTTTTGAATGAGGATTGTGATTCCTCTCATACTCTTCTGAACGCTGCTGAATACAATGCTTTGGCTATCTCGTTGGTGGGAGTTCCTGCACTAGCTCTAAGGGCTCATGTCAATATAAATTCTGTGGCCTGCAACTTGGCTAAAACTATAAATGTCACTTCAATAGCCTTGTCTGCTATCAATCAGGAAATGATAGAACTACGTAAGGCAATTTTGCAAAATAGGGCAGCCATAGACTATCTTCTACTCCGCCAACACATGGGATGTGAGGCCTTTGAGGGGATGTGCTGTTTTAACCTTTCAGATCAATCCCCAGTCATAAATAAGCAAATTAAAGTACTCCATAAAATGGCATCGGAACTGCAAATAGATTCCCTGGGAAGTTGGTGGAGTAACTTATGGTCTTGGCTCCCAATGGGTCTTATTGGTACTATCATAAGAGCAGTAGTGACTTCCGGTGGTTAAAGCGGTGGAGATGGCGGCTACTTTGTAGCCGTCCTCCTGAGAAGGTGTCAGATCCGCGGAGCACAGCGTCTATCAGCTGGCCCGCGGCTCGCAATCCCCTTCCCGGGCGAAGGGAAGGGGTAGAGATCGCATGAATAGAGGTAGAACCTCTTAACTCTCCTTTGATTTTTATTTTCAGGGGAGTAGAAAGAGAGTTCCCTCGGAGTTCATTGCTTTCTCCGCCTCTCAGCTGTCTTTGTTTCTTCGGAAACAAAGCGAGACGCCGCTACCATCTCCGTATTTAAAGAAACCGTGAGTAATTTTAAACCGGACAGAACTGTTTAAAGGATTTCATTTATAGTTTAGCTGTATTTTATTTTTTAGTTTATTTAGTTTATTTAGTATATGCTGATTTTTTATTTTTTTATTTTTTTTGAGCTTTCCTTTTTTTTTCCGGGCGGAAAAGTGAGAGTGAAAGTAAAATGGCGTTTTGAAAGTTTTTTCTTTTAAAAGACGGATCGGCTGAATTGTTGTTTAATATTGTTTTTTCTTTACTTTTTCTACTTTTTTATTCTTGGGGAGTTTCAGATTGATCTTATTTTATTTTATTTCATTTTATTTTTAAATTTTTCTGGATCATTTATTTTTATTGGTATTTTTAAGAAGAAAGGAAGACAAATTAAAATGGCTTCAAAACGACAACCAGCTACGGTAGTTTCTAAAGTAATTTCTTCTCCTGTTACTTCTACTGTGCAACAACAACTTAAAATAATACCCTCAGTGCAGCAATCTAAATCTACTCCACCCTCACCTCCTCCATCTGGGACATCAGTACAAGATATTAAAGAAATAATGGTAAGTGCTGTCTCACAGTTCAGGGAGGAAATGAAACAACTTTTGGATCAGAATAAATCTGAAACTAAGGAGGAAATGAAGAAAGAGATGAAGGAGCTCTTAGAACAGAATAATGCTATCTTGAGGGATGATATACTTCTAGCTCTATCTGGAATGGCCTCTGTGGTTGTGAAGCTGGACTCTAGAGTAGATGAAATTGAAGAAACAGTTGAACTTTTGGATTATAAATTTCAAGATATGGAGAAAAAAGTGGAGACTTCACAAGATGATATTCTTATGTTCCAGTATAGACAGATGGAATATGCCTTGAGAATAAGGGGTCTGAAAGAAGATAAAACTCAAGATTTGATGGAAATGGTGATTAATGACCTGGCTGTTATTTTGAATATTGATAAAGAAGATTTACGTGGGGATGTGGAAAGAATTTATAGAGTTAACTCTTGGATTGCAAAACAGAGGAATTTGCCTAGAGATGTGGTGATATATTTTGCTAAGAAGTCTTTGCGAAATCAGATTCTACAAACTTTTTATAATAAAAGATTTCAGATTGCTGCCCAAGACATCATCATCTTAAAGGAAATTCCACCTAAAATTTTAAGAAGCAGAAAGGATTTTGCTTTCTTAGTAAATGAACTTAAAGTGAGACAAATGCCATTCAGATGGGAGATTCCGATGGGCATTGTTTTGAGCCATGCGGGGACACGTTATAGACTTAACACAGTTGCTAAAGCTAAGGAATTTTATAAAGCGGTCCTGGGAGCAGGCTCTCCTTTGCCCATGATGCATAAAATTTCGAGTGACAAAGAGATGGAATAGAAATCTGAAGGTACAGGGATGATGACTGCTGGACAGGTGGTATGGATGTCTCAACCAGAGGTTAAAGAACAGAGAATGACCCGTGCAGCACATAAACGTAAAGAAAAAGACCAACAAAAAAAAGGAAAAGAAAAAGAAATTGAAGAATCTACTCAGCAAATTGCTTCAGTGCCGGTGGGAGGAGCAAGACCCAAAAGCTCTGTTACATATTCATCAGCAGCAGAATTTGAGCGGATCTTCTCCAGGCTGAAGGCCAAGGGAGATGGCAAAGCTCCTGTCCTGGAATGTTAATGGATTAAACATTCCTCAAAAGAGAAAAAAAATTTACCACTACTTGAAACAACATAATAATGATATTATTTGTTTGCAAGAAACTCATATTACAGCTAAAGATCAAAAATATTTAAATAATCCTCGCTTGGGATCTCATTTTGTATCTCCCGCCCCTGGGAAGAAAGGGGGTGTGGTAATCTATGTTAAACAGAATTTATCTGCTACCCTGTTAGAATCAGATCCTTATGGAAGATATGTTATGCTTGAACTTGGTTTATATGGTAAGAAAATTCTTATTGTGGGGTTGTATGCACCAAACCAGCAACAGGAGCAATTTTATAGGTTATTACATCAGAAAATAACTTTGTTGGACTATAGATCTGTGATTTTAATGGGAGATTGGAACGGTGTCTTAGATACACAAATGGACAAAAAAGGTTTTTCTACTTTTTTTAAACAGGCTAAATTACCTAAAGCCTTCTTTGATATGAAAGAAGATTGGGAATTGAGAGACTATTGGCGTGAACGTAATCAAGAAGAAAAGGATTTCACGTTTTTCTCAGATAGACACCAATCTTTCTCAAGAATTGATTTCTTTTTGATTACAACAGACTTATACAACAGGGTGAAGAATGTAAAAATTTTTCCTAGGACGTTGTCGGATCATAGTCCTGTTTGGATGGAACTGTTTGTAGAGAAGGAAGATAGGAGATCCTGGAGGGTGAATGAGAATTTATTTAAACAAGAAAAAAATGTTCATAAATTAAAGGAATGTTTAAAGGAATATTTTACTTTAAATATGAACAAGGGAACATCAATGTCAATGGTGTGGGATGCAAGTAAAGCTTTCATGCGTGGTATTTTGATAAAAATGAATAATTTGCATAGACAGAAACAGATTCAGAAACGGAAAGATTTGGAAGAGGAGATTAAATCAAAAGAGAAACTTTTAATTTCAAATCCCTTAGATGAAAAGGTTAAAGGAGCTTTAAAATTGTTAAAAACACAATTTAACATGTTAATGGCTGATCAAGTTGCAACTAATTTGCTATTTATGAAACAAAATACATTTTGTAATGCTAATAAACCAGGGAGATGGTTGGCTTATCAGTTAAGAAAAAAACAGAAACAGAGGAATATAGATAAAATAAATTATAATGGTAAATTGGTTTATCGGAAAGAATTGATTAAGAAATCCTTTTTAGAATATTATCAAAAATTATATAAGGGTACTAATATTCAAATCACAGATATAAATAATTATTTAGGCAAAGTTAATTTTCCTAAATTAACAGAAGATCAGGAAAAAAAGATTAATGCTTTAATTACCAAGGAAGAAATTGTTATAGCTATCAAACAATTGAAATTGGGCAAAGCGCCGGGTACGGATGGGTTGACATCTATTTATTATAAAACGTTAGTAGAAGAGATGATTCAACCGTTGTGTGAACTGTTTAATAATTTACTACAGGGGTTAGAGATCCCTCCATCCTGGCGTAATGCATTCATATCGTTGATTCCAAAAGATAGTCAAGATCTTACTTTGCCTAAAAATTATAGGCCTATATCTCTTTTAAATGTGGATTATAAAATTTTTGCAAAAATCTTAGCTAACAGGCTTATGGGGATCTTGCAGCAGATTATACATAGGGATCAATCGGGTTTTATAACTGGAAGGTATATGAAGAATAATGTTAGACAAATTATTAATTTATTAGAGTATTTAGAAAAGAATAACCAAGTCTCTGCAGGCTTGATATTTTTGGATGCGGAAAAAGCCTTTGATCAAGTGAATTGGCAGTTTATGCTGTGTCTAATTAAGGAGATGAATTTTGGACAAAATATATTACAAGTATTATCTAATATATATCAAAAACAGACTGCTCAAATCATTGTAAATGGGGGTTTGTCAGAGGCTTTTGTAATAGAAAAAGGAACAAGACAGGGATGCCCGTTATCTCCGTTATTGTTTGTTTTAACATTGGAAATTTTGTTGATTAAAATTCGGGAGTCTCAAGAAATAAAGGGAATAGAAATTAATAAAAAAGAATATAAGTTAAGAGCCTTTGCAGATGACTTGGTTGTTACTTTGTCTCAACCTGTCTCTTCGGTGGGGAAATTATTACAATTGATTCAACAATATGGACGTGTTTCTGGTTTTAAAATTAATAATAACAAGACTAAAATATTAGCTAAGAATATGACCAATGGTGACAAACAGACTTTAGTTAACTTAACAGATTTTGAAATTGTTGATAAGGTAAAATATCTGGGGGTTACATTATCTGCTTCTAATGTAAAATTGTATAAAAATAATTATGAAAAGCTGTGGATGGAGGTACAGAAGGATTTAAAAAATTGGAATAATTTACAGTTGTCCCTTATGGGCAGAATTGCAGTTATTAAAATGAATGTCCTGCCAAAGTTTATTTTTTTGTTTCAAATGTTACCTATTTTAAAGAATGAATGTAATTTAGATGAATGGCAAAAAGGTATTAATAAATTTGTTTGGGCAGGGAAAAAACCAAGGGTGAAACTTAAAATAATGCAAGATTTTCGTGAGAGAGGTGGACTCAAGGTGCCAAATATGAAATTGTATTATGATGCTGTAGTATTGACATTGATTAGCGACTGGGTGAATTTAACAAATACAGAAATACTCCATTTGGAAGGTTGGGACCTACTTTTTGGATGGCATGCCTATTTAATATTTAATAAAAAAGTGGATTGGGTTTTCAAGTCTCATATTATAAGAAACTCTTTGTTAAGAGTGTGGAGAAAGTATTATAAAAGTGACTTCAAAATACCATTATGGGCTATACCTCGGCATGCCATAGAAGGTATAAAGAAAGGGGTAAATATGGATAAGGTCTCTTATTTACAGTTATTAAGATGGGATGGACAAGATTGGCAGTTAAAATCTTTGGAAGAATTAGTACATGAAAATTTAACTTATTCATGGTTCCAATATAGACAAATAGTGGATAGATGGAAGATGGATAGTAAAATGGGTTGGCTTAGAGAAGATGGAATTTTTTTAAAACAAGTAAGAGATCAAAGGCCAACCCATATTAAGAGAGTTTATGGGGTTTTAGTGGAATTAGATTCAGAACCTGAATTAGTTAAAGATTGTATGATTAAATGGGCACAGAATATTGGTGAAACGATTTCAATGGATACTTGGGAATTTATTTGGATAAGAAATGTTAAATTCACACAAGCGCAAAATTTAAGAGAGAATTTTTACAAGATGTTTTATAGATGGCACCTTGACCCAAAGAAAATGTCCATTATGTACCCTAATCTACAGCCGAAATGTTGGAGATGTGGATATCTGGATGCTACTTATTATCATATTTGGTGGACGTGTAAGCATATAAAAGCTTTTTGGATTAAGATATGGTGGAATATTCAAAGAATCTTTAAAAGGAAGGTAAAATTTACTCCGCAATTATTTTTACTAGGTATCGTTGTTGATTGTGATGCTAAGGAGGTTATATTGATGTTAAATTTGATCACAGCCGCCAGGCTGTTAGTAGGACAATATTGGAAGAAGGAATCTTTGCCTACTTTACAAGAATGGTTTCATAAAGTTTCGTACTTGGCAGAAATGGCAAAGATTTCGGCTTTCTTAAAGGAGCAATCTCAAGAAAAATTTTTTGTGGTATGGGAAAAATGGATAAATTTTATACAATATAATTTGAATATGGAAAAATACCATTTAGCTTTCTTATAATTTGTAATGATTGTTTCTTCTTTCTTTCTTTCTTCTTTTTCTTTTTTATATATATATATTGTTCACGTATTATTACTTATATATATATTTTTTTTTATATATGCTTTATTTTTCGTCTTTTTTTTTTTCTTTCTTCTTTCTTTCTCTCTCTTTTCTTTTTTTTCTATTTTTTTTTCTTTTTTTAGTATATATTATTCATTTTAAAGTTTATATTATGTATATTATTATTATACATATTATTATTGTGATTTTTATTATTATTATTAATTATTTTGTTAATTGTAAATGTTGTTTTTAAAATTTTGTTAAATAATCCTGTATTCAGTTCTGGGAAGTCGGGGGGGGGTGGGGTGGTTGGGGAGGAGGGGGGGGGGGGTTTATTTGTAAAATTTCTGAAAAATTTCAATAAAAAAAAAAAAAAAAAAAAAAAAAGAGCAGTAGTCATTTTTATTGCTATTCTGATTAGTAGTTGTTGTCTTATGCAATGTGCCTTTTCACTGATGCATAACATAACACTGCCAAAATGAGTGTCACTACTTGCAGAGAGAAAAGCAACTGCTCAAGTTATGGCTATGTGGGAATTCCAGAACCAGGAGTATAATAACATACATACATCAGACCCAAGTGTAACAGCTTGAAACTTATCTGCTAGGTTGAGATAAGTCTCAACGGGGGGGGGGAGTAAAGTGGGAGGCTGGAAAAATACTGATTGTCTGACAGAAATTATGGGTGAAAGGGAGGTTTTCCTGTTCCCCAGACCACACTTAAATTTAGAAATGCCATATCCTGTTTTTAACTCTGCACATGATATATTGCAAACTGCTAAAAGCATTCCTATGTTAGAATAAGGAACTATAGAATGTAACCATGTATGGAATATGTCTTGATCAGGAAATACTGATGTATTGGGGGTTATAAATATGATCATCTATGCCCCGGTCTGTGTTCAGACTTTTTAAGCTGTGAATAGCTCTCTGAACCTGCGCAATAAACTTTCCTTCCACAAAAGAGCTGACTCAAGTCTCTCACTTCTACAACAGTGTCATTTTCATAGGTCTGCCAGTGGATTGCCGGTCTCTTCTCTTAGCTGGCCGCTTGCTGCGGCATTCGACTGCTCAGTGCCCCTCTTTTCCGCACTTGAAGCACACAGTAGAGTGGGGTGTGGTCAGTGATGGCCGGGCTATCTTAGCTCTCCTCTCAGGCATTGGCTTGAAGGTGGGTTTCACTGTGCAGTGCTGGTGTTTCCGTTGGTCTATTTCCACCTCTTCTGCTAGGAGGCACCAATCGTACAATCACCCTGGCACTCCACGAGCCACACAGGCGTTGTAGAGGTCTTCATTCAGGCCATCCTGGAAGCAACTCATGAGGATGTCCTCTGGCCAGTTTAAGTGGCTGGCCAACTCCCAGAATTCCTTAGTGTATTCAGCTACTGATCGTCACCCTTGCTTCACCATCTTTATGTGCTTGCAGGCTTTCTTATCTGCAAGGCAGTCTTCAAAACATCACTGGAGGGCTGCCATGAACCAGTTAAAATTTCTCAGCTCTGGAGCATTGCAGTTGTAGAGGGTCACCATCCAGTCAGCTGCTGTGTCTTCTAGCACTAGGGTGACCACTCTGACTTTCTCATCTGTAGACAGCATTCTCCCATATATCTGCATGTATGTGAATACCTGGGCTAGGAAGAACCCCAATTTCTTGGTATTCCCGTCGAATTTCACCCCCTATGGAATTGGCTTCACCTCTGCTGGTTGGGATATGGCCCCTCTGTGTCTTTGGGGCAGCCGTGCCTGTTGTGCTGCTGCTGCGGGGGGGGGGGGGGGGAGGGGCAGCTGCCACCGCCTCAGGCACCACTAGCTCTTCTTCACCTACTTCCTCCTCTGCTTCTTCCTCCGATTCCGATTGCTATTTCAGCTGGGCTTTTAGCTCCTCAAAGGACTCTCGTACATATTCCATTGTCTGGTTTAAGATGGCTTTCATCATTTCTGAGTTTGGAGCCACTAACTCCTTTTCAGAAGGGGTAGGCTCTGGATTTTTCTTCTTTGCTTTCTTTTTTCTTCCACCTTGTGTGAGAGTTACTTTCAGAGCCTTTCCTTCCCAGTCTTATTTCTTTCTGACCCTGAGCGACCACCTGAATTGATCACCTTCTTCCAGAGGTTCACCCACTCCCAGGTCCCTGGAAGTGCTTTCCCCAGGGTCTGCCAGAAGGATATCTCCACTCAAGCTCTCCATCTCACCCTCTTCCATTTTGCTGTTAGGAAGGGACACAGCAGTTGCGACCAACCTTGGTAGGGCAGCTGCCTCTCTGGGCTGGGCACTATGCAGACCTCGCCTTATGTAAGGACCTACCTCAGCTAAGCCAACCAAGAAAGCAGAACTCTTGAAACAGGCATTGTCTCAAAAGGGACTTTTATTAGGGGCTAGTGACAGCAGGGAATCAAGGCGAGGTCTGAGAGGGAAACCCGCGAAGCAGTATATTAAAAGCAACATTCAATACTCCTCCCCCCAGTGTCCCAGTGATCATTTGAACCCCAGCCAATCCACAGGTGGCATAGTGTTTTGGTAACTGGTCATTTTGGTGGGGTTCTCAAGGTCCTTCTCACTTTCGATTTCTTCTGGCTCCAAGCGCAAACCGTCTCTTAGATAAGGGTGAGACATTCCATCCCCTGGGGGAAGGGCATCATGCAGACAGTGCAAAGCAATCCCAAAAGCTCCCCCCTCCCAACAGAATGGCAGGCCACAAAGAAAGGCTACAGAAGTAGAAAATAGGCATAGGGTTAAAATACATTACTTTGGAGACCTGACAGCAGGAAAGGATTTGTGTTTTCCCTTTTAGACATGGCATTGCTTGAAAGCCAGCAAACCACATCACCATCACAGATTCCATAAGGTGCTTTTCAGACAGAGGGTCAACTCCTTGAACTGGAAGTTCAGAAAAGCCTACAGAAGGCAGCCATCTTTCTCGGTGCTTCTAGAGCAGGTGAGATGGCAGTTGATCCATTTGATCCAAGGAAGCCCTCTGAACCAGCAGGTGAAAGACTGGCTGCAGTCCAGCGGCCAGTCGGAAGCTACTGACAGCAGGGAGAAAAAACACCAACTAGCAAAGTTTAAGCAACGCGTTTGGAACTGGGTGAGAGTATTTTTCCTGCTCTACTATTTAAAAAAAAAATTCCCTGGAGAAAAGAATCCCAAAAAGCAAAGCTCCCAGAAGCAAGAGGGTGTGTGTGTTTCCTTGGTGCCCCTCCCCCTAGAAGAACGGCAGTGGTTTAACGTCTTTGGGGAGAAAAATAGTCAGCTTATAAAAGCAAATTGGAAATAATCTAAAGTTGTAACACTGAAAAATTTGGGAGACTTAAAATATCTTGAAAACTTTATTTGCTTTGAAAAATACCAGACTGAACTTTTGAGAAATAAGTTCTGGTTGAAAGTTAGACATTTAATGACATCTAGTGGTGGAAAAGAGGAACAGCACTAAGACTTTTTTTTTGCACTCTGTTTGGAAGGAATGACCTTGGCTTGAAGCCCAGACAGAGATAGCAAGCTAGGCTCTTTGATGTGCCTGAACCTCTCAGCCTTGCAGATTGTAGCTGGAAAAGAAGAAAAACTCTTTGGGCTGTTTTTCTGCAGGATGGATTACAAATGTAAACTATTTTGAAGCCAGTTGGCTTTCTTGGATTATAAACATTGCTTGAGCTGCAGTATCAAGAATTACAGAGGAAATTTGACTTTTGGTTATTCTCTTTGGGAGGGGCCCTGTGGACTATTAACTTGGAACAGTAGGACTTTGATGATTACAAATTTTGGCTGACTGATGATTCTGGTTTATAGCTTGGAGTTGGTGCTGAAAGACAAAAGTGGATTATAATTTTTTTCTTCCCCCTTTTTTTCCTTTTTTTTATGGGGAACCTATTGGATTATAGATCTTTATTTTCAAGAACTATTTAGAGACAGAGGAAATCTGACTCTTGGCAACTCCCTCTTGGGGGAGGCCCTGTGGATCATTAACTTTCTACAACAGGACTTCCGGTTTTGCGCCTGTAGCGCATGGCCACATGAGAGCGGACCTCCACTCCCCACGGCTAGTTTCGTCCTGCCAGGGGGACCCTAGATGGATCCGAAGTTGCCCCAAAGAGGTGACCGTGAAGGAGGGGCACCCTGTTGATCACAAAGTGATGGCAATTGCTTCGTTTGATCTGGGGAAAGCCCTCCAAACCCAACAGGAGAAAGGCTAGCATGAGATCAGCATCTAGCCTAAGCTACTTTCAGCTGAAGTCCCAGAGCATGAACCTGAACATCGGTGAACAGCGTGCTTGGAATTGGTGAGAGTACTGATCTTCTTTCTTCTATCTACTAATTGAATCCTTGAAAAGATCCCCAAAGCAAGAAAACTTCCAGAAGTGAAGGGAGGGGACTATATCCCCATTCCCTTACAGATGGAAGTGGCGAATTCATATTAAAGGAGGAAAGAGATATACTAAAATTTGATTTAACATACTACAGTCTGGACAAATCTAGGAACTAAAAAACTGTCAAGATTATACCCTGAAGAATTTTTGATGGAATTATAAAAATATATAACAAAAATAACTTTTTTATTGGAAAAAAAAATGAAAAAAGAAATAACAACTGACATCTAGTGGAGACTCAGAGAACAGAACACTAACAATAAAGACTCAGAAATTGGCAGAATGCCTAGAAACAGAGAAAAAGCTGTTCCTTTGAATTGCAAATAACCTTGAAGACAGCTAGGAACAAAGGAAGAGCCAACTAAAAGATTAAAAAGTGTCTGAAAGAAAAAAAAACACCTGGACTGTTGCTTAAATCTAAGAACTGTTTATGGAAAAGAAAAACCTTGGCTTTTTGGCTAATCTTTTAGAGGAGAATCTACAGGGAGGATTTTAAGTGGCTTAACACACTGAACTGTAATGTTGACTGAGTGATAAATTGACTTTTGAATTAAAACATTGATGAAAGATTATTTGAAGGCGGGAGACAACATGGATATCACATACGTATCAAAAATTACAGGACGCCACATTCAATATTTTCTCCTGAAGGACTTAGCCTGGAAAATCAAGGGCCTCCAGAAGCAATACTTCAAGGCAAGATAAATACTTTCCAGGAGGAAACATATGTAATGTTAGGACAAATACAAATGACAATAGACTCAAACCACGAGGAAATTCGAAACAACTTTGATGATTTAAATAAGCATATTTCCAATCTAAATATACAATTAAAAAACACCCAGGAAATAACAACGAATGAACAAATAACTCAGATAACAGACTAAAAATTAGAAGAGTATGATCAAATTGATGAAATAACAAAGGAAAATAATTACAATTTAACACAAACAGGAAAAAATCTACAAGGTTCTGATACAACATGAAAAATGGAATGGACTATAGAATTATCAGGAGAACCATAAAAGTTTGGGAGACAGAAGGTATTCATCTTTTGTATTCCCAACATTTGTAAAAATACAGGAACTGCCGGGTAAACGGATTACATCAACTTGGAAAACTGTTCGGCAAAAGAAGAAGACCAGAGACAGATATAAGAGATTTGACTCGCCCTACAAGATGGACTATTACGTGAACAAACACTTGTTTGAATATGGCTAAAAGAATAGAGAATTTTGAACATAAAGGGGCCTTATAACAAGAAGGATAAGAGATTTAAGTAATATAGTATGTTGTATGATATATGAAATGTGAAAATAGCAGGTTGATATAACTTTTATTAATATAAGTGAAATATAAACTGATTAAAAAGGATGTTATATCTAGATACTATAAGATAGATAAAAGTGTAATATTTTTATAATGCATGACATAAAATATTGGGATGATGTACCTAAATGGGAAAATTTGGACAATTAGATGACTAATATGAAGAAATTATTACTGATAAGAATTGGATTGAATATAAGTGTCAATGCTGCAAATACTGTATATTCTTGCTTTGATAATATGCAAAACTGTCTGGTATTTACTGGGTTAATACATAGCTTAGAGTGGGGGGGGGTAAAAAGCCCGGGAAAGAAAGAGGAAGTAAACTTTTGACCTTCACACTAATTGGATAATGTGACTTGTGACTGCAAGATAAGGGAGGGGTTTAGCAAGAAAAGTTTGATGCCAGCAAGAGGAAGTCAGATTCTGGCATCAAAACGTCCATGATGGTGACCGGCAATTTGTAGCTCTGTAATAAAGGCTTTAGGAAACATGCCTGAAAGTTCTTTGAAGTGCTTCATTAGTCAGAACCCTGACAATAAGGGAATTTAAGCATAAACAAAAATTATAAAAATAGGATGTCAGAATCCAATTATATTTCATCTCTAGTTATTAACTATGGAAAACCCCATTCCTGCCTTCCCTGGATTCTGTCATACGATGAAGGGAAGGGGGTGAACAAAGGGGCTTTATGGCCCTCACTTCCTTCAGTACATTTCAAAGAGACTGGAAGTGGATACCACCAAAAGGACTAACCATAACAATGGGGCTATTAGCTTTCATGTACTCCTCTCTGAAATCTACCTCCTGTCGGCCGTGAGAGAAAGGGGATGGGAATGTAATGCCTGGGACTGTCGATGGAAGAAGGGGGTGATGGGGGGGGGGTACTGGGGAACCCCTTAAAACCTTGAATGGGAGAACTTGAAACCCAAGTCCTGTCTAGAATGCCTGCAACCAGTTTCCCTTAATAAAGATGCCTGTTGGAAGAAAGATTCCAAGAGTTCTGTCTTCTTAAGATGCAAAGTGGGGTGGGTCCTTACATTAGACAGGACTTGCAAAATTAATCCACCTGGAAGGGAGACCCTTGCCAGGGGATTTTGCAAAAATTACCATGTCAGACAATGGAGCAAGGAAGGGAGAAAACTCCCCGGAGAGGGAGCCGCTGCCCCGACTGAAACCCTGCTAGATGTCGGGATCCAAGAGGTCAGATTCCTCAAGAGAAGAGGTGGTGGAGACATGGGACCACAAGCCTCGCTGGTCAATGGACATTGGGAAGAAAGGTGAGTGGGAAAAGCAATCAAGAAAGGTGACCCTGAGATGGGGGGCCAGGCAACCACAATGGAAGCAGGAGATGGAGAAATCCCTGCATGCCAGCGAAGAGGAAGGGAGCTGGGCACCGTACTCAGACTGGATCCTAGAGAAAGCTATCGACCTGATGAAGAGAACTCTCAGCTCCCTAGAAGAGGAGAATCCTGAGCCCTACGGCCGCCCCAGCTCCTGGAACCGCAAAGGGAGAGACACCGAGGGGGAAGTGGAACCTGCAGCCCCGGGGACATCTGCTGATACAGTAGTCCCCACCCCCTGCTGAACCACAGATGGCGATCTCGATGGAAGACACTACCACCAACAATGAAGGCACCGATCCATTCTAAGACGTCCGCCGCTGGATGTGAAATTCAAAGGGGAGCCAACACGCTTGGGGTTTTTCCTAACCCAAGTCCTCAGCTACATGGAGGAATACGGGCGGGACATCCCCAGCGACAAAGCCCACATACAGATCATGCAATCTGCCCTGGACGGAGTGGCCACAGATTGGGTGGTGAACTTGCATGACTCCAATGCCCCAGAGCTCAACGATTTCAACCGTTTCATTTCCTCTCTGAGAAGGCGATTTGAGGACCCCCTGGCTGATCGCAAAGCCCGCGAAAGGATAAAAACGAGGAGGCAAGGCAAACGCCCGGTGGCTGAATATACGCAAGAATTCCGGGCCATTGCCAGCAAACTGAACTGGCCAGAAGACATCCTCCTTAGCCATTTCAAAGACGGACTAAATTATGACCTATATGATGCTTGCCTGCCCGAGGGGACCCACACCAACTTGAGGAATGGTACATCTTGGCAGAGGAAGCAGAGATCGACATATTGAAGAGGCACCTCTGAGGAAAACAATGGAGCCGCCCACTGCCTGAGTTGACACACGAACCAGTAAAACCATTGGCCACAGCCAAGAAGCAAATGGGGTGTTTCAAATGTGGAAGAGAAGGGCATCGAGCTGTAGAATGCCACTCAAAAGCCCCCCAGCACAACCCAGACAGATCCCCGATCAGCAAATCCGGAAAGTCTCCAGCTAAGCCAAAAGAAACTGCCATGAGAATGATGGAGGGGGTGGAACCCCCCACCTCCGCTCATCAGGGGGAAAGAACTCCAGCCTACACCACAGGGCCGGTGGACGCCTCAGACGACAGCTTGGAGGGCGAACCCCTGGTAAGTGGACGCATCGCACCCATCCTCAAGACAGTAACTATATTAATTCCCCCCATGCCTGAAGCCGTGAAGGTGAAAGCCTTAATAGACTCTGGCTGCACCCGCTGCCTCATTAGCCCGACACTAGTGGGGAATCTGGGCATTCCGTCGAGGAGACTGGAACAACCAATCTCATTTGGCCAGTTAGATGGATCCATACCAGGGGGGGGGTGCCAGCTACCCTAGCCACCTTACCAATCCACCTCTCCCTGGGCAAACATGAGGAGGACATAATGTTTGTGGTGACCCCAGGCATGGAATGCCCAATGATCCTAGGGATGGAATGGTTAAAAAAATGGAACCCCTGGGTGAATTGGAGGACAGCAGAAATCAAATTCCCAAAGGGGGACCCTATGGACTTAAAACCCCAAGGGGGACTACAAGAACCAAGAACAGAAAAAGCATCCATGGGGGAGGAAAAGGGACCACCAAAAATACCAGAGGAATACAGAGACCTTGCTGAAGTTTTCAGTGAGGAGAGGGCGGATGAGCTTCCCCCCCACCGACCCACAGACTGTACCATTGAATTCAAGCCTGGGGCAAAACTCCCGAAGCCCAGATTATACTTCATGAGCCCAAAGGAGAAGGAGGAAATGGAAAGATTCATTAAAAAAAACCTAGAAAGGGGGTTCATTGAGACAGCCAAGCCTAAAGTGGCTGCCCGGTCCTCTTTAGAGAGAAGAAGGATGGCTCTTTACGCTTATTTGTGGACTATAGGGCCCTGAATATAATCAGTGAAAGAAACCTATACCCTCTGCCCCTCATGAAAGACATGCTGTCACACCTCTCAAAAGGGAAGAATTTTTCTAAACTAGACCTAAGGGAAGCTTATTATCGCGTGAGAATTAAGGAAGGGGATGAATGGAAGACCGCATTTAACTGCCCCATAGGGTGCTACCAATTCAAAGTCTTGCCATTTGGATTACAAGGAGGCCCCACAGTATTTATGCAATTAATCAATGATGTTCTAAGGGAGCACCTGTTTAAGGGGGTCCTTGTTTACCTAGACGACATTCTTATCTTCACTGAAACAAAAGAGGAACATGTCAACCTAGTCAGAGCGGTTTTAAAGAAACTGCGAGCCACCCACCTATACGCCAAACTCTTGAAATGAGAATTCCACCAGGAAAGGATAGACTACCTAGGTTATCTCATATCCCCACAGGGCATTGAAATGGACCCTGAGAAGGTCAGAGCAGTATTAGATTGGGCACCACCCCGCACAAGAAAGCAACTACAAAGTTTCCTGGGGTTTGCAAACTTTTACCACCAATTCATCCCCTCATTTGCCCAGATAGCCCTGCCCCTCACTAACTTACTAAAAATGAAGGGAGCATCCTCAGTAAAACCTAGCCAGCCACTAACATGGACAATGGAGTGCCAAGCAGCGTTTGAGAGACTAAAGAGACCTTTTTCTGCCGAACCAGTACTGAGGCACCCAGACATGGATAAGCCCTTCGTAATACAGGTGGATGCAAGTGATGTGGCAGTGGGGGCTCTTCTATTACAAGAAAACGATGAAGAGGTATTGCAACCCTGTGCATATACATCCAAGAAACTCACGGAAACAGAACAGCGCTGGCCCGTATGGGAGAAAGAGGCATACAGGATATGTTGGTCATTACTCACATGGCGACAGTTCCTGGAAGGCAACAAAATCCCCTTCCAGGTGTGGACTGATCACAAAAATTTGGAAGCCCTGAAAGCGCCCAGGAAACTCAATCCCAAACAAGCCCGTTGGTCCCAGCATTTTCACCAGTTCCAATTTAAGCTCAAACATTTGCTGGGGAAAAAGAACTTCCTGGCAGATGCACTATCTCTCATGCCCCAATATAACAGCATGCGAGCCACAGATGCTAAACCAATGATGGCAGAGTCACAACTGGCAGCACCAGTAACCACCAGAACCCATGTAAAATTAAAACCACAACTGGACAGCCAAACTGGAATTGAATTCCAGAAAAGTTAGGAAACAGATGAATAGTTCCAGAAAAACAAAAATGTGTGCACAATGAGAGACGGGTTGCCTTGGGTAGGGGAAAAGTTATATATACCAACAACCCAACGAGTCACATTCATGCAGCTTTGCCATGACACAAAATCAGCAGGGCATTTTGGATTTGTGAAAACTTTACACTTAATTAAACGGCAATTTTGGTGGCCATCCATAAAAAAGGACATAGAAAGCTACGTGGCCAGCTGCCCAAAATGTGCAACTGCAAAGAGGTTGCAAGGGAAATCACCAGAACTATTACAAACAGTGGCAAATCCCTCAGCCCCCTGGAGGGAAATAGCCATGGATTTTATAGTGGAATTGCCAGAAAGCAATGGGAATACTGTTGTCTGGACGGTCACGGACTTGTTTTCCAAACAGGTGCACTTTATCCCTTGCCAAAAGATTCCCACCGCAAAAGCCTTAGTGAAACTTTTCATCCAGCACATTTACAGATTGCATGTGGCACCCCAACACATCATCTCTGATAGGGGAGTGCAATTTACATCTGCATTTTGGAAGGAATTTTTATCCCTTTTAGGGACCACTCAGGGACTGACATCTAGCCAACATCCACAAGGGAATGGGGGGGGGGGGCTGAAAAAATGAACTCAGTACTTGAGCAATATTTAAGATGTTTTCTTAATTTCCAACAGTCTGATTGGGCGGACTTACTCCCTTTTGCAGAAGTTGCCTACAATAATGCAGTCCACTCCAGCACAGGTTACATTCCTTTTCAAATAGCCACCGGTCAAAGTTTCAACCCCATGCCAGAATTAACCCCAAACAAACCAACGATCCCATCACTGAAAGAATGGATGGAAAAACTACAAAACACCTGGCCAATAGTTAGAAAAGCACTAGATGAAGCTAGGCAGGCATACAAAGCACAAGCCGATAAAAAAAGGGTTGAGCCTACACCATTCATTATAGGAGAAATGGTGTACTTATCTACAAAATACCTAAAGTCCCTACAACCCTGTAAAAAACTTGGACCAAAATATATAGGGCCTTTTCCAATTAAAAGAATCATAAACCCAGTAACAGTAGAATTAGAATTACCCAAAAATCTCAGGCAAATACACCCAATTTTTCATTGCAGCTTGCTGAAAAGAGAGCATCAGTCATCTTTACGGCCAAAAATCCCCCCCCCCACCACCTCCAATCATGGTGGAGGGCGAACAACACTTTGAAATAAAGGAAATCCTTGACTCTAGGAGTTATCATGGAGCGACTCAGTACCTAGTTGCATGGAAACATCTCCCTCCCTCAAAAAACGAATGGGTCCATAAACGTCATGTCAGAGCCCCGAAGCTATTAAAGAAGGTTCACACAGAGTATCCTAACAAGCCTGACTAACTTTTATACCTGTTTTGTTTTCTTTCAGGTGGATCTATCTTATTTTTAAGGGGGCAGGATGTCAGAATCCAATTATATTTCATCTCTAGTTATTAACTATGGAAAACCCCATTCTTGCCTTCCCTGGATTCTGTCATACAAGGAAGGGAAGGGGGTGAACAAAGGGGCTTTATGGCCCTTACTTCCTTCAGTACACTTCAAAGAGACTGGATGTGGATACCACCAAAAGGACTAACCATAACAATGGGGCTATTAGTTTTCATGTACTCCTCTCTGAAGCCTACCTCCTGTCGGCAGTGAGAGAAAGGGGATGGGAATGTAATGCCTGGGACTGTCACTGGAAGAAGGGGGTGATGGGGGGGTACTGGGGAACCCCTTAAAACCTTGAATGGGAGAACTTGGACCCCAAGTCCTGTCTAGAATGCCTGCAACCAGTTTCTGTTAATAAAGATGCCTGTTGGAAGAAAGATTCCAAGAGTTCTGTCTTCTTAAGATGCAAAGTGGGGTGGGTCCTTACAGGATGCATGCTGAACTAATGAGATGATGGTTATGAGAATAATATAAGCTGAAAAATATGTTATATAGAGAGAGATTACTATTATTTGTATAAATATAAAAATGCCTATATCTAATCATTTATATATTGAAAATATTAAGAATTATATTTTGCCTAAGGTTGAAGAAGGAGAATACAAATGGGAGAAGGGAAGATGAAAGAAATATATCATTAATTAATATATTAATTATGGAATTATCAAATTTATTCATTATTGATTGTTAATTAATTATTGTCCTTTTTTTCTTGTTAAAATATAAACCAAGACAACACGCTGTACACCAGGCACTGGAGATTGTTATAGTTAAAAACCAATAAAATATTTATATTAAAAAAAACTTTATACAACAGGACCTTTTGGATTACAAATTTGGGTTGATTGATAACACTGGACTTTTGGATAATTATTTGGAGTTGAGATTGAAAGACAGAACTGGATTACAAACTCTCTTTCCTCTTTTCTTCCCCTGTTTGGGGGAGCCTATTGGATTACAAGAGACTACAGATAAAGACTACAAGAATCTTTTGAAACAAACTTAAAGGATATATTGTAATATTGATTATAAGACTGAAGGTTTTGTATAAGGTTGATAACTGGGGAATATATTAGAACTGAGAAGATCTCGAGGGTGGGAATAAAAATGAGTGTTTCTAATTTAGCTAAAACTAGCAAAAAACCGCCCTCAGCTCTGTCTTCTACTGCCCCCAGTTCTGTGTATCAGAGAACAATTGAAGCTATGCTACAGCAAGAAAAAAAACAACAACTTCCAGAAGGAAATGCAAACCACACTACAACTAATCCAGGAGGCAATTACCTCACACAAAGAAGACACAAAGAGAAATCATGAAGAGATGAAAGATAATTTTGATAAAATGAAGGAAGAAATTCACGACCTGAAATCCCAATTAGAAAACTTTCAGCAGAAGATTACAAAGAATGAGCAAAGGATCCAGAAAATAGAAGACAAATCAGTCAAAATAGATCAAAAGCTAGAAGAAATAAAATAGGAAAATCAAAGATTGATGCAGGCCAATAAAGAATTGGAAGACTCAGTAGCAGTTTTGGAAATGGAAAAGGCATCTTATTTTTTAAAATTTCAGAACATAATGGAAGACAAGGAAGAAGATCTTGCTGATTTGATGACAGAACTGCTGGCTGGAGCGTTGGAAATTGGGAAACAGGAAATGGAAGGAGAGATCGATCAAACATTTAGAGTGAACGCAAGTTATGCAAGAAGAAACAAAGTCTCCAGAGAGGTACATGTTAGATTTGTTAAAAAATCAATAAGAGATGAGATATTGAGAAGAGTGAGTGATGATCCATTGCAATACAAGGAAAAGAAATTGTAGTCTTGAAGCAGATACCTAGGAGGATAAGGGACTCACGAAGAGAATATCAATTCTTGACCAAAAAATTAATTTAAAAAGGAGTGAATTTTAGATAGCTGATGGCAGAGGGGATACTATTCAATTGGGACTCCAAAAGATACAGATTGGACTCTATCTTTAAAGCAATGGAAATTCATGATAGACATAGAGCTTTTCTCAAAGAAGGAAGTTCAGAATTTCAACCAGAATGGGAATCTAGAAAACAAGAAGAAGAGCAAGAAAGATGATTAGGGGACTGGAGGCTAAAACATATAAGGAATGGTTGCTGGAATTGGGTATGTCTAGTTTAATGAAGAGAAGGATGAGGGGGGACATGATAGTGGTGTTCCAATATCACAGGGGCTGCCACAAAGAAGAGGGAGTCAAGCTATTCTCCAAAGCTCCTGAAGGCAGGACAAGAAGCAATGGATGGAAACTAATCAAGGAGAGAAGCAACCTAGAACTAAGGAGAAACTTCCTGACAGTTAGAACAATTAACCAGTGGAACAACCTGCCTCCAGAAGTGGTGAATGCTCCAACACTGGAAGTTTTTAGGAAGAGACTGGACAGTCATTTGTCTGAAATGGTATAGGCAGTTTTCAGTGTGTAAGAATTTATGAACTGGAATAGCCATAGAAATGAACCAGCCAATGGGAACTGTTATTTAACTGAGACACAGGATTGGCTGTGAGAAGCAAACTTTTTCTCCAATTGATTAGCAAATTCCTTCACCTGTGCCAGATCCTTTACAATGAAGCAAAGATCATCCTTCTTCTTCTTCTTGTGCCATATCCGTTATTGGACGTTGGCGATCATGTTGGAGATCCTCTTTTTATCAGCAGCCACACGAAAAACTGCTGCTGAGTTTTGTCCAAACCAGTCCCTTAGATTTTGAAGCCATGATGTTCGTCTTCTGCCTGGACCTCATTTGCCTTCAATCTTTCCCTGGAGGATTAAATGGAGTATGCCGTATTTTTCTGATTGTCGCATCACATGTCCGAAATATTCTAATTTTCATTATTATTATTATTATTATTATTATTATTATCGATCATCGCACAGTCAGCCAGATGTTCAGACTGGATTTGGCATTTTGTCTACCTATCGAGTCCTTACCCAGGACCTGGGATAGGCAGATGTGGATGTTTGATGGTATTACAGATATCGTCGCAGGATGGAAGCAGTTCCTAATAAGGCTGCCTTTTGCAATTGACTAATAGCGAATTTGTCAATGCCAATGGTGTTCAAGTGGTGCTCCAGTTGTTTTGGAATTGCACCCAAGGAGCCTATGACTATTGGTACTACCCTTGCTTGCTTTTGCCACAGTCTTTCTATTTCTATTTGTAGGTCTTTGTATTTTGTTATCTTCTCCAGTTCTTTCTCTTCTATTCTGCTATCTCCAGGCACTGCCACATCCACTATCCAGACTTTTTTGTCTTTCTTATCGACAATTGTTAAGTCTGGGGTGTTATGTTGCAGGTGCTTGTCTGTTTGAATTCTGAAGTCCCAGAGCAGTTTAATTTTATCATTTTCTATGACTTTCTCTATTTTATGATCCCACCAGTTTTTGCTTACAGGCAAATGATATTTTTTGCAGATCTTCCAATGCACCATTGTTGCTACTTTGTCATGCCGCTGCTTGTAATCAGTTTGTGCAATCTTCTTGCAACAGCTTACCAAGTGGTCCACTGTTTCTTCAGCTTCTTTGCATAGGCGGCACTTACTGTCTGTTGCTGTCTTCTCAATTTTGACTTTGTATGCATTTGTTCTTAAGGCTTGGTCTTGTGCAGCCAGAATTAGTCCCTCGGTCTCTTTCTTCAATTTTCCTGCTCTTAGCCATTGCCAGGTTTTATTGTTATCTGCTTTCCCAGCTATTTTTTTCATGTATTGGCCATGTAGTGCTTTGTCTTCCCATGCCTCTATTCTGTTCTTCATTTGGTCTTTCTTGAAGGCCAGTTTGGTCTCTCCAGTATTTAGTAAGCCTTCCTGATATACTAATTTCAGTGCATCTTCATCATTGTTCTTCAGATATTCTTCCAAAGCCATTTTTTCTTCTTCAACCATCTGATGTACTTGTAGCATTCCACGCCCACCTATTTGCCTTGGTAGATAAAGTCTATCAATGTCACTGCGTGGATGAAGGGCATGATTCATTGTCATTATTTTTCTGGTCTGCCTATCCATTGCTTTTAGTTCTGCTTGAGTCCAGTCCACTATTCCAGCTGTGTACCTAATGACTGGGATTGCCCAGGTGTTGGTTGCTTTTATGGTATTTCCTCCATTGAGTTTGGATTTTAAGATCTTCTTCACTCTCTTGATGTATTCACCTCTAATCTTTTTCTTGACTTCAGTGTGCTTGATGTTGTCAGCTTGAAGGATACCCAAGTATTTGTAGTACTCTTCCTCATCCAGACTCTTAATGTTATTTTCGTGGGGCATCTTGATTCCTTCAGTTTTCATTATTTTTCCTTGTTTGATAGTAAGTGTGGCACATTTGTCCAAGCCAAACTCCATTACAATATCTTGGCTATATATACGGACAGTGTTGAGCAGCGATTCTATTTCAGATGATGATTTTCCATACAGCTTCAGATCATCCATATAAAGGAGGTGGGATAGTCTGGCAGATGTTTTTGATGTTTGATAGCCATGTCCTGAGTTATTCAGTATTGTTGAGAGAGGAAACAGTGCAATAACAAATAGTAATGGTGATAATGAATCTCCTTGAAATATTCCTCTCTTGATATTAACCTCTCCCAGCCTCTCACCATTGATCTGCAACTGTGTCTTCCATTGTGCCATCGATCTTTGCACAAATTTTCTGATGTTTCTACTGACTCCTGTTATTTCTAGGCACTTTATTATCCAATCATGTGGCAGAGAGTCAAATGCCTTTTTGTAGTCAATCCATGCCACATTCAGGTTGGTCTTCCTTCTCTTGCAGTTTTCCAAGATCATTTTGTCTATTAGGAGTTGATCTTTTGTTCCTCTGCTGTTGGGGCGGTTTCCTTTCTGCTCAGGTGGAAAGAGATTGTTTTCAACTAGATGCTGTTGCACTGCATCAGCTACTACACCAGTTAGTAATTTGAAAGTTGTTGGTAAGCAGGTAATTGGCCTGTAGTTACCTGGTGTTGCCCCTTTTGCTGGATTTTTCATTATTAGGTAGGTTTTCCCAGTTGTTAGCCACTTTTCAATTTCTCCTCCTTGTAGTATATTGTTGAACTGTTTGGCAATGAGTGGGTGTATAACAGTTAGATGTTTCAACCAAAACCCATGCAGTTCATCTTCACCTGGTGCTGACCAATTTTTGATTTTCTTTGCTCTTTTTTCTACCATTTTTGTTGTTATTACTAGTTCTTTCATTTCAACTTCTGTTTTATTTGCATCCACCTCTTTTAACCAAGCCGCATCCTTGTTGTATTTCTTTGGGTTATCCCATATCTGCTTCCAGAACTGCACTGTTTCTTCCTTGTCAGGTACTGACTGATTCTTTGCAGTTTCTCCATTGATGGATTGGTAGAAACGTTTCTGATTGGATTGAAATTGGAGGTTCTGCCTATAGTTTGCAATTCGAGCTTCATATCTACTGATTTTCCTGGCTATAGCTGTTATTTGTTGCTTTATTATTTCCAGTGCTTCCTTGATCTTCCTTGTTTCTAAGTGGTATTTCTTGATTAGGTATTCTTTGGTCTTCTTGTTCTTCAGCTTCTTTTCTTTCATCTGTTCTAGCTTGCTTGCATGTGATCTTAACTTGCTGATCTTATTTTCTAGTCTAACCTTCCATTTTTGTGGTGCACTGTTTGTTTGTTTTTCTTCTTTGTTGATTTTGCATCCCAGGTATTCTGTTATAACTGCAGCTGTGCTGTACATTAGTTGGTTTGTTTCTTGCAATGAATTGGTGCTTATACTTGATATTGCAATATTTGCATCTTTTAATGCTTGTGCTAGCTGTTTCTTTGGAACAAGCTTCAATGCAGGTAGCCTTATTCTGTTGTTTTTGTGCTGTTCTAGATGCTCAGTTATTCTTTGTTTCAATTCTTTTATTTCTTTAGTTAGAGGGTTTTGTTCTTCCTGAGGTAGAGGTGCCTGGTTTCCAAATGAGAACAGTTGTATATCTCTGCTAGATTCCTTCATTGCCAACTCCTCCTGGTTTGCCTCTACATTCTGAATTACTTCTGGTAAGGCTTTGATTTCTTTGCCCTGGGTAAACCTTTGCAATTCATCCAATTCTGTTTCTGTGAATATTTTATTTCGTGTTATAAATCGGCGTTGATCTGCTAGTCTCTGTTCTGTTATTTCTGATTCTGGATGTTGTTCTTTCCAGAACTGGTGCATTCGTTTTAGATATCCTCTTCTTGTTGGACTTGATCTGTAGTAACAGATCATTATTTCTTTGTTTTCCATCACTGTGTATCTGCGACGGGTAAACACCTTTTCTTCCAGTAGTTCTGCAGCTGCTGGCCCTGGTTGCTCAGCCAACAGTCCTGAGTCCTGTAACCCATTTTTCACCAGATATCCAGGAGCTCCAATATCTAGTGCGGACCTTGTTAACCCGGGTGACGTCCGAGCCGGTATGGCATTCTGAAATTTACGTCTCACCATATTTTTTATGGGAGAGACACTCTTTGTCTGACTCCTCTGATGAGACCTGTCCAGTATGGTTGAACCTCTGGCATAGCTCTCATCTTCCTCAGAGTACACAAGCCCCACAACCACGTCAAGGTAGTGCCTCACTGGGGGATTATTATTATTATTATTATTATTATTATTATTATTATTGATCATTGCACAGTCTGCCAGATGTTCAGACTGGATTTGGCATTTTTGTCTACCTATCGAGTCCTTACCAAGGACCTGGGATAGGCAGATGTGGATGTTTGATGGTATTACAAATATCGTCGCAGGATGGAAGCAGTTCCTAGAAAGGCTGCCTTTTGCAATTGACTAATGGCGAATTTGTCAATGTCAATGGTGTTCAAATGGTGCTCCAGTTGTTTTGGGATTGCACCCAAGGGGGCTCTTACTATTGGTACTACCCTTGCTTGCCTTTGCCACAGTCTTTCTATTTCTATTTGTAGGTCTTTGTATTTTGTTATCTTCTCCAGTTCTTTCTTGTCTATTCTGCTGTCTCCAGGCACTGCCACGTCCACTATCCAGACTTTTTTGTCTTTCTTATTGACAATTGTTAAGTCCGGGGTGTTATTTATTATTATTATTATTATTATTATTATTACTATTATTATTATTATTATTATTATTATTAGAGAGCAATAGAAGGGGCAGCTAAACAAAGGGAAGAAGAAGATACAGAAAACATAAACCAAGAAGAAGGGGCAAAGGGAAAAGAACATAGACTGATAAGAACAACTTGTTGTTAATTGCGAAGTCGTGTCCGACCCATCGCGACCCCATGGACAACGTTCCTCCAGGTCTTCCTGTCTTCTACCATCTTCTGGAGTCCATTTAAGTTCACACCTACTGCTTCAGTGACTCCATCCAGCCATCTCATTCTCTGTTGTCCCCTTCTTCTATTGCCCTCAATCTTTCCCAGCATTAGGCCCTTTTCCAGTGAGTCCTTCCTTCTCATTAGGTGGCCAAAGTATTTGAGTTTCAACTTCAGGATTTGGCCTTCTAAAGAGCAGTCAGGGTTGATCTCTTCTAGGACTGACCGGTTTGAACGCCTTGCAGTCCAAGGGACTCGCAGGAGTCTTCTCCAGCACCATAATTCAAAGGCCTCAATTCTTTGGCGCTCAGCCTTTCTTATGGTCCAACTTTCACAGCCATACATTGCAACTGGGAAAACCATGGCCTGGACTATACGCACTTTTGTTGGCAGGGTGATGTCTCTGCTTTTTAGTATGCTGTCTAGATTTGCCATAGCTTTCCTCCCCAGGAGCAAGCGTCTTTTAATTTCTTGGCTGCAGTCCCCATCTGAGGTGATCTTTGAGCCCAGAAAAATAAAATCTGTCACTACCTCCATTTCTTCCCCATCTATTTGCCAGGAATTGAGAGGGCCAGATGCCATGATTTTGGTTTTCTTAATGTTGAGTTTCAAGCCAACTTTTGCACTCTCCTTCTTCACCCGCATCAAGAGGCTCTTTAGTTCCTCTTCACTTTCTGCCATTAGAGTGGTATCATCTGCATATCTTAGGTTGTTGATATTTCTCCCGGCAATCTTAATTCCAACTTTTGATTCATCTAGCTCTGCCTTTCTCATGATGTGCTCTGCATATAAGTTAAATAGGCAGGGCGACAGTATACAGCCTTGCCGGACTCCTTTTCCAATTTTGAACCAATCAGTGGTTCCGTGTCCAGTTCTCACTGTTGCTTCTTGACCCGCATATAGGTTTCTCAAGAGACAAATGAGATGGTCTGGTACTCCCATCTCTTTAAGAACTTGCCACAATTTGTTGTGATCCACACAATCAAAGGCTTTTGCATAGTCAATGAAGCAGAAGTAGATGTTTTTCTGGAACTCCCTAGCTTTCTCCATGATCCAGCGTATGTTGGCAATTTGATCTCTAGTTCCTCTGCCCCTTCGAAATCCTGCCTGTACGTCTGGTAGTTCTCGATCTACATACTGCTGGAGTCTAGCTTTAAGAACAACTACTAGAAGAATAAAACCTAAATATAATTGAAGAAGATGGAGAAGGACAATTGGGTTCTCTCAATGAATATAAATGGATTGAATTCCCCATTAAAAAGGAAAAAAAATTTTACACGACTACAAAAACTAAAAATGGATATAGTTTGTCTTCAAAAAACACAGATTAAAAAACAACATTATAATTTTTTGGAATGTCCAAAAATTGGAAAGCTTTTTTTTGATCACCACAACAAAAGGAAAGAGGAGTAGCTTTATATATTAAAGAAACAACGAACCCCAAACAAATTTACTCAGATGAAGAAGGAAGAATACTAATGGTGGAAATGACGATAAACTAAAAAACAGACATTGATGGTAGCAATTTATGCACCAAATAACAAACAAGAAGAATTTTACCAAAAATTACATGGAAATGGAATATCAAAATATTTGCTTAGTAGGAGATTTTAATGCAATTGTAGATGGAAATCTAGACTATAGAAGTAGTAAAATAGGGAAAAAGGCAGGAACAGTTTACCTAAGGCCTTTTTTAAAATGGCAGAAGTAATTTGTATACAGGATATGTGGAGAGAAAAAAATCCAAAGAAATCTCAATATACGTTTTACTCAAACAGGCATAAATCATGGTCTAGAGTCGATACGATATGGATATCTGCTGAACTAAGAATGAACATACAAGAAATTGAGATAGAAACTAATGTATGAGCGGACCATAATCCAATAATGATGACATGGAGAGGAACAAAGAAAAAATTAAGATGGACTGTCAGAATCCAATTATATTTCATCTTTAGTTATCAAATATAGAAAACCCCAATTCTGCCTTCTCTGGATTCTGCCATAAGAAGGAGAGAAGGGGGAGAACAAAGGGGCTTTATGGCCCTCACTTCCTTCAGTATACTTCTAAGGAACTGAATGTGTTTATTGCAACCTCAAAGAGTTTGAATGTGGTTAGCACCAAAAGATCTTATCATAACAAAGGAGGCTATTTACCTTTCATGTAGTTTATCTGAAGTCTCCATCCTGACGGAAGAAAGGAAGAAAGGGGTGGGATTGTGATGCCTGAAACTATCACTGGAAGGGGGGGTGATTGGGTGGGACTACTGGGGAACCCCTTAAAACCTCAAATGGGAGACCTTGAACCCCCAGTCCTGTCTAGCACGCCTGCAACCACTTCTTCTTAATAAAGGATTCCTGTTGGAAGAATTATTCCAAGAGTTCTGTCTTCTTAAGATGCAAAGTGGGGTGGGTCCTTACATTAGACAGGATTTGCAAAATTAATCCACCTGGAAGGGAGACCCTTGCCGGGGGATTTTGCAAAAAATTACCATGTCAGACAATGGAGCAAGAGAGGGGGAAAACTCCCTGGAAAGAGAGCCGCTGACCCAGTTGGAAGCTTGCCAGATGTTGGGATCCGAGAGGTCAGATTCCTCAGGAGAAGAAGTGGTGGAGACACGGGACCACAAGCCTCGCTGGTCAATGGGCGTTGGAAAGAAAAGTGAGTGGAGAAAGGAATCAAGAAAGGTGACCCTGAGACGGGGGACCAAGCAACCAGAATGGAAGCAGGAGATGGAGAAATCCCTGCACGCAAGTGAAGAGGGAGGAAGCTGGGCACCATACTCAGACTGGATCCTAGAGAAAGCTATTGACCTGATGAAGAGAACTCTCAGCTCCCTAGGAGAGGAGAATCCTGAGCCCTACAGCCACCCCAGCTCCTGCAGCCGCAAAGGGAGAGACACCGAGGGGGACGTGGAACCTGCAAACCCGGGGACATCTGCTAATCCAGTAGTCCCCACCCCCTACCGGACCACAGATGGCAATCTGGATGGAAGACACTACCACCAACAACGGAGGCACCGATCCATTCCAAGACGTCCGCCGTTGGAGGTGAAATTCAAAGGGGAGCCAACACGCTTGGGGTTTTTCCTAGCCCAAGTCCTCAGCTACATGGAGGA
The DNA here is from genome assembly GCA_039797435.1 of Crotalus adamanteus. Lineage (NCBI taxonomy): Eukaryota > Metazoa > Chordata > Lepidosauria > Squamata > Viperidae > Crotalus > Crotalus adamanteus. Next base: position 23,309,505 of record CM077935.1, on the reverse strand, counting down.
ATACGGGCAGGACATTCCCAGCGACAAAGCCCGCATCCGGATCGTGCAATCTGCCCTGGATGGACCGGCTGCAGATTGGGTGGTGAACTTGCATGACTCCAATGCCCCAGAACTCAGTAACTTCGACCGTTTCATGTCCTCTCTGAGAAGACGATTTGAAGACCCCCTGGCTGATTGCAAAGCCCGTGAAAGAATAAAGACGATGAAGCAAGGCAAACGCCCGGTGGCTGAATATACACAAGAATTCCGGGCCATTGCCAGCAAACTGAATTGGCCAGAAGACATCCTCCTTAGCCATTTCAAAGACGGACTAAATTATGATCTATATGACGCTTGCCTGCCCCGAGGGGACCCACACCAAATTGAGGAATGGTACATCTTGGCAGAGGAAGCAGAGATCGACATATTGAAGAGACACCACCGAGGAAAACAATGGAGCCGCCCCCCGCCTGAGCTGACACACGAACCGGTGAAATCATCGGCTACAGCCAAGAAGCAAATGGGGTGTTTCAAGTGCAGAAGAGAAGGGCATCGAGCTGTAGAATGCCGCTCCAAAGCCCCCCAGCACAACCCAGACAGATCCCCAACCAACAAATCCGGAAAGTCTTCAGCTAAGCCAAAAGAAACTGCCATGAGAATGATGGAAATTATGGAACCCCCCACTTCTACTCACCAAGGGGAAAAAATTCCAGCCTACACCACAGGGCCGGTGGATGCCTCAGATGACAGCTCGGAGGGCGAACCCCTGGTAAGTGGACACATCACACCCATCCTCAAGACAGTGACTATATTAATTCCCCCCATGCCCAAAGCTGTGAAGGTGAAAGCCTTAATAGACTCTGGCTGCACCCGCTGCCTCATTAGCCCAACACTAGTGGGGAATCTGGGCATCCCATCGAGGAGACTGGAACAACCAATCTCATTTGGCCAGTTAGATGGATACATAGCAGGGGGGGTGCCAGCTACCCTAGCCACTCTACCAATACACCTCTCCCTGGGCAAACAAGAAGAGGACATAACGTTTGTGGTGACCCCAGGCATGGAATGCCCAATGATTCTAGGGATGGAATGGTTGAAAAAATGGAACCCCTGGGTAAATTGGAGGACGATAGAAATCAAATTCCCGAAGGGGGACCCTGTGGACTTAAAACTCCAAGGGAGGCTACCAGAATCAAGAATAGAAAAAGCATCCATAGGAGAGGAAAAAAGATTAACAGAAATACCAGAGGAATATATAGACCTTGCTGAAATTTTCAGTGAGGAGAGGGCGAATGAGCTCCCCCCCACCGACCCACAGACTGTACCATTGAATTCAAGCCTGGGGCAAAACTCCCGAAGCCCAGATTATACTCCATGAGCCCAAAGGAGAAGGAGGAAATGGAAAGATTCATAAAAAAAAACCTAGAGAGAGGTTTCATTGAGCCAGCCAAGCCTAAAGTGGCTGCCCCGGTCCTTTTTAGAGAGAAGAAGGATGGCTCTTTATGTTTATCCGTGGATTATAGGGCCCTGAATACAATCAGTGAAAGCAACCTATACCCTCTGCCCCTCATAAAAGACATGCTGTCACACCTATCGAAAGGGAAATTTTTTTCTAAACTAGACCTAAGGGAAGCTTACTATCACGTGAGAATTAAGGAAGGGGACGAATGGAAGACTGCATTTAACTGCCCCATGGGGTGCTATCAATTCAAAGTCTTGCCATTTGGATTACAAGGGGGCCCTGCAGTCTTTATGCAATTAATCAATGACATTCTAAGGGAGCACCTGTTTAAGGGGGTCCTTGTTTACTTGGACGACATTCTTATCTTCACTGAAACAAAAGAGGAACATGTCAACCTTGTCAGAGCGGTTTTAAAGAAGCTGCGAGCCGCCCACCTATATGCCAAACCCTCAAAATGCGAATTCCACCAGGAAAGGATAGACTACCTAGGTTATCGCATATCCCCCCAGGGCATTGAAATGGACCCAGAGAAGGTCAAAGCAGTATTAGATTGGGCACCACCCCGCACAAGAAAGCAACTACAAAGTTTCCTGGGCTTTGCAAACTTTTACCGCCAATTCATCCCCTCATTTGCCCAGATAGCCTTGCCCCTCACTAACTTACTGAAAACGAAGGGAGCATCCTCAGTAAAACCTTGCCAGCCACTAACATGGACAATGGAGTGCCAAGCAGCGTTTGAGACACTAAAGAGACTTTTTTCTGCCGAACCAGTACTAAGGCACCCAGACATGGACAAGCCCTTCGTAATACAGGCAGATGCAAGTGATGTGGCAGTGGGGGCTGTTCTATTACAAGAAAACAATGAAGGGGTATTGCAACCCTGTGCATATACATCCAAGAAACTCACGGAAACAGAACAGCGCTGGCCCGTATGGGAGAAGGAGGCTTATGGGATACGTTGGGCATTACTCACGTGGCGACAGTTCCTGGAAGGCAACAAAATCCCCTTCCAGGTGTGGACTGATCACAAAAATTTGGAAGCCCTGAAAACGTCCAGGAAACTCAATCCCAAACAAGCCCGCTGGTCCCAGCATTTTCACCAGTTCCAATTTAAGCTCAAACATTTACCAGGAAGAAAGAACTTCCTGGCAGATGCACTATGAACCACAGACTCTAGACCAATAATGGCAGAGTCACAACTGGCAGCACCAGTAACCACAAGAACCCAAGCCAAATTAAAACCACAACTGGACAGCCAAACTGGAATTGAATTCAGAAAAAGTTTGGAAACAGATGAATGGTTCCAGAAAAACAAAAATGTGTGCACAATGAGAGACGGGTTGCCTTGGGTAGGGGAAAAGTTATATATACCAACAACTCAAAGAGTCACTTTCATGCAGCTTTGCTATGACACAAAATCAGCAGGGCATTTTGGATTTGTAAAAACTTTACATTTAATTAAATGGCAATTTTGGTGGCCATCCATGAAAAAGGACATAGAAAGTTATATTGCCAGCTGCCCAACATGTGCATCTGCAAAGAGGTTGCAAGGGAAATCGCCAGGGCTATTACAACCAGTGGCAAATCTCTCAGCCCCCTGGAGGGAAATAGCCATGGATTGTATAGTGGAATTGTCAGAAAGCAATGGGAATACTGTTTTCTGGACAGTCACGGACTTGTTTTCCAAACAGGTGCACTTTATCCCTTGCCAAAAGATTCCCACTGCAAAGGCCTTAGCAAAACTGTTCATCCAGCACATTTACAGATTGCACGGGGCACCCCAACGCATCATCTCTGATAGGGGAGTGCAATTTACGTCTGCATTTTGGAAGGAATTTTTATTCCTCTTAGGGACCACTCAGGGACTGACATCTAGCCATCACCCTCAGACAGATGGACAAACGGAACGTTGTCATTCAGTACTTGAGCAATATTTGAGATGTTTTTTAAATTTCCAACAGAGTGATTGGACGGACTTACTTCCTTTTGCAGAAGTTGCCTACAATAATGCAGTCCACTCCAGCACAGGCTACACTCCTTTTCAAATAGCCAACGGTCAAAGTTTCAACCCCATGCCAGAATTAACCCCAAATGAACCAACGATCCCTTCACTGAAAGAATGGATGGAAAAACTACAAAACACCTGGCCAATAGTTAGAAAAGCACTAGATGAAGCTAGGCAGGCATACAAAGCACAAGCCGATAAAAAAAAGGGTTGAGCCTACACCATTCATTATAGGAGAAATGGTGTACTTATCTACAAAATACCTAAAGTCCCTACAGCCCTGTAAAAAACTTGGACCAAAATATATAGGACCTTTTCCAATTAAAAGAATCATAAATCCAGTAACAGTAGAATTAGAATTACCCAAAAATCTCAGGCAAATACACCCAATTTTTCATTGCAGCTTGCTGAAAAGAGAGCATCAGTCACCTCTACGGCCAAAAATCCCCCCCCACCACCACCTCCAATCATGGTGGAGGGCGAACAACACTTTGAAATAAAGGAAATCCTTGACTCTAGGAGATATCATGGAGCAACTCAGTACCTAGTTGCCTGGAAACACCTCCCTCCCTCACAAAACGAGTGGGTCCATAAACGTCATGTCAGAGCCCCGAAGCTATTGAAGAAGTTTCACACAGAGTATCCTAACAAGCCTGACTAACTTTTATACCTGTTTTATTTCTTCCAGGTGGATCTCTCTTATTTTGAGGGGGCCGGATGTCAGAATCCAATTATATTTCATCTTTAGTTATCAAATATAGAAAACCCCAATTCTGCCTTCTCTGGATTCTGCCATAAGAAGGAGAGAAGGGGAAGAACGAAGGGGCTTTATGGCCCTCACTTCCTTCAGTATACTTCTAAGGAACTGAATGTGTTTATTGCAACCTCAAAGAGTTTGAATGTGGTTAGCACCAAAAGATCTTATCATAACAAAGGAGGCTATTTACCTTTCATGTAGTTTATCTGAAGTCTCCATCCAGACGGAAGAAAGGAAGAAAGGGGTGGGATTGTGATGCCTGAAACTATCACTGGAAGGGGGGGTGATTGGGTGGGACTACTGGGGAACCCCTTAAAACCTCAAATGGGAGAGCTTGAACCCCAAGTCCTGTCTAGCACGCCTGCAACCACTTCTTCTTAATAAAGGATTCCTGTTGGAAGAATTATTCCAAGAGTTCTGTCTTCTTAAGATGCAAAGTGGGGTGGGTCCTTACATGGACATTAAATCAATCTCTATTGAAAGGGAAAGAATTTATACAAAAGGTAGCAAAGGAAATGGAATTTTTCTTTAAAGAAAACAAGAAAGAAGATACATCACTCCAAAATATTTGGGACACAGCCAAAGCATACTTTAGAGCAGGGCTTTTCAACCTTTTCACCCATTGTACCACTTTTAGGATAAGAAAACATCCGAGTACCACCACTCGCCCAGCAAGGTGTCAAAAACTTGACCCCTGTCCCCAAAAGGAAAAAATGATAAAGTACAGGTAGTCCTCGACTTACAACAATTTGCTTAGTGACTGTTTGAAGTTACAATGGCACTGAAAAAAGTGACTTATGACCATTTTCACACTTATGACTGTTGCAGCATCCCCAGGCTCATGTGATTTACATTCGGATGCTTGGCAACTGATACAAACTTATGACATTCACAGTGTCCCAGGGTCATGTGATCACCTTTTGCAACTTTTTGACAAGCGAAGTCAATGGCTGGGGGGGGGGGCAGCTCATCACTCAGGTTGCAGGATGCCTGTGTGGGGGGGAATCCCTGGGTCTCTGATGGAGGGGGGTGGGACTGGGGTGGGTGCCCTCCTTCCCTCCCTCTCTCCCATTGTCCCTTCCTTCCTTCTTTCCTTCCCTCCTTCTTTGTCCCTTCCTCTTTCCCTCCCTCTCTTCCATTGTCCATCCCTCCCTCCCTCAGGTTGCAGGGTGCCTGTGGGGGGGGGGGAATCCATGGGTCTCTGGTGGAGGGGGCTGGGGTGGGTGTCCTCCTTCCCTCCCTCTCTCCCATTGTCCCTTCCTTCCTTCCTTCCCTCTTTGTCCCTTCCTCCCTCCCTCTCTCCCTTCCATTGTCCCTCTCTCCCTCTCATTGTCCTTCCCTCCCTCCCTCCCTCCCTCCCTCCATCACTCAGTTTTAATTTCTTCGATGGTGGTTCCTTCGCTGAATCACTTTCCTTTTGTGGTCGCGCTCGGTGCAGCTGGGAGCCCAGCACAGCCGCCGTTCTTCTGCAGGGGGAGGAGAGTGCAGGCAGCAGAGGAGCGCACGGGGGTAGGGAAAGAGCTGCAGCTGCCGGACTCCCTCTGGTGCATTGTGCACAGCCGCAACCGGAGAAAAGCAGTGAGTGGGGAATCCCGCCTGGCTACATTCTTTGTAGGGCAAAAGAAGGGCTTTGACCCTGCTTCCCCTTCACTCTGGCCGGGTCCGTGAATGCCAGATCTAACCCCAGGGCGGTTCGCAAGGCCAGCAGGCTGGCTGGGGGTTTTGAGGTGGAGACATGTGAGCCTTCCTCCGTCTTCTTGAATCTGGCTTTGATCCCGCTTACCCATGTTCCGGCCAGGTCCGTGAATACCAGATTCAAGAAGACGGAGGAAGGCTCACATGTCTCCACCCCAAAACCCCCAGCCAGCCTGCTGGCCTTTCAAACCGCCCTGGGGTTAGATCTGGCATTCCCCTTTGCTTCCCCTTCACTCCGGCCAGGTCCATGAATGCCAGAAGAAGCAAAGAAGTGCCAATCAGCTGGAAAGCGGGCTGATCCTGACGCTTCCCCTGAGCCCTCAAGCCTCAGAGAAGCTCCAATCAGCTGGAAAGCGGGCTGATCCTGGTGCTTCCCCTGAGCCCTCACAGCCCCAGAGAAGCTCCAATCAGCTGGAAAGTGGGCTGATCCTGGTGCTTCCCCTGAGCCCTCACAGCCCCAGAGAAGCTGCAATCAGCTGGAAAGTGGGCTGATCCTGGTGCTTCCCCTGAGCCCTCACAGCCCCAGAGAAGCGCCAATCAGCTGGAAAGCGGCCTGATCGTGGCTCTTCCCCTGAGCCCTCACAGCCCCAGAGAAGCACCGATCAGCTAGAAACCAGGCTGATCCTGGTGCTTCCCCTGAGCCCTCAAGCCCCAAAGAAGCGCCGATCAGCTGGAAAGCGGCACTGATCCTGGCACTTCCCCTGAGCCCTCACAGCCCTGGAGAAGCTCCAATCAGCTGTAATGCGGGCTGATCCTGGCACTTCCCCTGAGCCCTCACAGCCCCAGAGAAGCGCCAATCAGCTGGAAAGTGGCACTGATCGTGGCTCTTCCCCTGAGCCCTCACAGCCCCGGAGAAGCTCCGATCAGCTGGAAAGTGGGCTGATCCTGGCCTGAGCCCTGACAGCCCCAAAGAAGCGCCGATCAGCTGGAAAGTGGCGCTGATCCTGGCGCTTCCCCTGAGCCCTAGCCTCCCCCAAGCATTTTTTTACTCACCTGCTTTCAGCTCCACTCCCTTTCTCCTTTTGCTTCTCTGCCTTCATTTGCTTCTCTGCCTTGGCCACGTGTTTGTAGGTAAAAAAGAAAAAAAAGTTCCATAAGACTTTCTAACTTCTCGTGAACATATGAAGGCCAAGAAGGACAGGAGAAAAGGAATGCTGCTGAATGCAGGTGAGTAAAAAAATGCTTGGGGGAGGTGAGGGCATCAGAGCGGGGGGGGGGGGGACACCCAGGCAATGTGTCGCGCAGCTCCAGCAGAATCTCCACTGAAGACTGTTTGAGGCTGTCTGCTATCCCCAAGGCTGCCGCCAATCAGTTGGAGCTGCACGCTTTGATCCTGGGCTCTCAGTAGGACCCAGGCAATGTGCAGTTCCAGCTGACTTTGCCACAAGCCTGTGCGGTGCTGCTGCGCTTCACCTCATCCACGTTTACACTTTTTTTTTACATTTTTTTTTTTTACATTTTTTAAACTTTGTTTTAACTTTTTTTTTTACATTTTTTTCAACCCGTCCTACACGTACCACCAGCCAGGTGCTCGCGTACCACTGGTTGGAAAGCCCTGCTTTAGAGGACTAGCCATAACTTACATGGCAAAACTACCAGAAGTACAGGCAGGATTTCGAAGAGGCAGAGGAACTAGAGATCAAATTGCCAACATACGCTGGATCATGGAGAAAGCTAGGAAGTTCCAGAAAAACATCTACTTCTGCTTCATTGACTATGCAAAAGCCTTTGATTGTGTGGATCACAACAAATTGTGGCAAGTTCTTAAAGAGATGGGAGTACCAGACCATCTCATTTGTCTCTTGAGAAACCTATATGCGGGTCAAGAAGCAACAGTGAGAACCGAACACGGAACCACTGATTGGTTCAAAATTGGAAAAGGAGTCCGGCAAGGCTGTATACTGTCGCCCTGCCTATTTAACTTATATGCAGAGCACATCATGAGAAAGGCAGGGCTAGATGAAACAAAAGTTGGAATTAAGATTGCCGGGAGAAATATCAACAACCTAAGATATGCAGATGATACCACTCTAATGGCAGAAAGTGAAGAGGAACTAAAGAGCCTCTTGATGCGGGTGAAGAAGGAGAGTGCAAAAGTTGGCTTGAAACTCAACATTAAGAAAACCAAAATCATGGCATCCGGCCCTCTCAATTCCTGGCAAATAGATGGGGAAGAAATGGAGGTAGTGACAGATTTTATTTTCCTGGGCTCCAAGATCACCTCAGATGGGGACTGCAGCCAAGAAATTAAAAGACGCTTGCTCCTGGGGAGGAAAGCTATGGCAAATCTAGACAGCATTCTAAAAAGCAGAGACATCACCCTGCCAACAAAAGTACGCATAGTCCAGGCCATGGTTTTCCCAGTTGCAATGTATGGCTGTGAAAGTTGGACCATAAGAAAGGCTGAGCGCAAAAGAATTGAGGCCTTTGAACTGTGGTGCTGGAGAAGACTCCTGCGAGTCCCTTGGACTGCAAGGCGTTCAAACCGGTCGGTCCTAGAAGAGATCAACCCCGACTGCTCTTTAGAAGGCCAGATCCTGAAGTTGAAACTCAAGTACTTTGGCCACCTAATGAGAAGGAAGGATTCACTGGAGAAGAGCCTGATGCTGGGAAAGATTGAGGGCAATAGAAGAAGGGGACGACAGAGAATGAGATGGCTAGATGGAGTCACTGAAGCAGTAGGTGTGAATTTAAATGGACTCCAGAAGATGGTAGAGGACAGGAAGACCTGGAGGAATGTTGTCCATGGGGTCGCGATGGGTCGGACACGACTTCGCAATTAACAACAACAACACAAGACATACTAAGCCCATTAATGCAAGAAGTATGTAATGAAGTACTAGTAGAGGCCAAATTACCAAATACATGGACAGAAGCCAATATTACCTTAATATCCAAAGAAGATTCAGACTTGATTCAGATAAAGAATTATAGACTAATATCTTTATTAAATGTGGATTATAAAATTTTTGCTTCAATAATAGCAGAAAGATTGAAGAGATTTTTGATTGAATTTATACATCCAGACCAAAACAGATTCTTACCAAAGAGACAAAGAACAACCTAAGAATGATTTTAGATACTCTAGAATATTATGAAATGCATCCAGGGAAACAAATGGCATTAATTTTTTTAGATGTGCAGAAAGCTTTTGATAATGTTAACTGGCAATTTGTGGTAAAATGACAAAACTATATGGATTTTGGAGAAAACTTTATAATATAATCAAAACAATTTATCATAGACAAACAGCTAAAGTAATTGTCAATGGAGATTTTACAGAGAATTTTAATATTAAAAAAGGTACAAGGCAAGGGTGTCCACTAGCTCCATTATTATTTATTTTAACCCTGGAAGTGCTGAATAAAAATGTTAGGACCCAGAAATTAAAGGAATGGAGATAAAAGATGAAAAATATAAACTACAAGCATCTGCAGATGATTTGGTATTTATATTAGAAGACCCCTTGGAGACAAGCCCTAAATTATTGACAAAGATTGAAGAATTTGGAGAAGTAGCAGGACTGAAAATAAACAGAGGTAAGACCAAAGTGATAGTTAAAAACCTTACGGATAAACAAAAAAAAAAACCAATTGTCAGAAAAAAACAGATCTCCAGATAGTTAAGAAAGTTACCGTAAATACCTGGAGATATACTTAACAGCAAGGAGTTATCTTACACTATTAAAAAAAATAAATTTAGACTTGGAAAAATGGAAAAATTTACAACTATCGATGTTGGGAATAATAGCAACGGTGAAAATAAATGTTTTACCAAAACTACTTTTTTTATTCCAAACAATACCTATAAAATTAGAGAATTTTTTTGGATGAGTTAAATGCATTGATTTTGAAATTTATCTACTAAGGGAAAAAAAGCCAGAATAAGACTGAAAATGTTACAAGGAGCGAAAGAAAATGGAGGATTTGAGTTACCAGACTGGGTTCTATATTACCAAGCAGCTGCATTTGTAAGATGCTAAGAAAAAGACTCAGGCATGTCTTGAGCAGAGATTTGAAGCTGCTGCAGAGCTGCTTGTCACAGCTTGAGACAGCTTGAGAGTCTCTGTGTGTTTATTGGTTTTTATATACTTTTTACATACATAGGCTTTACCATTAAATGCTGACATTTTACATTCATAAGTTTAACCATTAGATGCTGACATAAAGTTTCTTCATTGGAAAATTCCTTCATATAAGCAACTATTTTCTAGTAACATATTACCTGATCAGAGACCAGGTAAAAACAAATACAGATAGATCAAAAGGAGAAAGAACTGACAAAGGCAGGAAGAGATAGGAAGTAACTTAAGCATATTATCTATTTAGGTAGGTGAGGTATTAAGTCAAAAGGGGATGACCTCCTGGCTGCTTCATTGGGACAAAGGGTATCAAAAAGTTATGAGGTTTGTGGGGGGGGGGAAGCATGGCAGTTTGCTGTGCGTGCATTTCCCCCCACAGCATTAACATGGTTAAAAGAATGGATAACCCTTAGACACAAAAGATTACTATACTTAGAAGGACACGACCTACAACTTGGATGGCACTCTTTTTTATGGTATGGGAAGAATAAAATCCATAAATACCTTCAAAATCACTATGTAAGAAATGCCTTGCTTTTAACATGGGAAAAGATAAAAATGAAAATGTATATGAAAATACCAGGATGGATCTCGACAATGGAAGCATTTGTGCACCCAAATTTAATTAACTATGAGAAACTTGTGACCTATAGAGACATTTTGAATACTGAAGGGAAATTACAAACTAAACAAGAATTGGAAGAACAGGGAATTGAGCTATCATGGTGGCCACACTTGCAAATGCAAATGAGATACAAAAAAGATGCCAAAACACAGTGCTTTTTTTTGACATAGAACGCACTGGAACAGAGTTCCGGCACCTTTTTTCGACGGATTTTCCAAGTTTTAAAAGTAACTTTTGAAAATTTGATGTTTGGTCCACATGGACTTGAATCGCCCTGTTGAGCATAGCAGGTCGGCAGTAAAATCATTAAAATGGTGCATGCGGGCTGCTTGTGTGTCGAATTCAATGCATGCGTACTTTCTCCATGCTGGTTGTGATGGTGCTGCTCGGCTTGTGGCACTGCTTGGCTTGTGATTGGTCATGTGGTCACGCGCTAAGTGCTTACTGTGGGCGGCAACTGTTATAACGTGTGTGGGTATGTGTACAGTGATTGACTACGTGTGAAAGGTAAATAATTTCTTTATTTTTAAAAATTGGTGAATTGAAAATCTTTTTTTAATTTTTAGTGTAAAATTTAGTATGAACATTTGCCTTAAATAAGATGAGATGAGATGAGATGAGAAGATGATAAGGTAAGATAAGATAAGATAAGATAAGATAAGATAAGATAAGATAAGATAAGATAAGATAAGATAAGATAAGATAAGATAAGATAACCTTTATTGTCATTTTTTTACTGTGGGCACAACGGCACACATCAAAAATGAAATTTAGTTGCCCGCTCTGAAATACAATAAATTAAATTTATGTTAAGAACTGAATATATAATTTTTTAAATAAAAGATTAACAAGATGTGAGTTCCGGCACCTTTTTTCTTACAAAAAAAGCACTGCCAAAACATATGGTTTTTATAAAGACTGTTGAAGGAAAAATGTTCACCAGGGTCCAGTCCAAGCTGGGAATAATCAAAATGGAGACTGCTTTAGAAAGAAGGTTGTAGTTTATTGAAGAGGAGAGCCAGACAGAATGATGGCTCTGGAAAAACTGACCACATGTAGCAGGGAGTGGTGGGTTTTTATACCTTCTGGGTGTTATGGTTCCGATAGATGAAACCCATCAAAAGAAGTTCAAGACAAACATTCTTCCTTAAAGAACATTTTATTCAGGAAACAAAGTATTGGCACTACATAGATGAACCCAAAAACTAAATTCCCTTCCCCCAGATACAAAGTAACAAAGTGCAATTCTCACCCCCAATAAGCTGTCATAAATCACATTCTCCAGTTAGCCTAAAACGCGGGCTTTCTCCCCAGTTCCTCAGCCCGCCAAAACGTTATCAGTTCGTCCTTGGGTTCCCACAAAGCAGCATTATTATTATGGCTAGCTGAGCTCGAGCATTTATCCCAACCCCTCCCCCCTTCTGCACCTAATTTCTAAATACCAGAAAAAGCATGTTAAAAGCAAAGAGAAAATGGCTGCAATTTTCATCAGTTGTCAGAGCGGGAAGATCCAATGTTTACAGCGTTGACACTGGGGCTCTTGAGGTTGTTTCATGTTCCTGTTTGAGGCTTTGTATTTCCTATGTCATGTTCTTTGACCTGAGTCTGAGTGTGCCCTTTTGGTATTGGTGGGTTAATCCTATTATGTCTCCTGTCCTTAGAATTTGGGTGGGGGTATGTAGATTTTAGGTGTCTTTCTCTTCCTAATAGCTTCTTGACTCCAACCTTCCTGAATGGATTATTACATCTGCATTTCTAAAAGCTGGCCTCTGCCTAGTTTCCGCTTGGGAGAGAGGGGCTGGGGCTGGTTTCTGGGGCTGGTTTCTGTCTTTTTTTTTTTTTTTAAGATCTTATCCATTATTCCTTTGGGGAAATATATTTTGCCTTTTTAATATTTCCCAAAATATTTCTTTCTCTGGATTCTTCCCACAAGACCAAACAGTGTTTGACCAGATACTATTGTCATCAGATGAAAAATTGATTAAGAAACTCTATAAATTTTTGTTAAACTTGAAGATGGAAGATGAACAAGTTAAAGAAACAATGATAACTTGGGCAAAATACTTTCGGCACAATGTAGAATTAGAAAAATGGCAAAATGTGTGGGAAAGAAACTATAAAATAACAAGGGCAGCTACGTATAAAGAACATTTATATAAAATGTTTTACAGATGTCATTTACCACCTGCAAGATTAGAAAAAATGTTTAAAAACATGTCTAGTAATGGCTGGAAATGTAGGCAAAAGCCAGGCATGTACTATCACCTCTGGTGGACATGCCCCAAAGCAAAAAACTTCTGGTCAAAAATACATATGTGGTTAGAGAAAATGCTAAGAAAACATGCAGATTTTAAGCCAGAATATTTCTTTTAGGTATAATCACAGAAAACTATGCCAAAAAATGTATATATTTAATATTACATGTACTAACAGCAGCGAGAATTATATTTGCACAATTTTGGAAAAATGAAGAAACACCAACAAAAGAAGACATAATTAGGAAAATTTTGGGCTGTGCAGAAATGGATAGGCTTACATTGAAAATGAAAGGGAAAGAAGACACAGAATATTTTCAAACATGGGATAAGTTTTACAAATGGCTAGAAAAACGGAGTAGAGAGTAGGAATGGAAGCTGTATTATTATTAATGTCAAATATGTGGACCCAGACAACACATTGTTTATTAAGCACTAAAGATTTGTAACTATAAAAAATTAATAAAATATCTATTTAAAAAAGTATGGAAATAAATGAACTCTACACTCTTTTTAAATTTGGTTAGAGTACAGATTTGGTACATAGTCCAGATACTGTTTGAATTCAAAACCCATCAAGACTGTACTCCTTTCACTTTCCTGTTGTACAGTTTATTTTGAACCTCCCCAAATCAGGAGACCCCTATCTTTCTGTAGCTAAGACTACAGAAAGTTAACCTTTAACCACTTAACCAATTAAGACAGAGATGCAATATATATCTGATACATTGTCTCCAGCAACCTTAGATAAACTGGAGAAAGTAATAAATTTGAAGCACTAGAAGGTGGTGGTTCAAAGAGCACAGACAGGCAGGAATCTATTGCTGGAGCCAATACACATTTAAAAGCCATGGGAATTTAACACCTTTGTCCATGCTTCTTACACCCATAAAAGACAATGACAAACAACATATGCCTAACCAGGAAGATCTTTTCTGATAAAGGAGATAAGTAAAATACTTCCTCTAAGTTCCTCCGGTCATAAAATCATACATTACACTTGCATTTCCTTCACTAAGTACTCAAATTCCTATAAAAATCTTACTGATTTGTCAAGTCAGTTGCCAGCTCATTCCACGAAGAGAGGAAGCTTGGATTTATCTGACCTTAGATTTAGGAAGAAAAAAAACCCACACCTTTGATTTGATGGGCCTAAAAAGGAATGCAGGTAGTTTTTGTGAGGAATAAAAATTCAACTCCAAGGGTGTTGGAAAACAAAACAAGTTTTATTGAAGCGTTTGCAAAGGCTTGTGGATCTTTTGGTAATTGCAAATCCCAGAGACTGCACTTGAATCAGTTTCAGCATAAACTTTTATATCCTGTCCCATAGAATACGCCACATACTTCTTTTCCAGACCCAGTTGATAGGTCCAGTCTGGTCACATGCTTTCCGCTGCCTAGCAACCAGACCCTCCAATTATTAGATCAAAAGCCCCTTTTGTTTCTGTCTTATCTCTCCTTCCGTGTCTGTGGCATGATTTGTAACATCCTGATAACTCAGGGTGTAGCTTATCTACAAGATGAACCTGTCTACCTAAACTGGATAATTGCAATTAAAAAGGATTTATATCTTCCCTTGTTTATCTATAAGAATGCCTGCTTTTCATCTAGAAGCTATGTATGTAACAGAGGTCATGCTTCAGTTAAACGTGGCTACACTTTGGTTCATAGTTATATTTTAAAATACTAACTTTAGGTAGTTTGAATAAAAAATAAACCTTATGTAGCGGAGAGGGGAGTTGGGGGGGGATCGGCGCTGGCTGGGATCGGCACTGGCTGGGAGGCTTTGTTGGAGCTCTGTGGATTCGGCGGAGAGGTCAGGAGCTCCGGTGGTCTCCTCGGTGGCTGGCAATGGGGCAGGGCTCTTAGGGAGGGATTTTTAAAGGGGAAGAGGAGATTGACTGGGGGGGGGGAAGAAGATTTTATTTTCTCTTTTACAGAGAGGCAGGTCAGAAGGAGGGAGAGCGAGGTAAGAAGTTGGTGAAAAGTTTTTTTTAAAATTCCTGGTTTCTGTGGGGCGAGCCAGACGGAGGGACAGTGAGGTTGGTTGGGTTTGTTTTTATTTTTTTCGGTGAGGTAAGCCGGACAGAGAGGGGGGAATAGAGATAGAGAGGTTTCTGTAGAGCAAGCTTGAAGGAGAGAAGGGAATGGGAGAAGGAGAGGATTCAGTGGGGAAAGGCGAAAGAGAGAAGAGGTGACAGAATAAGGGAGGTTCCTGTGAGCGGCTGAGAGAAACCAACCATCATCACCTCACGTGAGCTGCTGCTGCCAGAGACTGACCATCATCATCTTGTGTGAGCTGCTGCTGCCAGAGATGGGAGTGACCTGTTGACAGAGACTGACCACCATCACCTATCATGAGCTGCCTGCCGGGGACTGACTACCATCTTCACCTCACGCGAGCTGCTGCTGCCAGAGACTGACCATCATCGTCTCATGCGAGCTGCTGCTGCCAGAGACTGACCATCATCATCTCATGTGAGCTGCCTGCTGCCAGAGACTGACCATCATCACCTATCGTGGACTGCTGCTGAGAGACACTGACCACCACCGCACCGCGTGCCTCTGTCAAGCAAAGGTGTCCAAGTAAGGGATCCCTTGAACTGGCAGCCAGACTAAGAGGGACAGGAGAACCTGGACCTCAGTGGTCCCTTTGGGAGTGGTGCTACACTTATATAAATTGAATAATATATCATTCATAAACTATATACTATTCTACAGTAGTGTGCACTATTCTAAAAGTATGCTTTGAGTCAGCGTATATAGTTCCTCCCTGTTCCTCCAGCTTACTACATCTCCTTTTGTAAAAGTACCTTAGCTAAGTGCCTCTATATGCCTATTCCTTAAGCAGAAATGGAAAATTACAACATGTACATTTATTGTGTATCTCACATTGTCAACTTATGTCCATTTGTTCAGTGACCATTCTAAGTTATGGCAGCACTGAAAAAACTGGATGTACAACCAGTCCTTGAAGTTCCAGCCCTCACAGCAACCCCATGGTCATGTGATTGTGATCTGGGTGTTCAGGTGCACAGTTTGTGATTATGACATGACAGGGAGCAGTGGTCATGTGATTGCCATTTGTGACCTTCCCTACTGGGAAGTCAGTGAGGAAGCCAGCATGGAAGCAAAGTCAATGGGAAAACTGGCAGGGAAGGTTGCAAGTCACTCCCAAAAGTTGCTCCTGCTTTTTCTCCTGTCTGCAGCAAACCTCACCTGTGCATGACCTCTGCTGGCCCTCCCAGGCCTTCCCTGGCCTTCCCCACCCTTCTTGAGGACCCCCACACTCCTTACCTGGGAGTCCCAACTCTTCCTGCTTAATAACCCATGCAACAGCAACAAGGACTGCTGAGATGGCGTCACTAAGTGATGCAGACATATGCTTTATGACCACATTGTTTAGCAAGGGCTATCCTGCTCTGAATTGCCATCCAAACCAAGGACTAACCGAATTTCAGATGAACAGTGAGTTAGTTCCCCGGAGTCTGAAATCCAATGCCCCCAATTTCAGTAGTTCCAGATTCCAAACTCCAAACAGGTTAAGGTCACAAAGTTCAAAGAAGAAACTTCTTAGCAGGCCTAACATATAGTAGCTCAAGATGAACTGGAGGATATAGGTTCAGAGTATAAAGAGGAGGTCAAAAGCTAGAGCTACAGTAAAGGACCAACTGGGGAACTGAGTCAAGAACAAGCCAGGAACAATGCATAGTGTTATGTATTAAGCAGTTCAAAGGGTCTGTTATAAAGAAACTGATTGCTTTATTTGAATGATAGACTGTCTGTCTGTATAACTTTAAGCCTGTTGTTTTAGGTGGGAATGAGTACTTTAAACTGATTGGCTGCCACCTAGTGGCAGTCCGTATAAATATAAGTCAGGCAGCTGCTAGAGCTTGCTTCTGTGGGAACCTAATAAAGAGCTGTTTATTCTACTCCATGTCTTTGATGCCTCGCTGTTCTCACTACACAACAGTGGCGACAAAGTTGGGATTATGCTGCTAGGAAGAAGAGAGCTAAGTCACTAAAGGGGTTAGACCAGGCATCAGCGCCCTGGTTGGAACAGCGTTTCCCCTGTCATGGTTCCGACTAATGAAACACTTCAAAGAACTTCCAGGCATTGTTTATCCTAAAAAGTTTTTATTCTTTGTGTGACAGAGTGTCGGCACGGCATGGATGGATGCCAAGATCTGAATTTCCCTTCCTTGCACATAACATTCCAGGCTATTCCCCTCCCCTATTTTGTAGTCATAAATCATGTTTTCCAATCAGCCTGAAGGGCAAAGATTCACTTCTGTTCCGTACCCCGCGCATTCCTTATCTTTCTCCTCCCCTCCCAGCATCATCTAAATTAACTATAAAAATACCAGACAGTTCTGCATATCGTGTCAAAGCAATAATATCCAATGTTAGCAGTGTTGACACCCCCCTTCTACCTGCCAGTACGCAAACGCTGGAGGTATCGCCTTCCTAAGGGACCCATCCCTAGGAAACTCACAGAAGCCCTAGCAGCATAAGGCATTGGAGTCACAGCAACAGCTAACCATGGCCAAAGTAGGCAAACTTTCAGAGTTCGATGTGATGTACCCTGAACGGTGGAGTTTCTACGTCTCACGAGTAGAGAACTATTTCAGAGCAAATCAAGTACGAGAAGACAATTTAAAAGCTGCAACCTTGTTGTGCATGTGTGGCCAAGCCACCTTTGATATAGCCGAGAACCTCGTTGCTCCTGCTTCATTGGAGTCAGTTGCCTTCGCTGACTTGAAACAAAGACTCAAGGAGCACTTCAAACCACGTCTGTCCATTATCGCATACAGACATGCATTCGAGATGAGAGAGCAGCAGCCAGGTGAAACCATTGCTGAATTCATGGCCGCCCTACGCCAAGTGTCCCGGCTCTGTTAGTTTCTCGACCTAGAGGACAGGCTCCGGGACCAACTAGTGTGTGGCCTGAGAAGCAGGGACTTACAACAGAGACTGTTTGCTAAGGAGACCCTGACATTCCAGGGCGCACTGAAAGAAGTGATGGCAGAAGAGACCGCAGGTGGAGCTGTCAAGGCTTTACATCCCTCAAAGAAATTCCCCAGCCAGACGGCTGTGCATCACAAAGAGTCAGAGAGAACAGAAGACCCAGACGTCGACATTGAGATCGACTGGGTGCAGAAGATCCCAGAAAGAAGGCAGCAGCCGCTTGACAAGGCAGTTCCCTTTCCTATCTGTCTTGGCTGTGGTGGACGACACCAGCGCTCAGAATGCCGGTTCCGGCATTCTTTATTAAATTCGGATTATAAGATTTTCATGGCTATAATGGCGCAAAGACTTGAAAGATTTTTAGTGGATTTTATACATTCTGATCAAAATGGCTTTTTATCTAAAAGATACATAAGAAATAATGTCAGGATTGTTTTGGACATATTGGAGTATTATGAAGTACATAACAAAAACAAATGGGTTTCTTTTTTTTTTTATTGAAAATTTTTAAAAGTTTTTACAAATAACAAAAAACAACAACAACAAAAAAAGACAAAACAACCCTCACCCAATCCCTCCCAAACCACCCCCTCCATCCCCCCCCCCCGAGCTTCCCAGAACTGAATATAGGCTTAATTAAAATTTTAAGAAACTTAAACAAATTTTAACAGCATATAAAATAGTTAATAATAAAATATATATTAAGAAACCTAAACAAATTTTAACAACTTATAAAATAGTTAATAATAAAATATATATGACATAAACATTAAAAAGAAAAAATACTTAAAAAGAAAAAAAAAGAAGAAAAAAAGAAAGAAGAAAAGAAATAGGAAAAAGAAAAAAAGGGAAAAAAAGAAAACAATCTATAAAATATCAAAAATTATAAATGATATTTTTTTATATCCAATTTATGTTGTATAAAATTTATCCATTTTTCCCATACAACAAGAAATTTCTCTTGCGATTGCTCCTTTAAAAAAGCCGAAATCTTTGCCATTTCCGCCAGATAAGAAACTTTAAAAAAAGTGGGTTTCTTGACGCACAAAAAGCATTCGACAATGTGAAATGGGATTTTATGTTCAACCAATTATTGTATATGGATTTTGGGGAAAACTTTTTAAATATGTTTAAATCAGTTTATTCTAAACAGGCAGCAAAAGTAGTAATTAATGGAGAAATGACCAATAGCTTTCCAATTCAAAAAGGCACGAGGCAAGGTTGTCCGTTATCACCACTGTTGTTTATATTATCTCTTGAGGTATTAATCAGAGTAATTCGGCAAGATGAACAGATTAAAGGTCTAGAGATCAAGAAAGGTTTAATACACAAGCCTTTGCAGACGATTTAGTTTTTATAATCGAAGAACCATTACAATCAGGGATAAGATTGATGGAAATATTGAGTAAATATGGGGAAATAGCTGGCCTGAAAATAAACAAAGAAAAAACTAAAATGCTCGTCAAAAATATGACTAAAATATAGAAAAATGAATTGGTTGACAGAATAGGTATTCAAATCACGAACAAAATAAGATATCTACGGATACAACTAACTGCTGGATGCGTTACACTCAAAAGAGATAACTATGATAAGTTAATTGAACAGATTAAGAAGGATTTAGATATTTGGACCAACCTGCAGCTCGCCCTTATGGGTAGAATTGCGGTAATTAAAATGAATGTGTTACCGAAAATTTTATTTTTGTTCCAATGTATACCCATAAAATTGGATAAGAAATTTTTTTCAAAACCTTAACAAAATTATACTCAAATTCATCTGCCGAGGAAAAAGAGCAAGGATTAAATTAAAATTACTGCAGGATTCAAAGGAAAGGGGGGGATTTGGCCTCCCTGACCCGGAAAAATATTATCAGGCCATAGTATTATTATGGGTAAGGGATTGGATATTACTAAAGAACAGGAGAT
Source organism: Crotalus adamanteus (assembly GCA_039797435.1). Lineage (NCBI taxonomy): Eukaryota > Metazoa > Chordata > Lepidosauria > Squamata > Viperidae > Crotalus > Crotalus adamanteus. Next base: position 23,289,750 of record CM077935.1, on the reverse strand, counting down.
TATTATGTCTGGAAGGTCATGACTTACAAATAGGATGGCACGCTATGTTATGGGATCATAAATATAAGACACACAAATATTTCCGAAGGCATTATATCAGACAAGCTCTAATTGATGTATGGGTTAAAATCTGGCAACCAAATTATACTCAAGTCCCCAGTTGGATCTCATCATTAGAAATGCATGTATACCCAAAGTTTATTCAACTTGGAAAGATTATAACATATAAAAATGTTCTAGACGAGAGAGGGGAATTTAAACACAGGAAAATTCTTCAAGATGAAGGGATAGAATTAGAATGGTGGGCATACCTTCAATTACAGGTGAGATATTGTAAAGATTAAAAAAGAGTTAGGCATAAAATTAGAACCGATAGGGCTGGATAAAATATTATTAGGTACGGAGGATAAAATGATTAAAAAACTATATCATTATTTGTTAGATCAGGCAATGTATGAAGAACAGGTAAAAGAGACCATGTTAACGTGGAGCAGGGATTTTGATCTCAATTTTGATCTGCACATCTGGCAAGAATTATGGGTAAGAAACAGGAAGCTCACTCTGGCCACCTCCTACAAAGAAAATCTTTACAAAATGTTCTACAGATGGCATCTCCCACCCATAAGATTAGCTAAAATGGGTCCAAATGTTTCTTCCAAATGCTGGAAATGTAAATTGGCAATAGGGACATACTACCATATGTGGTGGGAGTGCCCACGAGCCCGTGATTTTTGGAATAAAGTTAAAAAATGGATGGAAGAAATATTAATGTTAGTGGTAGAGTTAAAACCAGAACTCTTTTTACTAGGCATAACCATGCAGAAATACGACAAAGGGGTATTTTATCTGATGTTACACATTCTCATGGCTGCTAGATTGGTGTATGCTCAAAACTGGAGGAATAAAGGAATCCCAACAGAAGAAGAGATTTTATATAAAATTTTATCGTGTGCTGAAATGGACAGGCTCACAATGGAAATGAAGGATAAGACAGAATCAGACTACTTTGAAATCTGGGACAAATTTTATTACTGGTGTGACTCAAGGAGAACTGCTCGGGTTTCAAGTTAGTGTTAAGGCAGAAATATAGAAACTGTATATATAACTGTGTTGTATAGAAGAATATGTTTATATAGAGATCAAGAATTATTTATTAATTTTACGTATTAAGAGGAACAAATTATTAGGAATATTTATTCTGGAATGTCACGTTATGTCCATTTTTGTTTTAACTGTATTATAAATAAAAAACTTAAAAAAAAAAAAAGGAAGTCCATGGACACAGCCCCCCAGGGTCTTTTGGGCGTCGGCAAGGGCTGCAGTAGTCCGGGCGGGGTCCCCGTCACTGACTTGGCCTGCCTACACTGGGTACAGGACGTGACGTAGGCCTGGATGTTGTGTCAGACTCGGGGCCACCAGAAGGTATGGGAGACCAAGTTCAGGGTCTTGAACAGGCCAAAATGCCCCGCTGCTGGATTATCGTGACACTGGCTGAGGATGGGTCCCCTGAGTGGCACTCCTGGAACATAGAGCCAGTCACGATACTGCAGGAGTCCATCCATGACTGTCCATGGGGAGTCTGGCCCCACCTCCTCCTTTCGCTGAGCTACCCATGCATCCTGTTGCTGGGCCTCCCAAATCCGAGCCCGTACATCTATTGGCTCCCGCACCGCAGCAAAAGACTTGATGGGGAGCACTGTTCTGGGCAGAAGCTTGTCTTCTGTATGGGAATATTTGGGCTTCCTGGACAAAGCATCCGCTCTTTGGTTGCGACCACTGGGTATGTACGTGACATGGAAATTGAACCTCGCAAAAAAGAGGGACCACCAAATCTGCTGTTGGTTCAATTTCCGAGTGGTCTGCAAGTGTTCCAAATTCTTATGGTCCATCCGGACCTCAATTTGTTGCCGCACCCCCTCCAGATGATGTCACTTTGATGGCCAGTAGCTCCTTCTCCCAGATGGTATAGTTGCGCTCTGCTGGATTCAGTTTCCGTGAGTAGTATGCGCAAGGGAAGAGGGCACCGCCGGGTGACGTAGCCTGGAGTAACACTGCTCCAATGGCAATGTCAGAGGCATCCGCCTGCACAACAAACAGCCGTTGCAGGTCAGGATGCTTCAAGATGGGCTCCTTCAAAGCCTGGAAAGCCCATTGTTCTGGGGTGCCCCACTGAAACCGGGTCTTTTTCTGCCCAAACTGCAACCCAAAACCCACTTATTTATCGCAATGTGCCAGGGCCTCATTAGCATTAGGGTTCCCTCAAGGGGGGTGGGGGGTGGCCCAGTGGGTGGGCATGGCCCAGTGAGTGGGCATGGGTGGGGTGGGTGTAGGTGGGGTGGGCGTGGTCCACTGGGTGGGCGTGGCCAGCTCAACGTCACTCACATCAGAGGCACCTGTGTAGGCATGGTGGGTGCAGGAGGGCAAAGTGCATGGTTCCTATTTGGCTCTTGGGCTGCCCATGTCCCATCACTATGTGGTAGTACTGATCTTACAGCAGAAAAGATTAATATATTTCTAAGGCTGCAGCCAAAACTGAGCTCAGGAAGCGCTACTCTTGATTTTGTATGAACAGGTTGGATCTGCTTGAATAGAACACAATTAGTTCCTGCTCCTTTATCACTTCTTGAAAATAGAAGGCAATAAGAAATTGCACACGCAACAGTCCATGGGCCAACAAACAGATTCCTTTTGAAGACCATTGGTACTAAAACAAGTCATGTCTTTAGTTAATTATAGACTCTGGATTTAAACAGTCTTCCAAAGAGGTTAGCCATCTTAGACATCTTGAAGGCACCACTGCATAATGCCAATCAAATGATTGTACAATTTATTGCACACTTGCTTTTGATGACTTATATCCCACCACTTCTCCACAGCAGCCACAGATCTGTCCTCCACTTGAGGGTTACTCTGTGGGAATAGTGATTATATTCCCAAAATGCAAAAAACAATTGTGGAAACCTTCCTGGTTTGTCTTAGACTACAGCTCCCAGAACTCCCAGACTAGGTTGGTAATTGCAGGCCATATTTAAAGGGCTGCCTTTAAACAAGGCCTGGCCAGTTCGTGGATTGTGGGAACCAGTGGAAACAGGGTCGGTCTAGGATTGCCAAAGCGAGTGCTTAGCCCAGCCTACAGGACAAGATGCACCAGGTACCCAGACAATCTTCCTCTCAGCAGGGCCTACCGACTCTGGTTTGCGCTGCATTCTGCAGATAAAATCCCTGGAGTTTTGCAGCCGAGAGTCGAAGTTCACTCAGCATGGGGCCCCCGAGCTACTCGACTTCTGCCGCAACAAGCGGGGAAGCCAAAGATGCCAGCCGCAGTGGTGAAGGCAACTGCCGCTTCAGCGCCATCAGCGGGAGAGTTTGCACGGGAGTGGGCCAGTGAGGAGCACATAGCAAGGCTACCACTCCCTCTGCCATCAGCCAGCCCTTAGCAGGTGCCAAGCAGAGAGCAGACTTGCAGCATGACAAACCCCCGCAGCCTCGACAAGGTGCTGAAGATATCTCTGCAGAGGAAGACCAAGATTAATTCGGCAGCTGGTGTGCGCGCGCTTATCGCGAATGGGTTTGGGAGGTGGAAGAGGGAGGCTGGCTCCCTCCCTCTCTAATCCTACTCCGGACAGCAGCAGACCCCTGTCGCCCCCCCCCCCCCCATTGTGCATCTTCCATGGGAGTCATGTTGGGATTTAATAGCAACGTTACGTTTTCCCCACTTAGTCATTCAGTGAATTCACATCAGTGTGTGTGTGTGTAACTGTGCATGTCCGTGTCTCACCTCCCATTTCCTGCAGTCCGCAGAAAGGAGTGGGAATGAATAAGTAAGGGCTGTCTTGCACCAGACTCCCTGGGTTTGGTCGGTTTCCAGTTTCTTCTTTTAACGCTCTCGAGGGTGCAAGACAAGATTTGGAATTTAGCTGTTGGAATTGCTCAGAAGATTGGAAGCTGTGTGTGTGTGTGTGTGTGTGTGTGTGTGTGTTTGCATTCTGTGTTTCACAGACTCAAGAGTTTAATGAGATTTATTCCTAGATATAGATGTGCAGGACTGGTGTCTTAAAAATAGCTGTCCTCTCAGTGCACACAGATTTGAAATGTTGGTAGTGTTGGATAGACTGGATTTTTCCGTGTTGCAAAGCAGGGCTTCAAGCGGGAATGATGCAAGGAGCCCAATAATCTTCCCTCCTTTCTCTTTTTTTGAAAGCAGAACCAGCCTTTTATGTTAAGGCCCTGCTCACCTTCCCAAACTCCAAACTCATGCGTCCTACTTCCCTCGCTCACCTTCTCAAACTCCAAACTCATGGATCCTACTTCCCTCGCTCACCTTCTCAAACTCCAAACTCACGCGTCCTACTTTTCTCGCTCACCTTCCCAAACTCCAAACTCGTGCATCCTACTTTCCTCGCTCACCTGTCTGCACTGTCACTTCCAAAGGCCGTGCACTCGCTCACTTGCTCGCTCACTACACTTCTCCCACCAAAACCTGCTTTTATAGGTTCCCATCTCCCCACCCAGCTCTCACAGCTGTTCCCAGACTCCCAGTACAGAGAGAGAAAGAGAGCGAGAGCACTGCTGGATTTGGTTTCCCTGCCTTCTCCAGCTCCCATTAGTCAGGCGTGTGTGAAGAGGGGGAAGGGAGCATCCTTCTGGGACAATGGCACACATGCCCATAGAAAGACCTCTGCGTGCCACCTCTAGGTTCGCCACCATGGGGGTAGGGCAATCTCGGCAAAGGAGGGGATGAATTGATGGTAGAAGTTGGCAAAACCTAGGAAGCTCTGGAGCTGTTGGTGAGTCTTTGGGGGCTGCCATTCAATTACAGCTTTCACTTTGGCTGGGTCCATTTCAACGCCCTCGCTGGAAATTCTATACCCAAGATAATCTAATCAGGTCTGGTGAAATTCACATTTTGATAGATTGACATAAAGCTTGGCATTCAATAGTTTCTTTAACACTTCTCTCACCAGCTTTATATGATCAGTCATATTCGTGCTGTATATCAGGATGTCATCAAGATAAACCAGAACCCCTTTGTATAAGTGATCATGTAGGACCTCATTAAACAACTGCATGAATACGGCTGGGGCCCCCTGTAGTCCAAATGGCATGACCTTGAATTTATAGCTCCCCATGGGGCAGTTGAAAGCAGTTTTCCACTCGTCTCTCTCCTTTATTCTCACCCAGTAATATGCCTCTCTCAGGTCTAATTTAGTGAAGACACTCCCCTTGGTCAGGTGGGTTAGTAAGTCCTTCAGGAGGGGGAGGGGGTATTTATTTTCCACACTCACAGCGTTGAGACCCTTATAGTCTACGCAGAGATGAAGAGACCCATCTTTTTTTTTCTTTAAACAACACAGGGGCCCCCACCACAGACTTGACCCATTCAATGAATCCCCTCAGTAGATTTTTATCCACATATCGCTGCATCTCCTCCATTTCGAGGGGGGACATAGCATACATTCTCAGTTGTGGGAGTTTGGCTCCTGGCAACAGTTCAATAGAGCAATCATTGGGTCGGTGAGGAGGTAGGGCATCACATTCTTTCTCTCTAAATGCCTCCACTAGGTCCCGGTACTCGCTGGGGGTGAGTGGCTTGCCTAGTGGCAGTGAGGCAGCCATGTGCATTCGCTCATTAGGTGGGCTAAAGTTTCCTGTAATGTCTGTTGAATCAATGGTGTGTGTGTGTGTGTGTGTTAGGACAGAATTTTGCCAGACTAAAGCATTCTGCATAACTATCTGATAAATGCTGTGAAGAATTAAGGAGGAACCTTTCTCTGTCTCCTCCTGCATAGCAACGATTCAAGGCTGATCTGTCTCTTTGCTCATCCCTCCCGTAACTCAGCACCAGATTCCACCACATTAGCTCCTTGTCTAAACAACCCCCCTTCCTACATCTCCTCTTCACTGTCAGAGTTCTCAGGGGAACTGGGCAGTTTGGGTAGCAATGACATCACAGAAATGCCATTCTCCTTCATGTCTGAGGAATCTTCCCATCCAGGTCGTTCCTCCTGCAAGATATCTACAGAGTTAGAAATATCCTCACCCCTTTCCCTTGGTAGTTCCAGTCAAAAGGCTACAGTGTTTACCTGCCACAGGACCTTAAAAGGGCCCACAAACTATGAGTCCAGCTTCTTTGAGGGTCTGGTAGAAGCTAAAAATTTAGTGGAAAGCCAGACATTGTCTCTTTCTGAAATCTGCAGCCCTTCTTGATGATGGGAATCAGCTGATCTCTTGTAAAATAAGTTTTTCTTGATCCAACTGTTGTTTCAACAGTGCCTACACAGCCTGTTATTCTTGCAGGAAATGTACCATGCCAGGAACCATGCCTTGTTGTGAGGTTGCTGGTAAAACCCTTGGGTGTCTCTGATAGAAAGCTTGGAAAGGAGTCATGGCAGTTGTGAAATGCACAGAATTATTACATGCAAATTCAACTAATGGGAAAAGTGATGGCCAGTTGTCCTGGCTGTATGTACAATAACACCATAAATACTGCTGCAGCATCTGGTTAGTCTTCTCTGCCTCTCCATTCATCACAGGGTGGTAGGCTGATGATAAGCTGATTTGTACCTTCAAAAGATGGAATAGTGCCTTCCAAAACCTGGAAGTAAACTGACTTCTTCGATAAGAGACAACTCTAGAAATCATCCCTCTATATTAAAAAACATGATCCAAAAAGAGCTGAGCTGTATCCCTTGCCATTAGCAGCCCCTTGCAAGGTATGAAATCTTGGTGAAAAGTTCCACCATCACCACCATTATAGAAGTATATCCTTACATAGGTGGCAAGTCTGTAAAAAAAAGTCTATTGACACTGTATGCCAAGGCTGGGGTTGTAAAAGCCCTGTCAGCTTCCCTTGAAACGGTTTGGCCCAGTGGCATACTTGGCATGAAGCCACATAGCCTTTTATGTGTGCTGCCACCTTTGGCCCCCAGAACTCTCTTAGTGCCCCATTTAGTGTCTTGACGACCTCCCATGACAAGCCATTTCATTGTTGTGGCAGAGTTGCAAGACTTCCTCGCACAATGGGTTCATAGATATCCCACAATGGCAAGGGCTCATGAACAATCACTTGCATAGCCTCCCCCTGGAAGAAAATATGCAGACACCCACAAAAGAGCATTAATGGTTTCTAAAGAAGTGGCACAACCCAGCATTCCTGCGACAGGAAGAAAAGTATCCCAGACTTCCCTAAGAAAAAAAAGGCGAATATTGGTGATAGGTGAGTCAACTCTTAGGGGAACAGAAACTATAGTCTGCAGACCAGGCAGTCAATCTAGAGAAGTATATTTTCTCCCTGGAGCAAAAATCAAAGATGTAACTGAGTACCTTACTAAAATAACCAACCCCATGGATTACTACCCCTTTCTTCTCCTACACATGGGGAAAAATGACACAACAATGAATCTGAAAACAATAATAATATGAACCGCTAGGGAAGAAAGTTAAAGAATTAGGAGCACAAGTGGTGCTTTCATCTATACTTCCAACAAAATGCCCACATCCAATGAGGGAGCAAAGGATTTTAGAAACGAACCACTGGCTTATAAAACTGGTGTTGTCAAGAGAACTTTGGTTTCCTAGACCATGGTTTGCATTACCTACATGAAGGGCTACTGGCAAGGGATGGACTGCACCTCACAAGAACTAGAAAGAATATATTCGGAAAATGACTGGCTTGTCTTATCAAAAAGGCTTTAAAACAAAATTGAGGGGGGCAATCTTCACAACCTTTAGAACCTAATTCCAAGCAAAAACCACTAGATAACCAATCACATAAGGAGGTAGGGAGTAAAGAGAACGAAGAAATAAAAGAAAAATATAATGAAGTAGAGAGTGATGGAAAAGATGGAAATCCCAGTTACAAAGTAGGAGATATAAGAAACATACCCAAGACCCATAAAGGACTCAAATGCCTATACACTAATGCTCAAAGTTTAAGGAACAAACAGGGTGAACTTGAAATATTAGTACATGAAGGCAGATATGATACAGTTGCCATTACTGAAACTTGGTGGGAGGAAACTCATGACTGGAATGTACAGATGGAAGGATACAAGCTATTAAAAAAAAACAGACCTAACAAAAGAGGAGGTGGAGTTCCATACCACAGTAGTAATGGGAGACTTTAACTACCCTGATATCAACTGGGAGACAAACTCTGCAGCAAGTGGGAGATTGAACAGATTCCTAACCAACTTAGCTGACAACTTTGTCATCCAAAAGGCAGAAGAAGGAGAGGCTTCTGGTTCTGCTCAGCTAGCGCAACAGCCGAGGGATCATGAAGATCCGTGCCCTACCGCTGATTTCTCTCTGTTTGGGGACCCTAAATGGGCCCAAAGCCACCCCATAGAGGTGGCAAGGAAGGAGGGAAGCCCCGCCGATTCTGGGGAGACGGTCATCGATCCGGACGTCTGGGGAAAGCTCTCCAAAAACTGACATAAGAAAGGCTAGTGTCATTCATGAGTCTAGCCCAAGCTACATGCAGCCAAAGCCAAAAAGCACTAAACTAAGTGTGATTGTAAACAGCGTGAGTGAACTGAGTAAGAATATTGATTCTCTGTCTTCTAAGTAACTGTGTCATGGTTCCGACAGATGAAACTCTTCAAAAGAACTTTGAGACATTGTTTACCTTAAAGAAACTTTTATTTGAGAAACAAAGTATCAGCACTACATAGTTGAACCCAAAAACTAAATTCCCCTCCCCTGGATACAAAGTAACAAAGCACAATTCCCTCCTCCAATAAACAGTCATAAATCACATTCCCCTAATAAATGGAGAGGCCACTGATAAATTCAACATACAGAAAGGCACAAGACAAGGATGTCCTCTCTCACCATTGTTATTCATATATACATTAGAAATTCTTGCTAGAGTAGTAAGACAAGAAGAGCAGATTAAAGGACTTAAGATCAAGAAAGAAACATACAAACTTCAAGCTTATGCAGACGACTTAGCATTTATATTAGAAGACCCAGAACAATCAGGCCAGAAATTATTCGAAATATTGGAAGAGTATGGGGATCTGGCAGGTTTGAAAATAAATAGAAACAAAACAAAGATTATCACAAAAAACATGACTAACATACAAAAAGGAAACCTCGAGGCAAAATTAGGTATAAAAGTAGTTTCCAAATTAAAATATTTAGGGATAGTTATTTCAGCTTGCTGCTCATCAATTAAAGAAGACAATTATGGCAAATTGGTTAAGAATATAAAAGTAGATTTAGACCGCTGGAAAAATTTACATCTCTCATTACTTGGGAGAATTGCTGCAGTGAGAATGAACATCTTATACCTAAAATGATATTCCTGTTTCAGAATATTCCAATTCAATTAGACAAGAAATTTTTCAAGGAGCTGAATAAATTAACCTTAGAATTTGTGTGGTCCGGTAAGAAGGCAAGAATAAAATTAAAGGCACTACAGGATGCCAAAGAGAGGGGAGGTTTAGGTTTCCCAGATTGGGAGCTATATTACCAAGCAGCGGCCCTAACATGGATTAGAGACTGGATAACCCTAGAAAATAAAAGATGTTTACATTTAGAGGGTTATGACCTCCAGCAGGGCTGGTGTCATGCCGTCCATTGTCGTTCAGAGGAACAAAAGCTAGGAACACAGGTACGAAGTGCAAGCAGCAAGAGTTTATTCCTTGACAACCAAAAAGTCAGCACTGGGAGTGAATTGCCACATAACATTCCATAACCGTGCCACACCCCATAACCCCACCCCCAGCTGCTAACCACCATCTGCCCAACAGTCATAAAAGTCTCTTTTGTCTGGCCACGCCTTTCCCCTGGAGTGGCCCCGCCCTGCTGTCTCTCAACCCAGCCGCCCAGACTTGGCTCCACATTTCCAGCGGCTTCCAGGCCTCCGCGGCTCTGTTCGACTGTCAACGCCCTTTCCTCGACCGCTGGAAGCCTCCCGCGGCCCTTTGTGACAGGCAGCAATTGGCTGCGCTGCTCAGCCACTCTGTTACTGGCCGCAGGCTTCGCCGGCTTCCCGCCGTGCTGCTCAGCTGCTTTACTCTTTGCCACGGGCTTCGCCAGCTTCCTGCCGCGCCGCTCAGTTGTTCCGTTCATGGCCGCAGCCTTGCTGCACCGCTCAGCTGTTCTGCTCATGGCCGCAGCCCTTCCTGAAGGTTTGTTGGCGACTGGCTGCCCCCCCCACAGCCCAGCGGTTCCGTTGGCAGCCGTTGAGATGCAAAGGGAGGGGGGAATAGAGGGCCATAGCCTACAGGCCCGTTCCGGCGGCTGGGGTGGTGTTGGCGACTTCCCGGCTCTGTGGCGGCATCCAGCGTCGGAGCGGCGGCTGGCAGCTGCGGGTTGCATCCCGTGTCACACCCCCACCTGTGAATGGCAAGCCCCATGGGGCTTGACATGCGGCCCCCTCTACCACGGCTCCTTCTGGAAGATAAAAAGACGTGGATGTATACATGTTACCACAGCTGTTCATCCCCGGTTTCCCTGGACACCTTTGGTGGAATGCTCGTACCAACCAAGGAGCATGCACGTCCTCCTCCCCAACCCAGGATGCCTCAGAGAGGGGGTACCCTTTCCACCAGAGAAGGTATTGCACTCGACCATGGCGGGTCTGGGAATCAATGACCTCCTGTACCTCATATTGTGATCCCGCGATTGGTCCCGGTGCATTGGCCATGGGAGGGGTCCCATGCACTAGCTTCAGTAGACTTCCGTGAAACACGGGATGTATCTTCCCCAGAAATGGGGGTAACCGTAACCGTACAGTTACCGGGTTGATCACTTGGGTTATCTGAAATGGGCCTATGTATTTGGGACCTAACCTTTTACAGGGCACCCGCAGTCAGAGATATTTTGTTGACAGGTACACCCAATCACTCACCTGGAAGGGCCTGTGCTCAGCCCTCTTTCTGTTGGCCTGTGCTTTTACTGCCTCGTCAGCTTGTGTTAAGGCCTCCTTCACTTTTTCCCACAATCCAGCTACCTGTGTCATCCACGTCTGGGGTGTGTGTGGCGTGCTTACTCCTTGTGGCCACTCAGGGATGGGGACAAACTCCACCCCGTGCATCAACCGGAAGGGGGCAAACCCTGTGCTACTGTGCACCGTATTGTTGTACGCCACTTCAGCAAACAGTAGGAGATCCACCCAATCCGTTTGCTGGTATGTGACGTAACTGCGGAGATAACGCTCGACCATAGCGTTTGCTCGTTCCGCCGCCCTGTTGGTGCTGGGGTGGTACGCTGAACTGAGGCCCTAGGACGACCCCACCAGGTGGAGGAAATCACGCCAAAATTGCACTGTAAACTGCACCCCTCGATCTGAAACAACACGTTGGGGTACCCCGTGGAGTCAGTAGACATGTTGTACAAAAAGCCTAGCCAGACGTCAGGCCGAAGGCAGGCCTTTACAAGGAATGAACTGGGCTTCTTTGGAGAAGATTTCGATGACTGTCCAAATCACAGTGTGACCACGACTGTCTGGTAAGTCCACCACAAAATCCATAGCGATCTCCTCCCACGGTCGAGTCGGGTCAGCCACCTTCTGCAACAAGCCCATCGGCTTCCCCACACGGGGCTTGGTAGTGGCACAAATGTGGCAGTCCTTTACGTATGCTTCCACATCTGGTTTCAGCCGGGACCACCAAAACTGCTGTCGCACCAGGTGCAATGTTTTCAAAAACCCGAAATGGCCAGCCTGCTTCATGTCGTGGCACCGCTGGAGGACAGTTCGCCATAGACTGTCAGGAGCGTATAGTTTGTCACCTTTCCAGGCCAGCCCATCTCTCTGTGTTAATAGTCCTGGATGGTCACGCAGTCACGTGTCACCTGATACCGCCGCTTGCAGCTCTGAAAGCATGCCATCCGCCACCGTACACGGGGCTATCTGAGCTACCCCTTGACTATAGGGAGGCATTATCGTTTGCACCACTTCCTCCCTCTTACTGTGGTATTGTGGCATGCGTGACAATGCGTCCACTAGGAAGTTCCTGCCCCCTGGGACATACGTCAAGGTGAACTTAAAACAGGCAAAATACTGAGCCCACCTGACATGTTCGGGCGACAGGCGTCATGGTGTTTATAACGCCTCGAGGTTCTTATGGTCCGTCCATACCTCGAATGGTACCGCAGCTCCTTCCAATAGATGCCTCCATGTCGCAAGCGCCCACCGTACCATGAACGCCTCCTTCTCCCAAATAGCCCACCCCCTTTCGGTTACGGTGAGCTTGCGGGATGTGTAGGCACAAGGTTGCAATGTGCCTTGGCTGTTCTTTTGGAGGAGTACCGCTCCAATGGCCACATCGCTGGCATCGGCTTGCACCACAAAGGGGGCGTCGGGTTTTGGGTGAAGTAACACGGGTTCATTAGTGAAGAGGGCTTTTAGGTCCTCAAATGCCCTCTGACAGGCCATAGTCCAACCCAACGGTTGGCCAGGTCGGGGTTTGCCGGCTAGATGCTTCGTCTGTAATAGCTCTGTTAAAGGATGGACCACCGTGGCAAAGGAGGGAATAAATTGCCGGTAGAAGTTAGCAAACCCCAGAAAGCTTTGCAACTGATGCCGCGTCTTGGGGGCTTGCCACTCCATCACCGCCTTCACTTTGTGAGGATCCATCTCCACACCGTCCCTCGAAATCTGGTATCCCAGGTAGTCCAGATGCTCCCAATGGAATTCACATTTCGATAGCTTTACGTATAAGTTAGCGTCAAGGAGTTTTTGTAACACCTGCCTTAAGAGGCAGACGTGTTCCTCCAGGGTGGGCGGTGTAGATCAGGATATCGTCAAGGTAAACTAGGACCCCGCAGTACAGATGCTCATGCAACACTTGATTGATCCATTGCATGAATACTGCAGGGGGCCCTTGTAGACTGAATGGCATAACCCGGAATTGGAAACTACCGAGTGGACAGTTAAAGGCTGTTTTCCACTCGTCACCACGTTGTATCCGCACCCTGTAATATGCCTCCCGAAGGTCTAATTTGGTGAACACCCGCCCCTTTCCCAATTGGGCCAGCAAATCCTTCATAAGCAAGAGGGGATATAGGTGTTTGACACAAAGTGCATTGAGTCCTCGAAAGTCAACACACAGGCGAAGTGACCCGTCCCTCTTTTCCTTAAATAGGACTGGGGCAGCAATTTGAGAACGGGCCGGCTGGATGAATCCCCTTTCCAGATTCTGGTCAATATACCGCTGTTGTTCTTCGAGTTCCTTGGGTGCCATGGCATACATCCGGGGCTTCGGAAGTTTGGCTCCTGGTATGATCTCAATAGCGCAATCTGTTGGATGGTGGGGTGGTAACTGGTTACACTCCCTCTCACTAAACACGTCAGCCAGATCGCTATACTCTTCCGGGAAAGGGTCCATCCCCCCTCTTTTTGTGGCTGAACCATAGCCACACACACTGGGACCTGGCCTTTGGGACATGGGGCCCAAACCCAAGGCGTAACCTATGGTAACCACCTTCCCACCATATAGTAGGGGCCCATTTATCTAACCAGGCCAGACCCAGGATTACCGCCTCGGTCATGGATGGAGCGATGATAAAACGGAGGATCTCCCAATGCGCCCCCAACTCCAAACGAACCGGTTCTGTGACATGAGTAGCTGGGGCCCCCCTTAACAGGGACCCATCCACCTGCTCAAAGCGGACAGGGTGGGCCAACTGTTGCAGCCTAATGCCACTCTCTACCGCTACTGCCCTACTGATTAAGCACCGCTTACACACGGTGTCTATAAGAGCCCGACACTCTCTCCGCACCCCGGTCTGTGGGCTGGTTAAGACTATGGGTAGAACAAAGGGACTTATGGGTTCACTCACCATCGGGTCATCTGCTGCATCATCTGGACTGTCATCAGCCGCCTGATACCTTGCCACCGCTGTGGCATCCTCATCCACCGGAGGCCCCCGCTGGAACGCTGGACTCATCTGCTGTTTTGCCACTCTCGACTTTTCTGGGCCTTTTTTCAGTGTTGGAGTAGGCCCACTGGTCACCGCGGGGCTCCATGGGCTAGGGGCTGGACATTCGGCCACCTGGTGGCCTGGCTGGTTACACCAGAAGCAATGGAAGGCGGGACCGACAGAAGGCCCAAGAGGCCTTGGCAGGCTGAGCGATTGGCCCTGTCCACCCTCCCGTGGCCTTCCCAGTGGCCTTCGTAGTCGGCTGGTGTCCCCTCCCCCTCTATGGAACTCTTTGAGGCCTGTATCCAGATCTACCGCCACTCTGAACCATTCCCGAAGCTGGTTTGGCACACCTGGTGTAGTTCTTGGTCAAGACCTGCCCAGAAATGGTGGACCAGCAACAGCTCCGGCCAGGAAGAACACAACTGGCCCGCCAGCCTTCGGAAGTCCCGGACGTAATCTGCCGCAGACCAGCCTCATTGTTTCAGAGACAGGATTTCTGCTTCAGCCCGCTGGAGACGTGATGCATTCTCAAACCGGGCATGCAGGGCTTCTAAGAATAGGCCCGCATCGCCCAACTCCCAGGCATGGTCACTATATAGGCCGGCAGCCCACGCTGCGGCCTCCCCCTGCAGTGCTGCGGTGACCGCCGCCACCATTGCCCATTGAGATTGGTACAGATGGGCATAGCGATCCAGGTGACTAATCACATGGCTCAGGAACATAGCTAACTGGTCAGGATTCCCATCAAATGAAATGGGTATGGTTGGTAGGCCCCACATGCCTCCTGGACCCCATAGATCTGCAGGTTGACCAACGGCCCCAGCCACATCAGCAGGGGTTGTCAAACCTCGGGGTCCAGGACCGGGGCCTTGTGATCCTGGTGTTCTGCCTGGCCATGCCGATCGGGGTTGTGCAGCTGTCACACTGGATACAGGACCTGCGGCCAGGGAGCACTCACTGTTGGCGGCAGCCGAAGCCTTGGGCTGCTTAGCCGAAAGCGGGATGACTCAGTGTGCCCTGAGGATCTGTCCTCCCGTTGCCACGAGGCAGTTCCTTGGTAGCCAGCCTCATCAAACCGGTCACGTAACACATCCATTGTGTACTGGCCGGGGGCAGTTGAGTAACTCCATTCCTCCTCCTCGTCCCCCGTGACACGTCTCTCCCTCC
Source organism: Crotalus adamanteus (assembly GCA_039797435.1). Lineage (NCBI taxonomy): Eukaryota > Metazoa > Chordata > Lepidosauria > Squamata > Viperidae > Crotalus > Crotalus adamanteus. The sequence goes on along the minus strand of CM077935.1, from coordinate 23,274,708 downwards.
ATTCCATGAGAGAAGGCCTAGCGCTTGGTGTGCGCAACCGTCCGGTATCCACACGAGCCAAAGCTGGACTCTGCCACAACTCTCCCAGGACCGTTGGAGCTGTGGCCTCCTGGGCCTCACCCAAAGGGACCATGGACTGTATCACCTTTGGCCTAACCACCGGCTGCTCCTTTGGGACCTCTGTGGCCGGGTCAGGGCCTGTTGCTCCAGCGGGAGCTGCCTCCTCCATCTCCTGAGGAGCCTCCTGCTTGCCCTCCACCATTCCCTCCGAACAAGGGTAAGGGCAGGGGAAAGCAAATAAGACAGTGCTGACTTATTGTCATGCCGTCTGTTGTCGTTCAGGGGAACAAAAGCCAGGAACACAAGTACGAAGTGCAAGCAGCAAGAGTTTATTCCTTGACAACCAAAAAGTCAGCACTGGGAGTGAATTGCTTCCAGTGCTTTACATAACTGTGCCACACCCCATAACCCCACCCCCAGCTGCTAACCACCATCCGCCCAACAGTCATAAAAGTCTCTTTTGTCTGGCTACGACTTTCCCCTGGAGTGGCCCCGCCCTGCTGTCTCTCAACCCGGCTGCCCAGACTTGGCTCCACATTTCCAGTGGCTTCCAGGCCTCCGCAGCTCTGTTTGACTGTCAACGCCCTTTCCTCGACCGCTGGAAGCCACCCGCGGCCGTTTGTGACAGGCAGCAATTGGCCGCACCACTCAGCCGCTCTGTTACTGGCCGCGGCCTTCGCCGACTTCCTGCCGCGCCGCCCAGCTGCTTTACTCATTGCCGTGGGCTTCACCGGCTTCCTGCTGCGACGCTCAGCTGTTCTGCTCATGGCCGCGGCCCTTCCTGAAGGTTTGTCAGCGACTGGCTGCCCCCCCACAGCCCAGCGGTTCCGTCGGCAGCCGTCGAGATGCAAAGGGAGGGGGGAATAGAGGGCCGTAGATGAGAGCCTACAGGCCCGTTCCAGCGGCTGGGGTGGCGTTGGCGACTTCCTGGCTCTGTGGCGGCGTCTGGCATCGGAGCGGCGTCTGGCAGCTGTGGGTTGCATCCCGTGTCACCCCCTCACCTGTGAATGGCAAGCCCCATGGGGCTTGCCAGCTGGCATGCTCACATATGGATGGGGCAAAGCAGAAACCACCAATATTTTTTAAGACATAAGGTTCGGCAAGAATTAATAAAAAGCTGGAATATAGTTAAACATCAATATTACACAAAGATCCTGGCTTGGCTATCGCCATTGGAGGCAGTCACATACCCCAATTTGTACAGGATAGACAAAGCTATTATATATAAAGACATCTTGACAGAAGAAGGTTATTTAAAACAAAAACAAGAGCTAAAACAACAAGGAATAGACATGGAGTGGTGGTCTTATCTCCAGATACAAGCAAGATACATGAAGGATAAGCAAGAATGGGGAATTAACAGACAAGATACGGGGTTAGATAAAATACTGCTAGGCCCGGAGAAAAAAACAAATAAAGAATATTTATAAACACCTGTTGGAACATAAGCTATATGAGGAGCAGGTTAAAGAAACAATGGTGACATGGGCAATAGATCTAGGATATAATAAAAATATGGATCAATGGCAGCAAGTATGGGAGCGAAATAACAAAATCACAGTGGCGACATCATATAAAGCAGCGGTTCTCAACCTGTGGGTTGCGACCCCATTTGGGGTCAAACGACCATTTCACAGGGGTCGCCAAACAATGCAGCCCGCCATTTTTTTCCCCTTTTCCTTAGCTGTGCTACTCCCTCTTATTCTATTGGCTTTTGAAAGCCAATAGAATAGACTCTATTCAAGAGACTCTATTCTATTGGCGTTCGAAAGCCAATAGAATCTATTGGCTTTTGAAAGTCAATAGAATAGACTCTCTTGAATAGAGTCTAATTCTATTGGCTTTCAAAAGCCAATAGGAATTGTCCAGGCTGTCTCTGCCCTGCTGAGCCCACCAAAAGTCCCAGTCTGCAAACGGTGCTGCAAGTTGTCTGCAGCTAAGGCGAGCTTTCTGGATGTTTCCACCCCTCCCTGCTGAGCAACTACTAAATGTAAGTAAAGGGGTGGGAGGTGGGAGGCCGGCGGGTGCAGGGAGGGTTGCTGGCATGCGTGGGGCCCAGTGGGTGGCTTACCTCCCTTGGGCTGGGCCAGCTGGTGACCCAGCCGGTGGTCGGCCTGCACCGTCGCTGCCGCTTGCCAGCTACACCTCGGCCGGCGCAGGGGGCAGCACCACACATACGCGGCGCTCCCGGGCCAAGGAGGTTGCTGGGCGACAGCCCACGTGCAGCCGCAGGAGAGGAGGCGGAGCGTGCATGCCTCCTCCTACCCCGCCCACAGGGAAATACAGGTAGTCCTCGACTTATGACCACATGGTTGGGGTCGCAGCATTAGGAAGGTTGAGAACCACTGATATAAAGAAAACCTGTATAAGATGGTTTACAGATGGCATCTCCCTCCGGCCAGATTAGCCAAAATGTATAAAGGATATTCATCTATGTGTTGGAAATGTAAAAAAGAAAAGGGCACCTTTTTCATGTATGGTGGACATGTAGAGAAGCACAGGTGTATTGGCATATGGTCTGGGATTGGGCAATAGAAATGACTAGGCAAAACATTCAATACAAACCGGAGACATTACTATTAGGAATACTAGAGAAAAATGTAAATAAAGAGGACACATATTTAATTATCCATGTGGTCACAACAGCAAGGATACTATTTGCTCAAAAGTGGAAAGCAATGGAAGTACCAAGTGGGGAAGCACTAATAAAGAAAATTATGTATTGTGCACAACTAGATAGGATAACTAAAAGATTAAAAAAATCAGGAAGAAACAGAATTTTATTGAATATGGAATAAATTTTATAGATGGAGGGAAAAAAATGGAGCTCACAGTAAAGAGATAAACTGAGATAGAGACTAGAAATGTATAGTTGTATATAGGTATATTATATGTAATTAATGTACAATATGGACTGAGATGTCAGTCAAAGACGATTTACCATGTTCAATTTTTTAATCCTTTTTTTTCTTTGTACTTAATAAAAATAAATAAATAAATAAATAAATAAATCACATTCCCCAATTAGCTAGAAGCGTGGGCTTTCTCCCCAGCTCTCCAGCCCGCCAAACCTCTATCAACTCTGGGCCCAATGACCTTGGGTTCCCATGGCTGAGTTATTATTGTTATGACTAGCTGGACTCTCATCCACATTCCCCCTCCCAGCATCAACTAACTCTAAAAGCAATAGAGGAAAATGGCTGCCTTTCCATCTGTTGTCAAAGCAAGAACATCCGATGTTAGCAGTGTTGACATCCTGATTTCCTGAAAAAAAAAGAAAAGAAAAAACCCCAGAAGTAAAAATCCTCCGAAAGTGAGGGGGGGTCTGCTCCACCCTCCTCTAAACGGAAGTGGCGAATTAAATTTACGGGGGGGGGGGGGGAATACAGAAAATTGAAAGATGGACTGGTGCTGACATCTAGTGGTGGATGAAAATACTGCCCTAAATATACAGCCCAGAATGAAAAGCCTGTTGTGACCTTCAGGGCTTTGATTAAACAAAGAGCAGCTGTAACAAAAGAAAAGAAAACATTGTGGACTATCTACAAAGTGAGAACTATAAAACTTAGAAAAAAATTGACCTTCCTGGATTATAAATATTTTTTAAATTGTGACTTTAAAGCAGTGGTTCTCAACCTGTGGGTCGGGACCCCATTTGGGGTTGAACGACCATTTCATGGGGGTCGCCAAACAATGCAGTCCGCCATTTTTTTCCCCTTTTCCTTAGCTGTGCTACTCCCTTTCATTCTATTGGCTTTTGAAAGCCAATAGAATAGACTCTCTTGAATAGAGTCTAATTCTATTGGCTTTCAAAACCCAATAGGAATTGTCCAGGCTGTCTCTGCCCTGCTGAGCCCGCCAAAAGTCCCATTCTGCAAACGGTGCTGCACCAGTTGAGTAGTCCTCGACTTACGACCGGTTGAGTAGTCCTCAACTTACGACCAGTTGGGGGTCGCGGCATTAAAAAGGTTGAGAACCACTGCTTTAAAGTGATTGGCAGAGAAAGGATTTTTGTTCATTATGGGGCATCAGAGATCTGCAGAAAGAACATATCAAGAAAAAATAAATACTTACCAGGAGGAAATGTGTGTTCTGTTACAACAAATGCAAATGATATTAATTTCAAACCACGAGGAAATTATAAATGAATTTGAAAATTTAAATGAATGCATTCTCAATTTAACATCACAACAAATAAAAGATCAGAAAACTAAAAAAGAGAGAGTTCATGTAAAGCAGACAACTGAATATAAACTAGTGGAGACTCAAGTGGAGAAGGACTTACAAGAAACATTGAACATGGAAAAGATAACTTGTACTCTAAGACCACAAAGTAAATTTGAGGATAAGGGAAAAGATTTGACAAAATGGATTGCTGAGCTGTTGGGAGTACCACGAGAAATGGGGAGACAAGGGATGATGAGAGAAATCTTCAATGAATATGAAAGGGCAAAATCTTTTTACAAAGACATGATGTTTGATTTGCCTACTACATTCACAACAACATTTACAAGATTATGGAAAGACTCTTTAATTCAATAGAAGATATTGATTGGGAAAGATGCTTGGCAAAAGAAGAGGGTTAAAGTGAGAATTGAGGAATTAGATGATGGGGTGTATCAAAGGGAATATTTAAAAATTAAACACTTGTCTGAATATTTTTCTCTCCCCCCTTTTTTATTTTTCCCTCTCTTTTCTTTTCTTTTTCTTTTTTTTTCTTTTGTGTCTTTTTCTTACTTTTTAAGACATGAAAATAGATTTAAATACTTTAAGGTAATTAACTCTGGGAAAATTTTAACCAGTAAGAATGTTTTGAACATTGTAGGGAAAATAAATTTAAATAAGAATTGTAAACAGGATTCATGACGAGGCAACCAAGATGACCAGATAGAAAAGAAGCATGATATTGATGTGATTGTTATTGATAGAAATTTTAGAAAAATCTTTATATTTGTTACCTATCAAATTAATAAGTTGTATTAATTTAAGGTTACAAAGAGAATATTATTGGAAGAAGAGAAAATCAAGCAAAGCTATTATGTGGACTTTTGAATACAGAAACTGACTGTTAGTGATTACTTTGTAAACATAAACCCAGACAACACGCTGTTTACTAAATATCAAGGTGTTTATGTTAAAAAATCAATAAAATATTTTTTTTTTAAAAAAACACCCAAAAGGTAGAAGAAGGAACTAGAGGGAAAGCTATACTGCCGAGGTCACCAACCTTTCTTGGTTGGTGGACCGGAGAGAAAGGGAGGGAGAAGCATTTTACACCCATGTGTGCATGTGCGTGTGCATGGGACCATGAGCACGCATGCCCCGCAAAAAGGGTGGGGCTAGTGCCCATGTGATACTCACTAGCCCTGCCCTGTTCTTGCGTGGCACAATGCCCCGTTTCCATGCCCCACAGTGTGGTGGTGGCCATTTTTGCACCTTGCAGTGAAGCAGCGGCCCGTTTTTGTGCCCTGAGGCATGGCAATGGCCCATTTTCATGCCGAGGCACAGTGGTGCCCCGTTTTTGTGCCCCAGAGCATGGCGTTCTGTTTTTGCGCCCTGCAGCCACGGCACTAGCGAGAGCCTACCAGGCCGCGGCCCACAGGTTCGGGACCCCTGCTATACTGGACCTAATTCTTATTAATAGAGAAGAAGTGATAGAGAGAATTGAAGTTGCCGGAAACTTGGGCAAGAGTGACTACATCATATTGGAATTCAATATAATGCAAACACAGGCAATACAATATAATCCAATCAGTATCTTAACCTATAAAAGAGCTGATTTTAACAAACTCAGAGACAGCCTAAGAAAAATTCCATATATAAAAATACTAAATGGTAAAACAACTCAAGAAGCATGGGAAACTCTGAAAAATATGATCATAAAAGCTCAGTCCAACACAATACCACTGAAAAAGAAAAAGAAAAAATCCAAGAAGAAACCAAATCGTAACTGTAAAAGACAGACTAGAAATAAAAATTAAAATAAGCAAGAAAATGGTAAGAGAATACCTGTCTGATCCTGATGAATATAAATCACAGGGACCTGATGGATTATATCCCAGAGTTCTGAAGGAGCTGGCAGATGTTATCTCAGAACCCTTGTACCATATCTTTAAAAAATCCTGGAGCACCAGGGAATTACCTAAGAGTTGGAAAAGAGCTGATGTGGTTCCCATCTTCAAAAAAGGGGGGGGGGGGAAACAGACCCAGGAAACTACAGACCAATCAGCCTAACATCAATACCTGGGAAGATACTGGAAAAAATAATCAAAAACAGATCTGTGAACATCTATAAACAAATAAAGGTATAACTAGTAGCCAGCATGGGTTTGTTAAAAACAGATCATGCCAAACCAATCTTGTTTCATTCTTTGACAAAGGGACTAAATTAGTAGATCAGCGAAATGCTGTGTACATATGATACTTAGACTTCAGCAAGGCATTCAACAAATTAGACCACAACCTACTTCTTGGTAAACTAAAGAAATGTGGGATAGACAGCATCACCACCAGATGGATTTGTAACTGGCTGACAAACTATACTCAACGAGTAGTCCTTAATGGTGCTACATCTACATGGATAGAAGTAAGCAGTGGAGTAGCACAAGGTTTTTCTTAGGCCCAGTACTCTTCAATATCTTCATAAATGACTTAGATCAGTGGTAGTCAACCTGGTCCCTACCACCCACTAGTGGGCGTTCCAGCTTTCATGGTGGGCGGTAGGAGTTTTGTCCGATACTGAAGCACTTTCCTTTTTTTAATTTAATTGACTTTTTAAAAAAATTTCATAGCATTATTTAAAAATGTTTTCATTAGGTTTTCATAAAATTCCCTGTGACAATTTAAATTTCTGAAAATATACTATTTGTATCGCCCGCACATAAGTTGAGTTCACGTTACATAAGTGAAACTAAATGGCGCTATAGTGCAACCGCAAACAAACGAGCCTTGTCTCAGAATAGCTCGCGCATCTCCCCCCACACCACCCAGCTGTAACAGGCAAGCAGAGCTGGTAGCCGGCGCCCCCCCAAACCCAATCCACGATGCACGGGAGGCATGCGCTGACAACGATACACAACGCAGGCTCTTTTGTTTGCGGTAGCACTGGTCAGTACGCAGTTAGATTTGTGAGAGTGAGCACGTGTCTACAGCTTCAAACAAAATATTGTGAGTCCATGTCTCAGAAAAAGAAATACGCTCGTGGCTATTTGCCAGAGTCTCTGAAGATGGGTTTCATAGAATCTGTTGTAAATAAACAACATCCAATGTGTTTATTGTGTCATAAAACATTATCCAATGAGGCAATGAAGCCAAGTCGATTGCGAGAACATCTTTCTACAAAGCATCCAAATGATAAAGACAAGCCCATTGAATATTTTCAGGAAATATATAAAAAAATTTCAAAATCATTCAACAATCGTTGCATCATTTAAGAAACAACATGCAGCGAACGAAGATGGATTAATTGCCGCTTATCGCATTTCACAATTAATTGCAAAAAGTGGTAAAAGCTATAATATTGGAGAAACTGTAATAATACCCTTTATAAAAGAATTTATCTCAACAGTAATGCATCAAGATATACCTGAAATTTTAAAAACGTTGCCCCTAAGCGATAGCACAGTAAAGTGACGAATTGAAGTAATGGCAGTTAATGTTGAAAAAAAACTGATAAGTATTCTCCAAAACTCTTCATTTTCCATGCAAATGGACGAGTCTACCATTGCAGATAATAATGCTTTATTGATGGCATATGTACGTTATTTTGATGAAAACAATACATTACGAGAAGAAATGCTATTCGCAATAAATCTCATTACAGATACAAGAGGATTATCTATATTTAATACTGTGAAATCATACTTTACAAAAAATAATATTCCTTTGAATAATATTGTTGCATGCGCTACTGATGGAGCACCATCAATGGTAGGTCGCTATCATGGATTTGTTGCTTATTTGAAGGAAGAAGTGCTAAATGTTTTATGTATTCATTGTGTGGTGCACAGACAACATCTTGTAGGAAAACATCTAAATACAAGTCTCCATTCATCATTAACTATAATAATTCGAGCCATAAACAAGGTCAAATCCAATGCAAAAAAATGATAGAATGTTTTGACAGTTTTGCCAGGACAATAATGAAGATTTTATTACGTTACTTTTGCACACAGAAGTTTGGTGGCTGTCAAAGGGTACATCTTTGGCTTGTTTTGTAGCATTATATGATAGTGTCATACAATTTTTTGAAAGTAATAATGAGACCAATCTGTGTCAACAGTTAAAAACAGTAAAGAATGATGCCTTTTATTTGGCAGATATTTTCAAGAGATTTCATGATGTCAATTTGCAGCTTCAAGGAGCTAATAAAACTCTTATAGGTTGCCAAAGTATTGTGTCATTATTTATTGACAAACTTGAACTACTTCGTTATAATCTATTGAAGAGAGAATTTCATCAGTTTCCTGAATTATCATCTATAAAAGATAATGTAACTCCAGAGGATATTGACAGATTCAGTAGCCACCTCAACGAACTTAAATTGGACATGGAAAAACGATTTGAAGATATTTTGAAATTGAAGGTGTATGACTGGATGAAAAATCTTTTTACCGCAAATATTGAAGAGGCTGATACAACTTGCCAAGAAGAACTGTTAGAAATTAGATATGATGAAGAAAGTAAACATAAATTCGATAGTGGTGGATATGAAAACCTATGGCAAAGTAAAAAAATGCCTGTCTTATATCCAAATAAGTGGAAAATGATATTCAGTTTATTGATACCTTTCCCTACCTCATATCTTCTGGAATCAGGCTTTAGTGCTGTTAATCATATTATGATCAAAGAAAGAAACCGCCTGAATATTTCCAAAAGATTTATTCTGCCAAACTTAGCGAAAGTCCGACATAAAGTATTTGGTAAGTAATTATTTGGTAAGTAATTATTTGGTAAGCAATATTTTACTTACCAAATAATATTTTAATCTTCATTCACTGCATGTTGTTTTTTAAATGATGCAACCATTGTTGAATGATTTTGAAATTTTTTATATATTTCCTGAAAATATTCAATGGGCTTGTCTTTATCATTTGGATGCCTTGTAGAAAGATGTTCTCGCAATCGACTTGGCTTCATTGCCTCATTGGATAATGTTTTATGACACAATAAACACATTGGATGTTGTTTATTTACAACAGATTCTATGAAACCCATCTTCAGAGACTCTGGCAAATAGCCACGAGCGTATTTCTTTTTCTGAGACATGGACTCACAATATTTTGTTTGAAGCTGTAGGCACGTGCTCACTCTCACAAATCTAACTGCGTACTGACCAGTGCTACCGCAAACAAAAGAGCCTGCGTCGTGTATCGTTGTCAGCGCATGCCTCTCGTGCATCGTGGATTGGGTTTGGGGGGGCGCCGGCTACCAGCTCTGCTTGCCTGTTACAGCTGGGTGGTGTGGGGGGAGATGCGCGAGCTATTCTGAGACAAGGCTCGTTTGTTTGCGGTTGCACTATAGCGCCATTTAGTTTCACTTACGTAACGTGAACTAAACTTATGCGCGGGCGATACAAATAGTATATTTTCAGAAATTTAAATTGTCACGGGGAATTTTATGAAAACCTAATGAAAATGTTTTTAAATAATGCTATGAAATTTTTTTAAAAAGTCAATTAAATTAAAAAAAGGAAAGTGCTTCAGTATCGGACAAAACTCCTACCGCCCACCATGAAAGCTGGAACGCCCACTAGTGGGCGGTAGGGACCAGGTTGACTACCAATGATTTATTCTGCCAAACTTAGCAAAAGTCTGACATAAAGTATTTGGTAAGTAATTATTATTATATGCTTTAACTTGCTGTAACTCTGCTTTATAAATTTTATAAAGTAAACTTACTTCCCTACTTTATAAATCACTATTACTGTGGAACCGGTGGGCGGTTAGAAAATTTTACTATTAACAGAGATACAAAAGTGGGCAGTAGGTATAAAAAGGTTGACTACCCCTGACTTAGATGAAGGAATAGAAGGGGAACTCATCAAATTTGCAGATGACACTAAGCTAGCAGGAAAAGCCAACACCTCAGAAGACAAGCTCAGGATAGCAGTATTCCAGTATTTGAGGAGATGCCATAAATAAGAGAGGGTCAACTTATTTTCCAAAGCACCAGAAGGCAAGACAAGAAACAATGGATGGAAACTAATCAAGAAGAGAAGCAACCTGGAATTAAGGAGAAGCTTCCTAACAGCGAGGACAATTAACCAGTGAAACACCTTGCCTTCAGAAGTTGTAGGTGCTTCATCACTGGAGGTTTTTAAGGAAAAGCTGGACAGCCACCTATCTGAAATGGTATAGGGTCTCCTGCTTGAGCAGGGGGTTCTACTAGAAGACCTCCAAGGTCCCTTCCAGCTCTATTCTGATTGAACATATGGACCTTATACTACAGAGTCCCCTCTTCCACTGGAAACAGAGATACTGCACCTTACTGGAGGTCATCCATCCAGGTCTGCATGTATGGTCTTGCTGCTACTATGTCTTGATTCTGTGAATAGATCCTGAACCTGCTGTCCTGCTCCCAATGTCTCTTGGTCAATCCCTGCAAGGTGCTGCTGAAAGTTCTGGGGCTTGAAAATTGTGTGGATTGGTGCCTGCTGTGCCTGACAATATTTGGGCTTGTGTAATAGAGCATCAGGTAATACATTTCAGGACCCTGGGACATAAATAATATAAAAGCCAAAATGGGAGAAAAACTGACTCCATCTCACTTGCCTTGGGGAAAGAGATTGTGCCCTCTGCATCATTTCCAAATTCTTCTCGTCTGTGTAAACCTGTATCAGAAAAGTTGTCCCCTCCAACCAATGCCTCCATTCTTGAAAGGAAGCCTTGATTGCTAACAACTCCTTATTAAAGATGTCATAATTTCTTTCCAGCTGTGACAAAACTCTAGAGAAAAAGGCACAAGGAAATAGCTGTCTCCCACTCTCTGTCACCAGTTGTAAGAAAACCACTCCCAGCACTGCATCTGTCTCATTAGTCTGGATAACAAATTGCCTCAAGGGGTTGGGTAGATGAAGTAGTGACTGAGAAGCAAAGAGCTGTTTTAATTCTTTGAATGCTGACTGCTCCCATTCTGTCCACTCCCTCCCATAACTCAGCACCAGATTCCACCACACACAAGTTAGTTCACCTTTGCTCAAGAGGGTCTCAGCGGTATGGAGGTGCTATTCTATGGGAGGTTTCATTTGCCTACTGCAACAGCAAGCTTTTATCTTGTTACAGTACATCCCTCCTGGTGGTGGGATTCAATATGTGAACAACTGGTTCTTTGTGTGGATGCTACTTCTGGAAGTCCATTCTGGGCCTGGGAAACAAAAAATTAGCTACCGGTTCTGCCGAAGTGGTGTGAACAGGCTGAATCCCACCACTGATCCTTCCTCTGTTAAAGGTACCATATTCTCAGAAAGGGTTCTTTTCTTTGTAATTTTCTGGCCCTTGTAGGGAACACATGCTTTACTTTTATTCATTTTTCCTGTTGAACTGTGAAATCATCCAGTTCTATACAACCTGATCAGGTAATTTTTTTTCAGCTTGGCTTTAGAGGTCACATTGAGTGAGAAATGGGACAATTGGCTGCAGCCGCCTTGCCCCAGCTGCCTCACCCTGGCACCCCCACCCCAGCCATTTCCTGGTGGCCACCCTTCCCCGGTCACCCCTCCCCGGTCATCCCTCTCTGGCCACACCTCTCTGGCTACCTCGCCCTGGGCGATTCACTGCAGAATAATTCACCAAATGCCAGAAACCTGCACAGGATAACTCACCAAATGCCAGAGGCAAGGAACCTCCTCCTCTTCTCTCTCCCTGTCTCTCCCTCCCTCGCTCTCTCTAGAATATATACTATTCTAGTGGCTCGCCCTGTCAGTGTATGTGGGGGTGGTCTTAAAATTTCTTTGGTTGGGATGTTTACTTTGATTTGCCTTGGATTTGCCTCCCCCCTCCCCTTTGGCAACCTCCATTCCCTGAATAAATATACAGTCCTAACACTTAGACTAGCACTTCTAGATAAGTGAAGACACCAGATCCCCTTCTAATAATCCACACCTAGGAAGGATCTTCCTTCCTGGACTGTGCATTCATGTGTTTTGGAGAACAGGGAAAGGAAGCCTAATCAGGCACTTAGGCAACATGGAAGCAGCTCTGCACACAGGCTGTGGGCTAGCAAGGGTGCAGATGAGCAATGCTGGGTCTTCTTCACCTGGATCCCATGCCTGCTCCTGGAATTCTTTGCCATACACAGCCTCTTCCCCCCTCCCATTGCTAACAAGAAAGGGCCAGATTTTGGAGGAGATGGGCAAGTTTAAAATTGGGGAAGAGATCCAGTGGATAAAGGGAGGAAAGCGCAAAGAGCCCCCCTCCCCTTAGAGAAGAAGGCTCTGTTTCTGTATACATCTGGGCAAGAAATGAGGGACAACAACACAGACACACACAGCCTATTCCCCCTCCTCTCATTGCTAACGAGAAAGGGCCAGAGATAAACTTTTTGGAACAGGACAATGTGGCATCATTCATTTTATGATTGACTCTTCATAACCTTGAGTATCCCCAATGGGCCTTTAATTCAAATCCCTGGTTTGCACTGCTTGTCACGGGGCACATAGTTCAAGGGGTATTGGTTGGGGGAGGGGAGTTGTATCAAGGAGGGAGGGCGGGAGAGACAGGGAGAGAGAGGAGGAGGAGGTTCTCCCTCACTTCCGGCATTTAGCGAGTTATCCCGTGCAGGTTTCTGGCATCTGGCAAATTATCCCACATGGCTAGTTGTCTCACACAGTGAATCAGCCAGGACAAATCATCTTGCAGCAAATTGGCCAGGGCAAGTTGTCCCTCGGCAAATTGCCTGGGGAGAGGTGGCCAGGAAGGGGTGATTGGGGAGGGATGACCAGGGAGGCAGCCAGGGAGGGGCAGCTGCAGTGGATAGACTGGGGGGGGGGTCGCTGTGAAGCAAATGGGGTGAGGCAGCTGTGGCCAATTGTCCTAGACCCCATTCAGTGATGGGGACTAGGTGAAGCCACAAGCAATCCACTACTACAGCCAATTGTCATCCAAATATTAAAGCTTGCATATGGAAAAAGAGTGGTCAATCAGTATTTATCACAAGCAAGGTAATACTAAATTCAGCAGAAGTCACTGTAGCTGATTACTTCAATATGAATTCTGAAAGAACCTGAAATGTATATTTATTTTCACATATGAATAGGCTTCTAATTCTGATATATTTATGTAGGAAAGTAGTACATTTACTGTAACTCAATAGAAACTTGATGATGTATCTCCTTGAGCCAGAAAACTTTTTATATTTTCATTTTTACTATGTTGTCTTCTCAGATTCCTAGTTCTAGAATACCGTGTTTCCCCGAAAATAAGACCTTGTCTTATATTAATTTTTGCTCCAAAAGATGTATTAGGGCTTATTTTCCGGTTAGGGCTTATATTTGGAGAAATACGGTACTAAATGCGTCTGTCTGGCTGACGATCTTAACTGGGGCTTATTTTGGGGGTGGGGCTTATATTACGAGCATCCTGAAAAATCATGCTAGGGCTTATTTTCCGGTTGGGTCTTATTTTTGGGGAAACATGGTACTAGAAAGATGGTGCTACAAATATATTCGTATTGGGTTTAATACGTTTTGCAGAATTTCAAAGCACTACATAGCCTACAAAGCCTGTACACAGAGACAATAGAAAGATGACTGTGCATGGACAGTAACATAACTAAGACTTTTATTATTAGGAATGACCTTACATATGTACTGCCATAGTTTCGTTAAGGCCATATATCACAAGGGAAATATGGAAGATCACTTCATAATTTCTTCCTGGTTACCAGGCACAGCCCCCAAACAATCTGGGAGAATTAAAAATAGTGAAGATGAAATGTATGTTTGGAACAGGACTTTCACATGCAGTCCACCACTAAGTCCTCTTGTCAATCTCACACTATCCCAGCAGTTTGGGGAAAAGCCAAGTTTCAAGTACTTTTTGAAAGTCTAGGAGGGTGGCAGTCTGCTGAAGTACAGGGGGAAGGGTGTCCCATAGAGTAAGGGCTGCCACAGAAAAGGCATGCTTCCTAGGGCCCATAAGATGGCAATGTTTAAGGGAAGGGACTAGAAGCATGCCCATCCTATCTGAGCTGGTAGGAAAAGTAGTTGTCCTTAGGGACAGTTGGTCCCACAGATAACCTGGCTCTATGCCATATAGGGCTTTAAAAGTAATAACCAACACCTTGAATTGTGCCCAGAAGGAAACTGGGAGCCATTGCAGCTTGTGCAACAGAGATGTTACATGAATAATTCTAGGGCACCCTTCACTTCACATACTGCCATGTTCTGGACCAGTTGTAGCTTCCAGGAGTCTTCAAGGGCAGCCCCATGTAGAGTTCATTGCAGTAATCCAAACAGGAAGTGAGAAGTCATCTGAGAATCTCTTCTAGCCTTCAGGGGCTTTGCTCCCCAAGTTTATGGCTGTGAGACCCTGTTTCTGAAGCTGGGCTCATGGAATCAGTTGGGATTGTTGCTACCTGTACCAGCCTCCCTGCTGTGTGGACACCTCCCTGCCTGAGCTGCTGGAGGCAATCTCAAGGTTGGCAGTGGAGTTCCCCAGAACATCTTGGGCTTGACTCTGGACAATGGTCACACATTGGATATGATCTTCTTGTCACAGGGCAGATCATGCCCTGGTGTCCTTGAGATTCTCTTATGCCACTCCCCCCTCTGCAGGGAGTTAGAATTAGAATAGAATAGAGCTGGAAGGGACCTTGGAGGTCTTCTAGTCCAACCCCCTGCTCAAGCAGGAGAACCTATACCATTTCAGACAAGTGACTGTCCAGTCTCTTCTTAAAAATCTCCAGTGATGGAGTGCCCATGATTTCTGAAGACAAGCTGTGCCACTGGTTAATTGTCCCCACTTGTTGGAATATTCATGAACAGGAAGAGTCATGTGGTAACTCAGTCAGCCAATGGGAAGAAAGTGCTACTGAGTCTGTGCAAAAGGAGTATTGAGTTAGGAGCTGGATTTCCAGTCTCAAGGTTTGTCTCTGGTCTGTCTCTGTAAGCAATCTTCATTAAGCTATGTTGCTGTAAAGAAGAATGGTATTGTAAATATTTTTATATAAATATAAAGTTATTTGAATCAGCTAAATGCAGTCAACTGTGAGAGCTTCTGATTTATTTTTCACCAATAGAGAAATTAAAATTCTCTAACAGGTTATGGGCCCAGAGCTTACTAAGGACTGCATTGTAATTTAAAGCTGGAAGAAATTGCCTGTGTTTA
Source organism: Crotalus adamanteus (assembly GCA_039797435.1). Lineage (NCBI taxonomy): Eukaryota > Metazoa > Chordata > Lepidosauria > Squamata > Viperidae > Crotalus > Crotalus adamanteus. The sequence goes on along the minus strand of CM077935.1, from coordinate 23,259,322 downwards.
GAAAGCATAAGAACAAGGCAGAATTAGCAGAATGGCTGCAATGGAATTTGAGGAAAACTCTGTGCCTCGTTTGGGCCAGAAGAATTACTTTGTGTGGGCTGCAAAAATGGAATGTTTGCTGAAAGCTAAAGAGCTGTGGTATATTGTAGAAAATCCACCACAAGTATTTGCAGCTGTTGATCAGAAAAATCATCGAGCAATTGCTTATCTCATCTTGAATTTAGATGATGATCAATGTCTAAATGTTGCAAATTTAAAGACTGCAAAGGAGATATGGTTGAAGTTGAGAGCTGTGCACGTGAATGTTTCTGCATGCAATATAGTGCAATTGTCAAGAAAACTTTACAGAGCCTGTTTGCAACCAGGTGAATCTGTGGAACAGCATTTAAATAAAATGCAAAGTTTATTTCTGGACTTAGAACAACGTGGGATTAAATTCCCTGAGTCCCAGAAGGTTTTATTGGTGTTGAACAGTTTAGATAAAACCTGGGACACAGTTTCTGCAATATTTGAGTGCAAAGAAGAGCAAGACTTAAAGTTTGAGGCTTTAAAGGCATGTTTGCTTAATGAAGAAGAAAAACGCCATTTTAGAAGCAGCCACGAGGAGGAGAAATTCCTGAGGAGGGGGTCCAGACTGCAAGTCTCCAGAGGAGAAGAAACAAGCAGATCAGACCAGGACCAAATTGCAACAAAAGAGAGATTTTGCAAGCAGAGAGCTTTGCAAGGGAAGAATTGCTACATTTGTGAAAAAAAGACACATTTGCAAAGGAACTGTTTGCAAAGGACCAATTTGCAGCAAAGGACATTTGTGCATGCAAAAAGGACTGTTTTGCAAAAGGAACATTTTGGTGTTGCAAACGTTTGCAATAGCAACAACAGAGACAAGTGGCTAATTGATAGTGGGGCAAGTCAAACAATTGTTAATGACTCTAAATTATTTTGCAGGTTTGTTCCAGTAGCACAAGAAGCTGTGGCTTTGGCAAGTGGCCAGAAAGCAAAAGTCATTGGAAGAGGCGATGTAAAAATTCCATATTTGGAATCAAAGTTTACCAAGGTGCTTTGTGTACCTGAGATGGAACATAATTTGTTAAGTGTGTCTAATTTAGACAAACAAGGTTTTGAGGTCATTTTTGTAAATGGGAAATGTCTCATCAAAAGGAATGGGAATATTTGTGCAGAAGGCATAAAGGAAGATAACCTATATGTATTGCAGGGACAAAAAGTTCAATGTTCCCATATATTTAAGAATGTTGCAGAGCATGATTCATGTGTTCATCTTCTGCATAGAAGACTTGGCCATGCAAGCTTTAAAGTTTTGCAGCAAATGCAAGATTTTGCAGAAGGGCTAAATTTGAAGGGATGCAAAACATATTTGGACTGTGCAGTATGCAAAGCATCGAAGTCAAAGGCATTCCCAGTTAGTAAATGTAGCACAAGACAAACAAAGAGTTTTAGAGCTGGTCCATGCTGATCTGGTGGGACCTATGCAAGCCAGTTTGGGAGGAGCAAAATATGCACTAGTAATTGTTGATGATTATAGCAGGTACTCATTTTGCTATTTGCTTAGAGCAAAGACAGAGGTGCTACAACAATTCAAACAGGGGGTAAGTTTTGTAGAGAGAAGGTACAGACAACAAGTGTGTCAGTTGCAAACTGACAGAGGTACTGAATTTATGTCAACTAAATTCCAACAATGGTTGGGGCAGTTGGGGATAAGACACAGACGTACAAATCCTTACACAGTAGCAGAGAACGGTGTAGCTGAAAGAAGGAATGGTGTTTTGCAAACAATGAAAGATTCATTATTGGAGGATTCTGGTTTGAGCAGGTCATATTGGGGAGAAGCCATATTGACTGCTAATTATATAGTTAACAGGCTGTGGAGTTCCTCCATTAATAATACTCCATATGCCATTCTATATGGGAGAAAGCCATCACTGGCACATTTGAGAATTTTTGGAAGTACTGCATGGGTACATATTCCAAAAGCAATCAGAAGAAAGGGACAGAAAAAGGCAAGAAAGCTTAGGTTTGTGGGCTATGAGCCAGGGTCAAAAGGATATCGCTTTAGTGATGGAAGTAAAAGAATTATAATTTCAAGGTCTGCTAATTTTGCAGAACAAAATTGGGACAGAATTAATGCAAATTCTGGGTATGTCTCACTTAATGACGGTGATCTGTTTAGTGACAATAATTCATCTAATGATGAAAAAATGATTATTGAAGATGTCCATGTTCAGGGAGGAGAGGCTGAACAAGACATGAAACCAGAAAGGCTTGAGACACAGGAGCAGTTAATACCACGTAGGTCAGAGCGATGTAATAAAGGAATTCTGCTTGACAGGTATTCCGCCAGCAAGGTAAAGGTTTGCAATGTGTGGTATGAGCCAAGAAGTTATAAAGAGGTATTGGCATTACCAAAAGCTGAACAAGAAAAATGGAAGGAGGCCATGGATAAAGAGATGAAATCCATGGGAGACCATGAAGTATTTAAATCAGTGACTTTGCCACAGGGAACCAAAGCTATGGGTTGTAAATGGGTATATAACAAAAAGGCACTGCCAAATAATGATAAACAGTATAAGGCCAGGCTAGTGGCACAAGGTTTTTCACAATTAATGTATTAAGTTAATAGGTCTGATGTCTCTTCCTGTCATGAAGGGAGGAGTGTTGGAATATTCATGACCAGGAAGAGTCATGTGGTAACTCAGTCAGCCAATGGGAAGAAAGTGCTACTGAGTCTGTGCAAAAGGAGTATTGAGTTAGGAGCTGGATTTCCAGTCTCAAGGTTTGTCTCTGGTCTGTCTCTGTAAGAAATCTTCATTAAGCTATGTTGCTGTAAAGAAGAATGGTATTGTAAATATTTTTATATAAATATAAAGTTATTTGAATCAGCTAAATGCAGTCAACTGTGAGAGCTTCTGATTTATTTTTCACCAATAGAGAAATTAAAATTCTCTAACACCACTGTTAGGAACTTTCTCCTTAATTCCAGGTTGCTTCTCTCTTTGATCAGTTTCCAACCATTGTTTCTTGTCTTGCCCTCTGGTGCTTTGGAGAATAATTTGACCCCCTCTTCTTTGTGGCAGCCCCTCAGATACTGGAATACTGCTATCACATCACCCCTATTTCTTATTTTCTTTAGACTAGCCAAACCCAAGTCCTGCAGCCATTCTTCATATGTTTTAGTCCCCAGGCCTTGTATCATCTTAGTTGCTCTTCTCTGAACTTTTTCCAAGGTCTCAATATCTTTTTTGTAGTATGGTGACCAAAATTGGTCGCAGTATTCCAGGTGTGGTCTTACTAGGGTTTTCTAAAGCAGTACTAATATTTCATGTGATCTTGATTCTATACCTCTGTTTATACAACCCAGGACTGTAATAGCTTTTTTGGCTGCTGCTGCACACTGCTGGCTCATAGTCAAGTGATCGTCCACTAGGACTCCAAGGTCCCTCTCACAGTTACTGTTTTTGATCCAGGTCTCACCTAATCTGTACTTATATCTTTGATGTTTCCTGCCTAAATGTAAAACTTTGCTTTTCTCCACATTAAAACTCATTTTGTTGGATAGGGCCCATTGTTCAAGTCTGTCAAGATCTTTTAAAATCCTGAGCTTGTCTTCTGGGGTGTTGGCTATTCCTGCCAGTTTGGTGTCATCTGCAAATTTGATGAGTTCCCCCTCTATTCCCTCATCTAAGTCATTTTTTTAAAAAAACAAATTTTATTGGGTTTTTTAATTCTTAAGACAAAGTACTCAGGTCACACCGTGGTGGTGGGGTAGTCAAACATCCAAAAACAAAACATATATACATAATACAGTCAATACATCAAATATTCCCTCTCTTTTTCTCTCAAATAGCATAGTATATTTAAAGTAATCCAATTCTAGCTTAAATTTATTCAACCTGAACCTGTTTTAAAGCTTTATGAATTTAAAATACCGTAATCAAATTAACTTTAAATAAAAACATCAATTCAGGTATCCCTTCCAAATGTATTCTAGTTCCTTAATTTTAACATACATCTTATTTATTCTTCCACTAATATCCCCTATTTAAAATAAGATATTGATCTATCCTATACATATCTAATCCATCAATTAATCAATCTCTTTAAGCTGACAGAATAATATCAGACCTTAAAACATTACAATCCATTAGACAGACTTCAAATTACATCCAGTTAATTATCATAACTACTAACATCCAGTCATCAAACAAACACATCATCTTGTTAAATTAACTCAATTAATTATTAATTCAATCCAAATCTAAAACTTCTCTTCAATTTTCTTCATTCCATTACATAATAATTTTCATACAAATAAACCTATCATTCTAAAAAAAATACATTCTTAATCTTCTAGATTACCTTTAATCCATTATATAATTAAAGTGACAAAATAATATTAAGCTTTAAATCATTTCAGTTCGTTAAGCAAATTTCAGATTTCATCCAATTGATTATCATGCCTTACCACATCTATATTATCATACAAAAACATCATACACTAATTTAAAACACTCAGTTGATTATTAAAACAATCCAGATCTAAAAAAACCACAATTTTTCCGATTCCAGTACATAATAATTTTCATCAAAATAAACATATTATTCCACCAATTACATTCTTAATCTATTTTAAGATATCTGTTCTAATAATCCCCCCCTATTTCCCCCCCCCTTATTTGTTAGTCTGCATCTTAGTCCTTAAAACAGTCCATAAATCAACAGTGCCTTTTAATCCATTACACATCATTTTAAATTTCTCTTTTCAGTCTTATTCTGGCCTTCTTTCTCTGCCAGGCAGGTTTCCATAACCAGGCTTCCCTTTCAACCAATAGATCTCTATTTATTGCTTGCAGTGCCCTTTGAAGTGATAGGAATCCCATCCTCTGTATTACGCCTCTGTTTCTCTCATCCTTAAAGCTTCGTTACTTTAAAGTTTCAAGTCTTAATCTTTGGTTCTTCTGATCCTCAAAACTATAAATTACTTGTTTATAAGGTAAAGTCTCTTTTATCTCAGTTGTTTCCTCTTCTAGTAAGTTTTGATTTGTAGAATGTTCAGATATAGTCTGGAGATCAGTTTGAAGATTTGAAGTGGAACTTCTGGTTCTTAATTCTGTAGTAAACTCTTTTATTGTAGCACATATTTCTGCAGTAGCCTCATAAATCTTTTCCAATATAAGTTTGCAGTTTAATTGTAACTGAGCTTTCTCCATATTGATAGTAATTGAAGAGAGTCTCTTTTTTCCTTTTTTTGGGAGGCTGTATTTAGTAAAAGTTGAGCAGTATCCACCCCCACAATTCCCACTGCTACATCAGTTTATCTTTTCTCTTGAAAACATTTGAAAGTCAGGTCTATTCCATCTCCAAAGAGTAACCAGAGGTTGCAATATTAGGTTTTCGCCAGTAGATGTCCTCAATAGATTAAAAAAAAATCTTTTCCAGACACCATTTTCCCCCCCTTTTTTTCTATCTTTTGAAATATGATGTGAAAAAAGAAATAATCTTCAAACATAAAGTAATAGTACAGCTCTTTAAAAAAAAGGTTTTTCTGTACCTCAAAAACAGATGAAAATAAAATATAGTCTCTAAAATTTTATTCTATTCCTTTGTTCAATGCCTTTCTTCCCAAACATATAGAAGCTGCTTTTTCAAAACGGGGAAATAGTTCCAACAAAACTCTTACAGGCAAAAAAGAAGCAAAATAGAGTAAAGAGAGGAGCCCAAAAAAAGTCTCACCCGGATTCACCATGGTGGTTCTCAATGCTTAGATGTTCTTGCAGTTTGGAGCAGCTAGGTGATCGGCCATTTTACTGGCCGATCTTTCTTCTCCGTCGGCCCTCCGAGATGGCTCGGACAGCTGGAGGAGCCACCGCTCGTCCTCAGCCAAGCGAAGCCTCGTTGAGAGAAGTCGCACCCTCCAGGGTGACTTTCGACCCGCATAAGGGTCTACCAGTGGAGGGAAAACTAGCCGACGAGAAGACAAGTCTCCCTGTACAACTAGGGATGCCACGATCCAGAACCGGAAGTCATTAATGAAGATATTGAAGAGTACTGGGCCTAAGACAGAGCCTTGTGGTACCCCACTGCTTACTTCACTCCATGTGAATGTAGTACCATTGAGGACTACTCGCTGAGTACAGTTTGTCAGCCAGGTACAGATCCATCTGATGGTGGTGTTGTCTATCCCACTTTTTTCTAGCTTACTAAGCAGCAGGTTGTGGTCTACTTTGTCAAATGCCTTAGTCTAAGTATACTATGTCCACAGCGTTTTGCCACAATGACTGGTGGACATGAATGGGTTCCAGAGGGAACTTGGGGATATCCCAGGGGCCTTGCTTCATGGACCTGCCAAAGCTCTAGTTATGTCTTGGAACCAAAAGGTGGCCGAGGCTTTGTACAGGATCATGCTTGTGCCTCTTTACCCATCTCTCCCAAAACTCCCTGTGGTTCACAAAGGAGCTGCAGGTTCTGAAACTGGCTGAGATGCCTAGAGCAGGGCTTTTCAACCGGTGGTACGTGTACCACCTGTGGTACTTTGCCATGTGGCAGGTGGTACGCGACTGCTAGCCAAGTGTAGTGGGGAAGGGGAATGAGCTGAAGTGACCCAAGCCTGAGGGAGAGGCAGCTGCAGGACAGTCTGTGCTCAGCAGAAGCTGATTGGCTCCAGCTGATTGGTGCTTCTGGAAGCAGCTTGGAGCTGGAGGTGAACTGAAGAAAAGGGGGAAGGGGAGGAGAGGAGAGGCCATAAAAGGAGGTGGTTTGGGTGGGAAAGGGAAAAAAAGACAACAGGGAAAGAGAAGGAGAGGTCAGCAGGAAGGGAGGAAACAGGGACAGAGAAGAAGCAGCAGCTGTTGCTCAAAGAAAAGGTCCCTTGGTTCATTTTCTCCAGCCAGGAGAATGCAATCAGCGCTGATGAAATGAAAAGCTGGCATGTGGGAAAGGAGGTGGGTTTATTTAGTTCTGGATCAGCTGGCAGCTTGATTGGGTTACCATAAGGATTTTTGTACAGTTTTTACAGCCTTTTGTAATTCAGAGGCTTGGTTTATGTGCTTTGGTTATTGGAATATTTTAGTCTGTATTTTAGGCTAGCAATGAGTCCAAAGTGTTGACTTCTGTAGATTTAATCCCTTTTTTCTACAGTTTGTAATATTTTATTAGATTATAGAATAAAATACAAAAGCAAATAGTAAGACACAGTGGGGAAGAAAAGGGGGGGAAGTGAGGGGGAGAAGGGAAAAAGAACAGACTTCCTCTGTTACAGTAGAAGGAAGCATTAACATTGAACCTCAACTTTTTACTTTTCCATAATATTATAAACTAGCCATTTCTATAACAACAAATGAATCTAATCAGTAAAACTCAAAATCCCCCCCCCCCCCCTTTATTTAGTCATCAAGTTTTTGACACCTTGCTAAGCACTGGTGGTGCTCAAATATTGTCATGTCCTAAAAGTGGTACAATCTGTGAAAAGGTTGAAAAACCCTGGCCTAGAGTGCCGCTGGAGATAAATAAGGGATGAATCTGACCAGACATGACTTAGAACTGCTATTAAGGCCCACCTCATGGCAGTAAGAGCAGCAGAACACCATTATTTTTCCACCTTTATTGCATCCTCAGAGCATTTCCCCTACCATAGGGTGGAAGGAGGAGAACTATTATAACATAGTGCCTTCCACTCCCAACCCCTGAAGCCGGTCCAGAAGGAAACCATGGTTGATGATATTGAAAGCTGCTGAGAGGTCCATGAGGGCCAGAATGGTTGCTTCACCCACATCCTGAGCCCTCCAAAGGTCATCATCAAGTATGGCTAATGACATTTCAGTGCTGTGCCCTGGCCCAAACCCAGACTAAAAAGGGTCCAGATAATCCGCTTCATCCAGGGTCCTCTGTAACTGTGTTCCAGCCACCCTCTCAACAATCTTTCCTAAAAAGGAAAGTTGTCTAACATTGTTGGTCCAAGGATGGCCTCTTGAGAAGGGGGTGCACCACCACCTCCTCCCTCAAAGAGGCATTAATTAGCACTTGGACCCAACCTCCTGGTAGGCCTTAAACAACAAGGAGGGCCATGGGTTCAAAACACCTGTGGTTGAGTTCATAGACACAAAGACCCTGTCCACTTTCTCAAGAGCAACCACTCAAACTCCTCTCAGATAACAAGGCTCATATGTGTCTCCATTACCTGCAAAGGGTCTGCCAAGCCAGAGTCCAACTCCAAGCGAAGTCGAGCCACTGTATCTGACAGATGTCAAGAATATTCCTCACAGAGACCCTGCAAGGGGTCCCCCAAATCCTTCTTACCCAGGAGGGACCTTGTCACCTGAAACAGGGCTGCTGGTTGACTATCTGCAGATGCAAAGAGGGCAGAGAAGTAATAATACTTCATCACCCTTATAGCCACAAGGTAAGTCCTACCTGTACTCAGCCAGCCTTGACCCACTGTGTGAGTAGGACTGTGGATAAATTAGACCAGGTCCATGGCTGCCATGGTAACCATGAACTCCTGCACTACCTCAGACCCTGTGCCCAGAGAAGGCAGATTGAAATCCCCCAGAATAATAAGCCTGGGGAACTCCACTGCCAGTCCAGAGTCCAGGAGTGTAGGCAGGGTTGCTGCAGGGAGGAAGGTAAATAAGCAGCAATCACTATGACCCAACCTCATAAAAAGGGTCTCAAATCTGACAAATCTGACTGGCAGGGCACCAGTGGTGGGCACCAGAGACTCACACCAGAGATCCCCACCCCTGCCCTGGAATCACAGTTGGTGCCACGCTCAAAACCCACAAGGACACATTTCAGAGAGGTAAAGCAACCTCCCACCACCACCATGTTTCAGTGATGCAGGCCAGGTCAGCATTCTCATCTACAATTAAAATGAGGGGTCTGGTGGCAAAACTGGCGGGAACTGCCCCCTTCGATGCACCCAAGTAAGTCAGCAATGAGGTCCAAGGAGTTCATAGAGCTTCCCCGGGCCCATGGGGCAGAGGATCAAGCTCTGACTCCACCAAATGATGACTCGGAGGTGGCTGAAAGTGACTATGAGGATGACCCCTTGGTAAGTGGGCCTATCGACCCCATAACCATGCCCCTAGAACTGTCCATACCGGGCACCGGGAAGAGAGTAAAATTAGCAGCTTTGCTGGACTTGGGGTGCACCCGCTGCTAAATCAGCCCAAAACTGGTAGGGAGAATGGGAGTGCCCCTCAGGAGACTCAAGACTCCAATCACCTTTTGCCAACTCGATGGGTCCATCGCAGGGGGGGTTCCCACCAGTTTTGCCACCAGGCCCCTGCATTTAACCATGGGAGACCACTCAGAGACTTTAGCATTTGTTGTGGCTCCTGGCATGGAGTGGCCATTAGTGCTGGGACTAACATGGTTAAAGAAATGGAACCCCATAGTCAATTGGAGGGAGGGACGCCTAAAATTCCTGAAGAGGAGGGCCCCTCCTCCCTCCAAGGAAAAGGGTGGGAGGTGTAGACTATGCCACAAACTAGCCTCTGCCCTCAGCGAGCAGGAATTACAGAGCCTCCCACCAGAATACCAGGGCCTAGCTGAAGTGTTCAGTGAACAGAGATTGGATGAGCTTCCACCCCACTGATCCACAGACTGTGCCATTGAGATTGTCCCAGGGGCGAAGTTCCCAAAATCAAAGTTATACTCCATGGCCCCTAGGGAGTTGAACGAACTTTGCAAGTTCATTGACAAGAATTTGGTGTGGGGCTTCATTCAGACTGTCAGACTCCGGTTGGCTGCCCCCGTGCTATTCAGGGAAAAGAAAGATGGGTCTCTTTTTCTGTGCGTGGATTATAGGGGTCTGAACACGGTATGTGTGGAAAATATGTACCTCCTCCCTTTAATAAGAGACATGCTAGCACACCTGTCAAAAGGGAAAATTTTCTCTAAACTAGACATGCGGGAGGCTTATTATCAAATAAGAATAAAAAAGGGGGACAAATGGAAAACCGCTTTTAATTGTCCCCTGGGCTGCTTTCAATTTAGGGTGCTTCCTTTTGGATTACAAGGGGCTCCAGCTGTTTTTATGCAATTGATCAATGAGGTTCTGCATGAACATCTGTACAAGGTGGTTTTGGTTTACCTTGATGATATCCTGCTCTATACTGAAACCAAGGCAGAACACGTCAAACTGGTCAGAGCCGTTCTAAGTAAACTGTGCTCCGCCAAACTGTATGCCAAATTATCAAAATGTGAATTCCACAAAGATTGCATTGATTGCTTGGGTTATCGCATCTCAATCAAAGGGGATGGAGATGGACCCGGAGAAAGTGCAAGCCATCCTGGAGTGGGGCCCCCTCGCACCAGAAAACAACTCCAGAGCTTCTTAGGCTTTGCAAATTTTTACCGGCAGGCTCAAGCCGACAATAAGAGGGTGGAGCAGAAACCACTCTCCTTCTTTTGTATTCTGCAGGTGGATCTGTATGTCAGGTCCCCAAACAAATGTATTGTTTCCCTCCTTATAGTATACTTGCTTTTGCAACCATTTTTGGGGGCCTGCCATCCTGTTGGGAGGGGGGATACTTTGGGGATGCTTTGTACTGTCTTGCCACTATGCCCTTCCCCCAGGAGAAGGAATGCATCACCCTTATCTGGGAGATGGTTTGCACTTGGAGCCAGAAGGAAACAAAAGTGAGAGAGACCTTGAAGAGTGCACCAATGGAGCCAGTTACCAAAACACTATGCCACCTGTGGATTGGCTGGAATTCAAACAAACACTGGGACCCTGGGGGGGGGAGTAATGAATATTGCTTTTAATATACTGCTTGCGCGGGTTTTTCCTCAGACCTCGCCTTGTTTTCCCTGCTATCACTACCCCCTAATAAAAGTTCCTTTTGAGACAATGCAAACAAACCAGGAAGATGGTTAGCTTATAAACTCAAAAAACAGAAGGAGAAGAAACTGATAAATAACTTAGTAGATGAAAAAGGTTGCTTGCAATTTAAAAATGAAGAAATAAAAAAGATATTTTTTTTTTGTAAAAATTTTTATTTTCAACTTTACAATGCATAACAATCTTACAAATACTTCAGATAAAAAATAAAACAAATTGATACACGCCACATTCGGTCTTGCCCGCCCATTTCCCCCCAAACCGCATCCCACCTCAAACCAACTTACTTCTTTCCCTCTTTTTCTTCACTCACGCCCTCTCCTCCTTCACCTCAACCTTCCTACATACTTCTCACCTTCTTCTCCTCCCTCTTGATGCGGTCCAGGGGAAATGCCCGAGCAGTTCCTCTCTCAAAATTAAAACATTAATATTATATACAATAAAACTATTTCTACTTTATCTGAACTACTTAAACTTCAACCCCCCCTCCCCCCTCCCCCCTCCCCCGTCCCCCCACCCCCCTCCCCCCTGACTTCCCAGAGCAAAATACAGGATTATGCAAACATATTAAACATAATCTATTTAAGTTTACTAATTATACAATGAACAAAATCATAAAAACCCTTAACTCTCTTCAAACTTTAACATCATAAGTTTATAAACAAAATCATTACTCATAGAATAAGTGAAACTTTGTAGTTCCATATTTCTTCTGAACATATTCTATCTATCTTCTCCATGCATTAAAATATCTCTCTTGTGAATGGTCCTTTAAATAAGCAGAAATTTTAGCCATTTCTGCTAAATTAGAGACCTTAAATACCCATTCTTCTAAAGAAGGCAGAGTATCCTTCTTCCAATATTGACCCACCAGTAATCTTGCTGCTGTTATTAAATTCAACATTAAGATAGTTTCTTTAACATTAAAGTCCACGAAAATTCCCAAAAGGAACAGTTGGGGAGTAAACTTAATCTTTCTTTTAAAAACCTTTTGAATGTTCCACCAAATCATAATCCAGAAGGCTTTAATAACTTTACAGATCCACCAAACATGAAAATAGGTTGCATCCAAGCAACCACATCTCCAACATTTAGGTTGCAGGTTCGGGTAAATACAAGACAACTTTTTAGGATCCAAATGCCATCTATAAAACATTTTATAAAAATTTTCCCTCAAATTCTGGGCCTGCGTAAATTTAACATTTCTAGTCCAAATTCCCTCCCATAAGTCCAACGAGATCGGTTCTTGAATATTCTGGGCCCATTTAATCATACAATATTTAATTAACTCTGTTTCTGAATCCAATTTTATTAACTCATTATAAATTCTTTTAATATGGGCACATTTCTGATCCTTGATCTGAATTACCAAATTTTCATCTACTAAAGTAATTCCCACTTTCTTATCCAAAGTCCATCTCTGCACAATTTGCAAGTATTGAAACCATGATTGTAAAATGTTTTCTTGCCTTAACACATCAGAAGACTTTAATTGCCAATCAGTACCCGACCAAATAAGTAACTCTTTATACGAAATGTTGTCAAAATTCACCCCCTTGGAAACCCCCTGGATTGCTTGTCCAGGGATCCCCCAAATAGGTATTTTATAATTTAACTTATAATAATATTTTTTCCAAACTCGAAGTAAAGCATATCTTAAAATATGTGACTTAAAGACCAAATCTAGTTTCTTATCAAAAATTAAATATGCATGCCAACCATATAATAAATCCCACCCTTCAAGAACAAGAATATCTTTATTTGTTAAATTGAGCCAGTCACTTACTAAAGTTAAAGTGGCCGCATCATAATATAATTTCAAATTTGGTGCTTTAAGTCCACCTCTTTCTCGAGCATCTTGTAAAATCTTAAACTTTACCCTTGATTTCTTCCCGCCCCAAATAAATTTATTAATACCCTTCTGCCACTCATCCAAATTAGCATCCTTCTTTAAAATGGGTATCATCTGAAACAAAAAAAGAAACTTTGGTAGAACATTCATCTTCACTACTGAAATTCTCCCCAATAACGATAGTTGTAGCTTTTGCCAATCATTTAAATCTTTTTGAACTTTAACCCATAAGCGTTCACAATTATTCTTATACAATTTTCCATTAGATGTTGTAATATAAACTCCTAAATACTTAACCTTATTAACTATTTCATAACCGGTTGTTTCAGCTATAAAATCTTTTCCCTTCCTAGACATATTTTTCAATAATATTTTAGTTTTATTCTTATTTACCTTAAAACCAGAGACCTGTCCATACTGTACTAAAATTTCAACCAAATCTTTGACCGAATCTGTTGGACGGGATAATGTCACAACCAAATCATCAGCAAAAGCTCTCAGCCTATAATCAATTTTACTTATTTTTATTCCTTTTAATCTAGATGAGTCTCGAATTTTAATAAGTAAAATCTCCACTGTTAATACAAATAACAAGGGGGATAAAGGACAACCCTGTCTTGTACCTTTTCCTATTTTAAATACGTCTGTTAATCCCGCATTAATTATAATTTGCGCCGATTGTTGTTGATAAATGGCCTTGAGAGCAGACAAGAATTTATCTCCAAAATTCATTTCCTCTACAACTTTCAATAGAAAATTCCAATCTAATTGATCAAAAGCTTTCTCAGCATCTATAAATATTAAAGCAGCAGGGATTTGGTTGTTCTTATCCAAATACTCTATTAAATTAACAATTTGTCTTATATTGTTTTTCATATATCTCCCCATTATAAATCCAGATTGGTCAGTATGAATCAATTGTTTCAAAACCTGCATTAATCTATTTGCCAATGTTGTTGTTGTTGTTGTTAATTGCGAAGTCATGTCCGACCCATCGCGACCCCATGGACAACGTTCCTCCAGGTCTTCCTGTCCTCTACCATCTTCTGGAGTCCATTTAAGTTCACACCTACTGCTTCAGTGACTCCATCCAGCCATCTCATTCTCTGTCGTCCCCTTCTTCTATTGCCCTCAATCTTTCCCAGCATTAGGCCCTTTTCCAGTGAGTCCTTCCTTCTCATTAGGTGGCCAAAGTATTTGAGTTTCAACTTCAGGATCTTTGCAATATCTTTGCAAAAATCTTATAATCTGTATTTAAAAGAGATATAGGCCTATAATTTCTAGGTTGGGACAGATCCTGGTCCTCCTTTGGAATTAATGATATGAAGGCCGTTCTCCAGGATGGAGGTAATTCTGCTCCAGATAAAATATCATTTAAAAGTACCTTTAATGGTTCTATCATTTCTTCAGATAACATCTTGTAATAAATCGCTGTTAACCCATCAGTACCTGGAGTCTTACCAACCTTTAATTGTTTAATTTCAAAAATAATCTCTTCAGAAGTAATTAAACCATTAATCCCATCACATTGATCGCTCGTAAGTCTAGGAAAATGTGCTCCCTGTAAATATTTTTCTATATCTGAAGTTTGTATACTTTCACTAGCATATAATTTAGAATAAAAATCTAAAAAAGACTTTTTAATCAAATTTTGTTGGTAGACTTCTTTACCTTTATAAATTATTTTATCTATAATCCTCGATTTCTGTTTCTTATGTAATTGATAAGCCAACCATCTACCAGGTTTATTTGCATTACAAAATGTATTATGTCTCACATACCTCAAATTAGTTCATTTGATCTGCTAATAACATATTAAATTGCTCCTTCAACAAAGTAATAGAAACTTTTAACTTATTGTCCATTGGATTTGGTATTAAAATCTTTAACTTACATTTAATCTCATCTTCAAGATCTTTATGTTTCTGGGTCTGTTTACGTCTATGAGCATTGTTCATAGAAATCAAAACCCCTCTCATATATGCTTTACAAGAGTCCCATACCATTGGCATCGAAGTACCCTTATTCATATTCCAAGCAAAAAAATCCTTTAAATAACCTTTACATAGCTGTATATTCTCTTCATATCTAAATAAATTCTCATTCAACCTCCAAGTCCTTCTAGTTCTTTCTTCCGATGAAATTTCCAACCATACCGGACTATGGTCTGAAATTATTCTAGGAAATATCTTGATATTCTTCACCCTAGAAAGGAAATCACTAGTAACCAAGAAAAAATCAATTCTAGAATAAGATTGGTGTCTATCCAAAAAAAAAGTAAAGTCTTTTTCCTCAGTATTCCATTCTCTCCAAATATCTCTAAGTTCCAAATCATCCTTTAAGTCAAAAAAAACTTTAGGAAGTCTTGCATGGTTAGAAACTTTAAAAGGGCCCTTCTTATCTTTACTTGAGTCCAAAACACCATTCCAATCTCCCATCATAATAACTGACTTATAATCCAAAGAAGTTAATTTCTGGTGAATAAACTTATAAAAATGTTTTTGTTTTTGATTGGGAGCATATAAACCAACCAAAAGAGTTATCATATCATTTATTAGTAAATCAATAATAACATATCTTCCTTGTAAGTCAAAATCAATTAACCTCGGTGAAAGCTCCTTTCTCACATAGATAACTACTCCTCCTTTTTTCTGCAAAGCAGGAGCTATAAAATGTATCCCCAGCCGGGGATTAAACAAGTATTTTTGATCTTTAGAAATAATATGAGTCTCTTGTAAACAAATAATATCATTTCTGTGTTGCTTCAAATAATGAAAGATTTTCTTTCTCTTCTGTGAAGAGTTAAGGCCATTAACATTCCAGGTTAGAAGCTTTGCCATCCTTGGCAGGATGAAGCCTTTGGAACAAAGCCTCTAGATTTACAGTCGATGATCTCTTTGGCCTTGCTCCTCCCACCGGCTCCGAAATAGACTGTGGTAAACTTCCATCATCTGCCTTTTGTTGTTGTTGCTGTTGTTGTTGTTGTCTTTCTCTACGTTTATAAGCAGCGCGTGTAATTCTTTGTTCCCTTGGGTCTTCTGTTATTTGCAAATTCTGTTGCATAGCTTCAACCAACAATTCTTCTCCCAAAGATGGCATTGAACCTACAGACAACTGTGCTTCTGCCTTACTCTCATCTTTCTTTAATCTTGGAGATGGTGGTGAACTTGCTTTTAAAATAGTAACATAAAAATCTCTTACTTTTGAAACTGTATTAAGACGGTATCGTATACCAGTGTAAGTCACCACTATCCCCACAGGTATGTCCCATCTAAATTGAATTTGTCGCTTCTTAAGTTCTTCAGCCAAAAAAGCAAAGTCTTTTCTTTTTCTAAGAATTTTAGAAGGTATTTCCTTTAAAACTATCACACCCTGAGCTGCAATCTGAAAGATAATTAAAGAATACTATAAGAAACTGTATGATATAGAAGAAATTCCATGGGAGAAAATGATTCAATATCTGGAAGAAAATAATTTACCAAAAATTTCAGAAAACTTTAAAACGATGTTAGAGGAAAAAATAACAATGATGGAAATAACAGAGGCTATAAGAAGACAAAAAAAGAGAAAACGCCAGGGCCAGATGGATTACCGTCGGAGCTATATAAATCTTTACAAGATACATTAAGTGTACCGTTGAAGGATGTGTGTAATGAACTTTCGTTGGAGGCTAAACTCCCAAATACATGGACAGAAGCAAATATTACCCTAATACCAAAAGAAGATTCAGACTTGACACAGATAAAATATTACAGACCAATCTCATTATTAAATGTGGATTATAAAATTTATACTTCAATTATAGCAGAGAGACTGAAAAGATTTTTAACTGAATTTATACATTCAGACCAAAATGGATTTTTACCAAAGAGACAAATTAAAAATAATCTAAGAGTGATAATGGATATATTGGAATATTATGAACTGCATCCAGGGAAACAATTGGCACTAATATTTTTAGATGCTTAAAAGGAATTTGATAATATGTCCTGACAATTTATGATCCAGCAATTAAAAATAATGGACATTGGAAAAAAGTTATAAATACAGTATGATTAAAACAATATATAATAAACAAACAGCGAAAGTGATTGTAAATGGAGACTATACAGAGAACTTTGAGATAAGAAAAGGTACAAGGCAAGGATGTCCATTATCTCCATTGTTATTTATTTTAACCTTGGAAGTGCATTATTATCAACATGGGAAAAAATAAAATGTAAAATATATCTGAAAATTCCAGGTTGGCTTTCAACAATGGAAGCATTTGTACATCCAAATTTAGTCAATTTTGAAAAAATCCGGACATACAGAGATATTCTAAATTCTGAAGGGAACTTAAAATCTAAACAAGAAATGGAAAATCAAGGTATCAATCTATCATGGTGGGCATACTTACAAATGCAAGCTAGATATGATAAAGATGTTAAACTGTATGGATTTTATAAGGAGCAAACTTTGTTTGATAAGATATTATTAACCTCTGATGAGAAACTAATTAAGAAAAATTATAATTTTCTATTAAATTTGAAAATGGAAAGCGAACAATTTAAAGAAACAATGATAATATGGGCAATTTTTTTGGGATATAATATAGAATTAGAAAAATGGCAAAACTTGTGGGGAAGGGGCTTCCGGTTTGCGATCGCGGTGCTGGTGGACTTGGGGGGGAGCGCTCTCTCTGCCACCCGGTTTTCCTTCGTCAGGAGACCCTGAAAACGGTCGAAAGTCGCCCTGGAGGGGCAACAACCGTGAGGAGGACCATCAACAATTGCGGAAGGGCGGTAGCTCTTCCGTTTGATCCGAGGCAGCTCCTTTGGACCAATGGAGAAAAGATCGGCCATCAACATGGCCAATCACTAAGCCGTACCAGCTGAAATCCAAAATCACCACCAAGCACAACGAAAGCACCACGGAGGAATTGGGTGAGACCTTACCTTACCTTTCTTGTATCCCAACTATCTTCCTGTAAAAGCCTCTTGAAATTTCTTCCCCCCTTTTAACTTTGCAGCGTCTGCCTACTTCGGGAAAATAAAGCTTAGAAAAGAAAAGAAAAGAAAAGAAAAGAACAACTAAACTAAATACCTAAATAACTGGACTTGCACTTTTTGGATATTTCGGGTCCCAAAAAGTTCCCATTTCTATGGGGACCTATTACCTTATTTACTTGTTAAGTTGGAAAGAAGAAGAAGAAAAAAAGAAAAAGAAAAAAAATTAAACTGGATAAAAGCCTAACTTGAGTTTGGAAAAAGACTTTACATGCTATCAGGGATATCTTGTAGCAAAGCCTGGTATAGCAAGTGAATTTCTTTCACTGTGAGACCTGCTTATTGCCTAGATTTGTCCTTGGTACTATCTAAAAAGGATAAGAATTTGAAACAGCTGGGTGGTGAGAGCAACTTCTAGGAATAGTGGAGGTGGACATTCACTGACTTTTATGAAAAATAGTCTCAACTAAAGGACTATCTGTAAACACCACAGAAATGGAGGAATACTACCCACAACTTAACTATAAACTTATACTTGAAAAAATCCTTGAAGCTACTGAGCTAATGAATTCCAGATTGAAAGACAAAGGTGCCACTTTAAATTTACAAAATGAAGGCCAGATTTCAGCTGATGAACTTACAATCCAAATAACAACAGAAGAGGAACAAATTAATATCAAAGAGGACTTTAAAGAGCAACAAGTACAATCTACTGAGAACTTTGATAGTCAAACCTTATAATAATAATAATAATAATAATAATAATAATAATAATAATAATAATAATAATAATAATAATAATAAAGTTGGAAAGGACCTTGGAGGTCATCTAGTCCAACCCTCTGCTCAGGCAGGTAACCCTATACCATTTCGAACAAATGGCTGTCCAGTTTCTTCTTAAAAACTTCCAGTGTTGGAGCATTCACCACTTCTGGAGGCAGGTTGTTCCACTGGCTAATTGTTCTAACTGTCAGGAAGTTTCTCCTTAGTTCTAGGTTGCTTCTCTCTTTGGTTAGTTTCCATCCATTGCTTCTTGTCCTACCTTCAGGCACTTTGGAAAATAGCTTGACTCCCTCTTCTTTGTGGCAGCCCCTGAGATACTGGAACACTGCTATCGTGTCCCCCCCTCATCCTTCTCTTCATTAAACTGGTCATACCGAATTCCAGCAGCCATTCCTTATATGTTTTAGCCTCCAGTCCCCTAATCATCTTTGTTGCTCTTCTCTGTACTCTTTCTAGAGTCTCAACATCTTTTTTACATCGTGGTGACCAAAACTGGATGCAGTATTCCAAGTGTGGCCTTACCAAGGCATTGAAGAGTGGTATTAATACTTCACATGATCTTGATTCTATCCCTCTGTTAATGCAGCCTAGCACTGTGTTGGCTTTTGTTGGCTTTTGTTGGTGATGCTGTCTAACCCGCATTTTTCTATCTTATCAAGTAGTAGGTTGTGATCTACTTTGTCAAATGCCTTACTGAAGTCCAAGTAAATTATATCCACAGCATTCCTCTGATCTGTTTTTGACAAACCCGTGTTGGCTTTTAGTAATGACTTTGTTTGCCTCTAGGTGTTCGTTGATTCGTTGTTTGATTATCTTTTCCAGAATCTTCCCAGGTATTAAGGTCAGGCTGATAGGTCTGTAATTTCCTGGATCCATTTTTTCCCTTTTTTGAAGATGGGAACTACATCAGCTCTTTTCCAGTCCTCTGGTAGTTCCCCAGTGTTCCAGGATCTTTGAAAAATATAGTTCAGTGGTTCTGAGATCACATCTGCCAGTTCCTTGAGAACCTTGGGGTGTAATCCATCTGGTCCTGGTGATTTGAACTCGTCTAGGCTGGACAGGTGCTCACTTACCATTTTCTTGCCTATCTTAACTTGTGTTTCTATTCTGTGGTTAAGCCATTGGATTTCCTATTGGTGACCGTTGGAATGTCCGGTGCCGTAGGTCAGTGGCAGTGTTGTTAGGATGGGGGGGGGTGCAGCAGTGTTCCCAGCACACTGCTGGAATGCATGTTAAAAGGATTTGATAAGTACTTTAATCATACCCAGTATAAGGTCCCCTGCCCCAAGGTAACTAGGGGATAGGTTGCAGTTTTTATGTGAGCACCAATGGCCTCACATGGATGTGGGGTGGCCCCCGGAGGGAACTTTTAAGAATCAAATTATTGATGATCTCACTTCCCTGATAGCAGCCAACAAGGAAAACTATCCTAACCAGTTTCAATATATAGATCAGTGGGGGGATGCAGTAGCGGAACAGGCAGATGAGTTATTGCAATGTCAGGCTGAAATGGTTTGTTTGTGTGTGGCTAGACCTAAAGGGAAAAAGCTGTAGGTCGAGTCTAAGAGATTCAAGGATGTGAAGATTTCAGAGACTAAGGTATCAGATGCAAAAAAAGAAATAAAGGTGGAAGTAGAGGAACTGATCCTTAGACCCCCTCCATATGTTCCGCACCTCTCCCCCATGCCCCAGGTGCTGGCTGCGGCAGCTGCTGTGCCTGGAGATGGGCTGCTGGCTGCCCCTGCTGTGTCTGGTGACATGCAACTAGTTGTTCGACAGAAGCAGAGGGGGAAGCCAATGGCCCCCAAGAAGGAAAGGGAGTCAGAGGAGACAGCTCTCCCTGTGGATGTTAGGGGGGAACTGAGTGAGGAGGACGAAGTGGAGGATGAAGCTGGAATAGTTGTGGCTACTGGAGTAGTGACAAGATCGGCAGCAGCAAGGGCTGGGGCTGCCAGACGGGAACTTATAGCTCCCTTGAGGCAGGTAGATCAAGCAGTGTCAGACCAGCAAGGAGCAGTACTGATTCAGTCTATGTTCCAGTATGTTCCTTTTACTATGACAGATTTTGTTGAATTGGAAACAACACTATGGTCCATTGTCTTCCAAACCCACCGAGATGGCAGGTTTATTTCAGACTATTATGCAAACCCATAATCCGACGTGGCAGGATGTACAGCAATTGTTGAATAGAGTCTCTCTCTTGAATAGAGTCTAATTCTATTGGCTTTCAAAAGCCAATAGGAATTGTCCAGGCTGTCTCTGCCCTGCTGAGCCCGCCAAAAGTCCTGTTCTGCAAACAGTGCTGCACCAGTTGAGTAGTCCTCGACTTACGACCGGTTGAGTAGTCCTCGACTTACGACCAGTTGGGGGTCGCGGCATTAAAAAGGTAGAGAACCACTGGTATACTGGATGTGCTTCAACAACAGTTCTGTTTGTTGTATGCTTCTTTCATGTGTGCAGTATAGCCAACAGATACTGAAAGCTGTATATTGCTATTGTATAAAATCAGAAGATTTATTTAAAATGGTACATGATAGGTTAAATTACAGGTTATTTTTGTGATTAGCAACCAAAAATCTGTAACATACACACAAAAGTGTTCAGAAAGCAAAATCTTTGTTGTCCAGTGCAACCAATCAATCAATCAGTCAGTCAAAAGGCTTTTGCCCTTCTTACTTCAAAAGATATACTAGCATTCTAGGAATCAACAGAGTCCAGACTTGATTGCCTCCAAAATGCTGCCGCTTCTAGAGATTCAGCTGTCTAGGCAAGAAGTTTTGGCTGTTTCAATAGGAGAGTACATTTTCAGGTATCCCCCCCAAACCAATAATGACATTTTCACAAATTGCTTTAGTCAAGATCAGGGGTGTCAAACCCAATTTCATTGAGGGCCACATCAGTATTATGGTTGCTCTCAAAGGGACGGGTGGGTGTGGCCAGGTGGGTGTGGCCAGCTCAATGCTGATATCTGGGTCAGGACAGAACAAGTTGCACCGGCTAACTTGATGTGGGGACAAATCGTTGCCCCACAAGCTCTTCACCTTCCCAAACCTCTGGCAGCCAAGCATGTGCACATGCACACGCACACACACTGCATTCCAAGTTTGGGGACTTTTATCCACAGAGGATGGAAAGGTCCTTCTTCCCAAGCCCAGGCATGATTGGTAGTTTGCTAGCTCAGATGTGGATAGCCTCCTAGTCTCCAAGCTTGGAATGTGTGTGTGTGTGTAGTTTCCTTCTTCTGCCTTGACAGACCTCTGGAGAGCAAGAGGAGGAGGCAGGGGAGCAGCACTTCCCAGTCCCGCATGAGGGAGGCTGGCCGTTCTTGAAAGGGAAGCCCCATTTCCAATCATGCATGGTAAGGATGCTGGCTTGTTGGAGCAGCCTTCCCTCACACAGCTTCCCCGCCACCTCCTGCTCCTCTCCAGAGTTCTTTCAAGGCAGAAGAAGTTGGACTTGGAGGAAACTGCTTCCTGGAAACTTTTGCCACATCAGCATCATGGTTGCTCTCAAAGGGCCAGTTGCATGTAAGACTATTGTATCATATTAGTTCAGAAGTGTATTATGTCTAAGAAGTGGGGCAAAAAGGATTAAAATTTCAAATATGAACAAATAAATTATTTATTTCAAATAAATCTGCAAAAACAAATTTAAAACAAAGAAAAACACAAGCTTTTTAGTTCTCATGCCATTTTGTCCGAACTGGATGTTTGACATCTTTTCTTGGCTACAAGTTCACCCATGTCTGGGGTTAGATTTTGAGCTGTGGATACTCTCAGGATAGAGTGGAGGTGTGCATCCATGAGCAGACTTCTGCGTGCGCTTTTGTTCACCCTCATGACAGAGAAAAGTTGCTCACAGAGGTATGTACTCCCAAACATGCAGAGCATTCGAGCAGCTTATAGGCGGAGTTGGGGCATTGTTTCAGGGATGAACCTGGTGAACTGTGCAGGTCCTACAGAATCATACTTTCCCCTAAGCGTACTATTACATTGGAGTTCTATCAACTCCATCTGGATATTTACAGGTGCGCTCTCCACTTTGACTGAAAATGGATTGCTGAGCAGTCCAAAACTGAATTTCTGTCTTTCAAAATCAACAAAGCGACATGTAAACTCCATCTGAAGTGTGCTCAGTTTATCAGCAAACTGAGCACTTGAGAACACAGTGGTGGAGACTTGGTTTTTTATTGTTTGGCAACTGGGAAAGTGACTCAAGTTTCCTTGCTGCATCTGAGTCTCCCACAGTCGCAGCTTTACTTGAAAAGCTTCAAATGCATCATACATGTCTGTGATCACACTGTCCCGTCCCTGAAGCTGAAGGTTTAGTGCACTGAGATAATTAGTAATGTCACATAGAAAAGCTAATTCACACAGCCACTTTTCATCCTGCAATACTGTGGAGTCTTTTCCTTTACTTTCAATAAACTGACAGATTTCCATACACAATTCAAAAAATCTATTGAGCACTTTCCCTCGACTTAGCCATCACACCTCTGTGTGTTAAGAGAGATCACCAAGTTCAGAATTTATGTCTTCAAGAAAAGACTTAAATTGATGGTGATTTAAACCTTTGGCTCTTATAAAGTTAACTGTCTGTGTTACAGTGTGAATTATATGTTCCATTTTCAGGGCTTTGCCGCGTAGTGTTTCTTGATGTCTGATGCAGCATAAAGAACCACCGCGGATGATCCCAGTGAGACCTTTCTTTTTCCTCTCTTCACCCTACTTTTTTTTCCTGTAAAAAGCCTTTCGGAATTATTTCCCTGCCTTGAGAGAGCGGTGTTGTTGCGTGGGAAGAAAAGCGCTCAATAAAAGGACAGAATAATTAACTTTAATGATTATATTTTACTTGTATCTACTCTGGGGTCCCGGAAAAACCCTTACAGTGCTCTACTACCTGATCTAGTTTATATCTGGAGAATATTTCTTTTTCTATTTTTTTTCTAAAAAAGAAAAAAAAGCATTTTA
Source organism: Crotalus adamanteus (assembly GCA_039797435.1). NCBI lineage: Eukaryota > Metazoa > Chordata > Lepidosauria > Squamata > Viperidae > Crotalus > Crotalus adamanteus. Next base: position 23,235,874 of record CM077935.1, on the reverse strand, counting down.
TTGGTGTCTGGGAAAAGATTCTATAACCCACTGAGGACATCTTGTGGTGAAATTTAATATTGCAATTGCCTGCTTTTGTTTGAAATTGAGGTTGGTTTTGACCTTCAAATTACTATAAAAGAGAAAAGATAAAGAAGTTGATGCAGCTGTTAGAAACTGTGGGGGTGGACATTGGTTAACTGTTATTAAATATAGCCTCCACTAGAAGATAAAAGGACTGCTTCCAACTACCATCAAAATGGAGAAACCCTATTTACAACTTAACTGTAAACTTATATGTCTCCTATATAAGGGTGATGTAGTTCTTCTCCTGGGGGAAGGTAATATTGGCAAGACAGTGCAAAGCATCCCCAAAGTATAAAACTAGCTTTCACAGCAGCTTCACTTTGTGATTTTGCTTTTGTAAACATATGCTGCCGTGACATCAGACTCTTTTTCAAGTCTTCCACCTTCTGTGCCTTCTGCTCCATGTTCAAGTTTTTGTACTTGTCCTGATGTTTCGTCTCATAGTGCCGTCTCAAGTTATATTCTTTAAATACAGCCACAGTAGCTCCACAAACAAGGCACACAGCCTTATCTTCAATGTCAACAAACAGGTACTCTGCCTCCCACCTCTTTTGAAAGCATCTTTTTTCACAGTCCACTTTCCGTTTGGCCATTTTGGGGGGGTTTAAATATCAGCACGCAGGTCTTCTTCCCTGCAGATGTATATATGGATGAGACTGGACAGAAAGCTCAAAGTCCCAGGTGCTGTGTGAGGCAAGCAGTTGTGAGCACGCTAGGTATCCACCTGGTGGCTCAGTAGGATGCTGCGAGTCCAGATGTTTTGAGCAGGTTTAGCAACACCACAGCATCTATGGAGAGAAAGCAAGTGACTGCAGCCCTCTTTGATACAATTGAAATTATATATTTTGACTTCCGGTTCCGGTTTACGGCAACAGCGGTCGAGCGAAGAGAGATGTCTCTTCGCCGGCCGGTTCTTGTTCACCGGTAGACCCTGAAGAGGGTTGAAAGTCGCCCTGGAGGAGCGACCACCTATGAGGAGGCTTTTTGGTGACTGCGGGAGGGCGGCAGCTTCTCCTGCGGCTCCAGGTAACTCCTTAGGGCCGACAGAGCAAAGATCGCCCAGCAAGATGGCCGATCATGCAGCTGCACCAGCCGAAAGTCACAAGAACATCTAAGCGTAAAGAACCACCGTGGATGATCCCGGTGAGACCTTTCTTTTTCCTCTCTTCACCCTACTTTTTTTTCCTGTAAAAAGCCTTTTGGAATTATTTCCCTGCCTTGAGAGAGCGGCATTTTTGCGTGGGAAGAAAAGCGCTCAGAATAACTAACTTTAATGATTATATTTTACTTGTATCTACTCTGGGGTCCCGAAAAAACCCTTACAGTGCTCTACTACCTGATCTAGTTTATATCTGGAGAATATTTCTTTTTCTTTTTTTTTTTCTAAAAAAGAAAAAAAAGCATTTTATTGGTGTCTGGGAAAAGATTCTATAACCCACTGAGGACATCTTGTGGTGAAATTTAATATTGCAATTGCCTGCTTTTGTTTGAAATTGAGGTTGGTTTTGACCTTCAAATTACTATAAAAGAGAAAAGATAAAGAAGTTGATGTAGCTGTTAGAAACTGTGGGGGTGGACATTGGTTAACTGTTATTAAATATAGCCTCCACTATAAGATAAAAGGACTGCTTCCAACTACCATCGAAATGGAGAAACCCTATTTACAACTTAACTGTAAACTTATGCTGGAAAAAATTCATGAAGCCACTGAGCAAGTATGTGCTAAAATAAAAGAGATTACTACAGAAATAAGAGTCAGAAACCCTACTTCAAACTTCCAAACTGACTTTCAGACTTCAACTGACTATCCTATAGGCCAAAATATACCAGAAGAGGAATTAACCAACACCAAAGAGGAATTCATATCACCTCATATGCAACCTATTGAGATTTTTGATGTTCAAAAGGTTACTTTAATTAAACTATATACAACTCCCAAAACAACAGGAATTGATGTACAAACACAATTTACTGAGAACTATGACAACTTTGATAACCAACTACTAACCACAAAAGTGGACACAACTGAATGTCTTACTCAGCTGAACCAAACATTGAGGGTTGTCAAACTCAATTTCATTGAGGGCCGCATCAGCATTGCGGTTGCCCTTCGGGGGCCGGGTGGGTGTGGCCAGGGTGGGTGTGGCCTACTGGGTGGGCCTGGATGGAATGGGTGTGGCCTACTGGGTGGGCATGGCCAGCTCTACATCGTTCGCGTCAAGGGTGCCTGTGAGAGCCTGGACAGGAGTGGGACAGATCTGAGGGTCTCTGGCAGAAGGGGGTGGGACCAGGGCAAGTGCCAAGGCATGGTCCACTGGAGAAGCCTCATTGTTCCTCTCAGGCCATGCAAGGGGGGTTGGATGGTGGTGCGGGCTGCCCGGAGCCCTGGGCAGCAGAGGTCAAATGTCCAGCCCTGGCCCTTGAGCACCCACAGCACCAAGTCCAGCCCCACTTCCCCAAGGAGGCGCCCAGCTGCACTTATCTCCTCCTCACGGCTGCTGCTGCTGTGCTTGCTCTCCTTAGCCAGGTTGCTCATGATGGGTACGAGGGCAAAGTCAGAGGGAGGCCCATTCCCTCTCCATGGGAGTAGACCCAGCTTTGTATCCAAAGCTTCCGTAGCAATAGGATGAGAGACGCCCAGGATAGGCCAGGAGGAGGGGGCAAGGGGATGGTGAAAGGGCAGCAGGGCAGGAGTAAGGTGGCTACCCGTGTGGACCTGGACCTACCGGCAGAGTTGGGGGATTATGCCGATGTCTTTGGGGGAAAAGAGGCAGATCAGTTGCCCCTGCATCGTTCTTATGACTGCCCGGTTGATTTAGTGCCCGATGCCAAATTGCCGGTTGGCCGGATTTACTCTCTGTCGGAACCGGAGTTGGCAGCTTTGAGGGACTTCATCAACAAGAATCTCTGGAAGGGGTTTATATGGTCTTTCACCTCCCCTTTGGCTGCGCCAGTGCTCTTCATGAAGAAGAAGTCAGGGGAAGTTAGACTGCTGTGATTACCGGAAACTGAATGCCATCACGATCCGTAATCGGTACCCACTCCCTCTCATCCCCAAACTCATTGAGAGGCTCCGCCAGGCTGAAATATTTACTAAGTTGGACTTACGGGGAGCTTATAACTTGGTCTGAGTTCGAGCGGGAGATGAGTGGAAGACGGCCTTCCGGATGCGTTATGGACATTTTGAGTACATGGTTATGCCCTTTGGCCTGACCAACGCGCCAGGAGTGTTCATGCACTTTATGCATGATGTGTTCAGGGACCTGTTGGGTAGGTTTGTGGTCAACTATCTTGACGACATCCTGATTTACTCGTCCTCCCCACGAGAGGATTGGAACCATGTTCGGCTTGTGTTGCAATGATTGCGGGATAACTATCTCTTTGCCAAGCGTGAGAAGTGCCAGTTTGCACAAACCACGATAGACTTTCTGGGCCATCGCATCTCGCCCAAGGGTACGGAGATGGATCTGGAGAAAGTAACGTCGCTGCAGGAATGGCAGCCTCTGTGGAGGGTCAAGGACGTGCAGTGTCTGTTGGGGTTTGCAAATTATTACCGCACGTTCATTCCTCGTTTTGCGATCCTGACCATTCCCCTTTCCAATCTGTTAAGGAAAGGGGTGAAGTTCCGCTGGGGCACGGAGGAGCAGGGGGCCTTGGATGTCCTTAAGGCTGCGTTTTCCTCCGAGCCTATCCTCAAGCATCCTGATCCCTTAAGGCCATTCATGGTGGAGACGGATGCATCAGATGTGGCCATTGGGGCGGTGCTTCTGCAAGCCTATGCTCCCGCAGGTACCTTGTTCCCATGTGCCTATTATTCACGGAAGCTGTCAGCCCCCAAATGGAATTATACGATCTGGGACAAGGAATTGTTGGCGATCAAAGTCACTTTTGAGACATGGTGGCACCACTTAGAGGGGGCCCGTCACCAAGTCGAGGTTCGAACAGACCATCGGAACCTAGAGCACCTATGGACTGCCAAAATGCTAAATCAGCGACAGGTGCGATGGTCACTGTTTTTTGCGAGGTTTGACTTTCGGGTGACCTATGTCCCTAGCGGGCGGAACTAGTGGGCGGACGCACTGTCTCGGAAGCCCAAATTCACCCGAAAGGAGGACAAGATCATGCTCAGAATGGTTATCCCCTTGGAATGGTTGGTGGCCACAGAGGAGCCCGTGGACCTACGGGGCAGAATTCATGACGCGGAGTGGCAGGATCCGTTCGTGGCCGCTCAACGTCGTGAGTTGGCTGGCAATGAGGGAGATAAGACCCCTTGGATGTACACGGATGACCTGTTGAGTTTCCGAGACTGCATCTATGTTCCTGGGGGACCCCTCCGTGGCATCATTCTGAAACAATGCCATGATAGTCCATCAGCGGGTCACTTCAGGGTCTTCAAAACACTGCACCTTGTCTCCAGAATGTTTTGGTGGCTGCAGCTCTGGCACGATGTTTCTAGTTATGTGGCATCGTGCAGCATTTGTCGACAGGCCAAGTATGCTACTGGTGCGCCCCCTGGTCTCTTGCAGCCACTACCCACGCCGGAAAGACCCTGGGTGGTGGTCTCGTTGGACTTCATTACCGAGTTGCCCCCTTCCAAGGGTGCCACAACCGTCTTGGTGGTGGTGGACATGTTCACCAAAATGGCCCATTTTATCCCATGTGTGGGTCTCCCTACAGCACGGATGACAGCCCAGTTGTTTATCGCCCATGTATTTCGGCTGCATGGGTTACCGGACCGAGTCGTGTCAGGTCGGGGGGTGCAATTTACAGCGCGCATCTGGCAAACCCTACTCATGGAACTGCAGGTACAGGCATGTCTGTCCTCCGCCCATCACCCTGAAACCGACGGGGGCACAGAGAGGGTGAATGCAATCTTGGAACAGTACCTCCGCTGTTTCAGCAACACCCAACAGGACAATTGGGCGGAGCTGCTGGCTGTGGCAGAGTTCGTATATAAGAATGCCCAGCATGCATCTACCCGTGTGTCACCGTTCTTTGCCAGTTCTTTGTCACCGTTCTTTGCCTCTTTCCGTTGGCTCCATCGGACTCCCCAGTTCTGGCTGTGGACAAGTTCCTCCGGGAGCTGAAGGCGGTGCATCAAGTAGTTCGGCACCAGCTGGAGAAAGCCAAGGAGGATTACAAACGATTCGCCGACCGTCATCGTCGAGATGTCCCTCCGTTATCTGTGGGCGATCAGGTTTGGCTTTCCATGCAGCACCTGCCTACAGCACGGCCGTCGAAAAAACTCGATCACCGTTACTTGGGTCCATTTCCGGTCAAAATGGTGATCAATCCGGTGGCGTTTCCCTTGTCATTGCCCCAGACCATGCGGATTCACCCAGTTTTCCACAGTTCATTGCTGGTTCCAGTCGCAGCCAACGATCCACATAGGCCAGCTCCACCACCGCCAGGTCCGGCCACCCCCCATGGAGATATGGAGTATGAAGTGGACAGTATTCGGGATTCCCGTCGGTTGCGAGGCCGGTTTCAGTATCTCGTGGCATGGAAAGGCTATGGACCTGAGGACTTCACATGGATCGATGCCACCAACGTTCACGCCCCTCGTGTCAATGCTGCTAATATTGAATATTATTGCTTTGACAAATTATGCTGAACTGTCTAGCACTTTTAGAGTTAATTCAGAGAGAAATGAGGGAGGAGGGAAAAGCCTGCGAAAGAGGATGGAAGAGAACCTTTGCCCTTCAAACTAATTGGAGAACGTAAATCATGACAGCAAAATAAGGGAGGGAATGCTAGCAAAAATAACTGCTCGGTGGGTGGGAATTTCAGATCTTAGCATTCCTTTCATCGTGCCTGTGCTGACATTTTTTTTTCTGGTTAACAAAACAAAGGTTTATTGGAGAATAACATAAACAGAATAAAAGAGAAAAGAGAAAGAATAGAAGAGAGGAGCGTTTGCAAACGCGGCCCCCTGGATCCTTCCCTATGGATTGGATTCCAGGAGCACACTGGCCTGGTTTCAAGATCTGCATTTTATAACCCCTACAATGCATGTCACATCTAAACAGCTCTTTCATCTTTATGGATGTACTCTGAAGTTGTACTTTGTTAACCTGACCTCTTCCGTCCATCTGCTGTTATCTTGTTTATTTGTAATTCTCACTTTGGGTCAAAATCCCCCTCTTTGATAGTGATTTCTACTCAAAGTGTAAGTTCCTGTGTCTGGAGGAATTTTAGGCAGTAAACATTGAACAAACCTTCTCACACATTTGGCAGTGTATTGCTACATTTGTGTTACAGTGTTACATTTGTACTAAAGAGACAGTTTCATATATTGGCATTACATTTCTACAATTATTTTTCTATAATTTTATAAAAGAATAACTTTTATTTCCTTCAATCCTCCCTTTTTCTCTTCCACCTGAATTTATTCTTTTATACTTTTAACAGTTCATAACTTCCTATATTTTCTTTAGATTCCTGTGCAAGCAAGTTTTCATATTCTGAGTCTTCTTTCCCCAATGTTCCTTAAAGTATTGGGCCCATGGTCTTTCCTTCTACCAAAGAAAGTACTAAGGAAACAACAGTAGCAGAAGAAAAACTTTTCAACACATAGTCCAGGTTCTAGGAACACGTCCAATCCATTGAAGTTTTTCTCCCACTTAGATGGAAACAATTCAACAGGTGAGACAGGTTGAAATTTCATTTTCAGGCCGTCCAGCTGCGGAGTTTTTCACTGGAGAGGATATGATGGGACTTTCCATGGACTCACGCCTTGATTCCTTAAATCAGGAGGACTTGGCATGGTTGAGACCACTCAGGACTGGTATTTCTAGGTGATAGTTTTTTCCACCTGAATCCACTCTCCAGAAACAATGGCCAGAGACAGGTGGTAAGGCAGCCTGGGCCTGTACTGAGATAGAAGACAAAACCTGCACCATATTATGCAAATGCTGAGTAACTTTCTTCTCTTCTTCATTGACATTCTTGAACCTTCATGTAACAAAAGCCTCCCATACATCATTTCAAAGAAACAAAAACAACTTTCCAGTTGAGGCCTATATTGACATGGCCTCACCACCATATATTGTAAAGTTTTTTTTTTTTAATTTGAATTTTATCACATATTTGTTTAACTAAAGTATAAATACAACCATCCTGTTTTAGAAAATATTAATCATCCCTTGCAGCCCCCCTTCAGTGTTCTAGCCATTGTTGTTGTTTTTTCTTTTTTCTTTTCAACATCCCTCTCCCATCTTGCAACATCCACCTCCCATCTTTAGTACATTCTTATTCCTTCAACATTCTAAGGCTTGTGTTAAGGCATACAATTCACACATTTGGGCTGCCCACGTTAATGGCAGTCTCCCTGCTTAATGCATGCAATTCACAAGTCTGTGCAAACCAACTTAAAACAACTTTCCTGTTTCTTTCTTCTATTATCCATTTCTTCCTTCCCTTCTGCCACTCTAGCATAACTTTTTCTTTTCTTCTTCCACCAGTATTCAAGACTCCATAAACATACTTGGAGTTGGTGTATATTTTCTCCTTCTCCCTTTGTCATTTCTACACATTGCTTACATGACTCTAATGGTTGGACAGGTTTTAAGAGTATAATAAGACCCCCCCACCCCCAGACATAAATAAAAAAGACTTTTTTAGGATAAAATGCCTGGAAGTTCTTTGAAATGTTTCATTAGTCAGAACCATGACAACATGCTAAGATGTCCAATTCTTTTCAATCGACCTGGGATCCTGAACTCCATCCACTGTCTCTAGGCCTGAGAGCAGCTGGTAAAGATTCAGGGAAGAAAAATCTATCATGAAACAAGTGAGTTTGCTTCAAGACCCAGCAGTGGCTGATAGCCCAGAGGAGGAAACAACAGACAGCATGCTGTGGGAAGATGAATTCTGGCAGATCTCCCAGCTGGGAGCAAAGACTTCAAAAGCAGAATGGTACAGAGCTAACGAATGGCCTGCTACTCAAGCTTTGGGTGAGTCACTGGAAAGATTTCAAACCCCAGATGTGAAAAGCAGAAATCGATTCCTGCAGAGAGAAGCCTACAGCCCCTCCCTCGTAGATCAGACCCTGGTTCCCCTAGCCAGGAACTGCAGTCCTGAAGACAGAGGGGGTTCCAGACTGAGGCCTCTGCAGCAATGGGCAGATTGGCACCCCCCACAGGTAGATGATCAGCAGCAGCTGAGCATATCACAGCTAATAGAGGCCTTACTATAAAAGAGAAAAGATAAAGAAGTTGGGGTGGTGCAGAAGCTAGGAGATCAGCAGGCAGGATGGGGCCAACAGCAACTGGGAGGGCCACAAGTGCAGGGGGGAGTCCAGCAGCCGTGGCACCAGCAGCCAGGGTGGGGCCTGCAGCAACAGTCCCAGTGGGGGCCGCAACAGCCTGTAATTGCACCACCCTTCAGAGCAACCTACGATGGGGACCCATAGAAGCTGGGTTTTTTCCTCAACCAAGTGCGTTCTCATTTGAATTGCTGGGCCTATCTCTACCCAGACCCGGGGGCCATGGTGGATGTGATTGTGTCCAGTCTAGAGGGAGAAGCGTCCGAATGGCTGAACAATCTATACCAGTGATGGCAAACCTTTTAGAGACCGAGTGCCCAAACCACAACCCAAAACCCACTTATTTATCGCAAAGTGCCAGCATTGTGGTGCCCTCTGGGGGGGCATGGGGGCGTGGCCCACTGGTTGGGCATGACTGCAGTTGTCACGGCAGACTGGGTGGGTGTGGCTGGGGTGGGCATGGCCACCTTGATGTTGCTCATGGGGGGGACGCCTGTGGGGGCAAGGTTGGGGGAGACCAAAGAATACCTAATCAAGAAATACCACTTAGAAACAAGGAAGATCAAGGAAGCACTGAAAATAATAAAGCAACAAATAACAGCTATAGCCAGGAAAATCAGTAGATATGATGCTCGAATTGCAAACTATAGGCAGAACCTCCAATTTCAATCCAATCAGAAACGTTTCTACCAATCCATCAATGGAGAAACTGCAAGGAATCAGTCAGTACCTGACAAGGAAGAAACAGTGCAGTTCTGGAAGCAGATATGGGATAACCCAAAGAAATACAACAAGGATGCGGCTTGGTTAAAAGAGGTGGATGCAAATAAAACAGAAGTTGAAATGAAAGAACTAGTAATAACAACAAAAATGGTAGAAAAAAGAGCAAAGAAAATCAAAAATTGGTCAGCACCAGGTGAAGATGAACTGCATGGGTTTTGGTTGAAACATCTAACTGTTATACACCCACTCATTGCCAAGCAGTTCAACAATATACTACAAGGAGGAGAAATTGAAAAGTGGCTAACAACTGGGAAAACCTACCTAATAATGAAAAATCCAGCAAAAGGGGCAATACCAGGCAACTACAGGCCAATTACTTGCTTACCAACAACTTTCAAATTACTAACTGGTGTGGTAGCTGATGCAGTACAACAGCATCTAGTTGAAAACAATCTCTTTCCACCTGAGCAGAAAGGAAACCGCCCCAATAGCAGAGGAACAAAAGATCAACTCCTAATAGACAAAATGATCTTGGAAAACTGCAAGAAAAGGAAGACCAACCTGAATGTGGCATGGATTGACTACAAAAAGGAATTTGACTCTCTGCCACATGACTGGATAATCAAGTGCCTAGAAATAACAGGAGTCAGTAGAAACATCAGAAAATTTGTGCAAAGATCGATGGCACAATGGAAGACACAGTTGCAGATCAATGGTGAGAGACTGGGAGAGGTTAATATCAAGAGAGGAATATTTCAAGGAGATTCATTATCACCATTACTATTTGTTATTGCACTGTTTCCTCTCTCAACAATACTGAATAACTCAGGACATGGCTATCAAACATCAAAAACATCTGCCAGACTATCCCATCTCCTTTACATGAATGATCTGAAACTGTATGGAAAATCATCATCTGAAATAGAATCGCTGCTCAACATGTCCGTATATATAGCCAAGATATTGTAATGGAGTTTGGCTTGGACAAATGTGCCACACTTGCTATCAAACAAAGAAAAATAGTGAAAACTGAAGGAATCAAGATGCCCCACGAAAATAACATTAAGAGTCTGGATGAGGAAGATTACTACAAATACTTGGGTATCCTTCAAGCTGACAACATCAAGCACACTGAAGTCAAGAAAAAGGTTAGAGGTGAATACATCAAGAGAGTGAAGAAGATCTTAAAGTCCAAACTCAATGGAGGAAATACCATAAAGGCAATCAACACCTGGGCAATCCCAGTCATTAGGTACACAGCTGGAATAGTGGACTGGACTCAAGCAGAACTAAAAGCAATGGATAGGAAGACCAGAAAAATAATGACAATGAATCACGCCCTTCATCCACGCAGTGACATTGACCGACTTTATCTACCAAGGCAAATAGGTGGGTGTGGAATGCTACAAGTACATCAGATGGTTGAAGAAGAAAAAATGGCTTTGGAAGAATATCTGAAGAACAATGATGAAGATGCACTGAAGTTAGTATATCAGGAAGGCTTACTAACTACTGGAGAGACCAAACTGGCCTACAAGAAAGACCAAATGAAGAACAGAATAGAGGCATGGGAAGACAAAGCACTACATGGCCAATACATGAAAAAAATAGCTGGGAAAGCAGATAATAACAAGACCTGGCAATGGCTAAGAGCAGGAAAATTGAAGAAAGAGACCGAG